>BSBK01001552.1:102500-807500 GCA_027943335.1 Chamaecyparis obtusa | reverse complement strand
ACATACATGCATGAGAGTGCGAAAACAACCCAAATCAACTAGCAAAGGAAACCTTGCTAATAAAATGTTTCCTATACTAATATCATATTTGGAAAACTATCATAAAAGCATAAATGATTACATAAGAAAGACAAGAGAAATACTTATAAATAACATAGCTTCATGATCCAGTCCTACTAGCATGAAAGAAAAAAGAGAGAGAAAAGAGAAAGTAATTACCTCACCCAGTAAGATGCCCACCTTACCGTGAATCACTCGGGAGGGAGAGCCCAACAGGTAGCAAAACCTGATAGTTCACCCAAAAATTGTGCTTGCAATTGTAATGCATCTTCTAACAACTTTTGAAATACCCATAGATCTACCTTCTTGTATCACTATGAATATAAAATGTGTGCCCCTTCAGGATTTAGCAACTTATGTGTGTTACCTTCTGTGGATTTAGCATATTGAAATATGTGTCTCTTCAGGATTTAGCAACTTATGTGCGTTACCTTCAGAGGATTTAGCATGTTGAAAATTAAAAATGCGTCTCTTCGGGATTTAGCAACTTATTTGCCTTACCTTCAGAGGATTTAGCATGTAAATGAAAAATTGTAGTACAAGGGAGACCCTATATATGCCCCCCTCGTTATTGTGGTTGTCTACTAGATAGGATGAGGAAGAGGAAGAGGATACTGACTTTATGCAATGTAAGGATATATCATGTTTAACAACAATGTACACTATATTCTAGCAAAGGGTATTGACCTCTACATCGAAGAGTATAGATAATCGTGAAAAAGGATATGTCACTCATGGAAAAGTATCCTCAAAGAAAGAGATCTTATCAATAAGAACCCCGTTGTAGTGGAGTGCTTTAGATAAAATATCATCTTTCAAAGATAAATCAAGCAAGAACAAAGATTCAATCATCAAGCCCCTTGTAAACAAGAGGAAGAGGAATCTTTGGAATGAGGGAAGCAACTCTAACACCAAATAAATGGTAAGATTTTATAAAGAATATCATTTGCAAAATAAATAAGAAGTGATGACCTAGGACAATAAGCTCTCATATAAAAGGATATCGATAGTCAAAATATCGATCAATATAATGAGATAATATTGCAAGATAAAAAAAATGCCACTACGCTAAGGAAAGAAGATCCATAGACAAAGAGAAAGAAGGAAGAACCTTGCCCCCCAGGAATGAAGACAAGGGATACCTTTGCAAAACAAATGTCTTAGAAAAGATATCTTGAATAGAATCTATGGATGATTATAAACATAATTCAAAACCATAGAGAGATAGGATAGAAAGAATGCCAATTAAACTTAAGACAAATTATATGCTAAAAGCTTAATGGATCCTAGGAGATTGGATGAGAATACACCTCTTGCCCCCAAATCCAGAGACAAGAGGAGAAAATCTATATTATAATATATCAGGGTGAGGGGTATCCCCTATATCAAAATTATGAAGGAATTGTAAAACTTCATGAGAGTGAGATATAATTCCTAAAGAATCTCTTTCTCTAACATATATCTTGAAATGCACGCAATCAACAAGTAAATGTGTATTACTGTAATGAAAAGGACATTTATACTTATATAGAGCATCTATCGACATAGGTCTAAAGATTTCTTTCTTGGAATTCATTAGCTCAACATACACCTTCTTGGCCACCTCTTGACAAATATCAGGGTTTTCTAAGGTAGGTCTAGGGAGTAGATCATGAAGAGGAGGATGACGATTAACATCAAGCACCTTGGATTGAGATTGTGAACAACCAACACCACGCATATCTTGTTTAGGGGGTATGTGAACTAGATATTTTCTACCATGCTCATTAACACCAAGCCCTAAATCTCTATATCCTTGCTTAGTTATCATATTATATCATGTAGTGTATATCGTGTAAAGCTTCTACAGGAGGTGATTGTTTATTGTGTTCATGAGTAAAAGTTGTATAAGGTGGAATAATAGGTTTAGAAGAAGTTTCTTTTCTCTTCCCTTTAATATCTTTTTGGATCGGATAAGAAGGGGAAGGTAAATCCAAGAATTCTAGCACATCTACATCATGAATTATAGATTGAATCCCATCATGAGTATGAGAAGAACTAGGGATAGAAGATGGAGAATTAGGCATATTAGGAATGTTAGGAATCAGATTAGGATTAGGAAGATTAGGAAGTATAGAATTAGGATTAGGAATATTAGGAGATGGTATATCATCTACCAAATTATTCACATAATCCAAAAGATTAATGAAAGCTTTGAAAGTGGGAAGACTAGTATTGGTCAATCTCATAATAGCATAGGCAAGTGAAAAATGAAGAGTAACCAACATAATGAAGTGAATGATACTCTCATAAACATCATAAGTATGATAAAGAGATGCTAAAAGGAGGATAATAAAGAAAACAACCACACACCAAAGCATCTTAAAGATCTTCATAGTAAATGAAATGCAAGAAATATTTTTGGATTTTGTTAAATATATGAATTTTTTTTAATTTTAAATGTTAAAATGCAAGAGCATAAAAGATACCTAATCTTGATGCAAGAAAAAAAAAAGATCTAACACCAAAAAAGGAGTTTTCTATCGCGGGTTCACCAAAATGTAAGATACACACACACACACACACACACACACACACATATATATATATATATATGAAGTTTTTTTGTTTTTTTTGTTTTTTTTTGGTGGGGGGGGGGGGGTTATTATGATGAGGAAATACAAGATCCACCCCTAAATCCAAATTCCCAAAGGAGAGATCCAAATTGATCAACCAAAAGGTTAATGCACAAAAGAATCAATCTATGGAGAATATGAATGAAGGAGAAAACCTTATATTTAATTATGAAAAGTATGTGTTGAAATCTTAATTGAATTGAAAACAAATACTAACCTCAAAATAGGGAAAATCTAGAAAATGCTGATTTCTGATGTCTATGTTCAGTTTCAGGAGATTCTACAACCTAATCCAGCCTAGAAATGTAGAGATAGACAAAACCCAAAAAAAATTTGTCTTTTGAGCCGGTCGAATTTGTCCTTAGGATCGGGGCACAATCTTACCCCCCACTAAAGGTCGAACTTGACCTGAAACAACTATGATAGAAATTATGTTCGTGGAACTCAAAAGTTCACCAAAAAGGGTATCCAGATCTGAACTGCAACTCGATGTCATGAACTTGTACATGCAAGAAAAATGATTTTATTGTTTGGATGAGGGGTTTTCCTTAGTCAAATCCCATTTTGGAATCAACCTTAATAATAGAATTGAAATAGATAATTCTAGCAAGTAGTAGAAGTAGATCTAACAATGAAGCTATGGTATTCAATAGATATGCAATTGTATTTGAAATGTAAATAAGAATGTTGATATGAAAGCTTGGACTTAACACTAACAAATATAAATCAAAACCTCCATGATTGTATGCTTGGAATCAACCTTGAAAGGAGAATGAATGGATCTTGAAAATGAAAAAAGGATCTTGAATGAAGATCACACCACCATGATGGATAGATCTAGGGTTTTAATGATGAATCTTAAATGCTTGAACCAAATCTCTTCAAAGGCTTGAAAGCTTGAATCCTTGATCTTCAATGGAGAACTTGAATGCTTGGATAAATGTTTTCTTGAATTCTTGAAAATATATGCTTGATGATGCTTGAAGGAAAAATTGAAATCAAATGATCGTGGATAAATTGCATAACTTGTGGATGGAGAAAATGAGGGTGGAAGGCTTCCTTTTATACAAATCTAGGGCAAAAACTTCTAGAGAGGCCGACATATATAAAATAAATTCCCATTAAGTGCAAACCCCTATAAATGGACCCATATTAAATATAATTTGAGGGTTTACCATTCTGAAGCCCGAAACAAGCGACCCGGAAGCGGGAAAACAAACTTTTGAACTTCTCCCCACATTCGACAAACTTTCTGATGAAAAGGGGAACCTAGGTCAAGGTCAAGGTCGACATTGACCTAGGTCAAGTTCTAAGTTGACCTTGACCCAGGGGTTTAGGACCCTTGGAAAATGAGCTGGGAGAGGAAAATAGTGCCCGGGGAGGCCCAAACAGAGCCCTAAACAGGCACAGAAGATGGGAAGGGAGTAGAAAATAGGGGACAACATGATGAATTCTCAAAACACCCCCTAAGAAGGGCTAAACACTCTTAACATGGAAGTGCTTCCATTTTAAGATGATACACATCCATTGGAGAACTCCTATCAAGGCATTGATAAAAATTTACTTCCTTGGAAGTGGGAACATGGAGAGATGCATATCATAAGGTTCCTAACTTGTGATGGAAGGATACTTCTACTCTATTCCACTCATTTCAAACTTGTGAACCACTCAGGACATCAAAATTTGGTCAATGTGCCTAATTATTATGTTAGTTTATAGATCTCACATGGTTGTGTAGTTCCAAAAATGTAAGGATCTACCTTATTATCCTATTTCTACTCAATTTCTCAATTAGTTAAGAGAAATATATGAGTTAAATTCCCTAACATGATACCAAAATAATTTTTAAAAATTAGAAATATTAAATATGTGAATGTAGCACCTAGGAGCTACTAATTATGGTAAAAAGGGAAAAGTTGAAAAAGTGGGGAGACTAGTAAATATTAGGAATCTAATAATGAATCTTAAAAGATTCTCATAAAATTTGAGGGAACCTTGGGGTCCTTAGAATTGAAGAATACTTAGAAACTAAAGAGGATTTTAAGAATCCTACTCTTGCAATCCAAACTAGGAGCCAACAATTAGCTTAAACTTCGAAAACCCCACTAAATAAAAATATAGATTATTTACTTTTTCAAAAACTATAGAGAAAATGAATAAAGGGAAATTTCCTACTAATGAGAAGAGAAAGAAAGTGAAAATTAAGGACTCAAAAATTCCCCATTCTGACAAATAAGAAGGGGAAAGATAAGGTTTCCCCTAGAAGGGAGAAATGGGAGAAAGAAAAAATATTCACCTGATTCGTCTAAGAAAAAGAAGGAAAATCCTTCTCTTAATGTAGGAAACAAAACAATTTATAACTAGCAGCTAATTATTAAAAATGAAACCTTTTTCGCTATTGTAGTGTTGTGATTATAACCCCTTACCATTTTAGACACCTTTTGAAGGCTCTTTCTTTAGTGCACCACCTTCTATGTCATTTTAGGCCTATTTTAGCATACTCACAAGGTTCCTTACTCATATATCTTAAGTATGTGCACTCTACATCAATAATTAGATTGCCCTTTTTTGGGTGAATTATGGTGCTTAGCACCATAGTCCTGGTGGACTTTGTCAATCACCACCATAATCACTCCAAAGAGGATCCAAATTCATCATATCAAAATGCATTTTCCCTCCATTTATGATCAGATCTTGAGATTTTCATACGACTATTGGAAGTTGTTTATAAATGTGAAAATACCTTGAGAACCCTATTTAAGGAATCATTTCTAATTTATTTTAAAAAATTCGCATTTCGAAATTTTATCATTCCATTTCAGGAGCAAGTGTTTCTTTATTCAAGGGTTTGTTTGGGAACAAGGACCATCAAGAGACAACAAGCTATCTTTAAGCATGTTTTCGTGATGGATTTTGGTATCATTTATCATGTTATTGCATCAAAACTTGGGGTACATATCTAAAGAGCATTTTATCACCACCATCATCGAATCCAAAGGTATAATCTATCAATTTGTAGTCACTTTCCTACTAGTGTAAAACTTTCTTTTCTAATCAATTATAGTTTTAGTGGAGGTGAACATCTAGTTGGGTTTGACTTAGTCACCCCTACTTAACAACACTACTTTCTTTGTCTTTTCTATGTGTAGGTTAATTATTTGATGCCATCAAGTTACATATTTGTAGAAAGAAAATTGAGGCATACAGTTCCAAGTTTTGAATAGTAAAAACCCTTGAACTATATCAATTAACACAATCTTCTAAGACTTTTCAGTTGTATCTTAGAGGGAGAAATCTCTAAAAGCATCCCAATTTGAGATTCAAACCCTTAGCTAACAAAATTACCATCAAGATTAACGAACCTAGAAGAATAGTCTCTTATTTTAAGCTAGGAATATACTAATAGGTTTCTTTTGGTATCTTATATCTATATTTGTAATTTTTTGTTGACTTTTAGATCTATATCTTTTTTTTTATGTTGAATATTATCAATTTTATGCATTATTTAACCTAATCATTGTTTATTCATATTATATCATATCAAAAAAAAAAAAAAAAGAAATAATCATACACAACATCTAACTCTCCTTTGATAGAGAGGTTGGATCTTGGTTGCCCATTCCTCCTATGGATGGTATCGATTTGGAATCTTAGTTTATGTCTCTAGCTTAGTGTCATAGTTTCAATATATTTGATTTTGGTGAACTTGACTCTTCATACACTTACATATTTTTTATTTTTAGTTTCTAGTCTGATTTTTGCATGAAATTTTCAAATTGAGTGCATTCATTTCTAAAATATATTGCCTATGTGATTGTATTCATTAATTGGTAATATTTTTTTATCAAAATCTCTTGATCATTTGGTTAATCATATCATTGTTAATTTTATATTTTTATTTAAAATTCTCATTGTGTTCTTAATTAGTTATTTTCACAATTAAACCATCTCATGGATGTGATAGTTTCTTATTTCTTATTATGAAACTCCATCCCTCTCCTAAAGATCCTCCTATTGATCATGACATTTTTAGGAAAGAGGGTGATTACTTAGCACCTTTCCCAATGCTCTCCCTTCTAAAGATGAAGCACTAATAAAACATGCTACATCCCTCTTTCAAAATCGGTCTCATTAATGAGGATATCTTGGAGGAAGGGGGTGATATCATTATGACTCTTCTTCATGCTCTCTCTTCTAGAGAGGAATCATTGGAGAACAAACATGTTAATCCAAGCCAAGTCAATATGATTCAGATTTATAAAAATAAATACATGAAGTCTGAATTGTTCTTCAAATATGTCACTTAGCCTCAAAAGAAAACCTTGCTTATTCTCAAAGGTTTTAGGAATCCAACTAGACCTCCCAACTACATCTTAAACTTCTAAAAATAACTTATTCAAAGAGATAGGATGAGTCAAAAAGTGTTACAACAAGTTGTTTAGATCATGCATTAGCTGATACATAAATACTAAAAAAAATAGAAAAGATTCAAATGTTCTTGTCACTTCTCATTCTCTCTTTCCTTTACCCCTCCACTTTCACACAATGTTGGTAAGGAATTCTATCTTATTTATCAAGTTCAAGCAATTCTAGCTAAGATCTCCCTCTGGGATTTGATTAAAATTTCACCTACATAGTATAGGATGTTCCATGAGCCATTATAGAAGGTAGCTATATCATATTCTACTAGACCAAGAGATATAGCATCCATGCTTGATTGTATGCATGAAACAAAGCCAGATAATGTGTTCAAACAACATAAGTTATCTCCTTTGGATGTTTGAAATCGATACGATCTCTCCACAATTAGGGTGCTAATCAATAATATTTTTATATGATGTAGCTTAGCTAATAATGACTAAGGTCTTGATGTTTGTAGCATTACTTATTACATCAGATCAAAGTGGATACCTCCCTTGTTCTTGAACCAATTCTCTTTGTATTGACGGCTTTGAAAATGTTAGTAGATGGTTGTTAGGTACAATTGCATTGCCTATTAAAGTAGGTCTTATGATCTAACTCACACATATCAATGTCATGCCCAATACTCTCACATACAACCTTCTTCTAGGTAGACCATGGATCCATGCTATGCAACTTGTCCCTTCTACTCTTCATCATAATGTCAAGTTTATTTAGAATAATGAGATATATAAAATGAAGGGTGATAAAAATTCATATAATGTTGTTGAAAAAGGTTTAGGATAATTATCTTCTCTTAACACTATGGTTCCTTCTACAATCTTCTATTGATGATGCTTCCTTAGAGGAAAATTTTGGTCCTTTAGACTTAACAATTTCTCTATGTGGAGAATATAAAGTCTCTGAATGTAAAACTAAGGCATTGAAGAATCCAAGTGTTTCATTTATTCAAGATTCTTCTATTCATCCACACTTTTTCTCCTTCTAACACATGACTTGATGATGATTAGAGATCCTTTGATTTCAGCCCAATTGAAATTAAGAGTGAGCCCTCTCTGACATTTCAATACACAATAATGATCCTAAACTTGATTTAGAAAATATGAAAAAATATTGCAATATAAAATTAGATAAGCTTTTCTTGAGCTCGTCTTTGTTTTCTAAATATAAGATTCCATGTTTAGCAGATCTAAAACATTTTATGCTCTTAAACTTATTGCAAGACACGTTACAGCTACATTTGAAGAATGCTATTGGAAATTCTCAAAATCATCAAGTAATATAATAAGAAGAAGATGATATTAAATTTAACACATTTAAAACAAGAAAATTATTAATTCATGTCAATTCATACGCTACACCTGTCAACAGTCTGCACAAAGACATTTTTTAGTAGAAAAGCAGATACAGCTTAGCTGTGGGCAAGATAGACGCTTAAATGAGAATCCAAGTTTTCTCTTCCTACTCCATTTTTTATGCTTCTGTACAAGCACTAGAATGCGTCTGATTAAGTTAGTCTTAGAGGACTTCAGTTTATTTTCCTGACAATACAATGTATCCTTTGGGTTATAAGGGATACCATTGTTTCCTTCCCAGGAATTGTTATTCCCACAACTTGAGGGAACCATCACCATTTTCAACTCAACAGGACATCCAAGTACTTCTTGCATTGCATTGGATATGGTTACCTCTAAGCTTTCCAGTTTTACTTGTTGCTGCTGGTTTCTGAACTCCACATGAGCTACTGCACCTGAATTGGCTGAACAGAAAAGAAAATACTAATTGTGTTAGATCAAGTCAAGAAAGAAATTTTACTTGTCCATGAATGAATGAAATGGGTATGTCACTGCCATTCAGAATGACATCAAATATAAGAAACAATGGTTTCCACATATTTTGGAAGAATACTTCATCTCAAGTAGTCAACACTATTACATACTTGGAAAGCCTACATTTATACCTTCTACACACATAAATGCTTCTTTTTGAAGGCACTGAGATAGGAAATTGCATAAGATGTTGAATGCAATGGTGTGTGAAAACCAACAATAGCTCTTAAGGGAACGCCTAAAGCGCTTACAAGTACAACAGGCTAAGGAATCACATACCTTTACATAGTAGTAGGGAAACCAACTTTCCTTGACCTTGTAGCAAGTCCTCAAGAGTGGTAGACTGACTGCTTTTCAGCACTCTTTGCCATATCTGCCCCACTTTGCATGGGCTCATAGGACTGAACTCCACTGTTCCTGTCTTACTTGCACATTTTGGTGATGAAGATGGCACAAGAAAAACATTTGCCTCGGTATCATTTGACTGAAAAGATTTGGTTATGTTTTTGTTGCAAGAAGCATTAACTGAGTTTTGCGAGAATCCACATCCTGAATTAACTGAATTTGCAATGCCGGGGTCTTTAGCTTCAATTGTATTGGGATTAGATACTGAGAGAATTTTGGTTGGAAATTCATATACATTCTGGTGAAAGAGGTGATCACATGTTTCCTCTTCTGGAAGATCTATTCCATCCACTTCACCTTGCCTTAAATTGGAATTAGGGGTTGTCTCATCTGGTCCAAATTGTAGAAGGGCAGCTGTGAGACAAGAAATGCACTCATTTGAAGCTCTGAGTTGCTTTTCGGTTTCTGAAAGGATTTTCAGAGCTCGGCCTAACCTCTCTGTTTGGTCTGGATATGCTGCACAGATATATTGCAGTATTAATTATAGAAATCTAAATGTCACTTTTTGCCGGGTATAGTACCACAGTTTGAAGATTCTCATCTAAGAGGAGGAAATAGTGCTGAGCATTTGTAACTACAGAATATCCACCGTCATTATGATAAAGTATGCTTTATTATGACACATCAGCCAAGGGCACAAGCCATTGATTTCATCCCGGCTGTCCGGAGCTTATATCAAAGGAAATATGTATTTACAAAACTATGTCTTGATTACTCGAAAATCAATAATGTTATGGGAAAAAAATTCATGAAAATGTGACTTACTGTAAGACCCGCCGGGGAAAATTCTAATATCTTGAGCCTTTGAACTATTGGCCAGAATATTCACAACTAGAGTAGCTAGTTGTGAAACGAGGGCAAGTGGCTTGACTCCAGAATCAATGATATCTCTTGTGCATTTCACCGTATTTTCAATGTCAGCTGATAATGCAAAGTCAAGTAAATCTAGAAGTTTTTCGTCTGGCAACAAACCAATCTGCAAATTGAAAATTTTAATTAGAGGCAATGCTCAAATGAAATATAATATTTAAACATATAATTCAATAATCTATAGAACTTATTATCATTTATCAGAATCAATTGGCACCAATTTAATATAAAAATTCGAAAGCCATACAATTATTACATTATCCCCAGGGATAGCTAGCCTGAATAAGAGAAGAGAACAATATATCATAAATAGATATGCCTAAACAATGTTAAAAGGGAATTCAATATGTTGCATGCAACCTGCACTTTATGTATGCATATACAGGATTGAACATAAAATGCAGTCAATTTTGCATGTTCTTGCAAATACCCACTAGACCTCCAGTTTATGATGTTTATATTATATTCTAACATTTCAAAGTTCAAACTATCAGTTGTTTTTTCTAAGTGGGTATAGAATCTTGCATACAAAAAATTTACAGTTATAAAAAGCACCATTTGGCGAGCCCTTGAGAGTGTAACTTTTGAAGAAAGAAGACTGAATTGCTCCAACGCCTTCTCTGCCTCCCATAACGAACCACCTGCTCTTGCTATGATTAAATGCAATGCTTCTTCTTCAATATTGACATTTTCTGCAACTGCTGTACTCTTAAGCCTGTTCAACATATCCACGTCCCTGATTTTCTGAAAGTAAAACATCTGACATCTTGATAGTGCTGTTTTAGGAACCTTTTCTAAATCTACCGTAATCAGAATAAACACGAGATAACCAGGAGCAATTTCCTCGCATTCCAGGAATATAGATCTCAATGCTTCGGGACTCAGTTCATGACAGTTTTCCACAATAACAATCCTGTAATGAGAAGCCACAGAATTGGATTTTACAGTCTCAATGATTAATTTAAGCCTTTCAATACCATCATGGTCAGCTGCATTTAGTTCTGTGACATGAGGCCTTTTCGAAGACAAGAAAAGCTGGCATTCTTTGCATTTACAACAGGGTTTTTGTTTCCTGTTGGGAGATAAACAATTCAAAGCAGAAGCAAAGATTCTGGCAACAGATGTTTTCCCTGTCCCGCTTGGCCCATGGAATAGATATAAAGGAGCAATCTTTTGTGTAAGTATTGCATTCTTAAGCGATTTCTTTATAATTTTCTGTCCAACGAAGTCCTTAAAAAGTTTAGGTCTATACTTATGGCTCAGACCCAAATGGTTTTCTTCACTCTCTCTCACACTTTGATCAGGATCACATTGCAACCCATGGGATTCTTGGTCTTTCAATGAACGAAGTGGGTGATTTTTCTGGGTTTTCCATCCTTGCAAGAATGAATTCCTTTGGATTTCATCGTTGGCGTTTTTAGATGCATGCAATGAATTTGTTATCTCATTTTTGTATTTATCACAGGATTCATTGCATGCAAAATTGCAGCTTGTGTTGATCTCTTCAGTCCAGCTTGAACTGCATGAGGAGTCTGAAGAGCAATTTGCAAACCCATCATAAAATTTATATGATGAGCCTAAGCCAGATTGCATTTTATTATTGATTTTCCCGGTTCTCCCCCCTGCTCGGAGCCTCCTGACAGGACTACGGCTCCTTATAGGACTTCTCCTATTGATGTCATGCAGTCTTCTGAGAGCCTGAGATCTGATACTGTTTGTGATTCCATGATGCATCTTGAATCCAGTTTCTGCCTCCAAGACGCTGGCTGCACTTGAACAGATTTCCATTCTTCGGAAAGATGAGGATCTGTGATTTTCATACTGTGCTGCTCTCCTCCATGTTTTATCCACGTATTTGTCCTTCCTTGACAGATTCTTAAGCATTTGCAGGTTCATTTGCTGAGCAATGCCCTTTTTGTCCATTCCTGTTTTATTTTATGAGTGAAAAATACGCCAATTGCAATCAGCACAATGTCAATGCTTCTTAGAATTATTAATAATGGGGGCCCAAATTGTAAAAGTTTCCAAGTTCCTATAAAAAAATACCTTCACATATATATTTCCATAAATTATTTATTAATCTGGAAATGAGGATCTGATACACTTTTGCATAGAGATTACATCATGAAATAAACCACCAATTAGGATGAGATAGAACAGTACCACTGCTGGTGCATCCATGGCTATAATATAATTACATAGGCTTAAAGGCTAAAAAGTTATAAAATTTTACAGTTTGATCATAAGGTAAGTTTTCCTCCCTTGTAAATACAGCATGGCTAACACATCTTCGTCCATCTTTGTACATTAATAAGCATTCATAAAACATCTTTGATTCTTATTATGCAATGGAAAAAACGAGAAATGGCACAGCCAAAATAAACTATTCATCAGACGATCAGTAAAAGAAGAGAAACACTAATATGAGGAGCAACGGCTCCTCATTATTCAGAAAATCAATAACAAAAAGAAGAAACACTAAGAATACAAGAACAGTGACATTGAAAAGAAGAGAAACATTAACAACACAAAAACAACAGCGCATCACAGCTCAAGATACTAACACCAATTAAATCTTTGTTGAAACAATTGAAGTTTACCTTTCTTGATGAGCAATACAGTTACAGTCCACTTGAATGTCCTCAAGTTTCAGGTATTGATTTCAAAAGATCGCACTGAAAATCCTTGAACATTCCCTGTATCAGACCAAAAGCAAAAGACTCTTCAACAAGGTGGGTCACTAGAATTAAACATTAAATGCAGCCTGAAACGTATCTTATTGAATACTTGAGTTATGGGTATGTCCAAAATAGGTGAATAGCAGCTTCTTTATCACATTGTCTGCATGTAGATGTGCTAATGAGCCATTAATGCTACAGGGATAGGAACACACGTTATGCTGTCCATGGTTATATTTACTACGGTCATTAAACTCTAATAAATTAATTTGTATGGTCCATATTCGTGGTCATGCGTTTGGAAACCTAGTGTGTACTTTTGGGCAAAGCTTAGTTACAGAAGCTACAGCTATTTTACATGTCAAGCTTTCATTATCGACCTTGAAGTCCATGTGAATCCTCTGTCACATGGCAAACGAAACAAGATTCGAGTGTGTTGTGTTGTGCTGTACCTATCTGTTTCATTTATTTCTATACAAATGAACTGATTTCAGTGGAAAGCTCTCATAACACTGCAACGCATCTAAAATAAAACAAAGAAAACATTGACATATCAGAAAAATAACTTCTGTTCAGAAAAAAAGGATGCTATACGGGCGTTTTATATTTATGAGGCCTTTGTTCAGAAGTTATTTAATTTGTAGAGATCATCAAGGTTATTTTGGCTTTAAGAACACTTGTGCTCCTATTCTCTTTTAAATAGAATAAAACTGACACCTATTCCTCAGAAAAATGACTGAAATTTCAGTACCATTTTTTTTGTTGAGAATCGTATCTCTGTAGGTAATCTGTATCATGCAGCGCTTAACTGCAGGGAAAATGACATGGTTGACTCACATATTTTAAAAGTGGTGTAAATTCATTCCACGTTATCTGGAACCAGTTATATAGAGCAGTTATTTGAGCTGATCTAATTGGCTCTCTTTTAACTGCATTAAAGACATGCAGGATAACAAACCGCATTCATTCCAATCCCAATCCAATCCAATCCAATTCAATCATGTGGTTTTAGGTTCATAAAAAAAATTAAACTTTGAATTCATTGATATTGATTTCAATGAGAACACTTACCCCAGTCACGCAACCACTGTGACAAACGCTTCATTCTGATCTGAACACAAATGCCTCTATCAATATTGTGAAGTCGAAGCCTGTGATTCTCGAATCTTGAGCTATAATAGCTTTAAATGTAAACATCATTATTTACAGTGTACTGCTCTGGAGTATGTCTGTCAAGTATCGTTCTGACGGCCAAATTAAGAACAATTTTACCCGGGAGTCTATTATTTACTGAATTGTTCATGTCACCCTTGGCCTAAAGTGGTTGGTTATAAACATGACAGTCTAAAAGATTTTAGCCAATTTCAAAATTCTAGGCTGGGATTTACAGGGGCTTAAGGTCAATTTTCAAGCAGCATGGTATCAATGACGAAAAAAAAATGTTAATAAAGTTTTTTTCAGCAGTATTTACTTTTTAGGTTTAGTATTTACTTTTAGGTTTAAAGATTTGAGAGGAGAAGGTGAGGGTCAAGAAATTGTCTTACAATTCAGATCTTTTTTGACACTTGTCAATCATTTAGAATTTTTATTAGAATTTTCATTTTGAAACTTAATTTTTTAAGTTTTAACTACATTACACAATTCATGGGACTATTCACTTTGAGATAATTGAAAGACAAAATAATTTAAGTTGACTTAGATTCATAATATCTGATATAATGCATAATAATATCTTTTTTTATTAAAATATATTAATCATTTAATAATTCTCAATTAAAATATTATATTAAGTGAAAAAATAAATTACTTTTATTTAATATAAAATTCTTATTATTAAAACTCAAACAATATTATTAAAGAATATTATAATTATATTTATATCAAAATACATAATTTAAAAACTGAACACCAATATTCTAAATTATTAATGTTTGTTAATGAAGCCTTTTAACTGGAAAAATTATTAATATTTACTAATTAAAATTCAATAATATTTTGATAATTCTCATCTAAAGTCCTCGATAATTGTAATGATTTTAATGAGCTATAGTAATATTTTAAAATTTTTAACTCAAAAAAATTATTAATATTTACTAATTAAAATTCAATAATATTTTGATAATTCTCATGTAAAGTCCTCATCGATGATAATTGTAATGATTGTAATGAGCTATAGTAATATTTTAAAATATTTGAATATGTATATTTTAATTATTATATATTTATGTTATTTTTATTTAAAGAAATATATAATATATGAATAATTATAAATGTTATAATTTTATATGGTATTTTTTTTAATTAGTCATATTTATTTTATAATTATATTTATAATTTTACAAGTCGTCTCTTCTGGATTTCGATTGGGCCTCTATTAAGCATGTTCAAACTATCTTCCTTCGGCGTATCATCAGATGTCATTGGTCCACCTCTCTTAGCATCATTCTGGCTAAGTTTGCGGCTCATCCCTTTAGATTGGGGGCCATATTTGATCTTGTTTGGTTTATTCACTATCTCAGTTGTTTTGCAGATTCCAATGACGGTCACAATAGATATTCCTACCTGGCCTATTGCTCTTCAGTGGCGCTTGCCAAGTTGGACCCCTCCTCCAGAGCTTGTTGTTGGTATGCCCAGGCCTCATCCCTTTTAGGTTCCATCGGGATTGACATTGATCACCTCCCCCCCTATCAGTTCTCGCTTGATGCTTTGGCTCACCTCCTCCCTTCCATACATGAGTTGAACAAACATGTCAGACTTGACATATACAAGCAATATATCACCATTACCTGGATCAACCTGTAGGGGGCTCTACGCCCGAGGATGGCTTTTTATGCTGAGCACTTTCTAGACATTCGGGATGGGATTATTGTTTGTCCTAGATACTTATCTCAGCATTGGTACCATGCTCTTCGCATCATGCTGAGATCTTTCAGGGTTGGATCTCATCGCCTTCAGGCCCAGATAGACCATCACATTGACAGAGATGATTAGATTTGCAGGTTATGCACCTTGCCCAAGATTGAGACTGAGACACACTTCATCTTCCATTGTCCTACTTACTATGAGATCATAGGGAGATTATATTGCTTATTTAGGGGGTGCATTTCCTTGACTGCTTTCTTCAGCTACACCGAGTAGAGATGTCTGGCACTTTATCTCTGTGAGACTATACAGCTTCGCGAGCATACTCTACAACTTCTTTTCCCCTAGAGACAAATATCTGATCAGCTCATTACGAACTTCTTCTTGCCCTCATCTCCCCTATGGGGGTTGAAGAATCCTTACAATGCCTCCATTACCAGTCACTCTAGATCTGTGAGACCCCGTAGCACATTTACCCATCATCACATCTCTAGTAGCTCACATCGACCGCCCAAGGTTCCTGCTCATTTGGATCATTATCCTTCAGTGTTGGATTTATTTCTACTTGAAAATGATCCTTAGTCCTTCTCTTGTGTCTGTTCTTCTTGCTTGTTGTTTCTTGTTCTCTTCTTTCTTTTTTCACTCTTGCTTGCTTTCCCGGTCACTGTTTGGTGGTTTGTTGTTCCTTTTGTTGTACCTTTCCAGTCCCTTAGACCCTTGTTGGTCTCTTGTTGGACATTAATAAATTTATCTTATCTTATCTTATCTTATCTTATATATTTGTATTTATTTAGTATTTATCTTATTTTACATATACATACTTATATATGTATATACATATATACATACATACATTCATGCACACAAATATACATACAACACATTCATATATCTCTATATAGTCATTGACCACATAGGTTTTAGTATATACTCACCCCTTTCCAAAATTTGAGCTTCAGATTATTTCCATTTATTCCATTCACTTTTCTATGCTAAATACACATTTTACTTGAAAATTTAATACTATGTGTTAATACTTTAAGACATTTAATTATATACTCTCTTTTTTTAATATGGCCAGTTCTATTAAATTAGTAGAAGCAGCGATATAGAGAGCAATCTAGCATGTGAAATAAAATTGCATCTTAATCATAAAAGAGTGAAAACTCAATAGACTTAGAGATTGTTATTGGGACTGTTAGTAGAATTTTCCAATTGCCTCCATGAATAGTGGATCTACACTACAATTTTAAGTTGCCACTGTAAATAACAGATTTGTAACTTTACTGCCTTAATGAAAAAGGGTATCCACTTTACATGTTCCAGTTGCCTTTGTTACCTTTGACTATATTGTTAGATGTTGTGTGATATCTCTAATTAAGGTTCTTCATTATAATTTAAGATTGAACAATATTTTTATATTCACCATAGTTTTAGTCATTATGGTAGTTTAGAGTTTCTATAAATCACACTTTTTAGACAATGTAATTAAAGAGAAATTTAACTCATTTTCTTTCATGTTCTATTTTTCCTTTGTGTTTTTATTTTTGCAAGCTTTGTTTTTATTCTTAGCTACATCTTTGTGCAACTATAGCTATAAATTTTACATAGTATCAAAGAGGGAGCTAGGAAAACAAGCATAAGCTTTTCTTTTTGCAGAAACTAAAAATTACAACAATATATTTCCAATCTATGTCATTCTCATGGATGCAGATTTTGGTCTTCTATGCTTATCCATATCTCAAGAATTATAATTTCATGTCAAAGCATACAAAACTCCAAACCAAGTTTGGACTACGTTGGAGACTCTTTATGGGAAGCAACATGAGATGCAAGGTCACATCCTTGAAAATGAGCTCAACTTATTAGATCTGACTTGTTTTGAGAGTATCCAAGACTTGTTCAAAATATTCAAGACCTTATCAATTCAGTTGAAAGAATACAGAATAAAAAATTCCATGCAAGAAAACAAATTAATTCTAAATATGCTATATTTGTCTCTCGTTTTCACATATTCGGGCTTACAATATGAGCTAGTTGGAAGATATCCACTCTTGATTCTTTCATTGAGTCCTCAATACATGAGTAGGATAAGCTCATAAAGATGGACAATTTAAAAAGTTCCATAGATCATGAGCTTGTTATGCATGCAAGTGAAAAGAATAATTCACAATCCAATCAGCAACCTAAGACAAATAAGAAGAAGTTAGGTGAGCCTTGAATTTTTTATGGAAATGTGGGACACATAGTCAATAGGTGTTCGATGAGACTAAAGGCTTTAGAGGAGGCCATTCATCAACATCTCATGTTAGCCCCTAAGTCTTCTTTATGACATACAATCCAAGGTCATGCTCTTTTGGTATGGGTCTTGCCTTCATCTTTTCCTTAGTGACACACTATGTCAATGGACCTATCATGTCTCTCCTTTGTCAACATAATGGGGAGGTTTCTACTCTTTGCACTTATGCTTCCTTGGTTTCATAGTTGATTAGTTCTTTAGACTATTGGCACCTGTATTTTCAAGTAGTACTTTGTTCTTGCATGGTTGAGTAGTGTCATTGAGGTCACTCATAAAAATTCATGTACCATCTACACCTTTGACTAATAGATATTTTCTTTTGTTTTCCATTTATTCATTGCTTAATTAGTGTCATTATGAGTACTCATGCAGGTTGATCCTAATCATCATCTTGGTTTTAGAGGAGGCTCTTCATTCATCACTATGGTTATCATTAAACAACTGCTCACACTTTTCTTGTGTGTCAAAGGATGTTCTTCTACACTTCATATAGTTGCATCTTTTTTTTTTATGGGGAGGTTGTTCCCACTGATTTTCTCTCTTTCCTCTTTCCTTTCATTAGGCTTGTCCTCATTAGTTAGTCTTATAGGGGAGTGTTAGTAGATTTTTCTAATCGCCTTTGTGAATAGTGGATCTATATTGCAACTTTATGTTGTCTTCATGAATAACTCATTTTCAACTTAATCTACCTTTATTACTAAGGGTATACACTCTACATGTTTCAGTCACCTTTGTGAATGACATTCATTTTGTTGTATGATATCTCTAACTAAAGACCACCATCATAATTCAAGTTTTAGAAGTAGTCCCACTTTGTGGTATTCATTGTAACTTTAGTCATTACTATAGTTTAAAGTTTGTATAAATCATACTTTTTTGAACAATGTTAAAAAGAGATTTAATTGATTTTCTCTATGCTGTGTTTTCTCTTTATATTTTTATTTCTACAAACTTTGTTTTTTATTCCTAATTAGATCTTTGTGCAACTATAACTAAAATTTTTAAAAGAATTTATCTTAGACCTAAAAATTTATCCTCTTACATGACATTCATCCAACATAAATTTCAAAATGTTTTACTTATAATATACTAACGTTTGAAAAAAATACTAAAATTATTTTAAAAAATTGAAAATCCATAATAATTTGAAATCAAACAGTATTAACATACCTTATTATATGACCTAACACGTTTTTTAGGTTGTAAATTACACCTTGAAATATCTCATTAATCTCCGAAAGATGACCCTAAAACAGGAAAAACATTTGAAACGTCTCCTTTATTTGTACATAGAAAAGCTAAAATGATTCTTATAACAGAAACGAAATTCAAAGTTTTTTCTACGCCTAAAATGAAAATATTCTCTGCCCTTTTTCCTGAGTGACATTTATGACATGACAGGGCATTTGATATATTCAATGGCGAATCCCTCAATTTCTCGCCAAAAGCCGAGATTTAAGCCCGAAAACTCACAAAATTACAGCGTAATACCTCACTAAAACATTACCACATAAGGAATAATTAAACTATAATGCTTCAGAAATTTATGTTTCCGTTTACGTTTATGCCATCCCGGGCTATTATTATTACCAGTTATTGTTTAAAATTATCCAGAGACACTTGTGCCTTAAAATGAGGATTCCAACATTTCGTCCACTCTTTTCTGTCTCTCCAATTATCGATCTTATTCTTGGCGAAATTAAAATAAATGTCAAATCAGCATGAGAATAGAGAAAATGGTCGTGGTTACAAATACAATCATTCATACATTTGTTACTGTAAAACTTCGCATCCGTTATGTTTAGACGGGACAGTTTTTGTATTTTCGATCAATCGTCCAAATTGTATGCGTGCTTGGAAAAGCCTTTGTTTATTCGACCCAATGAATTTTTAAGTCCATCATAAGCTTATAATAAATATAGAAAACTGTAGATGTCGCAGTCACAAGGAACCAGAACCTCTATCAGTAATGATTTTGATCACGGTTTTTAAAATAGTCATTTGTTTAGTTATAAAGTTACTATCATATTATTATGTTTTAAAACTTTATAACTTTTATATTCACAACACCACCCTTGACTGTTATTGAAACTTGAAGAGACTATTTAAACTATTGACCGACTTCGTGTAAGAAGAAAATTGAGTTGTCGTCGAGAATAGGTGGCAAGATGGGGAAAACTCGGTTCAAGTGGATTTAATTATAAGTTTTCATCCCAATTAAATATAATTGGTTTGTTTTTTATTAGTAAAATTATTCATTTTGAAGTAGTCTAGTGGTGTTGTTTCAGTACACTAAATTATGAGTTTTATTTATATACATTTAATGTTTAGGTGAACCTTTTCAATTCATTCATTGTTACATAAATGACGTTTTCATAGTGTATCAAATTTAGTTATAGTGTATCAAATTTAGTGACTATTTATTGAGATTGTATTATACAATTTCTAGTCAATTTTCATATATTTATATTAGAAAATTAATGGTTTACAAGAATCCATCTCTTATGAACTTGAATATAAATACTCATTTCATATAGGTTATACTCGTAGGGATGAAGCACTAGAACTTCATAAGTCATCTATATCCCCATATGATTATATCTCATGAATCACAATCATGATCTTGAATGTTCCACTTAACACTCATTATCACTAGATAATGTTCACAAGGATCAAGCATGAAAAATTCTTGGGACATCATAATCTTAGTACTATTCTAACTCAAGCATATATCTACCCATGAAGATACTGTCATATTCATACCTACCTAGCTTGTGGTAAACCTTCAATAATAACTGTGCTTTATGAAACTTCATTCTACAACTCTCTAACTCATTTTCATACAAAAGGTTTTTTTATAGTGTACCAGATATGTGATGATTGATTGGGGTTGAACCATACTTTTTTCATTCACTCTTCATCAACACATACATTATGAGTAGTGGATTACAAAAATCTATGTTTGAAATGAAACATACATTGATTGATCAAGCATGGTAGAAAATATGTTTGATTTTTTGTAATGATTCATCTTTTAGGCATGATTGGTTCCATCTTTTAAATGACTTTGGGGACATCACTTTTTATTCCTATTTTCAATTCTTATACAAATTCTTGAAATAAAATGAGAAACATATGAAAAATCAGATGAAGAATCCATGCCACATGCATGATAGAACAATATATTTTTCAAACAATGAAATATCATACATGTGAAGAATATTAATATTTCC
The DNA here is from genome assembly GCA_027943335.1 of Chamaecyparis obtusa. Taxonomy (NCBI): domain Eukaryota; kingdom Viridiplantae; phylum Streptophyta; class Pinopsida; order Cupressales; family Cupressaceae; genus Chamaecyparis; species Chamaecyparis obtusa. The sequence goes on along the minus strand of BSBK01001552.1, from coordinate 786,227 downwards.
TATTTAATTTTATTGTTACATTATGATGTCGAAATGTTTAAAAAAACTATTAAATAACTAAAATGATAAAAAGATAAAACAAAGGAGATATAAAGGCTACAATACTCAAACTTAATAATCTGTGTGTGTGCGCGCGCGCACACGCGCGTGCGAAAATATATACTTTGTACTTTTGTAAATTATTATTTGTATTTATAGTAGAATGGTCTTAATAGAATAGCTATATACTTCAATAAATAAAGTATTAAATATTTTTATACTTTAACAAATAAAATTACTAAAAATACCTTTGAAATAATTTTATGATTGAATGTGTGAACAAGATGAATGTATCTAAGGTAAATTATTTGTTCAAATTCTATTATATATCTACTTTACACCTTACTTAAGCTAAGGATTTGAATGAAATTGTAAAATCAACAAGTGTTCTATCACCCACAACTCCTTGTTGTAGGCACAAGATTTATGTGGTTGTGTTCCAATAAGTTTGTTCTTGAAATGTGATTTCTCAAATTGATAGCATGGCCTTTCTCTCATGAGTATAATGAATATGACTTCCAAGATTTTCTATTTAATGAATTGATGGATAATTTTTATCAACAGTTAAGATTGATTAAAGAGATCAATGGTTAAGGATGATTGGGAGGATTGAAGAGAGGAAGAGTCTATACATGTTATATTGAAACTATTGCACTTGATTGGACCCAAAATCAAAGATATATGAGGTGGGGATAAACAAGATACCTTTTGAAAGTCCAAAAATATTTGTACGAAGACATGTAAAGGGTGAAAATTTTACCAAAGAAAGAGATAGATGGAATTTGATGAGTAGGTACTTTTAGAGAACTCAAAAAAATGGAACATGTACATGTTTATTCATAAATTAAGCATTCTCACAAAAGTTCAAGAGAATAATTAGTTCTAGGTAATTAGTTAAAATTAATTTAGGGACATTTTAAGAAAATAAGTAAATATTTTATTTATTTAACATTTAAAAGCTAGGGATATGAAAGTTGAAATTTTTTTAAATAAATGTGATTTTATTTAATCAAGGGTGAATATTAGAGGAAAGGTGGGATACCTAATTAATTAAATAAATAAATATCTTCAAATTTATGTAATTAATGCTAAGAAGAGAATCGGGAAGGTTAATTAAATAATTAATTTTATTTAATTATTGATAGAAGGGGACATAATCAAGTCTAGTTAGGAAGTGAACAATTTTTTAAGCGCTTGCAAAATACTTTTCAAATAGCCATACAAATAAATTTCATTGTGATTTATCTTATAGGTTTAGATAATTTATAATTATTTATTGTAACATCTTAAATTGCATCACTATGTAATTTGTTGCTCACCTAGGCCCCATTTTAGCATGAATTTTCTCTCATGCCTAATCATATTCAATCACACTTGCACTGGATAAAATTCATACATCACCATAGGATTTTGGACCTCAAGTCCTAGTTCTTACATTTGCCAAGAGGACTAGGTCACTTGGGGAAACCTAGTCCTCGTACTAGGTCAACTAAGGTGGCATAGTCCCAAAATAGGTCACTAGGAAAAATCTAGTTTTGATAATTGGTGCCCAAATTCAAACTCTTTGATGGCTAGTTTTAGAGAGAAAGAAAAAAATATTTTGTGGTGGCTCTCTTCGAAATTAGAAACTCAAAACACTCATAGAGGTATAAAAGAAAGCTTATGGTCCCCCTCATTTGTATGCACACCTCAAAAACCCAATCACTATGTGCATCCACATCAAGCTCAAGCATTCAATCACCATGCTTTTTAGCCATTTTTAGAGTTGGACAATGCTTCAAAAACCTTCATGCAAGCAAGTGTTCATGGTTTGATTTCCTCTTAGGTCTTGTAGAGTCATGTTATTGTATCAACGCTTGTGATTCCATTCAAAGAGCATTGCATCAACAAGGTATAAATTACTTCAATATTTAAATCTAGCATCTACTACATATTAGCATGCTTTTAATTTCTATTTCGAAGTTAATTCCTAAATTGAGGTTTGACTTAAGAAAGCCGCCATCAAGAAAACAATTTCTCTCTTTTGTGCATGTCAGTGGAAAGTTATAGAGGCCCAAATTAAGCATTAGAAGACCTATATAACCCCATTTCACATTTACAAAAAAAAATTAGACTAGGCTACTCTGACCAATATAGTCCAAGACTAGGTTAGGCCACTCACCATCATCCCTCGTATTTTTGCCCTAATTTGAAAAGAAGATCCATCTATGTTCATATTGGTTAGATCTACTATCAAAGTATACTTATATGATCTATACATTGTTGTATATGCTGAAAAACTATCATATTACCATAGTTTGACCTACCTTTTACATTCCTCTTTCATAATTCCATAGTCATTTTCAAATCATCATGAGGGAATACTGAATCCATTTTGTGCCCAATATTTTGAGCTAATTGGATCACTCCCGTCCTAAGTAGTTAAAGTAGAAATAGATCTATTTTCCTACTTTTCCCATACAAGATAGAAAACTATATTGTATGTAGTAAAATATTTACTTGTAAATGAAATTTCTACAACATTATTAAAAAAAAAATTTAAAATGATATATCAAATTAGTATTCAAAATTAGAAGATTTTACATTGAAACTAATTGACTTAAATCCTTAATTTCTTGTACCAAACCTCCCCTAATTACCTTATAGGAATAATACCAACTTTTAAAACTAATTTATTTAACTAACGTTATTCATTATATTTAACTAATCTAAACTAACCTATATGTCTAATTAATTTAATAGCCCAATATTCTCCCTTATTACATTAATCCTAACAAGGAAAAAACATTCAAAATTTAAACATAACCCTACTAAAGAATTTGATGAAGTGCCTTCACGATTTTTCCTCACTCACCTAGGAAATACCAAATTGACTCCATATTTGGATCATGATTATAAAATCTCTCTAGTTGGGAACCCTCAATATACTCTAGACATCCTCTAGAGTGATATATGCCTCTATATCAACTAGTGGAATGAACATGTCTTGATACCCCCTCTCCCCATTAGTACAGTCATCATAGCCAAGTACATATGAATATGGGACCATTTTTCGACCCACTCGAGCCAAATCATTTCTTGGGACCCTTGCTCCATCTCAACCAAATCAAATAATAACTACATGACCCTCAATTGATTATCACAAGTTTTAATCGCCTATAACTACTCCCCTAAGCCATTTACAAATCCTATTATCCTTTTGTTTTACCTCATTGAATGCATTGATCCTTTCTTATAAGTACTATACAATACTTTCACTGATCGCTAATCACTTGTACTAGCTAAAAAAAGTTCCAAACTAGTTGGTGTGTGTAGCTTTTGAGGTACTATATTCACCATTTACCCTACCCTAATTCTTTTCTCACCTTCACATGCATATTTTGTAATGCATGTGCTAATTCATTGAGCACAAGCATTACTGTTTGGATTGGAACCTCATCTTTAAGTACCCTAATTCTAGTCTAAAAATATAAAATATAAAAAATCACTAATTAAAATTGAGGACTTACCAACTCCCCATGATTTGGCAGCCTCTAGAATCTCTAGACTTACTTTTTATGATGCATATATCATGAAGCGTTCACCATCTTCGTACCCTTTTGGTATCAATGGGCTTTAAATTTCAAAATATAGAGAGTGAAGGTGAGCCTTACTATACCCCCATAGCCTATTTATACTCTATTTTTACTTCTTTTATCACTCATTGTCTTCCCTAACTTCATTATGCTACCATTCACCTTTTTTTCCCCTTTTTCCTTCATTCCTTCACCAAACTAACCCATTCTCCCCCTTCTTCTTCCCATGTTTTTTCCACAACTTTTTGAGAGCTTTCCTAAAAATGATAATTTTCATGCCAATCTTTCGATAGGGCATAATCTTTCCTCTCTCATTGTTATGATATTAACTTCATAACTACTTCCCCTTCTCATACAAGAACATACTTTTCTCTTCTTTGATATTGTACCATCATAAATTGTAAGCACCTTATAGGTGTGTATGATTTCATGATTGTTTAGTACCCACCTTAGTGGATTTTCCTTTCCACGTGCATAATAGGACTTCATATATCACTTAATGAATACCTAAAATCAAATATGAGTCAAGTATATTATTTCAATTTCATAAAAAATCAATGTGAGCCCTTATTTCTAGGTATTCTCCTTTATTATTTCCCCTTTTCAATAATTTATTACCCTATACAGGCCTTATGTTACCCTTTGTGGCCTTTGATATCTCTCCCAGTCTTGAAATCACATGTACCTCAAAATCTTCTATCTATTAGTTATCGAAGACCCATGGTTAAAATTTAAGCCATTTTTGGTGTTGGAGTACAATGATTACTGAGAGGGGGAAGTGAATCAGTAATTATACACAAAATCAAGCCTTTTAATTTTTTTGAAACTTTCAAAAAACTTGAACCACTTCAAACCAAATAATGCATATAACATAAAGTACACAACATGCACAAAATATTGACACAAGGATTGTCTAGAGTGGAAACCTTGCCAAGGAATAAAACCACTTGAAAATAGCCTCACTAGATTTATCTTTCAAATTAATTTGTACATCTCACTTATGCTATCTTACTAACAATTTTAATGCCTCACTAGACTTGTTCCTCATTGGTCTTTTGTGCCTCACTAGATTTATGCCTCACTGACCTGATTGTTATTTAGCCCCTATAATTCTATACTACACATTATTCAACATAATACATGTCTCTATGCTAAATATTGTATAGTATTTAATTATAGATTATAAGTCAATCACAAATTTCTATCTAAATTGTTTGCACAAAAATATTGTCAAAATTTAATCAATAAAAGCCTTAATATCTTCTCTACATGTATATCAAAGTAATCTCCTCATGATGTATATATAATAATATTTGTCAAACTGTAATCAAACTAAATAATAAAACTGATTAACACATTATGCCTTGTTATGACCATCAACAAACATGTATCCTTCCAAATAATAGTCCATTGCAACTTCAATCATATTAATCATTGTTATTGATATGATCAATATGTCTCAGAATAATATAATGTGTGATAAACTAAATCATGGTACCATTTCACCTCTTCATAATTTATTGCCATTGACCCAAACTGAGTATCATTTTAATGTTCAAACTCAACTTAAAACTTATTCATAATCTTTATACATCAATATTAATATTAACATGATACATAATGTAACTTGTCAAATGGATAGTATCAAATATACCTTAGCAATGTTGTTCCATAAAAATAAGATTTAACTGTATTCATGACTACCATGTGGTCTTCGAGAAAGACTATATCATTGACCAAACTGAAAACTATATAATGTCATGATCTTCACAAATGAGTGCATCTAAGTATGCTTATGATAAAAACATACTTAAAAAATGCATGGACCCAAGACTTAAGACCAAATAGATCCCTAACACAAGATGCCTAAATAATGAATGACATACGAAATACATACAAACAAATAGAAACTATCACATAGTCACAATGTGAATGAACACACCGACATACATATAATGAACCCAATGAATCAATAATAACATCCTTATTTTCCATGCGATAGTTGGACTATCATAATAGTAATCATGATCCATAATATGCCAAACCCAAAAATGGTTTTATAAAAGAATATGCTAGCTAAATGAACATATAAACCCTAATGTGGATTTTGAAGAATTAGCCAAACTTTGGCATATTCATCACTATCATAAATTGCATGATCTTAATAATAGTTAACAAGTTTTACATACATAATCATACTAAAAAATATCAAACCCTTTTACTACAACCATGGTTAAGAAAAACCCGATAAGGGTTTAGAAAAGAATACAAAAAATACTCAACCCTTAAAAAATAAACTAATCACATGGATTAACACATTTTAAAAAAAGAATTCTATATATGTTTCAATTAAGCACAAGAAGATGAACTCAAAATGAAAAGAACAAGAATCGTATACACCTGTAGTGAAATCTTGAAGATCTCATGTATCTCTATAAAAAAATCCAAAGTTCAAAACTGTTCCACCTGTCTTCTAACTGTCATTCCCAATGGTGATTCATCAACCAAACTGAGTAACCGCAAGGAGATGTCGAGCATGGTTGTGATGCCCTAGCTCGATAGAGCTAGGGTAAACTTAGTAGTTAACCATAACATTGATATGAAAACATCAAATATGGTGCTTGTGATGCATCCTCAATCAATGCCTTAATTTCCACTTTAATGTGGCATTATCACATTTTTATCAATTCATTTTGTGAAATAATGGCTAGGGGACCGATCAAAAGGCCCTATCCAAACACAACCTTTTATTTATGCCTCGGTCACAACTTGTGATCAATGTTTAACATTGTAAGCATGTAATACAAATGAATCAAGTGCCTCAACTTATGATGTTATTGAATGTAACTAAAATCACTTGTGAAGCTAATGTTGTGAACCATGTAACAAACTATAAATCATGTAATCAACTGACATTATATAACCATTGAATACCAATTATCCAAGTGGTGAGTTAAATCAACTAAGTTAGTATATTTTGACATCAACAAAATAAAGATTTAGGGATCAACAAACTCCACCTTTGTCCTTGGTAGAAAAAATACTAATATACTCACCATTTCTCCCTCTTTTTGGAAACAAGGGCAAAGGATTGATTGAAAAAGACCATGTTGTGACTGATAAACTGAATAATATATGCATGGGAAACAATATCACTAATACAAAACCTGACCAGAGCTCAAATATGTCAACCCACCCTATGAATAAGATTGGAGCTGTATAAACTTCATACTATCAAGGGAAACAAAGAGTTAGTCATTAAGAGTGAATATAGCATTAGTGAACCAACTAAGCACAACTATCTATATCCTCAATAGAACTACCTCTAACTAAAAAAGAATAAAATCATAATGATAAATCAATGACACTATATTTGTAAAATCTATAAAGAAATATGCTCTTACTAGTATTTCATTGTAAAGTATGTAAGGTAACCTGAATACTGAAAAAAATCTTGTTCAAACTGCCACTTGTTAACCCAAGAAAAAATGCTCAGAAATGTGAAATGTGAATCAAAACTAAATATACCACCAAACTAAAACTAAACTGACAAACCAAGACTTAAATTGAAATAATTATGATAAAGAAGAAAGAGGAAGAACTCAAAGTTTCTCCCTCAAGATTTGAAATACATCTTTTGACAAAGTCTTAGTAAAGATATCAACAATTTGATCTTTTGTAGGTATATAATCCAAAATAACTTCATTAGCTAAAACTTTTTCACAAAGAAAATGATATTTTATATCAATATGCTTTGTATGGGAGTGTTGACTGGGTTTTTAGATATATATATATATATATATATATATATATATATATATATATATATATATATATATATATATATATATATATATATATATATATATATATATATATATATATATATATATATATATATATATATATATATATATATATATATATATATATATATATATATATATATATATATATATATATATATATATATATATATATATATATATATATATATATATATATATATATATATATATATATATATATATATATATATATATATATATATATATATATATATATATATATATATATATATATATATATATATATATAACACTTGTATTATCACAAAATATGTGTATATATTTTGGAACATGAACTTGAATATTTTGTAATGTTTGAGCCATCTAGATAACTTGATTACAAATAGATATTGTTGCAATGTACTCTGCTTCAGCATTCAATAGTAGACAAAGTAACTAATTCTTTTTTTCTATTGTGCCAAGATACTAACTAATTTCCAAGGAAGAAAGAGCCCCCTAAAGTGCTTCTTCTCTCAATGAGATACCTAGCCCAATCTGCATTTTTGTAGGAAGTAAGAGTAAAATCATCATGTGGTGGGGGTACCAAAGACCAAAATCCAATGTGCTTGATATGTATTTTAGTATTCTTTTGACAACATTTAAATGTGACATTTTAGGTGATGATTGAAAGCGTGAAGCTAAAAAATAGCTTTCATAATGTCAGATCTAGTAGCAGCTTATTATAAGAGACTACCTATCATTCATCTATAAAGTGTGTGACCAATATCAGGTTTGTTAGCATCTTTTTTAAATTTGCAACCTATTTCCATGGGTGTACTAACAACCTTACATTCTTCCATGTGAAACCTTTGTATCATTTCTTTGACATATTTAGTTTGTGATATAAAAATACCTTTTTCCAATTGACTAACTTGTAACCCCAATAAGGAAGGAAGTTATATCCTATCATGGACATCTCAAATTTTGATTTCATAATCTTTGGGAATTCAGAATATAAACTATTATCATTGCTTCCAAATATAATATCATATACATAAACTACTACAAGCAAAATGTGATCCTCTTTTGTTTTAAAATATAAATTATTGTCAATAACTCCTCTTGTAAAACCTTCTTCTTTTAAATGAGCATCCAATTTAGAATACCAAGCTCTTGGGGCTGGTTTTAAACCACATAAAGATTTTCTAAGCCTATATAAAAATTATTCTTTACCTATGTGAATAAATCCTTTAGGTTGTTCCATATAGACTTCCTCTACTAACTCTCCATTTAGAAAGGTTGTTTTAACATCCATCTGGTAAACTTTAAATTATTTGTATAGTGAATAGGCTAAAAACATTCTTATTGCTTCAAGTATATCTACAGGTGAAAATGTTTCATCAAAATCAATACCCTCAACTTGAGAGTATCCTTTACATACTAATCTGGCTTTATTTCTAGCTAATTGTCCTTGATCATTGAGTTTATTCTTGAAAATCCATTTTGCGCCAATTATGTTTTTATTTCCTGGTTTGGGTACAAGGTCCCAATTTTTATTTCTCTCAATTTGGTTTATTTCCTCTTGCATTTCTTTAATCCAAAGATTATCTTTACTTAATTCTAAATATTTTTTTAAGTTCTAATTCAGATACTAAGAAAATATGCGCAAGTGTTCTTGAACTTTTCTTCTAGTTTGAATTACATCATTCTTATCACCTATTATCTATTCATGAGGATGGTTTTTCTAAAGAACTTTAGAAGACCTTTTAGGAGTAGATTTACTTGGTTCATTTGATTGACTTGGTCATTCATTTTATTCTTCTGATTTATGTCCAGTTTCTTCATTAGAAACATGAACATTATCTTGAATAATTCTATTTCATCATTTGTTGTAATGTTTAAATTCTAATCAATTTTGACATTTGTGCTTTCAAAAATATGGTCTTAATATTTTATTATAATATTTATAAGCTTAATTATGTGTTGAATAGCCCAAGAAAATTCCTTCTTCACACATTGACTCAAAACTACCTATATTATCATTATCTCGTTTGATATAACATTTTCTACCAAAGATTTTAAAATATCCTACATTTTCCTTTTTTCCATACCTTAACTCATAATATGGAGTAAATTTTGTATTTACTCTCAATTCAACTCTATTTAATGTGTAAACTACAGTATGAAATGCTTCTTTCCAATAATAATTTCCAATGCTGACCCTTGTAGCATAGTTCCATTTCTTTGACATTTCTATTATTTCTTTCTGCTACATCATTCTATTGTGGTGAACAAGAAGTTGAATATTGTCTTATAATACCATGTTCTTCACAATAATTTATAAATTCTTGAGAAGTAGATTCTCCACATTTATCTGACCTAAGGTACTTGAGTTTTAGATCAAATTCATTTTCAACCATCTTTATAAAAACTTTAAATCTATCAAATTCTTCATCTTCATGCTTTAAAAAAGTAACCCAAGTGATTCTTGTATAGTCATTTATAAATAGAATAAAGTATTGCTCATTATTTAAAGACTTAGTTCTAGTATCTCTACATAGATCATTATGGACTAATTGAAAAAAAAAATTAGTAGTATATTCTTTAGTTTTTAAAATTACTTTAATTTGTTTTCCTTCTTGACATTCTTTACACACATTATTGTCAGGCTTTGTTAGAATTGGTAAGTTTCTAATATTCTAATTTTTACTTATTTTAATCAAATTGTCATAGTTTATATGACCTAACCTTTGATGTCATAATTCGGTTTCTTTAATTTGACTCATGAAACAAATATTTCCTTTAAATATTCCTGAATGTTCAAAGAAATTATAAATATTACCACCAATCATATATCCTATTGCTATAATTTTTCCATATTTTTTCTTGATTTCACAACCTAAAGTAGAGAAGGTTACATCCAATCCATTATCACATATTTGACTTACACTAAGAAGGTTATAAGTCACACCTTCAATATAATAAACATCATTAACTAGTATTTCATTTTCTAACAAAATAGTTCCTTTACTCACAATTTGAAAACACTTATTATCTCCAAGCTTAACTCATCATCTAGGATGTGACTCATAATGAATAAAATTAGATTTTTCACCAGTCATATTGTGTGAACATCTACTATCTAAAAGCCATAAATCCTTTTTAACTAAATGAATCATTGTTTCAACAATTAATGTGTCTTCTTTCTTTTTAGGTTTCCAAACAAACTAATTACTTTTATGTCTTACTTAGGATTGAAACTTGAACATCCAAAAACTGCCCCATTTCTAGATATACTATTATATCTATTTGACTCATTTTTAAGTTGCATATTGTGTAAAAATGAATCATGTGTGTGTGTGTGTGTGTGTGTGTGTGTGTGTGTGTATTATATCTAGAGAACTTATAGTTTCTGATGCAGTCAAGGATGGTGGATCCAATGAAGGACAGTCCAAACCTTGCAACTAATAGAATTACACAACAGATTACTCAACAATGTAACACAAAGTAATTGTTTAACACCGATTTTCATTAATATGCCTGGTTGTAAGGACTTCCAGGTTAGGGCCAATTACAATCATAAATCAATTCTGCAAGATCCACAACTAGATCCAATACAATCTCAGCTAGTTCAGCTCTGAAGATAATTAGAAGCTGATGGAAACCCTAAGGCAGATCTAAACTTGAGTTCACAAGCCTCCAAGAAATCTCCTTGTCTCCAAGTATGTAAACCCGTAGCTCTACTACAAATGACTATCAGATTACAATCTCATCTTCAATCTCATCAAGAACTTTTCTACAACTTCGCTAACTTCAGCTCTCAAGCTTCGCATCTGACATCCAAATCAGCTAAGTTCTCTAAGTCCTGATTTTCCAACTCCATCTCCCTAAACATCTACCCAAGCACTCATTAAATACTAATCATCAGCCACAAGTCGACAAGATGAAACCCTTAACTCCCCAAAACAAATGATTAAATGCCATACAAGTCAGCTTACAAATGTATACAAACATTTAATTCAGCATGTTAGCCTATAACAATGGCTACCAACAATAAATTCACCAAGTCGGCTCAAAAAATCACATAGAACTCTAGTCGATAAGCCAGAACTACCGAGTGATAGTAAAATCACTGAGCAAGCCAGGCATCACCGAGCACCAGTGTTGACCGAGCACCATAGGCATGACCAAGTAACAATTTCACCAAGCGCCAAAGACTGCCAAGTTCCTTCAATGATCGAGCTTCCTTTAATGACCGAGACCATTGGTCAAGGCTGCAACCGAGTAACACCGGCCAAAATACAACACTCCATGCAATTTCACAGAGGACACAGAATGCCATGCCTTAACCTTGGATGCCTCTGCATCAGACACCCTAGGTTCCAAAAGATGTTCATATGTGAGAAGAACATTTTTCAAGATTCAACACATAAATCCCAAACTGGTTCTTCACATATAAGTCCTCTACCTATTCTGCTTGCAAATTCTTCCACTTCAGTTTCCTCTGTCTCTTCAAATCTTTTCTTGACAATGCATAGGTTAGTTCTCCATACTGATCATTCATTTTCTCTAGATCCACAATCTCAACTCGACTACCAATACTCAGGCTTCTCCTACTAAGCGTTGTATCCATCAAAGGCATCAGTGAAAACTTCATGTCATCCTTCTCAACAGTAAACACATTTTGGACACAGTCATAAATAGCTCTGCAATCATATTGCCAAGGTCTACCGAGCAATATATCACAACTATTCATCTTCACAATGTCACATAACACAAGATCCTTGTATTGGCCAATCTGAACATCAATGAAGCATTGTTCTCTAACTTCCAAAGCATGAACATCTTGTAACCAACCAATCCTATAAGGACAAGGATGCTTCATTCTATTCAAACCAAATTTCTGAACTAGGTCCTTAGCAACAAGGTTATCAGTACTACCACTATCAATAATAACATCACAAAGTTTGCCTTCAGTCTTTTATTGGGTCCTAAACAAGTAACTCCTCTGACAAGGTTCATCCTTTGTACTGAGCAATGTTCGACGAAGCAACAAGTTCTCTGATTCAGGTTCATTCTGAATGTTCTCATTCATCACAGCAGTTCGTCGGTCAACCTTCTTCTGTGTACACTCAAAAGAACGGTGTCCTTCCTCTCCATAGTTATAGCAAGTACCCTTAAAGATAACTCTACCTATCTTCTTCTTTGGTTCCATAGGTTTTTGTTCATCTTCTGCATCAGTCAATTTATCCTTCACCGAGTGATCAATCTTTTCTTTCCCTTGGGAGTTACTAGGTTGTTTCCTCTTCAACTTATCTTCTGCCTTCAGAGCATACTGATAATCATCTTCAACAGAATCAATCTTCAACATACTAAGCTCATCCTGAATATTGAATCTTAGACCATTCACATACCGAGCTAATTTTTCCTTACCAAGCTCTCTGTGTCCAAACCAAATAGTAAGTTTGTAGAACTCCTCAGTATAATCTTCAACAAACAAATCCTTCTATTTTAGATTCTGCAACTTCTTAAACAATTCAAGATCATAGTCAGCTGGTAGGAACTTAGCTTTCAACTTAGTCACCATCAATCTCCACTAATTGATCTTTGTTTCACCTTCATCTTCTCGGTCTCTTTTTAGTTCTTTCCACCAAAGAGCAGCATGTCCTTTCAACTTTGTCTGTGCTAATCTCACCTGAAGAGGATCTTCAATTTCTTCCAGCTCAAAGAAATCTTCAAGCTCACCAATCCAATCAATCAAATTGTCAGGCTTCAAAGTACCAGAGAAAGTAGAAACTTCCATTTGGTAATTACTAAACTAAGCAGTAGATCTAGGTAACTGAGCAGTTTTGTCTTCACTAGATCTGTTCCTCCAGTCATCACCACTAGATCCAGCAGTTTCAAATTCTTCAACAGCTTCTTCATAGCCATCCTCAGTACCAACATTCTGAGATATACCAGCAATAGTTCTCATGATCTCGGTGACCATATCATTCTTCATCAATTCCATCTCGGATTTGAAATCTAATTTCACCTTCTCTATGATCCGAGATTCAACAGTATCACAAATATCTAAAATAACTCTAGGGTCCAATCTTCTGAGAGGCATCCTTAAAGATAAGAGAAACCCTCTGCAACAAACCCTCACCGACCACCTTGTGACAATTTCCAAGTTGTAAACAAGCCAGATCTCAACCTGCAATCTTGCAAACAACTAGGGCACAATTCCACAAGTTCAATGCTTCAGATCTGCAATCTAGATTGCGCACAATCTTTTCACCAACAAGATCAACTTTGCAAGATCAGCCTTGCTAGGTTAACCTTCTGCTTCAACAAGATCAAACTCTCACTCTGATACCACCTGATGCAGTCAAGGATGGTGGATCCAATGAAGGACAGTCCAAACCTTGCAGCCAATAGAATTACACAGTGGATTACTCAACAATGCAACACAAAGTAATTGTTTAACACTGATTTTCATTAACATGCCCAGTTGTAAGGCCTTCCAAGTTAGGGCCAATTACAATCACAAACAAGATCCACAACCAGATCCAATACAATCTCAGCTAGTTTAGCTCTGAAGATAATCAGAAGCAAATGGAAACCCTATGGAAAATCTAAACTTGAGCTCACAAGCCTCCAAGCAATCTCCTTGTCTCCAAGTATGCATACCCCTAGCTCTACTACAAATGACTATCAGGTTACAATTTGATTTGCAAGCTCATCAAGAACTTTTCTACAACTTCATTAACTTCAACTCTCAAGCTTCGCATCTGACATCCAAATCTGCTAAGTTGTCTAAGTCCTAATTTTCCAACTCCGTCTCCCTAAACATCTACCCAAGCACTCCTTAAATACTAATCATCAGCCATAAGTCAACAAGATGAAACCGTGAAATCCCCAAAACAAATAATTAAAAGTCATACAAGTCAGCTTACAAATGTATACAAACATTTAATTCATCATTTCAGCCCATAACAATGGCTACCAACAATAAATTCACCAAGTCGGCTCAACAAATCACACAGAACTCTAGTCAGTAAGCTAGAACTACCGAGAGACAGTAAAATCACTAAGCAAGCTAGGCATCATCGAGCACCAGTGTCGACCGAGCACCGCAGGCATGACCGAGTAAAAATTTCACCGAGCACCAGAGACTGTCAAGTTCCTTCAATGACCAAGCTTCCTTCAATGGTTGAGACCATCGGTTAAGGCTGCAACCGAGTAACACTAGCCAAAATACAAACACTCCATGTAGTTTCACCGAGGACACAGAATGCCCTGCCTTAACCTTGGATGCCCCTGCATCAGTTTCTTATGCCTCGTTTAATCCATTTCCTTTTTGTTCCTTGAGAACTACAACTTCTTTTAATTCCTTCAACTTCTACAATAATAAGATGACACTCCTTTTCAAGAGAATTAACACACTTTTTCAGAAACTCTATCTTAAAAAAATGGTTGTGTCTAACCATGATTTGTTCAAGTTTATTTTGATTTTCCATAAGTACTCCTAAACTAGGAAAAAATCATAAAGACAAGGGATAGCTCTGATACCAATTGTTGGAGTATAATTATTACTAAGAGGGGGGGGGGGGGGGGGGGAATCAGTTTTCATACACAAAATTAAGCCTTTTAGTATTTTTGAAACTTTCAACAACTTGAACCACTTTAAACCAAATAATGTGTGTAACATAAAGTACACAACATGTACAAAAGATTGACACAAGGATTGTCCTAAGTGGAAACCCTCCCGGAGAATAAAACCACTTGAAAATAGCCTCACTGGCTTTATCTTTCAAATCAATTTGTACATTGCACTTATGATATCTCACTAAAAAATTTAATGTCTCACTGGACTTGTGCCTCACTACTCTTTTGTGATTCACTGGCCTTATTACAATCTTCCTTATTATCTTTTCATTTCTTTTACAACTTTCTACATACAGAGATCAGAAAACCTAATTCTCATGTATCCTCTACAATTCTATAATACACATTATTGAGAACAATAAATCTCTTTGTGCTAAATATGGCATAGTATTTAATTATATATTATAAGTCAATAAAAACTTTTTGCCTAAACTATTTGTGCACAAATATTGTTAAAATACAATAAATAAAAGCCTTAATGTCTTCTCTGTCTATATATCAAATCAATCTTCTCATGAAGTACATTCATCAAGACAATTTTCAAGCATCTTCATGAGACATCTAGCATTTGTGAAGGTGTAACATCTTTTCAAGCCTCTACTATTGATAACACACTTTCTCCTTTATGCTTTTACATTTAATTTTCAAGGCTAAAACATATATAGGGGTTTGAGTGAGGAAAACCCTTTTCTCCCAACAAATTCCCATATTTTCTATTTGTAGTTGATAGGTGACAGAGCTTCGGATTTTTATTTGGGAGGTAAAAAGAATCCATTTTTTATCGTGGGTCTCAACATCAAATTTTGGCAAGGCGATTCCAATTGCCCATGTCCATCCAGATTACCCCTGACAGGAAGAATTGGTTGAAACTTTTGGTATAGGTTAGTGGCTCTATCTACTTCTCAGATTTGGTCTTAGAGTTTTCATATCAATCTATTTTGTACTTTTATACATAGATATATCCTCTTGCATCATATTGCTTCATTTTTGCTTCATTCTATCATTCCAAATTCAATCAATCAATTCTATTCATTAGCGGAAGGGAGAAAACCTTACACAAGTATTCAATGCTTGAGTCCATCTTCGGTCTATTAGGTACTTCCCTCTTCCTAATGTAATGAATGAAAGATGGAATTTAGTATGTGATGTTCCTATCATCTTAGTGAACACTCATTCCATTCCAATCCAACCTATTTTTCTTTGTTACATTTATGTATGTACTTTATATTATTTTCCCAATTTATGCTTCTTACCACTTGTCCTAAATAATAAATACTTCTCTTTCCTCCTTACATGACCTTATTTTTTTACCTAAAACTTGATCAATGATCCTATTCCATCATCTATTTTCTTGATGGGTCTCCTTCAAAATTGTCACAACTCCATTTTCTATGCAAAACCATCTCCACAATCAATTTACTACTAAAATGTGGCTACCCACCAATCCTCATCCTCCTTATTTACATTAATAAACTAAAATGGACCTCTTTTACCACCTCCTTTACTACTTAACTACCTCAATACAATTTTTCAACTCTTCCTATCACCTTCATTTACCTCATGACTATGCATCCAACTTCATACCTTCTATTCACATATTTGAGTAGCCAATAAACCCTCTAACAACACCTACAAACTACCTTCTAATACGCATTAAATCAACACATAAAGTTATATTTGTACCTCTTTAACACTATAACATCATCAAATTCAACAACTTCATTATTATGCCAACAACGTTATACTCCACATGATATGGTAGTAGCCTTAATCACTAATCTTGTAGACATATAACTAACCATACAAGAACTCTCTTTGTGCTTGATTTTCTACATCAAAAATTACAACTTTAAACTTTCTTTTGTGACCCTTTGTCACATTGCATCATTATCCTCATTTTTTGTTTTAACCTTGCAACCTCTTTTTTGTAAAAGTGTCCTTACATCAGTGTCACACTTCTTTTGGTTGGAAGTGTCTATCATCCCTTAGGAATCCCCTATTTGTTGTGGGTAACCTCCCCTACTACTACTTCATCATATTCCTACAAGTAGCCACCTTCTTTGTAAGTGTTTGTGCATTATGGAAAGATTTTCTATTGGATACAAGTGTCTATCCTCCTCCAAAGGAGTAGTTTTAGACATTTAGTTCATGTCATCTATTGATATCTAACATGTTGCTACATCACTGATGTGGTAATGCAACCGTGTTGCTTCATGCAACTTTTTGTTAGTACTTTTTAATTGTAAAAGGCTCATATCTTTTCTTATTATTATTACCCCATTCTTAATCAAAACCATTTTCATACTAATAGATTTGAGCTAGCTCACTCCTACACTTATAATAATGATCCTATAAGTTTTTATTTTAAATTAAATTATAGGCCTTAGCCAACCCCTTCTTAACTAGCCAATATATACTGATTGGCATAGAAAAAAAGTATTTAAAATTAGGTATAATCAGGTATAAAATAGAAATCACTCTTAAGCCATGTGATCCACCTAGCAATCCATCACTCATTACACAACTTACTCACACTTCTTTAATCAATGTCCCTTTATTTTAACATCAACATTTTTTTGCTCATTCTACATATTTTGCTCATTAGACTTTTCTTAAACAACTTCAATTTTAGTTATACATTAAGTATTGCATTAACACTTTCACATTTTTGTCTCAAGTTTCAAATCTAGGTTATTCTCATTTAAGATAATACCTAATGCATGTATACAAACTACATTTGAACTTTTATCACATCTATTAAATAATTCAATCACCATGTTAATTTGGGATATAATCTAATAAATATTTTCAATCCTACAGTTTATATCTAAATTTACCAATTATTATATTAACTATTTATTTAATTTAATAGCCCGTGAGTAATTTATCCCATTAGAATACGTGATAACGATGGATAGCATTCATGTAATCATTTCCACCTTAATAGTGTGTAAGAATAAAATGTCTGAGATTCAAATCACTTTTTTTTTTCCTGAAACCAATTATCGAAACAAATCTCTCCAATTAAGTAAAATTGTTCAGCGTAATTGAATTCTGGAAAAAAATATTGAAGTATCTTTCAAACCTGAAGAAAAACGAAGTAATTGTTTATTATATATATATATATATTACTGTGATAAACAATTTAGGTCAAAAGAATCAGTGATCTTTTTAAGTGATAGGACAAGGCACGTTGACCAAGAGAATGGGTCGATAGCAGAATTTTTTGGTAGATAGCATGTTGCCATTTAAGGAATAACAAACACGTGACAGAAACAGAGAATTTCTCCCCGCATTCCACAAATGTCTTCCTGCTATTATGATCTCAAATAGTTTTGTGCAGAGTGCACACCTAGCATGCCTTCCATTCTTTAAATATTTCACACGGATATTTGTGCCTTGAAACGTGGATACTTTCGACATAACATCTCGTCAACTCTTTACTGTCTCCACATATCGATATTAGTATCTATTTAAAATGAATTTGTGTCAAATCGGTATGAGAACAGAGAAACTGGTTATTTATTTCAATCATTCGTACGTGTTCTCATGCAGTTTTCTCGTGTTTTCTTTTGAATTGCAAAAGAAGTTGCAAGGATGGAAGTTTGCATCCCAGCTTGCTTCAAATTGTTGAAAAATGCTAATGCTATTAAATTTTCGCAATTTTTGTTATTATTTTGGATTAGATTGTTTTTAAGTTTTTATCAATATTCGGATCATATTCTGTAATCTATCATCATCATACAAAAGAACTAAAATTTCTACAAAATATTTCTAATATACTGTATAATTGATCATTAAGAATTGCAAACATTGTTTACAGAAAATTTGAAGAGACAAGAGTAATTGTAGAGAGCAGGGAGCTGAACTAAAAGTGGATATGATGGAGAATGAAGGACTTCTGTTGTAAAGGTACATGTTATGAATCTTGTATGGAGATACAACTATTAAATGAATAATTTAATGTTTGTTATAGCATATGATAGAATGTATCATGATATGGAAGAATATGATGACATTGTCATGTGCTATAAGATTGATAAAAAAAAAGAGGTCACAAGTAGACATATGACAAATAGCACCATAATCTGACAAACTATGATGTCGTTGTTGTAAAATATTCCAAGGATTGATACAGATACAAACAAAAACAAAAAATGTACAAACAAAAAAAGAAGTGAGAAAGCTGAAAGTACAAACAAGATTTTTCCCTCGGTCAAGTTAAATGTCAAAGATTGATTGATGATGATAGTGTTGTTGATATGAGAATAATATATTGTAAGAACATAAGGATTGGGAATGATATATCTTCATAATGATGAGGTGTTAAGAGTTTATTAAGGTTTGTAGTAAGATATCAAATGAAGCCTATAAATGTTTTTGGATGGGTACTACTCTGATTGAAGAGATTTGTTTATATTATTTCTACTTTGTTACCATGTTTGGATGTCTAGGAGCTTTAGATTTTAAATTAGACAGAGAGACATCATTATCTTGTGTTTGGATGGATTACTTTTGGGTAGTATTATGATTTAGTTACTAGATGGAATTATTATCGCAATGTAATAACTAATGATAAAGGATAATCAAGTCCAACCATAAGGGTGAATGGAGGATTGAATGAAGTGCCTAAATGATTTAGATAGTGGATGGACTTTACTTGGGATGGATTGATGGAGGGAGACAAGATATAATCTCTTGAATTCCAAGGTTAACTGGAAATAAAAAAATGAGGAAGAGATACATGGAAATTCTAAGATCGGGGAGGCTTTGGAGCAAGTAGTACAGGGAAAGGAAGAAATAAAAGGATATGTTCAAAAGAGGAAGGATACCATTTTACCCTATGAACCATTGATAGCATCCACCAAACCTAGCCTAGTTGGAAAATGTTCTCCATCCTTGTAGAAGAACATACACAGAGTAGGAGGATGTAGATATGTTTGTATTGGGGAAAGCCATCCACAAAGGGGAATCCAGCTGTGTTGTTTAGATAATATCTTATGTAACACAAGATGATAGAGGAAAATAGAAGGTACAGGTGTCAGTACCTCCTCCAATGGTCCAAAAAATATTGATATAAATCCATAATACTATGAAATGGAAGAGTTGGATTTGGGAGATCTCACACATGAAGGTAGCAAGGCACTCAAAACCTTGGGTCTTAAGAAATTATTTAAGTATATGGATCAAGTTTAGGCTCAAATACAGGGTCTCTGACAGAAAAAGTAAGTTTTGAAGGACTTTGTATCTAGAATTATTGGTTCTATTAACCCAAATAATCTGGAGGCTTCATTACAATTTGTGCTCAAGAAGTGAGAAGCTCTGGACATTTTTTCAAGCATTCCTCATTCATTTGATAAAGCTTGTACATAATGGAAGGTCGGTTTTGAGCCATTCAGAGTGGAAAATTTGGAAATAGTGTTGAGCCATTATAGGACAATAATGGAAAATAAGGGGAGATGAAAAATATGGTGGAAGGTCTCCATGGATTGTATGATAACATTACAATTTGGGAATAATTAAGGACCAACCTCAAAAGGATTCAGAAACAAGGGTTTCAAATTCTGCTCAGGTTATATCAAGTTGATGAGCTAGATAAGTTTGATGATTAGATCAGTCAAGTCCATTTAGCCATAAAAGAATTTGTTTCAATTTTGAAATGAGTCAAAAAGATAAGGGAGGATGTCACACTTTGGGTGGCGAAAGGTTAGTAGTTCTTTGATGGACTTGATTTGAAGATATATGAAGATGCGGACAAGACCCATCTATACTCAACTAAAAATATCATTTAGAAATTTAAGGGTACCATCGAGGCAGTAAGTATAGAGGAAGAATTGCAATAAATGTTTTATTATAAGGAAGACATAAAATAGATCATGGAGAATATATAAGATCTACAGGAATTTTTCTAATGCATCAATTACTTCCAGAAGGAACAAGAGAAAAGGTTGAGTTCCATAACATTTCCCAACCATGAAGAAGTCAAGGACATCATTAATCAATTCCAAGCAGCACATCCTAGAATCCTACCGAAAGAATAAGTTGGATAGGGCCCGAACATGAAATACGATTTGTGGACTTTGAGAACTTTCAGATTCAAGTTTTTGAAGTTTCAAAATTTGAAAGGCCAAAATTAATGCATGTTAGTATGAGGAATTAGCCATTTTTGCAACTTCAATTTTTTGGAGTTGGGGTCAGGTCTAAATTTTTTGGATCATCACAGTAAATAAAGAAAGTACATGTTGAAGCTATTTTTGGGCATATTGCACATGAATTTGGAGTTGTTTTTGCTTAACTTGGGAGTATCTTTCAGTTGCATAAAAAATAGGAGTTGAGGTGAAGAATTCAAGGGAAAATTCCAAAGTCAAAGTTGAACTCCAGTTGAAGAACAATGGAACTACAACTTCTTTTCATCCATTTGGGGGAAATTTGCACCCATTTTTGCATGCAATCTTAATGTAAATGGATCTAAATCCATGCACTTGAGTTAGCAATCAATTTAGGTATAGTTTCGCATCTAGTTAAAGTTTAGATTTAATGTTATTTCATAGGTTTTTTACGTAGCTGAAACCATAGCCACAGGTTTCTTATTCTAGAAGTTGAAGAACTATATATACTTCATAAAATAATGTATGAAGGTTAATATTTTTGTGCAATAAAGATACATACAATTGGTGCTTCATTCATGGTGTGGATCATCTGTTGTCTATGTGAAATTTTTGAATTAGTGAATGCTTGTTCATGAGTTTTAGAGAGCTAGTTATTTTATTGTGAATCATATATATATGTGATCAATTAATTTGGTGTTAATCATTGCTATGAATTATTGTTGTGACAAACCATTGGAAGAATTATTCATGTGTGCTTTCAAGATAAATTTATCTCATGGGTGCATGCATTCATAGTGGCTTCATGATCTGATGAATTTCAACAAATCTTGCATCTTCATGATGTTCCATTGATGATTGCATTTACAAAGCGTGATTTGTGAGTAATTCTGATTTACATTTTGTGGGTTTTCTCCATTCTCCTGGTGCTTTTATTTGCAAGTTAATACAATAATGATTTATGAATGTTAGGCTTTTATTTCAGCATTTTTCTTCAATTATTGTTACCTTGTTCTTTTGCAATTTTGAGAAATTTATCATAATAGATTAAGTTAAATTCACATGCTAGGAAATTGCATTTCATTTAAAAGATTTAAAATAAAAAAAATTATTATTAAGTTTGTTTTGTAGCCCTCAAATGATCAAACCAACAAAGGCCTCCTCATGAATAATCACATTTATCTTCAGTTGAGTTATTCAAGTGGTTGACACACAACCTTACGAAACCATGGGAATAGTCTCGTATTTCTTTCTAGAGGGGAATTTGGATATGTAATTCCTAGTAATTGACTTGTGTAAAAATAACACTCAACAAAAGTGGCTCTAGAAGGAGGGCCTTCCAATGAAAGGCTGGAAAACATTGGATCTTTCTCACTAGAAAGGTTCAAACGGGTATTTATATTTTCACCAAAAAGAGGAGAGTTATTAGAACTCACCCATCATCACAAAGCCTATAGTGACAAGGGTAAATTCAAGGGAAAACCTTCTCACCGATCAAAAAAACTACAAAATTTGTCCTTACAACAATCACTCATCGATGCTCCAACTATCACATTAGCCCTCAATCAAAATCAAAATCATCCACCACCTCCCCCAATGGCCTTGTTTGCAAATGCACAAATTTCTCCCTTGAACTTTGTTGGCCAATTGCATGAGTTACCCAAGAACCTTGAGAGATTTTGCACAAAATTTGTGTATGGATAATCTAGGACAGCGGAAGAGCACATTTGTGTCTTCAAAGAGATATGCAATAGGAAAGAAAGTGTACATCAACATGTCATATGCCACTTGTTCCCATACACATTGGGAGAATTTTCCTACAAATGGTACCTAAATTTTCCTAGGGGATCTATCAATACATGGGTCAAGTTTGAAACCAAGTTCCTCAACTGATATAAGATTTATGTAGATCTTGCTACCTTACACTAGTATTTTATCTCGAAAAAGAAAGAACCCAATGAACCCATTTCTAAGTTTAACCATATTTCCATAAGATGCATTAGAGATTTGAAGCTCCTTACACCATACTTGTAGGTGCTTCTATACAAGTATATCCACGAGCCTTAGACCCTTTAACAATAATCTTATTAAGAAGGCTACCACCTACAAATATAGATACTTTGGAAAAGGTGTATAATTAAGCTATAACTTTCACACAATAGATGGACCCGCAAGCTAGAGGAAATTTTGGTATTTTTCTATCTTTGCCATCTTTTGGTAATATGCATCTCTAACTAGTAACCATGCTTTTTCGAACCATACCCCATTACTCAATCATGTTCCAACTCCACATCTCGCTACCCCGACACCGTCTATTACATATCTGGGCTATGAACCCCATAAAACTACTTTTTTGAGAAAAAGGTTATACCCTCAAGTGAACCTGATAACCATTTAGTATAAAAAATAGATGCAATTAGAAAGACTTTGTCCCAATTAACCAATGAGATCACAAGGATGAAATTAAATTCATAACAAAACCAAGGTAATTATCAACGACCAGCTGCTACTCCAAATACTTTTTCTTCAAACCCAAACTGAAGTTACAACACTTATGGTAGTTGTATAAACTAAAAAATGGCTTCATTAATTAATTAAATATTTATTATTTAATTAATATTGACTTGATTAATTAATTAAATATTTATTATTTAATTAATATTGACTTGATTAATTAATTAAATATTTATTATTTAATTAATATTGACTTGATTAATTAATTAAATATTTATTATTTAATTAATATTTATTTCCTCTATTTATTAAATAAATTATTCAATTTGTTTGATAAATTCATTATAGTCTATTCTCATATCCTAAGTCCTCTAAATAGTCTTATTAAAGTGATTTAATCTATTACACAATCACTAAATATAACTAAGTCCCCTAGTCCACCTCATCCACCTAGTCACCTAACACATCACCTTGGCTAAAATAATTAATTATTATTAAATATTAATAAATCATTATCCTCACCCACACATGTCCTATTTTTAAGGGCTATGTGGCCTCATAAGACTTGGTCTCATGACCACATGTCTTCCCCTACACTAAGTCAAGAAGCCAATCCTATTCCTAAGGAGCTTCTCAAGCCACCTCAAAGAGTTCAAGGTGACTCATGTGACACTTGTACCAAGAGTCCTCATGAGGAAAAAGTCATTCATTCTTCCTCTCATTGGTCTTTGTGAGACACTTGATGTGTGTCTTTCCCTTCCACCTTCTTCTCTTCCATGTCAATGTAGGAGGAACATCCTCCCTATTCTTCCTCTCACATTCCAACTACATCCCCCTTTCACTCAACCCCTTCAACCAATTCAATAGCAGCCCTAGGATCTTCCACCTTTCAATCTCCACCCTAGGATTGTGCCACCTAGGCTTGAGCCCTCCAAAAATCTATAAAAGGAGCCTCATTTACCCTTTGTGAGCTAATAGGCAATAGTAATTTTCAAGCATTCTAGAGATCAAGCAATCAAACATCCAAGAATTCAAGCAAGCATTTTGAAGTCATTTTCATAGCATTTCCATATTGTTTTATCCATTAGTTTGCATAATCAAGCTTAGGAAATTTTGCATTCAATCCACTAAATCTCCACACTTTGAGAGCATCTTGGGAAGGAGCTTCATTTGGAAATCTAAGAGCTCAACAAATCCAAGAAATCAAGGCAAGGAGGACAATGGAGACAAGCTACAGTGGGTGAGTGAAGGTAAATTTGTTTTAGTTTTTCATTTGATCATTTTGTAATCTTCATTGGGTAGCATTTAGATTTTTATTTTAACTTAGATTAGTTAATATTTCATTTAAAATAGTTTACATCTAAATTTGCATACATTTTTGAGACCCACCGTGGGGCCTCCCCACAAAAATTAACATTCTATTTTTCAGTTTTCTGTGTGCAGAACTCTACAGGATTTTTCTGCGCATTCATCCACGATACCTACTCATACATCCATTCCTGGTGTGCATCCATTCTACTTCCACCAGTCATTTTTCATTCTTTTCTATCTTTTCACTTTCTGATCTTTCTGCACAATTGTTTCATGTTCTTGCACATCCATATTTTTCTGTTGCATTCCTACCAAACCTATGCATTAATTCCATCACCCTACGATTTCATACACTGTTGTTGCGCATAGATAGATTATGTGCATTCACTCTCTATCTTTGTGCATATATATGTTGTTTCTACGCATTCATCATTTTCAGTTGTTAATTTCAGTTTTCTAATCATTCTATTTTTAAGCTAACCATCTTAACAGGTTTTTGTTCATTCTTATATATTTTAGGCTATTTTGCAGGACATAAATCTAAAGACCCTATTACTAAATTTTTGATAGTTTACTTGCAGGTTCCTAGGGGTTTTGCAAAATAAACTATAACCTTTCTTTGGGCTTAAAATACGACATGTTTTTCAAATTCGTGTGTTTTCTTTAGTTTAGCAAACTATCTATTGTGTCTTTCTTTTATAGCTTAACTGTAATCCTAGATTGTAACAACATATCCTCTCCCCTCGCCATTTGTGGATCTTGGGTGTAAGAGAAACTGTTATAATCTTTAGAGGGTGGTCTTTGGTGGGAAAAGAGGTACTCGCCCCAAGGAACGACCCAATCAGTAACAGGCTAAAGCCAAGCCCTTCCAAACCAATATATAAAAAATGCCATTGTGATTAGTCTCACAGTGGACAGGTGTGAATTTATTGTGGAAACCAAAATCTCCTCTAGTACCCTAGTGGTGCGTTAAAGTCCCTACATTGTTAAGGTGAAAACCTTTCTTTGAAAGGATTGGGAGAGCCCCCTTAATTGGGAAAATGACTTGATCACAACCACCTGAATGGATGTCCTTACTAAAAAATTTTGTTTAGTGGACAAAAACCCTCTATTTGCTAGCTCAAGGGGCCACCCAAGCCCGTGAAGACACCCTTATTCCAGAGAAGTGAGTGCAATGTAAGGAGGAGCCCGTGCCTCCAAGTTCCTAGGCTGTCCACTTTGAATTTGTGTGGCTAGACTTTATTATCCAAGTGGGGATTCAACAGATATTGCCCTTGCCAACTTTAGGAATTGTAAGTGTGTTTGTGCATTCATACTAGATCAAATTAGATTAAATCAATTTTGTTTTGCGTGTGTGTGTCTATGCATTTTTACTTTGCCAAAACCAACCATCAGAAAACCAAAAAATTCAAAACATTGCAAGTCAAACCATCAGAAAAACTAGAACTTGCACATTTATCACTTCTTGTTGCACATTTGTTAAAACCTTTTGCTCTTTTGTTACTGTCACAATGCATCTATTCAACATTGTTGCACATTTATCTTATCTTGCTGCGCATATAATCAATTTTCCCGTGCATTTGTTTCTACACATACACAACAACGAGCATTTATACAGACCTTAGGATTTTCAAAATTACTTTTTCAAATACCCATTTTAGTCTTCAGTATGATTCTAGATAAACATTCAATTTTTACAGACCTTTGATCTTCAGTTTGACCATTTTCACCCAAATTCATCATCTTTCTTTCATTAAAAACCTTCAAACTCATTCCATATCTTTAAAAATTTCCAATTAGTGTTGAATCATTACCTTACTTATTAGATTTTGATCTTTTTGATTTATCATATCAAGATTTATCATCCTCAATCAACAAACTTACCTAGGTTATTTATCTTTTGATTCACTTTGTCATATCATAGTGAGATCCATACCTCCTATAGACTTAGATAATCAAATTTTTATACTTATCTCAACACTTTTAGGTTCATTTCTACATCTACCTAATCAAATACATCCCAAATATTTCATCAAAATCTTCCATCCCCAAGATCATTTTTCATATTTTATGGTTCAAATTCGATCGTAGAAGCTCAAACAAACCATTGATCTAGAATCTATCGACAAGATGGAAGGAAACAAAAAAAAATGAGGAAAACCCTTGGTCTGGACTTCCTAAAAAGCATTCAATTTTTACATCAGACAAAGAACCCACAGATCAGGATCTAAGAGATGCTATGCAAGATGCTAGGTTCTATAATGTCATGGAAAGACTCTTAGACATATATAAAGAGATGTATTTCCTCATGCTTGCTCAACAAGGGGAAAAACTGCCAAGTGATTTTGATGTATCCACTCTTAAAGAACCACCTATCACAAACAATCAAGAAATCCCTAGTGGTTCTCAAGAGACACATGCTCATGGAGCAAAGGAAAACACTCAACAACATACTGCTTCCCAAAACACTCAACAACATAGTGCTTCCCAAAATGCTCAAGGACCTACATTATCTTTGGATCCCGTTCTACAACAAATCCAAATGCTTCAACAACAAATTCATGACATTCAAGCTGGATCATCAACCAAGAAGTATTCCTTAGATGAAATATGTCCTTATCCTTTTGATAAAATTTTAGCAATGATTCCATTTCCCCCTCATTTTCAGGTACCCAAATTTGATAAATACAAAGGGAATTCAGATCCACAAGACCACATTCATGAGTTTTGTACTGCTTGTATTGAAGTCACCCACAATGATACATATCTCATGCCACTATTTCCATGTAGTTTAGAAGGACAAGCCATGGAATGGTTCTCCAAACTACCCCCAGGTATCAAATATTTCAATGTACTTATTGAAAAGTTTGTGACTCATTATTCATATAACATCAAACATGAAGTCACTATGCTTGATCTTTGCAATGCACAACAAAAGAATGGAGAACCTTTCCTTACTTTTTTGCAAAGATGGCATCAATTATTTGCCAAGTATCCATGAACAATCCCTGAACAAGAAAAGATGGATATCTTTATGCATAACCTTACACAAGAAATGAGCTATAGGTTGCAATTGCAATGTCCTCCAAACTTTAACAAGCTCATAGAAAATGGAATCAAAATTGGGGAAGCTATGGTTAAGAAAGGTGAGATTAAGCTTTACTCTAAAGATAATGTTGGATCTTCAAATTCAAATCCCAACAACAACAAAAATGACAAGTCTAAATTTTGGAACAAAAACAAGAATATCATCAATGATGGAATTGTTGATAATCGACATGTTAAACTAACACAACCCCTTTTCAATCTCACAAGAAAAGCCAATGCTACTCAACCTACTTATAGCAATCAATCTGCAACTCAAATACCAACAACAATTCATCAAATTTGAGATTACCTTTTATGCCACGTAGAAGAAATTTTACTCCTTAGGGTGAATCTCTTGAATCTGTATTAAGGAAGTTGATCACAAAGAAACTCATTGTACTTCCTGAAACTAGATATTTTGAACCTAGGGTGAAGCCTTCTTGGTGGAATGATAATGAAAATTATGAATTTCATAGAGGGAAAGGTCACAAAACTAATGATTGTCAAAGACTCAAATATGCGATACAAGACTTGATTGAAAGTGGTGAAATTAGTGTTGATGGACATACCTCAAACCAGTCACATACGGCTTTTAAAGATCCACTTCCCAAACATGAGAAAAGGAAGTTCTTCTAATGCTAAAGGTGATAATCAAGCCAACTACAATACCATATCTTATAAGTACGTAAATCACATTTCTGAATGTCATCCTTCTCAATACTATGTCAATGTGATTACTAGAAAAGAAAAGCCTAAGAGTCAGCCAATTAATGTTACAACTCGAGCCCAATCTAAGGTTACTCTTCAAGGTGTCTCGTCTAAAACTAGCACTTCACAAAACAAGTTTGTCTATGTCCCAAAGTCCACGCCAAATGTTTCCAATCAATACAATCTTTTGGATCAATTGAAGAAAACACTAGCCCAAATATCTATACTAGATCTTGTGTGTCTATCACCGTCTCATAAAGATATTATTGAGAAAGCTCTCCTAGAAACTTGTATTCCTACAGATCTAGATCAAGCCCTTTTACAAGCTATGGTGGTACATTTGACAACTCCACATTACCTATCCTTCACTAAGCATGATGATCTATCTATAAATCAACCCCATAATGCTCCACTCCATATAGAATTTCTTGTACAAAATCATAAAATAAAAAGAGTACTAATAGATGGAGGAGATGGCTTGAATATATGCACTTTGAAACTAGTCCTTGCATTGGGATTTTTTGAAACCACTGTGGATCCAAAGAAGAAAATCACAATTAAAGCATATGATGAAGAAGAGAGGTCATCCAAGGAATCTGTTGTTCTTCCTATCAGAGTAGGTCCAGTAGTCAAAGATGTACTTTGTCAAGTTCTTGATATGGATCTCACATATAACATCCTTTTGGGGAGACCCTAGATTAATTCTATGCAAGATGTGCCCTCAACTTATCATTGGTGTTTGAAATTTCCACACAATGGTCAAGAAATAACTATCAAAGGAGATCTGAATCCTTTTCAGTATTTTAACATTGTGAAGACACCACCTGAATCTTTGGTACCTTATAATCATGTTGGATCTTCTGCAACAACACCCATTGATCCAAGTAATATAGCATCAACTTCTAAATCTAATGGGATCAAGATAGACATAAAAGAACAAAGTATGGGAGAATACACTCTGGGTCAAACCTTTTGTATCATAGATTTACCTTTATCTCCTAGGTCATATGGAAAATCCTTGATTATCAAACAACAATCAGAATCCCCTTCTACACTTGTTTATGACACATTTATAAGTGGGAGCACTATATCAAAAGAAGCAGTTGAGCGTAATGCTAACCACTTGCTTAAACCTCACAAGAATGAAGAAGATGTAAAACATGAATGTATATCACCTAATGTATATGGTAAAGGATATACTTTGTTACAAAATATGGGATACCAAGGTAGTGGACCTATAGGGTTGCAGAGAGAAGGAGTTATAAAACCAATTCTGAAAAATCCAAACTACCAAAGAGATACTACAGGGTTAGGATATAAAGGAGAAGGACCAAAAGAAGCTAAAGGAAAAGCAAAGATCACACCTTTCCATGAGACATCTAAGGCTCCTACATTACAATTCCAAAAATATGGTATGTATGTAGATCCAAAAAAGAAGAGGATAGCAATAGAAATCATTAATAGACTTAGAGATCATGATGATGATGATTCTGACTCTAATGATTACGAATGGGATTCATTATCTGAATATACTGAAGAGATAGGATTTGATGTTGTTCATACCTATAGTAACGATTATCATGAGGGGGGGAGTTCAAGGATGGAACCATTAGGATTAGATTTGCATAATACTACTCTTGGAAATTGTGAGGAAAGTAAGAATTATCTTATGATAGACAATTTGGATGAGAGTATAGAAATAGACCTTGCCGATACAATCATAAACCTTGAAAACTTCTCTATAAATACCATCTCAGCCTTTGAAATTGACCCAAATGATCCAATACTCCTTGTTCATCCTAAGCTTATAGATTGGGATTCTCCCAACCATCCAGAACTTGATGTTTTCCATAATGATGATGCAATTATTAACTATCTTGGAATCAGAGATCATCTACCACCAGGGGATCATAAGTCAGGATTTCCAGTAGAACTCAATGACATGGCTTATTTTGGAGAGTGTGCCAATACTTTCAGTCATAAAAATGTAAAAATAATCAACAGATCTAATGGTGAAAACCACTCAGTGGAAGTATTAGATCCAAAAATAGTAAAAAGAAAAGACGTATCTGAGGGTGAAAACCTCTCTGAGGCGCCTTAAGATAGAAGGATTGACACTCTCCCCAATTATGTGTATCAAGAGAAATCTACAATACTTATTAAACCAATATTGCCTCTCAACATTGGAACGGAGGAGTCTTCATGTATCATGAAAGTGGCAGCAACCTTAACAGATTCAGAGAAAGAAGCTTTTTCATAATTTTTCAAAGAGTGACAAGTTAACTTTGCCTGGTCTTATGCTAATATGTTTGGGCTAGATCCTAATATTATTATGCATCACTTGTCTATTACACTAGGAATTAAACCAGCTAAATAGAAACTCAGAAAGATGCATCCTCATATTGCACTTATGGTTAAAGAAGAATTGAAGAAGCTCCTAGATGTTGGATTCATTCATGCCATTGATTATGTTGAGTGGATTTCCAATATTGTACCAGTATCAAAGCCAAACAAGTCTATCAAAATTT
The DNA here is from genome assembly GCA_027943335.1 of Chamaecyparis obtusa. Lineage (NCBI taxonomy): Eukaryota > Viridiplantae > Streptophyta > Pinopsida > Cupressales > Cupressaceae > Chamaecyparis > Chamaecyparis obtusa. The sequence continues at coordinate 754,980 of BSBK01001552.1, read as the reverse complement.
GTATAGATTTTCATGATCTGAACAAAGCTTGTCCTAAAGATGACTTCCCATTGCCTAACATTGATATCATATTTGATTTAACAGCTGGTCATGAGATGTTGTCTCTAATGGATGGTTTTTCTGGCTATAATCAGATCAAAATTGTGCCAGAAGACCAAGAGAAGACTGCTTTTACATGTCCTTGGGGCACATATTGTTGGAATGTGATGCCTTTTGGTTCAAGAATGCTAGTGCAACTTATCAGAGGGCTATGACAATAATCATTCATGACTTGATGCATACTATAATGGAAGATTATGTTGATGATATTCTAGCAAAATCCAAAAATAGAGATGATCATTTAAGAGTGCTGGATAGAATATTCCCCCTAGATGGAAAAGTATCAAATTAGACTCAATCCAAAGAAGTGTGCATTCAAGGTTACATCAAGTAAACTGTTAAGTCATAGTATCTCAGCTAAAGGTATAGAAGTTGATCCAGAAAAAGTTAAGGCAATCATAGAAATGGCTTCCCCTACTAATATCAGTCAGTTAAGATCTTTACAAGGACGCCTCTAATCAATTAGAAGATTTGTTTCACAACTAGCGGACATAAGTCATCCTTTTCAACACCTATTACGTAAAGACATTTTATTCAAGTGGGATTATAAGTGTGAGGAATCCTTCATTAAGATCAAGCAATATTTAGAAAATCATCCTACTCTTATGTCACCGATTCTAGGCAAGCCACTCTTGCTCTACATTTCAGCTACAAAAGTCTCACTAGGTGCTCTTCTAGCCCAACAAGATCAAGAAGGAAAAGAAAAAGCTATATATTATATCAATCACACCCTTGTGAGATATGAACTAAACTATTCTCCAATTGAAAGAGTGTGTCTAGCAGTAATCTTTTCTTCACATAAATGGTGACATTATATGTTGTCTCATTCTATCAAGCTTGTTGCAAAGATCGATCCTTTGAAATATCTTTTGAGAAAGACAACATTAATGGGAAGATTGGCTAAGTGGGTTATGTTACTTAGTGAATTTGATATTGAGTATGTGGATAGGAAGGCTATCAAAGGACAAGTAATTGCAGATCAATTAGCTGAGGCACCACTAACAGATGATCAACCTATACATACAAAATTTCTAGATGCACATATCCTGACATTATCTACACAGGCATGGAAGCTATAATTTGATGGATCCTATACTCAACATGGTTTGGGAGATGGAGTGCTATTTGTTACACCGCAAGGATATACAATACCAAAGTCTTACAAGTTACTATTTCCTTGTAAAAATAATGTAGCTGAGTACGAAGCTTTGATGATTGGGTTGAAGATGGCTCTATAATGGAAAGTCACTGAATTGAATGTCTATGGAGATTCTTAATTGATTATCAATCAAGTTAATAATGAATACCAGACTAAGGATGACAAGCTGTTACCATATAAACGTATGATGGATGACTTTAAGCAATATTTTTCAATCATCACCTTTGAGAAAATTCCACAGCATGATAACAAGGTTGAAAATGCTATGGCTACAATTGCTTCTCTATTTGATGCAGAGGATACAAAGGCCCATTTTGAGTTCTTAGTAGAATCTTTGACTTATCCCACGTACAATGATCCTGATACATGTATCATGTGTCATATTATCGGTTAAGATTCCCTGACTTATGGAAAGATATACTCCTACCTGAAAGACAATACCATTCCACCTGACTTATCTCAAACCAAAAATGAACCTTTTTTATGCCAAGCCTCCTGTTATATCCTAATATCCAACACCCTATATTGGCGAGGTCTTGACGGTACTCTTTTATGATGTCTTGAACACGATGAAGCTCAAACTGCCTTACAAGACGTACATGAGGGTATTTGTGGGACACATTTGAGTGGTCCTTCTTTGGCTAAGAAACTCATGTGTATGAGTTACTATTGGCCTACTATGAAGATAGATTCTTTTCACTTTGCCAAGAAATGCAAGAAGTGTCAAATACATGGGAATCTTATTCATTCACCAGCACAACAGCTACATCCCTTTACAACCACATTGTCATTCAATCAGTGGGGACTTGACCTTGTGGGTGTAATTCACCCTCCATATTCCAACATCCATAAGTACATTATCACTGCAACTGAGTATTTTACCAAGTGGATTGAAGTCATTCCATTAATCACTGCCACCAAAAAATAAATATCCATGTGTATCCTTAATTATATTATTTGCAGATATGGTATTCCTATGTATCTTATTACTGATCATGGGAAGAAATTCCAAAATCAGGGCATGGATGAACTATGTAAGAAATTCCACATCACACACCACTATTCCACCATTTATTATCCCTAGGGTAATGGCCAAGCTGAGGCGTCTAATAAAACCATTTTCAAAATCCTTCAAAAGATTGTCATTAACGCTGGCCATGACTGGCATGTCCAGTTGAATCCCGCCTTATGGGCTTATCGTACTCCCACTGGAGCCATGCCGTATTCCCTTTTCTATAGTTCTGAAGTTGTTCTTCCCCTCAAGGTCAAGTTACTTTCTCTTTGTGTATCCCTAAAATATTTAATTCCAAATGAAGAGTATAGGGTTGCACGGCTAGCTGAATTAGAATTGTTGGATGAATGTCATAAAAGATCCTTTGATCATTTGAAGGTCTATCAATAGAGAATGTCTTGTCAGTACAACAGTAAAGTGAAACCCATAGACTTTCAAGTCAGTGATCTAGTCCTTTGTGAGAATCCCAAAAATCAGCAGCATTGTGAGAAGGGAAAGTTTGAACCCAACTGGTTAGGTCCTTTTGTGATTACAACAGTCTATGGCTCTGAGGCTTTTCAGTTGTCTACGTCTGAGGGAGATCTCTTGGATGAGCCTCTTAACAGCATGCACCTCAAGAAGTTCTATGCTTGAAATCCCAATGCAAGGGATATATATATATATATATATATATATATATATATATATATATATATATATATATATATATATATAATCAAAAGAAAATTGTAATAAAAACATGTGGTGAAAACCTAGAAATAGGTGCCATTTGTAACAAGTGAGCTCCTCTTTCTATTAGGATTCTTCTAGCGTATCATCCCATTGTATATACCCATAATAAAATGACTAGTCAGTCACCATTCCCACCATGTATATATCATAATAAAATGGCTAGTTTATAGCATACTATTCACTGTATATATCCATAATAAAACCCCACCATAGCTTGGTCTATTGTCTTGGTCTTCATACTAGTCTTTTTGTGTCCTTCTTCATCCATAATAAGTCGGTCCATCACCTAGCTGGGGGCATGTCCTCAACCTAGTTTGGGAAGTGGATCTATGATAGTCACGACTCTTAGAGGACAGAATGGAGTATTTTCACCAGACAAGAAAACACAATCAAACATTCTTACACACTGATATCCTCATCATGAATTATAATCTATGATATTTCTTTTGACACGTGACTGGTTATCTATACATTTGAAATGGCTATACATCCATCAAACTGATCAATGCACCTAACACTATCTTTTGGCAAAGAAATGTATATTCATGGCAGGCATGTTAGAATGATTTGTTGTAGATTATGCATTCATATATGGATTTCATTGTTATCATGCTTCCTATGCTATTATGGGATATCTTTGATATGAGTTTAAAACTCCCATATGTCATTTATTAGAATGGTCGGGATGGAGCATGATATTTTTCTTTGATTGTTGTTTGTGGGATATTTTCTGATGAAGTCGAGGGAACAAGTAATTGGGGTGTTTGTGCGTAAGTGCCTTCATCAGCTTCATAGTCATTGACGTATACAATTTATGTTGTTATGTGAATGCTATCAATGGTGATACACCACACATACCTCGACTCCAAATAATTGTTCCTTGATAGAGGGGAGAATATTCCTTGTCTATTATGCAAATGAAACTCAGGTCATCTCGATTTAATTATACCTAGATTCTTGTCAAGTTTTCTATATTAAACTCCATGCAAGAAGTGCTCAGGTCATCCTGGTCTAATTATACCATGATGCTTGCATTTCCTTGCAACATACCGAGCTCAATGATTATAATCAAATTCCATTTATTATGAAGTTCTAAGATGTTTCATAAATTTGTGGAGATATTCATTTTATATTTCACTTTTCATTACACTTACATGAATCATGTTGCATATCAGTGCTCTTTTTATAGGGATTTGTAGGTTATCTTTCTTATCAGGTCATCTGTTCTCTTTGTCCATTCTTCTTGTGTCAGATACATTGTTATTTAAATTGAGGACATTTGGATAATACAAATACAAATTTCATCTTGCATTTTAAAATTTTGCATATTCCATCTTCATTATCACACTTCATCACTTTGCATTATTCATTATGAATGTGTCATTTTCGTTAGGTTTTTTCATTTGTATGTAATCATAAGTACTATTAACATGCTTATTTTAATCATTTTAGTTACCATTTCATTATAACTATTATCTCATCACATTTTATCTATCATGTTCTAGGTTATTATATTTTATCATATGTTATCATATTAGAAATTGTCCAACTCTTTTGTGGTTTCATAAGGTATATTATTTCTATCACTTCATTCATTACCTACAACATCATTGATCATATCATTCATTTGTTATTCATTAAATTCATTCTCATTTGTTCATTTATTATCCATTATTTATGTCCATCCATTTTTTATTATCTTTTTTTATATCATTACATCATTGCATTAGCAACACATAGCATTAAATAAATAACCATTTAGGAAATGCATTTATTTAAACATCATCATCACATACTAGATCCTTAACCATTGTGCATTCACATATAAATAACTAATTTGCATTAATAGAACATAAGTACTATGCATAATCCAAGTAAATCATCACATCCTGCATATGTCAGTACGCACATGTATATATAATCATCAAAGCAATCATCATAGAACTACACCATGCATATATTATCCATCACATAAACCTCATAAAAATAAATAAAATGTCCAAATGTTTGATGATATCTCATAAAATGATACTATGTCCAAGTATGTCCATCAAGTCATAAACATAATGAAAAATGCTGATACAATGGCGATACAAGTGTATACAATATGACTACGAGCCACTGCCTCAAGACTCAGCCTGTCACTGTCTGCATGATGCAATAAGTCCTCATGCTGCTGGATCTCTTGAACTTGTGGGAGGTCTCAAAGGATATGATGATGCTCCTCTACTATCATTCAGCCCATGCCTATGCTACACAACTACCTGACTGCATAGGAGCTATCTCTGAAACTCCCAATCGATTGATCTCTAGGCATAACTTGTCTATAGGCATCCTTCTTGTAGGTGATCTCCCTACCAGCATGTACCATCACACATAAGCTATCTGCATGAGGTCCTAATTCCTTTGTCATCTGAAGCCCATCCAATAAAGTCTCAGCCTCCCCTAGTCGCTCTATAGCAATGTCTTGCTCATGTCTTATCACTGTCATCTCACTCTCTAGTCTCTCCACTTGTCTCTTCAGTCCTGGGACATGGTCTGCCTATACCTGTGTCATTGCTAGTCTAGATAGCAATGCATTGATGTCTACATCCTCCTCCTCTACAGTATCCCTCTATAAGTAGGGATCCTAACCCCCAATATCCATCTCTGCCTTCTCATCCTGGCCACTGACATCAGGCATCTGCATATCATGTCCAGCTATGTCAAGCATCTTCTCATCCTGTATGTCATGTCCACCCTGAACCAATCTCTCATGCCCATGTATATCCTCTGCATCATCATGTCCTACCTGTATCGGTACCTATACCTATATGGCTGGATCCACTTGTATAGGGGCAACTGCTAGTATTTTGCAGTGGGGCACCTACGGGCATCTATGCTAGTGGTTGTCAGTGCTCGTAGGGAGTGGCATCAACCCCCATGGTCGCACACCTCCGCCTCTCATCTAAGGCCCATCTCCAACACCCCTACCTCCATTAGGGCCACCATCACCACCTCTACCTCTCCCTCGGCCTCTCCTATCACGGCTCTGTTGCCTATCTTGGCCTCTATCTGCAACATCCCTCTCTGGTGGCCTCTATGTCAAATCTATCAATCTAGGAAATGGATGATCTCTAAGGTGCCTCTCATAGTTTGTTGTCAACCCTGGGTTTACAACCCCCTGTCTCATCAACCATGCTTGAAATGGCATATCTAAAAACTCCTATCTAGTTATCTCAAAGGACACCATCGGTCCCCAGTCTTGTCTCTCTTGGTGGGTACAAGAAAACTCTATCACCCATTGTGGCATTCCCTGGATCCTACCAAACTATCACAAGACCCAACTAACCACTTGTCTCTCTATAATATAGGGAGTCCTCCCTATCAACTATCGAGACTCAAAACAATATCTGAGATGTCACTCGTCATCCCATGGCTCACACCCAAGGTAAGGTCTCTAGATCATGGAATCCATGGTATCAAATACATGTCACCAAAACTCCAAACATCCCAGCTTATCCTGAGACTGGATAGCTTAATACAAAAATATATAGGGTTGTCTAGCACCTCGGAATCTCATGGTTGTCAACCATGTAATAGAAATATTATCCCAACTACATACATAGAGCAATGTCACACCAGTTGATAGTGATGCACCTTTTTGGTAGACAACCTGATGTAGATCATGATATAAATGTGCTAGCAAGCACACCCCCCAAGCAAAATAGGTCCCCTCATCCATCATCCTCTGTAATGTCTAGCCCCAACCAACTATGAATCCATGTGACCTCCAATCTGGATAGATGAAGCCTCAGATAGCACCAACCAAAACAATAGGAAGAGGCTCATAGAAATCAACCATGTCCTCCCAGCTAATCTCTGACTCATCGATGTCATCATCACCAAATACCACTCTACACTCAGCCAATCCACCATGCCAGTCATACTGCACTAACTCTCCTATGATGGGAAGCCATAGGATGTGATATACATCCTCTAATGTAATAGTCATCTCTCATTTGGGGAGATGGAAGGTACTCATCTCTGAGTGCCATCTCTTAGCAAGTGCGGTCAACATGCTCAGATTCACCTGAATCTCAGGTGTATAAATGATATGGTATAATCCAATCACTCCAATCAGCAGTATGTCAGTCTCTAACAGTGCCAGCCTCAGATTCTAAGTCACAAGATATCTCTCCCATGACATCAGAGTGTCTGTAATATCCTCCTATCATAACCATCAAACAATCAAACTATTAGATTTCAATCAAAACTTATCTATTTATCTATCCTATCTTATCAATCGAATACATGTTTATCACATGTCTCAACAGATAATTTTATCAATTATCTACAATCAGGAAGGTTAACCAGCGACCATGCTATGATGTTACCTATCTTGACTCAATCGATCTATACTCAAAGCTGATAGATCATATCAACCTTTCGTTATCAAGTTTGACCTACTTTACACTCTTATTTTCTACATTCTATCATCTAACACAAATGCGCAGCATAGAAACATGTTTTTGCATAATCCCCTTTCATTTGTGCAGATTTCACATCTACGCCACTAACCTATACATTTGCGTAGTCACATGTGACAAATGCATTGAACACACATTTGCACACATTTAATTCATAAATGCACCATCTAATTTTCTTCTGGCACAACTACGCAGGTACCCCACACGTATGCGCAGAACTAGCAGTTTGTTGCACAAACGTAACCAATTGTTGTGCATACATGTGCCACAACTACGCATTTGTTTGTCAACCTAGAACTAAAAATTTCCTATCCTAAACTCAGGTTCAATCAACCCTAAAACATGCTAAAATTTAACTCAAATATGCAAAAAATCAAAAATTGACGAAGCAGGATAGGGAACCTACCAACTCTCCTGAATCTAGTGGCCTCTGAAAGCACCTGACCCTCTCAAATCGATGATCTAACAGCATGAATGGCATCTTCTCAACTCAGCTCATCTCTCTCTCCAAGCTCCAATCTCCAAATGACAAGTGTGCACAATGAACCTATAGGCCTATATATAGCCTATGGACCCATTTTGCTTGATGTGTGAACCCTGTCTACCGAAATCATTTTGTTTCACCCTTTTTTCACTCACATTTTCTTTTGAATCTTTTCATGAGATTGATTGTCACATTACAAAAAAAAATCACTTAACATAATTTTTTGTCAATCAATCTCTTGAGGGGGCATGCATAGGTCGTATTTACCATATCCAGACCATTAGAAAGGAACAAGGAACTTAGTGAAGATAAGAAAACCATTGAAGAAATGAAAGAAGAATACAAAGAGAAATGGGTCAAGATTAGCAACCTAAAGGAAAGCAATTTTGAGCCAAAAAAAGGAGTAACAAGGAATCATGGAGACTCAGTAAACCCTATTAAATATTCGTATGAGGTTAATTCCTCTTCATTAGAATGAAGGTCCATGCAAGGCCTTAGGAGAAGCATTACTATTTGACACCAGAACTTCATTTTTTCCCACAAATAGTAAATGGAGCTATGAGAGCTTGTGTGAAGTTGTATTTGCACATTTGGTGACTTTTGTTATCATCACATGGATCTATGTCATTGGATCTATGATCGTAGATAAAAGGAGAACCCCCTGGAGGATATCAACTTTATGTGATATCTAGGTACTGTGAAGTATAAGATGTTATACTTGAGTGTATTTTTCACCATTGCGATCAGAGAGAAGTTGAAGTGTGAAGATTTGGATCTAGATTTATAGATTTAGTGAAGTGTTTCAGGAGTTCTGAGAAAGACGTTAGTAAATGATGGAGGCCAAACCCTACATTTTGATAAGTTGCGAACAAGGTTTTTTTGAAACCCTAAATTGAATCTTGCACAATTGTCTCATTAGTAGAATTGGAAGGATTGATGCACCCAAATTATTTGATATCAAAGATAGGGCATGGTATGATTTTAAGAAACACCCATATAATTCTATGGAGGATAACCCGAAAGGAACATTCCCTCACACAATGTCTAGTGTGCTACATGTGGAAGACAATAGAGAATTTATTCATTTCAAGTATGAGGAGATAGGATTAGTTGAGATTCATAATGAGTTGGTTGAGATGTATGATGATAATGAACAATTAAAACATGAGTATGCTTTCCTTGATGATATAGGCATGATAAAATACATAGAACACCATGAGTTTGAGGAAGTAGAATGCATGAAAATACTTTTGAGTAGATTCCATGATCATCTTTTCTAGAATGGTGGAGATCGCATTAAGATTTATAAAGAATTGATCCATGAAGTGACAAGTCTACCAAATGAGGGTAAACTACTTGTGACTGCAAAGAACACAAATAAAAAGGGGGAAACCCTAATAGGCTGTAAGTCCAACAGGAGAGATATGAATGTCAGAGATGTGAATCAAAAGGATGTGAGGATTGTAGAAAAGATACTTAGCTAAAAAAATTAGTATAGCAACAGACCTAATTCTATATCTGTAGGGTTAATAGATATGGCATACCAGATGGTCAAGGAAAATTAAAAATATGACCTATGTGAAATATTGAGAAAATAAATGATGGACAACATCAAGGAAACTAAGAATAATAAGTCAATTCTAGATTTTAGATTTGGATCTTTGATCTTATACATCTTTTTCCATATCACACACAAGTTTCCAGGACTATACCTTTGGAGGGATGAAGTGTCTACTATACAACTGGTGAGTGAAACCTACAAGATACATGACAAAAAAATATTTGTTCACTAATCTATCAGGTATCTTCAAGACTTTTTAGAGAGACATGCATAAAAGGGAGAGGATCCCTAGATCATTAGTGGAAAAACACAAAGACACTACCTATTTCATGGTGGAAATAGATTACACCTAATTTGAGGTAGTGGAACCCAGAACCATATGGATTACTCCCATGGGATATGAGGTAGATCAAGACCTCTTGACACTACATATAAATCATGTACTTGCAGCCCCCAAGGAACCCAAGGAAGAGAGATGGGGAACTTACATAGAGAATTTAGTTATAGTGGATGAGGAGCTAAACAAGAAGAAGAGAGCCAAGAAAGTTAAGAAAATGGTTGACAAAATTTCTCAAGAGTAGAGTATATCCAAAGAAGAAATGATAGAAATAAGGAAGAAATTAGAGGAAATAGAGGTAGCAACCAGCACACATGAGCATACTAATGATATTGAGAAGGCATAACCTACCACAAAACATGTTCCTATGGTCACAACTAAGGAAACTTCTCCTACACCTGGGATAACCTTGTAGGGGTAGGCAGAAAAGAAGGAGTCACCAACTCCTATGACTCACAAGCCAAAAGCTAAGGCAATCAAGCACCCTCAGATGAGGAAGGAGTCAGAAACTCCACAAAATGAATCACCATAGAAGAAGGAGGAAGAGGAGGAGGAGAAGAAGGGAGATATGTTTAGGAGTATACAAAGGAGTTCTATCAAATCCTCATCAGAATAGAATATGTGAAAGCTGATAAGGAAAAAGTTGCATGTTACCTTAATGGGTTGAGGCAAAGCATTCAGGAGAAGTTGAATGTGTTCTGAATGAACAGTATTGAAGAGGCATACCATTTTTCCCTAAAGGTAGAGGAAAATATGAACAAGAAATTTGAAAGTAGACAAATCAGAAGAGGTCATGGTGGAAGATCTAATGGATGGTCATATGGAGGCTGAAATGAAGATTAGAAAAAGAAGGATGAGGCTAGTAGCATTCAAAATCAAAGAGGAAACAATTTCAATCATTTCCATAATCAAAATAATAGAGATCAAAGAGAAAGAGGAAGAGGATAAGGATCGGGAAGAGGAGGCTTTCATGGAACATGTTTTCACTATGGAGAAGGTCATAGGGCATATGAATGTCCACAATGCCAAGGAAGGATAGATAGGAAAATAGACGGCCAGGTTAGATTTTCACATGTGGATGAGGATGCTAAATAATCACATTCTAAAGATGTTGAAAGAGGATAAGTCCTAATTAATAGAAGAGTCATTCTAAGTGGTGAGAATGAACCTGAGAAAAGGAGGAGCATGTTTCACACTAGATGCAAGGGTGAGGATAAGTGTTGTGATGTGATTTTCGATAGTGGAAGATCTGACAATTTGGTATTAGAAGAGATCTTCACAAAGTTAAAGCTCAAGAGGTATAAACACCTACATCCATACCGGATCATCTGGGTGCAGGATGACCACAAGGTCATGGTCAATGAGAAGTGCCTAGTAAAGTTTAAGATTGGCGGATACCATGATGAGCTACTATGTGATATCATACCCATAGATGCATGTCATATATTTTTGGGTAGTTCATGGTAGTTTGACAGGTATGTTGTACATGATGGCCATGTGAATATCTATTCCCTAACAAAAGATGGAGTGTGACATAAGCTAAAGTCATTGAACGACACCACTAGTACATTTGAGACCTTTTTCTGATGGCCGAATGTCCCAATTTTGATTGTATACTATTGATTGAGCGACACTACCTGGTGTCGCAGTTTTGTAGTCAGAAAAACTGATGATTTTGTTAAGCATCGTAATTATGACACCCTTAGCCATCACAAAAAGTGAGTGCCAACAAAGAAAACCTATCATTGCACCTATTTGCGGTTGTCCATATTGTGATGCCTAATCATCACAACAAATACAAATGACGGTGACCCGTCAGAATATTCTAACGGGTAGCCATTGTTATTAACCTATTCACTGAAGGAACTACTATTAGTGCAATGGATTTTTGTTGCAAGATTATAACGGATGTGCATTGTTTATGGTTTGTAACAAAAACTATGTTGTACATACGATGGACATGCGTTGGAAATTTACAATGGACATTCTTTGTTTATGATTTGTTCTGACAATGATGTTGTTAATGCGATAGCTGTATGTCATATGTTTGTGATGAATACCCATTGCTATTGTAATTCTGTCATAGTTATGACAACAATCAATTTTTAAAAATATATATATATATATATAATTGTCGATTCAGAACGGTGTTCTTATAGATCTAGTTCCTGCTCGTGATTTGGTTATGGATCATTCAGAGACAACTTTGCAATAGATTCGGTATCAGGTCATGGATTATTGATTCAAGTCTAGAGACTTGTATTTTGAATGGATCCTACCGAATCAAGACTTGTGACAGTGATAGCTTCGGCACAAGAAGCTAGTGCGGCAATCAGAGATGCATTCTTCCTAATGTGTTCATGGGATATATGCAGACCTGATTGCATTCAAATCTAATTTGAGTGACTTCTTGACTTCTTTGGTCCAAATTTGATGTGCTTTGTTCCTATGGAGTGTAGCAGTGACTTGACTTAGAGTTTGAGTAGACTGTGCATTGATCGGCTTGAAGACAGAATCAAGCTACTCTTTGCATTGTTGTTGAGATCAAGTTGTGATGGATCGCTAGGATCATCTACCATTTTTGCTATAGTTTCAAATGAGTTAGGTGTGATGTCAAGAGAGTGACGTGTAGAACTTGAACAATGGAGATTCATAGATCACTATGGTGTCCATGCTGACTTGGGAAAAGTCTTCTTCTTGGTGAACCGAGCTGAGAGACTTAGATTATAGAAAGTGGATCGTTTGATGCACCTTATGAGACAATGAAATGTGGTAGATATAAATGTGGTTTGATCGACCCACTGAAAGTATTGGCATCCAGTATTTCCCTGACAATACCAAATGTACATCATTTCTTCATAAAATGAGTAGTTGTCACATTATTTTAAAACATAAAAATATAATTATGAAATATCCAGACCTTTTTCCTATTTGGGAAAACCCAAAATTGACGCCCAAGATTACTTGTTGTGCATGACGTCTTCAACATGCATGGGCCAACACCACATTGACACATAGACACATTAACCAAAGTCATCAACACTATTTTGACAGATATTACATTATCACAAATATTGCATTGTCATTATTTTGTTCATTCATACTAATTATAATTACAATAAAAAGAAATATACTAATGTAGACTTGCACATTTTTTGGCTAAGTCGAAGTCTTTGGTTTAAATCACTAGACACTCAAAACAAAATGACAAACCAAAAACAACCATGCAATTGTAAAGAAAGGAAATTTTCTTAATCATGGCACTAATGTATGCACCCTAAAATGGTCACCTAGACTTTGGGCCCCATTCTTTAGTTTATCAAATGATGGAATCAATTTATCAAATCCCTGAATCAATATTATTAAATTAAAAAAGCCCCCACTTTCCTCTTATCCTAAGTTTCACAAATAAAGCATTATTCTTATTTTATAAAAAGGAGAAAAGGCCTTTTTGTCTCACATGAGGCTCAAAAGTCAACACTTATTTCTCATTGGAGGAGACTTGTGCACATGGATTGCTCCCTCTTTCAAACTCCACCCTTGATCAAATCTTTTACCTCTTAATCTCTATGGTCCATTTATCTTTAAAAGAAGAGCTCTTTTCTCATTCTAGAATCCAACTTTTGAATACTAATCTTATGTTGGAGGTTTTCTTGGTGACTTTGGAGCTTTGGAGATCTTCTTGCATTCTAGCTTTCATTCTTGCATCATAGCTTCATGTTTATGCTTTCTTAGCTTAGATTTCCTTTCAAGTTCTAGCTTAGCTCACATAGCTTAATTAGTAAGGCTTGTAATACTTTCATCTTCATAGCATAGTTTCATTTTTGCATCTTCATTCTAGCATAGCTTGCATTGTATTTTCATCTTGATTCTTGAGGATATTGATATTCTTGCCCTTGTCTCTTTAAATCTCCCATTGTGTGGTTTACTAGCAAGGTTATAGGCTTAATAGCTCTAGCTAAGAGAATTCTTAATATCTTTGTGACTCCATGCACAATGAGAACTTCTCCCCCTCTCCTAAGGCATATGGAAGAGGGTACACTCTTGTCAAAAATATGGGCTATCCAGGACATGGTCCTCTTAGTCACAAATTGGATGCTAGGGCTGAACCTCTCAATCATGCTCTTTTTGGACACAAGTCTAAGAAGATGGTTGGCCTAGGGTTTGAAAGTCATGAAAATAAAATTGCTCCTATCCCTGTTGAGTTAGATAGTGCAGATGAGTCGAGATACACACCAAATTTGAAAAATCAACAAGATAGGTGTGAAGATTGGGTCCCTTCCACCAATCTCCTTTGGGGAGACTTAGACAATCCAGCTACCCATATAATAATTTCAAGCCTAGAACAAGAAGAATCCACTATTGGAGATCCTGTCCAAGAACATCAACACACAAATGGTGCTCGAGAAGGTGTCACCCTTGGTGATATAAGAGCCTCCATGTCAAGACATCAAAAAAATGCATGGTGTAAACATCCCAGTTGGGATTCAGATATGAATTCACACGAGTATGAATGGGAGTCTCTCTCTGATTCTTCCATAGTTGACATGGATGTTGATTTTGTTCATACTTATAGTTCTCATCCCAAGGTAGCTAATGAGTCACATGTAGGATTTACGGATTTTAATCCATAGGTCACTTTAGTGGATGATTCTTCACTTGGTAGGACAAATCTTGATTTGGGTGACTTAGAGGGATACTTGATAGAGTCTGACTCTTCAGTCACTAGAGATAAAGCCATTTGTATCCACAATCTTGAACCTACCATTGACCTACCTCTTGCTAATCCTCACCTCATTGATTGGTCCCAACGTTATCAAGAGCCTGAGCTCTTAACATTCCAGAGTGACTATGTGATAACTTGTTACCTGAATGCAATTGAACTCGTAGTCTCTTCCACCAGCAAACTAGCTACAAGCATGACAGAGCTTGACATCAAGTATCTCAGTCAAAAAATAAAAAAGAACAGAAAAAAAAGAATAAGAGTTTTGATGGTGAAAACCACTGTGTGGCAGTGTCAAAACCAAAAATAGTAAAAATAAATGACGTATCCAAGGGTAAAAACCTCTCTGAGGTGCCTAAGGATGAGGTACTTGATCGTCTCCCAAGTTACTTTCAAGACAAATCTTCAGTGCTCATTGAGCCAACACAAGTAGTCAACTTGGGAACAGATGAAGTTCCGCAGATAGTGCACTTGGCCCAGTCCTTGTCACCTCTAGAAAGAGAAGCATATACCAAGTTCCTATAGAGGAAGAAGATTAATTTTTCTTGGACTTACTCAGATATGTCAGGATTGGACACTAATCTCATTATGCATCACTTGTCCATAGCTCTAGGTGTGAAACCAGTCAAACAAAAATTGAGAAAAATGCATCCTCATATAGCTCTTTTAGTCAAAGCAGAATTAGAAAAACTCCTTAGTGCAGGATTCATAAGAGCTATTGACTATGCCGAATGGATTTCAAATATTGTACCAGTTTCAAAACATGACAAGTCCATTCGCATCTACACAAACTTTAGAGATCTCAATAGAGCATGTCCAAAGGATGATTTTCCACTCCCAAACATATATATGATAGTGGACATGACCGCAGGTTATAAGATCTATTCATTAATGGATGGTTTTTTTGGGTATAATCAAATCAAGATAGCTCCTGAAGACTAGGAAAAGACTGCATTCACTTGCGCATGGTGTACCTATTGCTAGAACGTTATGCCATTCGGATTAAAGAATGTAGGAGCTACCTACCAAAGAGCTATGACAACTATCTTTCATGACATGATGCATAAGAATATGGAAGATTATGTGGATGACACCTTGGCTAAATCTAAAAAAAGAAATACACACTTAGGTGATTTGGAAGTCATTCTAGATCGCATAGAGTAGTTTCAACTAAGATTAAATCCAAAAAAGTGTGCATTTGGTGTTACCTCTGGAAAACTTCTAGGGATTATTTCAATAAAGGGCATAGAGGTAGACCTGAAAAGGTCCAAGCAATTATGGATATGCCACCTCCTAAAAATATTAGTCAAATGAGGAGTCTTCAAGGATGCCTTTAATATATAAGGAGGTTCATTTTACAACTGGCAAATAGAGCTCAACCTCTCAGTAAGAACTTGCATAAGGGAGTTAAATGTATCTGGAATGAGGATTGTCAAAAAAGCATGGACCAAATCAAACAATACTTGGAAAATCCTCCTATCCTAATGTCTCCTATTCCAGGAAAGCCACTCATTCTATATGTTTCAGCAATAGAATCTTCCTTGGGGGCATTACTGGCTCAACTTGATGAAAATGGGAAAGAAAGAGCCATATATTACATCAGTCGAACTCTTATTCAATATGAGGTTAACTACACTAGTATTGAAAAAGCTTGCCTTGCAGTGGTGTTTGCTTCCCAAAATTTGTGACATTACATGCTTGCGCACACAATACACCTCATCGCAAAAATTGATCCTCTCCAGTATTTGCTTGGTAAGGCTGCCCTCACAGGTAGACTTTCTAAATGGATGATGATTCTTTCAAAATTTGACATCGAATACATTGAGCGTAAAGCTATAAAAGGACAAGCCATTGTAGATCAATTGGCTGATTTTCCAATTCAAGATAGTGCACCAATTCAAGTTGCCTTTCCAGATGAGCACATCATGTACATGACTGAGAGAACATGGAAGATGTTCTTTGATGGCTCTTTTATGAAAAATGGCTCAGGAGCTGGTGTGTTGTTTGTTTCTCCTCATGGTTACACAATTCCTAAGTCATACAAACTATTGTTCCCATGCACAAACAACATTGCAGAGTATGAAGCTTTGAAAAATGGGCTCAAAATGCCTATAGAATGGAGAATCACAGAGCTACATATCTATGGGGATTCATAGCTGATAATCAACCAGGTTAATGAAGAATATCAAACAAAAGATGACAAACTAGTGCCTTATAAGAAAATGGTTGATTCATTGAGACGGTATTTCACATTCATCACATTTCAGCAAATCCCTAGAGCAAAAAATAAAGTAGTTGATGCTATGGCTACACTTGTTTCACTCCTCCAGTTAGAACAGCATGAATCCAGATTTGAATTTCTGGTGGAAGAGCTACATTATCCTATCTATGACTCCCAAGAAAGCCATGTCATATGTACCCTTGTTGGTCGTGACTCATCCTGATATGGTGCCATTTACTCATACCTCCGTGATGGCATTATCCATGATACTTTTAACCACTCTAAATGAAGAAACCTTACCCAAAATGCCTCTCACCATACACTTATCTCTGGTGATTTATATAGGAGGGGTCTAGATGGGACACTTCTTAGATGCTTAGAAAAGGAGGAATCTGATCAAGCATTAGTTGACATTCACGAGGGCATTTGTGGGGGACATTCCAATGGTCTTGCCATGGCTTGAAGGTTGCTTAGGGTGGGGTACTATTGGCCTACCATGCAGATGGATGCAGTAGCTTTTGCAAAATCCTGTGAAAAGTGTCAAAAACATGGTCACCTAATACATGCTCTAGGTAGGGAGCTTATTCCTTCTATTTCTCATTGGCCATTTTAGCACTGGGCCTTTGACCTTGTTGGGCAGATTCATCCCAACTCCTTAGGTGGACACAAATTTATCATCACTGCTACTGATTACTTTACCAAATGGGTAGAAGTTGTTCCACTTTCTATTGCCTCGGGCAAGATAGTTTCTCTTTTCATCCTAAACCATATCATCTGTCGATATGGTGTGCCATCTGAGATTATCACTAACAATGGAGGTCAGTTCAAAAATAAGGACCTAAAGCAACTTTGCAAACAATTCAAGATTAAACAGTATTGGTCCTCCATTTACTTCCCAGAAGGAAATGGTCAAGTAGAGGCTTCAAATAAAACCATTCTTAAAATTCTCCATAGAATAGTTCATAAAAATGGTAGAGATTGGCATCTACAGATAAATCCATCCTTGTGGGCCTATAGAATGAGTATTCATACTCCTACAGGGGCTACTCCTTTTTCCCTTACTTATGGTGCTGAAGCAGTGTTACCTTTAGAGGTGGAAATTCCTTCACTTAGAGTTTCCCTCAAAGGTCTAGTTACAAATGAAGACTACCGCGCCATGAGACTCCAAGAGTTAGAACTTCTAGATGAAAAGCGTAAAGTATCATTTGATCACATGAGGGTCTACCAAAAGTGTATGTCCAAAGCTTTCAACAAAAAGGTTCACCCTAGAGAATTCCAAGTGGGAGATCTTGTCCTACGTGAAAATCCTAAGAACCAACAACATAGAGATCAAAAGGGAAAATTTGAACCTAATTGGCTTGGACCGTACATCGTTACTATTGCTTTTGGGACAGTTGCTTATTTTTTATCTACTGCATAGGGAGAGTAGCTCCCTGATCCTATCAATATCTTGCAGCTAAAGAAGTTCTATCCATGATGCCTGTTCTATCTAGGGGCATCCTTTGTACATATTTATTGATCCTGAAAAAATTCCAAAAAAATTCATATATGATGCTGGAAAAATCCTAAAAAGCATAAAAAGTCTTGAAAAAATACAAAAAAAAAAATCAAAAATTGCAAAAAATTCAAAAAAATAGAAAAAGTGCCTTGGTGAAAACCTGGAAATAGGCACCTTGGTAGCAAAAATACAAAAAAATTGAAAAAATTGAAAAAATCTATCAAGTGGTGAAAACCTGGAAACATGTGCTACTTGAGGCCTTTGCACTCTTGTTTCTTAGCACACGTCCTCGACGCTTAACCTTTTTCCATCATGCCTTGACCTTGTTGCCTTGGTTTGGAATTGGTCTTTGTCTTTGTCTAGGGGGCATAACTATGTTAGCTTTGGTCTCTTGGATGCGTTAGTCTTTAGGACATCTTGCAAACAGTGTTTTTCAACACCACCCCAAACTATGTTTTTCGACATTACCCTAGCATCAAGTGTTTCCCAACACTTATCAGATATCCTACCCACAGTCTACTATCATATGATATTTTCCACTGGCATATGCAATACACAAAGTTTGACTCTATGACCTACACACATGCACTTAAACACTTGACTCGCTAAGACTTGCTGGACTTTATTTCTTTGTGTGTTGTCTATGATGATTTCTTTGATTAGTGTTCTCTCCCTAAATAGTTTTTGATGATGCATGACTAGAAGACTGGGGGCACAAGGACATGTTCTATTTGTTTTCTGCTTGTGGGTATATTTTTTTGATCTTAACTATCATGAGCATTCATGCTTGTTCCACTTGACACTAGGATCTACAATGTATTATCCTTGACTATTTTTTGCAAGTGCATGCTTATAGTCATCTTGACTTTCTTGTGTCTTGATGCAAGCATAATCTTGCTATACCAAACTTAGGGAACCTCGCTGCACTTGTCATCTTGACCTACATGTCTTTGATTCCTAGGTGGGATTCCCACATATCTATCTGATATAGATCATATTCATATACCCGTAGTCATACTAGTGCATATTATATGATCTTGCAACGCTACCAATAATGCTCGATGATGATTATTAGAGACTAATGCCTTTGTAACCTTGCATTTAAACCACTTTTCATAGTAGCTTGCATTCTTAAGTTCATGTTAGTTTAAGTTTTGCATCTTGCATATGGAGAGAGCTCTCCTTTCATCTTTCATGGAATTGTCGGTCAAATGCACTCACCTTTCTCTTTTTCTCGATCATGTCTTTCACTCCTTATATTTCACATCACATCCTTTTCCTATCATCGCAAGGGGTTAATCTTATCATCATATCTATATCAACAAAGAGATCATTTTCAGAAACATGAGTCTACATCATAAACATGAGAACTAAATATACATCTATGAGAGAGACTATACATGAGCATATATAAGCATATATCATACATTTTGAGCAATATAACAAGACAATAAAACTAAAACATCCATCACAAGTGGGAAAAATACACAAGATACATCGCAAATCTAGTAAATCTCATATATATATGTGTGTGTGTGTGTGTGTGTGTGTGTGTGTGTGTCATGATACAAAGTACAATGTGGGATCCAAAATTTGGATGATGTCCCAAGATATAACTCTATACATCTAATCCTAGACCTAAGTCTGACTCTCCCCATCACATGGTGGTGGTGGTGGTGTTGGAGGTGGTGTTTCCGCTCTGTCTGGTACCACATTAGATTTTCCTACCCTCTCAAAGTAGAGTGGCATTCTCTATGCCACAGGGATGACTGCTATATATAGATCATGATAATATGCCGCTTGTGCCGCCTCTCTCTAGATCTTTGTTGTGTCGACCTGTGCTGCCCTCTCTCACCAATCTATCTTGGCTCATGCATCTGCTAACTACTAATCTCACATGGCAATAGTGATCCTGAGCTACTGTATCTCAGCCTCTAAAACCTAGATCCTGGCTCTGAGATCCTTCCCTCCCCTCTCTGTAGGCTGGTCCTATCCTGCGTCCACCCATTGGTGAACTAATCTCACCGCATCCTCCTCCTCATCATCAGAAACCTATCTCTGTGACCATCTCTGACCACCTGATCTAGATCCTTGTCCTCTCTCTCTCACCCTCCCTTCCCCCTCACTCCCATCACCACCATGTGTTGGTGGCTGTGCATCTGGAATAGTAAAATGTAGGAATGGTTGTCTTAGCCACTCTGCCCTATAGGCTGCATCCGCACCTTCATCCACCATATCAGGAAGGTAATCCCATGGCTCCTTGCATATACTTGCAGTCTCCTATGTTGCCCACTGGTAGTCCAGCATCGGCAGCCATCCCTATCCCTCCTCATCCCTGGCCCAGGCATTGTAGTAATCTCTATAGGTACCCTCTACTATCGTCCAAACTGCCTCTAGACTTGAGTGATCAAAAATCTCTCAACTATCTTAGAGTGGCAGCCTAATAGTGGCTAGCTACATATCATATACCCAAGCTCCCACTCTTGGTCACTCCACTACTCACAGGCCCTGTATGGTCTCCACTCAAAAGTTGTGAGCTCATCTAGGAGCCTCCTATAGTATGTGAGGTCTCCGCTATGGGGCTGGCTGATGAATCCCATATATCTGTATATGTAGTGGTGTCTCTGCTCCCTAGGTTGCACATGTGGGTGCACAACAATGATGTTCTCCCATGCCCATACTTGTGCTAGAAAAGCACCGCATGCCCATGTCCTGCTATCCCTGTAGACTATCTCATGGAGCTCATGGTACATATTAGCTAGGATAGCTAGGCCCCTTATTATCCATCGAGGGTGTGCTATCAAATCAGCAACCAATCTGCCC
Organism: Chamaecyparis obtusa; assembly: GCA_027943335.1. Taxonomy (NCBI): domain Eukaryota; kingdom Viridiplantae; phylum Streptophyta; class Pinopsida; order Cupressales; family Cupressaceae; genus Chamaecyparis; species Chamaecyparis obtusa. Next base: position 733,862 of record BSBK01001552.1, on the reverse strand, counting down.
CAGCCCAATTGGAACCCCCTCTGTCTCCTGTCAATTATAAGGGTTTGTGCAACTATAGAGCACACTATGCATGAAACTGAGTAATCGCGACCATACTCCTCCATCAGCTGGTCCCAACTGAGGTGTCTATAAATGATGGTCATATCCTAGAACATGTCCTAGATGGCATGTCACCCCTTGGTTAGATCCTAATCATAATATACCTGTGTCAATAGAAAAATCATGTCATTTTTTATCATATGGAAACTTTACATCTATGCACATTTAGAAACATGATTATACTCACTGGATCGCCATGGCTAGATATCTGAAGGATTCGATAGACATCATCTAATGAGATTGTCACCTCTCTAGTAGGCAAATGAAAAGTGTTTTGCTCACTATACCATCTCTCGGCCAACGTTGTCAACAAACTATGATCTGCCCGAATATGGGGCATATCTAGTAGAAACCCGAATCCCATGCTGATCAAGTAATCTCTGCTTGGAGTATTGAGATCCCTGACATAGCATAGTCTGGTCACTCTTAGAGCTCTGATAATTAGTTCTAGAAAGGTCTCCTATAAGCCACAACCCAAAACCAGATGTCAGAACATATCATGATGGATGTCTAAAATCAGTACACTGAATTTTAAATACAAAAATTGTCTAGACCCATGTCATATTGTTCAAATTCAAAACATGTGATATTTCTTATTACACTAGTGAGATACTATTTTTGGATATTGTATCATATGATACTTTCCTCAATAGTAGTGCGATACTCTTTTCGTATACAATAGTTCACACTAGATCGCATGATGTTTCATCCAGTATCGTGTGATACTAGTTTGAACACCTATGCAATACTTTGTGGACCCGTGAACTATTGCACGATAAATATTATCAAAGATGTGCGATACTTTAAAAGTGTCATATGAACTTTCTCATCAATATAATTTGAACAATTAAAAAAACATGTTTTAAATGTCATAAATGACTCAAAAAGCTAGTTTTTTCTAAAAACTTATCGAGGCATCACACTGATGAGGCCGGTTGTGCAACCGACCGTGCTTGAATCAATGTGTGTGGACTAGAATCACTGCTTGCTGGGCCATAATCTCTCTCTGAGCTCTCAAAGTTCTCAATATCACATAAGACAAATGAATTTGAAAATGACCTTTTTACCCCTTATATAGCATTTTGACTTTTTGACCAATTTTTAGAACATCTCAAAATTTCACAAAAATTGCACCCCTGGCTAATGTCGATGTCTTGGATCCATTTTTGGAATCAAAATCAAAATCTAAGTTCATCTTGATAGTCAAAATCTCCTTTTAAAATTTCTCCTTCTTCTACGCAGTTGGCTGACCATTTCGAGGCCTGATCCTTCGATCTTTGCTGGGGCATCTTCATTTCTTCATCCCCATCTCTTTCAACCTTCTAGTCTTTTATTCATTTTCCATCGCTTCGTCTCTCTGAGGTTTGACTTCATTTTTATCCTATATCTTTCTCAGTCAAACCTAGTCAAAATAGGGCATATCTTCACTACTTGATGGTTATCCTATCATCTTTCACCTTCGATTATGATTTCTAGTGATTTGATCAAAATTATCAATTTACTATTTCTCCTCTACCTGATTTCAATTTCAATTTTGAGGGGATAGTACCTATCAAACTTCAATCCTTGATTCAACTTTTTCAATCGAACCTTGAGATTCTTATCTCTTATTTGAGACTTGACAATCACCTGTTTACAGGGGTGTTGGCCTTGGCTTTTTCAATTAGCTTATCTTTGTCCTGATGTGTTCCCATACATCGAACACACGTCTGGGTTTTTTTGTGATCCCAAATTGATCTCACATTTCAATTCCATTCTTTGACCACATGTGATCCCAAATCGATCTCACATTATTCAAAGAGGGGCAAATGTATGCACCCTAAAATGGTCACCTAGACTTTGGGCCCCATTCTTCAATTTATCAAATGATGAAATCAATTTATCAAATCCCTGAATCAATATTTTTAAATCAACATTTTCAATCAAATCAATTTCCTTGATCAAATCCTAATTTTATCATTTATTCGATTATATTTTGTGGGCTAACCATTTTATCCTAAGTCTTTATTTATTTAAAAGGAATTCCCTCCCCTTTTATTAAATTTAAAAAGCCCCCACTTTCCTCTTATCCTAAGTTGCACAAATAAAGCATTATTCTTATTTTATAAAAAGGAGAAAAGGTCTTTTTGTCTCACATGAGGCTCAAAAGTCAACACTTATTTCTCATTGGAGGAGACTTGTGCACATGGATTTCTCCCTCTTTCAAACTCCACCCTTGATCAAATCTTTTGCCTCTTAATCTCTATGGTCCATTTATCTTTAAAAGAAGAGCTCTTTTCTCATTCTAGAATCCAACTTTTGAATACTAATCTTATGCTGCAGGATTTCTTGGTGACTTTGGAGATTTGGAGATCTTCTTGCATTCTAGCTTTCATTCTTGCATCATAGCTTCATGTTTATGCTTTCTTAGCTTATATTTCCTTTCAAGTTCTAGCTTAGCTCACATAGCTTAATTAGTAAGGCTTGTAATACTTTCATCTTCATAGCATAGTTTCATTCTTGCATCTTCATTCTAGCATAGCTTGCATTGCATTTTCATCTTGATTCTTGAGGATATTGGCATTCTTTCCCTTGTCTCTTTGAATCTCCTATTGTGTGGTTTACTAGAAAGGTTATAGGCTTAATAGCTCTAGTTGAGAGCATTTTTAATATCCTTGTGACTCCATGCCTAGGGAGCTCTAGGTTGCTTTCTCAAGGTTTCCAATCCATGGATTCTCTTGGAAGTAATGACTTAGAGAAGTGCACATTTTGAGTGTACAACTAATTTGTGCATGTCTAAATACTGGTGTCTTTCAAGTGATTTGATTCTTGTCATGCCCACTACAAATGAGAACACTCTTAACTAGTGAGGTTGTTTAAGCATATAGAGATTAAATACACTCTTTTAGAATGAAATTTCTCTTAACAAAAGATCAAAGATAGATATATAAGTAGGACATATAAAAGAAGGTGAATAAGAGTAGTACATATAAATTAATCATTAGAACATGCCAAACATCTGGCATTATTGTACATTTCATTCATGTCATTGATATTCTTCTTCATCCATCTCATCCATCTCATTGATATTAGGAACATCTCACATCCATGACTGTCAACGACAATATATAGGGACATCGGTAATAAAATAGTACACTTACTATTTTGAATTTGAGCTCATAAAGATTAACTTTCAGAAGAATATGAATGAATGCAGATATACATAAGTGGATGAACATAAATAATGGAGGTACCAAACATTGCCTGAAGTAATGAAGTGTTGACCCAAGCTTCAATCCAGTATGCTCTTGTATGATCCAAAACCTACAAAGAAGGAAAAGATGGGGTTAGATCCAAAGGATCTAAGCAATGTCTGGCACCCTATTACTGATCCTCATCTACAATTATGCATGTGCATAGTCAAGCCATACACTTCTAAAATGAACTATGCTACAGAACATGAGTGTGTGTTAATGTGATTCAAAAGCTATTATGCAAGATTGTTTTGTTATGCCTATATAACAGGAGGAGTGATATATTTTAATGGAAATGGACATAGAAATTGTAGTGAAACTCTATAATTTATTATTGTAAGTGGACATAGAAATTGTAGTGTAAGTAGTAGGATGATTGTTCATGAGCTCATTGTTTAATATCTGGCCAATCCATGTAAATGGTACCAAGCCAACCCAATCAGCCCAACAAAATGTGTCATGTTTATCTTTGTCAAAAGAAACAACTACAATAGATCACAACTCAAAAGAATACAGTCAACTACAATAGCTCACAGTCTCAATGAAATAAATAGTGTATAAAACAATATATGGTGCACAACAGTAGCAAGCATGCAATTACAGCAATGACATTGCATGATAAAATTCAGTACTCTTAGTTTTTATTCAAATCTATTCAAAACTCCTATCAACTCATTGTCAAATAGTTAAACTAACCTATGACTTCAAAGGATGAATTATGAAATATAGTTGTAGGTAGTTATCTCTTCTATAATGATGGAGGAGTCAAAGGTATTGATCAATGAGGTTGCTACTATTAGATCATACATTAATACACATGTTGTTTTGACAGCAATAACATTAATACACATACAATTTTTTGGATATCTACATTTATGTTTCTCAGCTATTGTGATATCTACATTTATGACTGATCATCCCTCTACTCATCTCTTCAATTTTTGTTTCCGTAGATTTCACCATCTAACGTTCCTTTTCGGTAAGAGATGGATGGAAATGTTCATGACTCTCAAAAAAATGGCCTGCATACAAATAAAAACTTGTGGTTATTCAAATGGTAAGTTCAAAGTTTCCCATAATTTGGGAGAAATGATTTTGGAAAGACTTCAATCTTTCATTGAGGGAAAGGATTTTACTTATGTTGAGAAGAAACATTAGGTTTTTTCACTTCATTTTCAGCATCTTCTATTGATTTTCTTTTCAACTCAATACATAATTTTTTGTTCGTCAAGTGATCAAAACTCGTTGGAATAGCACTTGTGGAAGGATCAGGGCATTTCCTCTATGACTCAAAATCACTCTGGATCTTCTCAGAATGAAAAATAGAAATATCTTTTTCACAGCCATCTCTTACCGAAAAGAAACGTCAAATGGTGAAATCTACAAAAAAAAAACTAAAGAGATGAGCAAAGGGATGCATAGTCATAATGTTTCTAGCAAACATCCTGTTAACGCAACAGAAAAGAAAATTACCCTCGAGGTTGCTAAGTCTTTCGAATCAAAAAACCCCTTTGGCTTAGTAATTAATGAGATTGTTCCTATTAGATCATACATTAATACACTTAATATTTTGAATTTGAGCTTAGGAATCATGCAATGTTATTGCTATCATTGCATGATTGTTATTGTTGTGCACCATATATTGTTTTATACACATAGAACAATAGATTTGAGGACTTAGACTTATGTTCAATCCTTAGTAATGGTTTGGGGAACTAAATACTATATGAGTGACTACAGTACTCTAGTTTTCATTATTAGATGATCTTGTTTAATTTGTGTTCATTTCATGCAAAGATACATGTAAAGGAAAATAAATTTTTGCATCTAAAGATTACATGTATATATATGAAAAATAACTTGTATATACTATACAAGGAAAATAACTTTGAGAAGAAAATGCAAGAGTACAGGCATACATAAGAGGATGAACATAAATAATAAGGGTGCCATACATTGCCTAAACTGATGAATTTTTGACCCGCGTATGAATCCAGTGTGCCCCTTGTATGCACCCTAAAATGGTTTCCTAGACTTTGGGCCCCCATTCAGCAATTTATCAATTTCTTGAATCAGCATTTTCAATTCAATACCAATTTTCCTTGATCAAAATCCTAGTTCTATCATTTATTCAATTATTTTCTATGGGCTAACCATTATATGCTAAGTCTTTATTTAATTAAAAAGAATTTCCTCCCCTTTTATTAAATAAAAAGCCCCCACCTTTCCTCTTAACCTAAGTTGCACAAAGAAAGCATTATTCCTATTTTATAAAAAGGAGAAAAGGCCTTTTTGTCTCATATGGAGCACAAAAGTCAACTCTTATTTTCTCATTGGAGGAGATTTGTGCACATGGATTGTTCCTCTTTCAAGCTCCACCCTTGATTAAATCTTTTGCCTCTTAATCTCCATGGTCCATTCCTTTTCAATTCCTTTAAAAGGAGAGCTCTTTTCTCATTCTAGGATCCCAACTTTTGAATACTAATCTTATGTTGCAAGATTTCTTGGTGACTTTGGAGCTTTGGATATCTTCTTGCTTTCTAGCTTTCATTCTTGCATCATAGCTTCATGTTTATGCTTTCTTAGTTTAGATTTCCTTTCAAGTTCTAGCTTAGCTCACATAGCTTAATTAGCAAGGCTTGTAATCCTTTCATTTCCATAGCTCACTTGCATCTTCATTCTTAGCATAGTTGCATTGCATTCTCATCTTGATTCTTGCGGATATTGGCATTATTGTCCTTGTCTCTTTGAATCTCCCATTGTGTGGTTTACTAGCAAGGTTGCATGCCTCAATAGCTCTAGCTGAGAGCACTATCAAACATCCTTGTGACTCCATGCCTAGGGAGCTCTAGGTTGCTTTCTCAAGGTTTCCCATTCATGAATTCTCTTGGAAGTAATGACTTAGAGAAGTGCACAATTTGAGTGTACATTTTTGGCGCCCACCGTGGGGAAGAACACTCTTATTTTGTCCTTCTTTTCATGCATTTCTGTCAATTTTTTGTCATATTTTGCTTACTGTTTTAGCTATTTTTCTATATTTTCTGATAGAATATCATACAATAATCTTCCAATATCATACGACAATTTTTTGTATACCCGTGCGATATGTTTTCAGTAAAAGTGTCGTATGCCCTTGCAGGATTCTGTTGCAGAGACATACAGAACTCCATTGTCTAGACATAGTGTGATCTATCATATAGAGAGAAAGTATCACACCAGTATACTGAGAAGTATCGTATGATTCTTTCTCTAATAGAACTATTGCACAGGCCTGGCAGTGACTAATTTTGATTGTTTCTTTGCAAGATTTGATTTGTTTGCTTCGGATTTCTAATTTGTTGTGGTAGAATAGAGGTTTATTTGTAGATTATTCTTGATTTTGATGTGCTAACCATTGTGGGGCTAACAAGTTGTGCTTGTAGGTTCCTTCATTTCTTGAAATATTTTCCTAACAGAATGCATGTCAAAGCTCCAAATGCACAAGGGCTACTAACCATTTTTGCAGGGCTACCCAACGCATAAAAACCAATCAAGTGCTTGTTTATTGCTTTCATTTTGAGTGTGGCATATACTAGTTGTTTCTTTTCATAGGCACTTAATACCTTGTTGTAAGAATCTTTTGGTGGTAGGAGAGTATGCTCTTCACCCTTGTGGTGAACCAGAAATCTTGACCCATCTTTAGATTTTGAAAGCAAGAGGGTAATTGAACCTTTTCTTGGTGTGTTTGGGAGAAATTTTTGAGCTAGGAGAGTATGCTCTTCACCCTTGAGGTGAACCAAAAATCTTGACACTCAAAGGTTGATCCACTCTTTGTTTAGTTTTAGAATCCTTTAGCGGGCTTGCTCTTGAGCAATCAAGAGGAACGACCCAAGTGGGGACAAGCTTATAGTTGGCTATTCTGATCCACTATAAACTCAAGGCTATCAAGGACACAAAACCATGGTAGACATAGTACTTGTCTTCACTTGATGTGAGTACTTGTGGGATTGTGACCATGAGGAAAATGCTAGGAAAGAATGCTTAAGGTACTCTTGTGGCCGTGAGGTCTGTTACTTACTACAAGGTAAGGAGTCCTTTTGGGGAGCAAGAGGGGTATTACGAATGGAAGCCCTTACCAAGAACCATAGATAGAAGCTACCCTATTTTTCCTCTTAGCTTCTTGGTACAAGGATTGATCCTAGTGGACTAACCTAGATCACCCCAAGATTACTCACCATTTTTGTTCCTTTGGTTGTGTCATTGGCACTTCCATGACAAAGCCAATATCTATTGTGGGCAACCACTTTGTGTGAGGCAATGGGACATCAAGTGTGGGCCAAGTTGTTAAGTATTGAGCCTTTGTCCTTTTAGGCTAGTAAGTGCTTGAAGTGTTCTCATTGTGATCTACACATGTAAATGTTCTCAAATAGAAAACATCACGGTAGCATTCATAGGACCTTTTTTGCTTTGATATCACAAGTGTTTATCTTGGCAAGGTTTCTTTTGCCCTTGTGCAAGTGTTTTATGACATGTTTGATCACCTACTATTTGCAAACTTGTATGATTACTGCTAGCACTGTGTTTGAAATCAAAAATTCCAACCATCAGATTGCAAATTTGACCAAATTACCCTCAAAAACTAAAATTTAAGCACTCACTGGTCAAGAGTCGTATGATCTTGAAACATCATCACACACTATTTTGAGTTTTATCATGTGATACTTCATCATTGCACAACTATCACACAGCTTGCCTGGATTTTATCACACAGGCTTCCTGGAAACTGTCGCATAACCTTAGTGTGAAATATTGTCTGGCTGGATTGTATCATCCCAGTATTATGTAAACTATCGCATAGAGTCTTTCTACTATCCAATTGATTTGTGTCACTTTCAGTATTCCTTGGCCGACCAAATTTTAGTTGGTTACTTTACCGCTAGAAGCCTGTTTGTACCTTGGGTTCTTGTATTTAGGCATCTTGAGTTAGTGGTTTTTTATTTCACAAGTGATCTTGCTTGTCATCAATAAGTTAGGAATTATCTTTTTTGAGAATATTTACCTTTAGACTCTTTGATAGCACACTTGGAGAGTTTTAGTACTCTTTGGTCCAAATCCACTTCCATATAAATTCAATTTGAATCAAAATATATTTTGGGTAAATCATCCTCCTGATCCATATGTGTTAGGATATTTATCCTTTTATTATACACATCTATGGAAGTGTTGGTTTATACCTCTTGTTAGCTTTCTATCTCACCATCTCTCTTTTTTGGATAATTGAATACTTCTACTATCCTAGTTTGATGCCAAAATTTCTTAGGGTTAGTTTATCACCTAGGATTATTTCTTTCATGTCGGCTATGACAAGGTATCAAGTGAACCAATGAAAATGACCTCAATTAGTTTTTGAACAATTAGCCCTAGTCCAAACTCACCAAAAGTGAAAGGGAAAGGAACCCGTCTTTGATCAATCCCCTAGGAGTGAGTCTGAAGTTTGGTTTAAACCTAAGAGAATTCCTAGTGAGTTGAGTACTTCCTTACCACCTTCTCATTAAAATATGGATATGAGTTGCACCATGACTCAAAAGGAGAGAGAAGCCATGGATCAAAACCTTGATGACATATTTCAAAGACATAGAGACAACTTTCTATTTGGTGATGACAATCAACCAGAATCACCCCCTATCAACACAAGATATTTAGATGCCCATCAGAGAGCTGAAAGGTATACAAGATGAGATCACTAAGATGAATGGTCACAACATGAAGACCAAAACAAAAAATCTTGTGATGCTCATGTCAATGCAGCATTTACTAACGACTTGATCAAACATTTAAGGCCTAACTCTCTACTCCAAACAACCTCAAGGTATGCGAGTGAAAGGCTTAAGAGAATCAAACATGAAAAGAAATCATTTTTGGATGAACGAGCCACTAAAGAAGAGAGGTTTAGACTCCTAGAGGTGGAGCAACAAGCCTTATTGGACATAGAGAAGAGAGTCAGACAAGAAGAACAAGATAGGCTTTTTTCACAACAACTCAATGACCAATATAACAACATGTATGCTAGTGGTGGACACAACTCTTCTCCACCCACTCCTCCTAAGACTCCACAAAGTGGAAGGTATTCAAGAACCCCTTCAAGATCTCCTAGTCCTAGAGGATGAAGGGCCTCACAAAATTCCCATTATAGGAGACTAACACCTCCTAGGAACTCAAAGCAACAATCTCAACATGCCCACAATGGTTCACAGTATGGAGGAAGTACCTCCAATCTTGACGTCAAATCTCAAGACTTCATGAGGATGCAACAAGAGCCACTTTTCCAACAATATGTGGAGAAATATGTGGAGAAAAATAAGGATAAGTTCCTAGAGAGCTTGATCAACAAGGGTGCAAGGGTCCCTTACAACTTTGATGTGGATAGAAAATTCAAGAAACAAGGCCAATATCAAGAAGAGGAGATTAAAAAACTCAAGCATATGATGGAAAAGGTGATGGCACCCAAGATTTCTTTCAACCTTGACTCTATTTGTCCCAATCCTTTTGATAGGAGTGTGAGTATGAAGGATTTTCCAAGAAAAGTTGAAATCCCTCAGTATGACAAGTATGACGGTAATGGCCACCCACATGATCTTGTGTGTTAGTTCTACATCATGAGTTTTAAGTTTCACCAAGATTACTCCTATCTTATGAGATTATTTCCAAGGAGTCTCAAGGGCCAAGCCATGGAGTGGTTTACCAACATAACCCCTCCTGTCAAAACTTTCAAAGAACTTGTCCACAGATTTGTTCAACATTTTGCATACAACTTGTCAAGATCAGTCACTATGCTAGATTTATGCAATTTGAAGCAGAACCAAGGGGAATCCTTTGTCACCTTCTTTCAAAGATGGAGATGATTGTGCTCTCACTATTCTAGGACTATTCTTGAGCATGAAAGGATTGATATCATTGTTAGCAACTTGGTGCCTGAAATGCAGTATGAGGTTTAGAAGATGGTCATTGATTCCTTTGACACTATGGTCAAAACCGCATGTCAAATTGAGGATGTCTTGAAAGAGAAAGGCATTTTGACCAAACATAACAATAACAACAATGGTTGAAATACTAACAACTCTAATAAGGACAAAGGCAAGAACCCGCACTAGAACAAGAACAAGCAAGTAGTTAATGATGGAGTTGTGGACTCTTCTCAACCCAAGGATCAAGTTGTCCTTCATTTGTCTAGTGCAGTTCAAGCTATGAAGCTCAATACATCCTCCAACCCACAAGAGCATAAACCAAAGTATCAGGATAAGCCTAAAAAGGAGAGGCGACAATTTTCTAAACTTGGTGACTTGTATGAAGATGTTTTCAAGATGCTCATTTCTAATAACCTTGCACAACCTCAAGATCCAAAAAATTTCCACATACCTGATGTTAAGCCACATTGGTGGAATGAAAAAGCTTTTTGAAAATTCCACAATGGCATTGGACATGACATCGAACATTGTTGGAAACTAAAGCACATTATTCAGGATCTTGAACACCAATGCAGACCATAAGGCATTCAAGGAGCCTTTGCCCAAATATGAAAAGGGGGAAACCTCTAAAACTAAGAATGGAAAGGCTGAAATAAACTATACTTACACGTCTGCAGAAAATATTGTCAATATGCTCAAAATTGTGGAAGAAAGTATTAACATGATTGGAAGCAAAGATCCCTATGGCTATGACTCTCCTCCTATATTTGATGAAGGACCCATGGTGGTGCAAAGAGGTCCCAACTCTATGGTGTCATCCCAAGCACTTAATGTATTCACAAGAAGTCAAAGTCAAGGTCAAGGTCCTGTGGTTATTAGAGGTCCTAGTTCCAACCAATCCAGCAAACCCAAAAAAATGACATCCAAGAATGTCACCACCAAATTAGTTATGAGTCCTCAGCTGAATTATAACATTTTTGATCAGCTACAAAGAACACCAGCTCAGATTTCAATCTTTGAGATTTTAGAATGGTCTCCAAGACATAAACAAATCCTTGAGGATGCTTTACGTGCAGTAAATGTTCCTAAAAACATAGATGTTGACCAATTCTAGAACATGGTTAACCACCTTGCCAGCCCTCATTACCTAACATTATCAGAAGAAGATGACAAAGCCTTGAGCCATCTGCATAATCTTTCCCTTCACATTGAAGTCATGATTCACAAGACCCATGTCAGGCGTGTGTTGATTGATGGGGGTGTTGGGCTCAACATTTATTCTTTGAGTCTGTTGAAGATATTGGGTTATTCTAAGCAAGTTATTGATACCCGAAAGAAAATTACCATAAAAGCCTATGATGAGGTAGAAAGGAGTTCTAAAGGGTTGGCCATCCTTCCTATTAGGATTGGCCCTATTGAAAAGGACATTTTGTTCCAAATTGTTGATGTTGGTCCTCTAGCATATAATATCCTACTTGGTAGACCATGGGTCCATGACATGCAAGAAGTGTCATCCACCTACCACCAATGTGTTAAGTTCCCCTATAATGGAGTAGAAGTTTGTATACCTAGGGATAGCACATTATCTATAAATGCAATTTCAGTAGGGACTCATGTTCCTCTCAATAGGGAAGTAGAGGATTTCAATGCAACCCTAGCATAGTTTAAGGACAAGTTTAAGTCCATGGACCTTGGTATGGGGGGATATTACCTTGATTCCTTTGCAAAGCTACCAGTCTCACCTAGGTCCTATGGAAAACCTTCACAAGAGATGCATCCTTCATCTTCAGCCATGACTTTGTTTGGCACATTTGTAGAGTCCTCAATGCCCATCCACGATGAAAAAGAGGAGGTAGCTGTTAAGGACTGGATCTATAGAGAATATAAATACATACATAATGAGAAATTTTCTCCCTCTCCTAAGGCATATGGAAGATGGTACACTCTTGTCAAAAATATGGGCTATTTGGGACATGGTCCTCTCAGTCATAGATTAGATGCTAGACCTGAACCTCTTGATCATGCTCTTTTTGGCCACAAGTCTAAGACAATGGTTGGCCTAGGTTTTGAAAATCAAAACAAGAACCCTATTCCTATCCTTGGTGAGATGGATAGTGAGGATGAAACAAAGTATACACCCAATTTGACAAATAAACAATACATGTGTGAAGATTGGGTCCCTTCCACTAATCTTCTTTGGGAAGATTCAGATACTCCAGTTGCCCATGCAACAGTTTTAGGCCTAGAACAAGAAGAATTCATTGTTGAAGATCATGTTCAAGAACATCAATACACAAATGGTGTTCAAGGTGTTACCCTTGGTGACATTAGAGGATTAGAATCTGCAAATTGCTTTAGTGGATGATGCTTCACTTGGTAGGATTATGAGTCAAGTGTAGGATTAGAGGATTCGAATCCACAAATCACTTTAGTGGATGATGCTTCACTTGGTAGGATAAATCCTGATTTGGGTACCCTAGAGGGATACTTGACAAACCCTAACTCTTTAATCACCAAAGATGATACCATCCATATTCACAACATTGAACCCATCATTGACCTAGCTCTTGCTCATCCTCACCTGATTGATTGGTCTCAACGCTATCAAGAGCCTCAGCTTTTCACTTTCGAGAATGACTATGAGATAGCATGTTACCTAAATTCCCTTGAACCCATAGTCTCTTCCACTAGTGAACTAACTACAAGCATGATAGAACCAGATATCAAGTACCTTAGTCACAAAATGAAAAGAAAAGAAAAAAAGAATAAGAGTTCTGATGGCAAAAACCACTGTGTGGCAGTGTTAGAACCTAAAAAAGTAAAAATAAAGGATGTATCTGAGGGTGAAAACCTCTCTGAGGCACCTAAGGATGAGGTACTTGATCATCTCCCAAGTTACTTTCAAGACAGATCTTCAGTGCTTATCGAGCCTACACAGCCAGTTAATTTGAGTATAGAGGAAGCGCCACAAATAGTGCATTTGGCTCAATCTCTATCAACACAGGAAAAAGAAGCATATACCAAGTTCCTACAGAGCAAGAAGATTAATTTTTCTTGGACTTACTTAGACATGCTAGGATTGGACACTAACCTCATTATGCATCACTTGTCCATAGCTCCAGGAATAAAACCAGTGAAACAAAAATTAAGGAAATTGCATCCTCACATAGCTCTTCTCATCAAAGCTGAATTAGAAAAACTCCTCAATGCAAGATTTATAAGAGCCATTGACTATGCCAAATGGATATCCAATATTGTACCAATTTATAAACATGACAAGTCCATTCGCGTCTGCACAAATTTTAGGGATCTTAAAAAAGCATGCCCAAAGGATGATTTTCCACTCCCAAACATAGACATGATAGTGGACATGACCACAGGTTATGAGATCTATTTCCTTGATGGATGGTTTTTTTGGATATAATCAGATTAAAATAGCTCCTAAAGATTAGGAAAAGACTACATTCACTTGCGCATGGGGTACCTACTACTGGAACATTATGCCTTTTGGATTGAAAAATGTAGGAGCTACTTACCAAAGAGCTATGACAACTATCTTTCATGACATGATGCATAAGAATATGGAAGATTATGTGGATGACACCTTGGCAAAATCTAAAAAAAGGGATACACACTTAGGTGATTTAGAAGTCATTCTAGATCGTATGGAATAGTTTCAACTAAGATTAAATCCTAAAAAGTGTGCATTTGGAGTCACCTCTGGAAAACTTCTAGGATTTATCATTTCAGCCAAAGGAATAGAGGTGGACCCAGAGAAAGTTCAAGAAATCTTGGATATGTCACCTCCCAAAAACATCAACCAAATGTGGAGTCTTCAGGGGCATCTTCAATCTATAAGGAGGTTCATTTCACAACTAGCCGACAGAGCTCAACCCTTTAATAAGACATTTCATAAGGGGGTTAAATGTGTCTGGAATGAAGATTGTCAAAAGAGCATGGATCAAATCAAACAATACTTGGCTAATCCTCCAATCTTAATGCCTCCTATCCCAGGAAAACCACTCATATTGTATGTTTCAGCAACAGATTCTTCCTTGGGGGCATTATTAGCTCAACTTGATGACACTGAAAAAGAAAGAGCTATATACTACATTAGTCGTACTCTCATGTCATATGAGGTTAATTACATTAGTATTGAAAAATCTTTCCTTGCGGTGGTGTTTGCTTCCCAAAAGTTGTGACATTACATGCTTGCACATACAATACACCTCATAGAAAAGATTGATCCTCTCAAATATTTGCTTGGTAAGGCTGCTCTCACAAGTAGACTTGCTAAGTAGATGATGATCTTATAAGAATTTGACATGGATTATGTTGAGCGTAAGGCTATAAAAGGACAAGCCATTGCAGATCAATTGGCCGATTTCCCAATTCAAGACAGCATGCCTATTGAAGTTGAATTTCTAGATGAGCACATAATGTACATGACTGCAAGAACATGGAAGATGTTCTTTGATGGCTCTTTCATGTAAAATGGTTCAGGAGCTGGAGTTTTATTTGTTTCTCCTCATGGGTGCACAATCCCTAAGTCCTATAAACTATTGTTCCCATGTATAAATAACATTGTTGAATATGAGGCTTTGACAAATGGACTAAAAATGGCAATAGAATGGAGAATCACAGAGCTGCATATTTATGGGGATTCACAATTAATAGTCAACCAAGTTAATGAAGAATACCAAACAAAAGATGAAAAATTGGTACCCTACAAGAAAATGGTTGATTCATTGAGATGATACTTCACCTTTGTCACATTTCAACAAATCCCTAGAGAAGAGAATAAAGCACCTGATGCTATGGCTACATTAGCTTCACTTCTTCAACTAGAACAACATGAGTCCATATGCAAATTCCTAGTGGAAGAGCTACACTATCCTATCTATGACTCCCTAGAAAGCCAAGTTGTTTGTACCCTTATTGGCCACGAGTCATCACGGTATGGTGCCATTTACTCATATCTCTATGATGGCATTATTTCTGAAACCTTCAACCATTTTGAATGAAGAAACTTAACCCAAAATGCCTCTCACCATACCCTTATCTCTGGTGATCTGTATAGGAGGGTTTTAGATCAGACACTTCTTAGGTGCTTGGAAAAGGATGAGTCTGACCAAGCATTAGCTGAAATTCATGATGGAATTTGTGGAGGACATTCCAATGGTATTTCCATGGCCCGAAGGTTGCTTAGGGTTGGGTACTATTGGCCTAATATGCAGACAGATGTAGTAGCTTTTGCTAAATCATGCGAAAAGTGTCAGAAACATGGTAACCTGATACATGCTCTAGGTAGGGAGCTTATTCCATCTATATCTCATTGGACATTTTAGCGCTAGTCCTTTGATCTTGTTGGGAAGATTCATCCCAACTCATCAGCTGGACACAAATTTATCATCACTGCTACTGACTACTTTACTAAATGGGTAGAGGCTGTCCCACTTTCTATTGCCTCAGGCAAGATAGTTTCTCTATTTATTTTGAACCATATCATCTGTCGATATGGAGTACCTTCTAAAATAATCACTGACAATGGAGGTCAATTCAAAAACAAGGACCTTAAACAACTCTACAAGAAATTCAAGATAAAATAAAATTAGTCCTCCATTTACTTCCCGCAAGGAAATGGACAAGTAGAGGCTTCAAATAAGACCATTCTCAAAATTCTCCATCGAATAGTTCACAAGAATGGTAGAGATTGGCATCTATAGATAAATCTGGCCTTATGGGCTTATAGAATGAGTATTCATACTCCAACTGGGGATACTCCTTTTGCCCTTACCTATGGTGATAAAGTAGTGTTACCTTTAGAGGTGGAGATTCCTTCCCTTAGAGTTTCCCTCAAAGGCCTAGTTACAGATGAAGACTACCGTGCCATGATGCTCCAAGAATTAGAACCTCTAGATGAAAAGCATAAAGCATCATTTGATCACATGAGGGTTTACCAAAAGCCTATGTCCAAAGCATTCAACAAGAAGGTTCACCCTAGAGAATTTCAAGTGGGAGATCTTGTCTTACAAGAAAACCCTAAGAACCAACAACATAGAGAGAAAAACGGAAAATTCAAACCTAATTGGCTTGGACCTTACATTATTACTGCCACTTTTGGGACAGGTGCTTATTTGTTATCTACCGAAGAGGGAGAATAGCTCCCTGAGCCTATTAATGTTTTGCACCTGAAGAAGTTCTATACATGATGCCTATTTTGTCTGGGGGCATCCTTGTACATATTTATTGATTCTAAAAAAATTCCAAAAAAATTCATATATGATGCTGAAAAAAATCCTAAAAAGCATATAAAGTCCTGAAAAAATACAAAAAATTCAAAAATTCAAAAAAATAGAAAAGTGCCTTCGTGAAAACCTGGAAACAAGCACCTTGGTAGAAAAAATACAAAAAATTGAAAAATTGAAAAATCTCCAAGTGGTGAAAACCTTGAAACAGGCACTACTTGAGGCCTTTGCACCCTTCTTTCTTAGCACGCGTCTTCAACACTTAGCCTTTCTTCATCATGCATTTTCCTTGTTGCCTTAGTTTGGAATTGGTCTTTGTCTTTGTCTAGGGGGCATAACTGTGTTAGCTTTAGTCTCTTGGATGCGTTGATCTTTAGGACATCTTGAAAATGGTGTTTTTCAAAACCACCCCAACCTATGTTTTTCAACACTTCTCCAATGTCAAGTGTTTCTCAACACTTATCAGATAACCTACCCATAGTCTAGAATGATACGATATTTTCTACTAGAAAATGTGATACTCAAAGTTTGACTCTATGACCTACACACACATACTTAAACATTTGACTCGTTGAGACTTGTTTGACTTTATTTCTTTGTGTGTTGTCTATGATGATTTCTTTGTTGAGTGTTCTCTCCCTAATAGTTTTCTATGATGCCGAGATAGAAGACTGGGGCCACAAAGACATGTTTTATTTGTTTTCTGCTTGTGGGTATATTTTGTTGATCTTAACTATCATCAGCATTTATGCTTGTTCCACTTGTCATTAGGATCTACATTGTATTATCCTTGACTTTTTTTTCCACATGTGCATGCTTATAGTCATGTGGACTTTCTTGTGTCTTGATGCAAGCATAATCTTGCTATACCAAACTTAGGGAACCTCACTGCACTAGCCATCTTGACCTACATGTCTTTGATGCCTAGGTGGGATTCCCACATCCCTATCTGATACAGATCATATTCAGATTCACATAGTTATGCTAGTGTGTATTTTATGATCTTGCGATGCTACCAATAAAGCTCGATGATGATTATTAGAGTCTAATGGCTTTGTGACCTTGCAAGTAAACCACTTTTCCTGTAGCTTGCATTTTTAAGTTCATGTTAGTTTAGTCTTGCATCTTGCATATGGAGAGAGCTCTACTTTCATCTTTCTTTTGGACTTTTAATCAACTATGATCATGTTTTGACCTTCATTTCCTTATCTTCTTTCATGGTCTCAATCAAAAAATTTTGTCTTAAACAGTTGATCAATTTTGAGGCAAATTCTTTTTTCTCTCCATTTCTTTTTCACCTCTTCCAAACTTATATCTTCCATTCACCTTCACCGCACTTCTTTTCTTCTAAATTCAACCTTGGGGCATAAACTTTCATGCTTAATGATCTACCTTGGTTCTGTGATCTTTATATCTTTCATCTTACATCAAGAACCTTATTTTTAGTTCAATTTGATCAAATTTATCAATTTACCATTTCTCCTCTATCTCATTTCAATTTCGATCATGAGGGGGTAGTACCTATCAAACTTCAAATCTTTGATTCAGCTTATCAATCAAACCTTGATATTCTTAGCTCTTATTTGAGACTTGACAATCTCCCATTTATAGGTGTGTTGGTCTTGTCTTTCAACTTATCTTTGTCAGCTTATGCTTATCTTTGTCCTGATGTGTTCCCATCTATTGAACACACATCTGGGTTGTTTTGTGATCCCAAATCGATCTCACATTTCAATTCCATTAGTTGACCACATGTGATCACAAATCGATCTCACATTAGTTAAAGAGGGTCAAATGTATGCACCCTAAAATTTTCACCTACACTTTGGGCCCCCATTCAGCAATTTATCAATTTCCTGAATCGACATTTTCAATTCAATACCAATTTTCCTTGATCAAAATCTTAGTTCTATCATTTATTCAATTATTTTCTATGGGCTAACCATTATATCCTAAGTCTTTATTTAATTAAAAGGAATTTCCTCCCCTTTTATTAAATAAAAAGCCCCCACCTTTCTTCTTATCCTAAGTTGCACAAATAAAGCATTATTCCTATTTTATAAAAAGGAGAAAAGGCCTTTTTGTCTCATATGGGGTACAAAAGTCAACTCTTATTTTCTCATTGGAGGAGATTTGTGCACATGGATTGTTCCTCTTTCAAGCTCCACCCTTGATTAAATCTTTTGCCTCTTAATCTCCATGGTCCATTCCTTTTCAATTCCTTTAAAAGGAGAGCTCTTTTCTCATTCTAGGATCCCAACTTTTGAATACTAATCTTATGTTGCAGGATTTCTTGGTGACTTTGGAGCTTTGGAGATCTTCTTGCTTTCTAGCTTTCATTCTTGCATCATAGCTTCATGTTTATGCTTTCTTAGTTTAGATTTCCTTTCAAGTTCTAGCTTAGCTCACATAGCTTAATTAGCAAGGCTTGTAATCCTTTCATTTCCATAGCTCACTTGCATCTTCATTCTTAGCATAGTTGCATTGCATTCTCATCTTGATTCTTGTGGATATTGGCATTCTTGCCCTTGTCTCTTTGAATCTCCCATGTGTGGTTTACTAGCAAGGTTGCATGCCTCAATAGCTCTAGCTGAGAGCACTATCAAACATCCTTGTGACTCCATACTTAGGGAGCTCTACGTCACTTTCTCAAGGTTTCCCATTCATGGATTCCCTTGGAAGTAATGACTTAGAGAAGTGCACAAATTCAACCTTGGGGCATAAACTTTCATGCTTAATGATCTACCTTGGTTTTGTGATCCTTATATCTTTCATCTTACATCAAGAACCTTGTTTTTAGTTTTATTTGATCAAATTTATCAATTTATTATTTCTCCTCTATCTCATTTCAATTTTGATCACAAGGGGGTAGTACCTATCAAACTTCAAATCCTTGATTTAGCTTATCAATCGAACTTTGAGATTCTTATCTCTTATTTGAGACTTGACAATCTCCTATTTACAAGTGTGTTAGTCTTTGTCTTTTAGCTTATCTTTGTCATCTTATGCTTATCTTTGTCCTGATGTGTTCCCATCTATTGAACACATGTCTGGGTTGTTTTGTGATCCCAAATCGATCTCACATTTCAATTCCATTAGTTGACCACATGTGATCACAAATCGATCTCACATTAGTTAAAGAGGGTCAAATGTATGCACCCTAAAATTTTCGCCTACACTTTGGGCCCCCATTCAGCAATTTATCAATTTCCTGAATCGACATTTTCAATTCAATACCAATTTTCCTTGATCAAAATCTTAGTTCTATCATTTATTCAATTATTTTCTATGGGCTAACCATTATATCCTAAGTCTTTATTTAATTAAAAGGAATTTCCTCCCCTTTTATTAAATAAAAAGCCCCCACCTTTCTTCTTATCCTAAGTTGCACAAATAAAGCATTATTCCTATTTTATAAAAAGGAGAAAAGGCCTTTTTGTCTCATATGGGGCACAAAAGTCAACTCTTATTTTCTCATTGGAGGAGATTTGTGCACATGGATTGTTCCTCTTTCAAGCTCCACCCTTGATTAAATCTTTTGCCTCTCAATCTCCATGGTCCATTCCTTTTCAATTCCTTTAAAAGGAGAGCTCTTTTCTCATTCTAGGATCCCAACTTTTGAATACTAATCTTATGTTGCAGGATTTCTTGGTGACTTTGGAGCTTTGGAAATCTTCTTGCTTTCTAGTTTTCATTCTTGCATCATAGCTTCATGTTTATGCTTTCTTAGTTTAGATTTCCTTTCAAGTTCTAGCTTAGCTCACATAGCTTAATTAGTAAGGCTTTTAATCCTTTAATTTCCATAGCTCACTTGCATCTTCATTCTTAGCATAGTTGCATTGCAATCTCATCTTGATTCTTGTGGATATTGACATTCTTTCCCTTGTCTCTTTGAATCTCCCATTGTGTAGTTTACTAGCAAGGTTGCATGCCTCAATAGCTCTAGCTGAGAGCACTATCAAACATCCTTGTGACTCCATACCTAGGGAGCTCTAGGTCACTTTCTCAAGGTTTCCCATTCATGGATTCCCTTGGAATTAATGGCTTAGAGAAGTGCACATTTGAGTGTACACCCCTATGTGATCCAGAATCTGCAAAGAAAAGAGAGATGGGGGTTAGATAAAAAATATCTAAGCAATGAATGGCATCCTATTATTGGTCCTCATCTATAAGTATGCATGTGCATATTCAAGCCATACACTTATGTAAGAAAAACCAAGCTCATAGTCTCAATGAAATAAACAGTGTATAAAAAAAAAATATGGTGCACAATAGCAGCAAGCATGCAATGACAACAATCCATATTTTATTACTGATGTCCCTATTTACATTTTTTCATCAAATGACCCAAAAATATCAAGAATGGTCCTATATGGTCCCTAAAAGCCAACTTTCAGAAGAATATGAATGATTGCAAACATACATAAGTGGATGAACATAAATAATGAAGGTACCAAACATTGGTTGAATTAATGAAGTGTTGACCCAGGGTTCAATCCAGTATGCTCTTGTATGATCCAAAACCTGCAAGGAAGGAAAAGATGGGGTTAGATCCAAAGGATCTAAGCAATGCCTGACACCCTATTACTGATCCTCATCTACAATTATGCATGTGCATAGTCAATCCATACACTTCTAAAATGAACTATGCTATAGAACATGGGTGTGTGTTAATGTGATTCAAAAGCTATTATGCAATATTGTTTTATTTATTGAGATAAGGATATCTTAATTCTATAAGAATAAATGTTTTGAGAAATATTTGAATTTAATTTTGACAATAACATGAGGAGTGATATATTTCTATCATTATAGAAGAGATAACCACCTACAACTATATTTCATAATTCCTCCTTTGAAGTCATAGGTTAGTTTAAAATGGAGAAAGTATACAAACTCAACAATTTAATCCCAAAATTTTCTAACATTGCATTCTTGTTGCTATTATGGTGCACAATAGTAGAAAGCATACAATGACAACAATAACATTGCATGATGTCTGAGCTCAAATTCAAAATAGTAAGTGTACTATTTTATTACTAATGTTCCTATTTGATGTCCCTATTTTATTACTGCTAAATTTTGGGGTAAAACCTTACAAGTCTTACATAGACTCAACAACATGGTAGCATTGATCCAATAACAAAAAATACATTACAAATTCCAAGCTCACGGTCTCAATGAAATAAACAGTGTATAAAACAATATATGGTACACAACAGCAGCAAGCATGCAATGACAACAATAACATTGCATGATGCCCGAGCTCAAATTCAAAATAGTAAGTGTATTAATGTATTTTTGCATGATGCCAAATATTAAATAGTGAGCTCATGAATAATGTATGGTGCCCTAGCTTGTAGCCCGTGATCCATCAAGATATTTCCTCATGAAATGATCATAAACAGGGAGTACTACATAGTGAATATCAACAAAAACAAAAAATAAAGAGAGATCAAACACTTCACACAATGCCTTGAAGGTAATAGAAACGATGCCCTAGCTCTCAAAGCTCACGGGTCATCGAGCATTCCAAATGCTAAAATGTAAATAATGTCACTATTAACAATACTAAGATGTAAACAATGCCACTAAAATTGATTTAATGAGAAGACAAAGCTCGAATGCCTACCTTACAAATGAAAAGATGTAAAAAATGCCAGTATTAAATAGTGAGCTCATGAACATTGTATGATGCCCTAGCTTGCAGCCCGCAAGCCATCAATGCATTTCCTCATGAAATGATCATAAACAGAGAGTACCACATAGTGAATATCAATAGCAAAACAAATAAAGAGAGATCAAACACTTCACACAATGCCTTGAAGGTAATAGAAATGATGCCCTAGCTCTCAAAGCTTGCGGGTCATCAAGCATTCCAAATGAAAAGATGTAAACAATGCCAGTATTAAACAGTGAGCTCATGAACAATTTATGATGCCCTAGCTTGCACCCCGTGAGTCATCAACACATTTCCTCATAAAATTATCATAAACAGGGAGTACCACATACTGAATATCAACAAAAAACAAATAAAGAGAGATCAAACACTTCACACAATGTCTTGAAGGTAATAGAAATGATGCCCTAGCTCTCAAAGCTCACGGGTCATCGAGCATTCCAAATGAAAATATGTAAACAATTCCATTATTAAATAGTGATCTCATGAACAATGTATGGTGCCCTAGCTTGCAGCCCACAAGCCATCAACACATTTCCTCATGAAATGATCATAAACAGGAAGTACCACATAGTGAATATCAATAGCAAAATAAATAAAAAGAGATCAAACACTTCACACAATGCCTTGAAGGTAATAGAAATGATGCCCTAGCTCTCAAAGCTCGTGGGTCATCAAGCATTCCAAATGAAAAGATGTAAATAATGCCAGTATTAAATAGTGAGCTCATGAACAATGTATGATGCCCTAGCTTGCATCCCACGAGCCATCAATACATTTCCTCATGAAATGATCATAAACAAGGAGTACCACATAGTGAATATCAACAGCAAAACAAATAAAGAGAGATCAAACACTTCACACAATGTCTTGAAGGTAATAGAAATGATGCCCTAGCTCTCAAAGCTTTTGGGTCATCGAGCATTCCAAATGAAAATATGTAAACAATGTCAGTATTAAACAGTGAGCTCATCACCAATGTATGATGCCCTAGATTGCAGCCCGTGAGCCATCAAGATATTTCCTCATGAAATGATCATAAACAGGGAGTACCACATAGTGAATATCAACAGCAAAACAAATAGAGAGAGATCAAACACTTCACACAATGCCTTGAAGGTAATAGCAATGATGCCCTAGCTCTCAAATCTCGCAGGTCATCAAGCATTCCAAATGAAAAGATGTAAACAATGTCAGTATTAAAAAGTGAGCTCATAAACAATGTATGATGCCCTAGCTTGCAGCCCGCGAGCCATTAAGATATTTTCTCGTGAAATGATCATAAATAGGGAGTACCATATAGTGAATATCAACAGCAAAAAAAATAGAGAGAGATCAAACACTTCACACAATGCCTTGAAGGTAATAGCAATGATTCCCTACCTCTCAAAGCTCACGGGTCATCAAGAATTTTAAATCAAAAGATGTAAAAATGTCAGTATTAAATAGTGAGCTCATAAACAATGTATGATGCCCTAGCTTGTAGCTCGCAAGCCATCAAGACATTTCCTCATGAAATGATCATAAACAAAGAGTACCACATATTGAATATCAATAGCAAAACAAATAGAAAGAGATCAAACACTTCACACAATGCCTTGAAGGTAATAGAAATGATGCCCTAGCTCTCAAAGCTCGTGGGTCATCAAGCATTCCAAATGAAAAGATGTAAACAATGTCAGTATTAAATAGTGAGCTCATAAACAATGTATGATGCCCTAGATTGCAGCCCATGAGCCATCAAGACATTTCCTCAAAAATGATCATAAACAGGGAGTACCACATAGTGAATATCAACAGCAAAACAAATAGACAGAGATCAAACACTTCACACAATGCCTTGAAGGTAATAGCAATGATGCCCTAGCTCTCAAAGCTCACGGGTCATCAAGCATTGCAAATGAAAAGATGTAAATGATGTCAATATTAAACAATGAGCTCATAAACAATGTATGATGCCATAGCTTGCAGCCCGCAAGTCATCAATATATTTTCTCATGAAATGATCATAAACAGGGAGTACCACATATTGAATATCAACAACAAAACAAATAGAGAGAGATCAAACACTTCACACAATGCCTTGAAGGTAATAGCAATGATTCCCTAGCTCTCAAAGCTCGCGGATCATCAAGCATTCCAAATGAAAAGATGTAGACAATGCCAATATTAAATAGTGAGCTCATAAACAATGTATGATGCCCTAGCTTGCAGCCCATGAGCCATCAAGACATTTCCTCATGAAATAATCATAAACAGGGAGTACCACCTAGTGAATATCAACAGCAAAACAAATAATGAGAGATCAAACACTTCACACAATGCCTTGAAGGTAATAGAAATGATGCCCTAGCTCTCAAAGCTTATGGGTCATCAAGCATTCCAAATAAAAAGATGTAAACAATGCCAGTATTAAACAATGAGCTCATGAACAATGTATGATGCCCTAGCTTACAGCCCGCAAGCCATCAAGATATTTCCTCATGAAATGATCATAAACAAGGAGTACCATGTTGGAAATATTCAGGAATTAACCAAGTTACTGAGAGGGGAGGGGTGAATTAGTAACTCCAAATTTTCTTCTAATTTTAACATGTATTTTACTTTTTAACCTTTGCATACAGAAAGCATGAAACTTAAAAGCATTCACAATAATGACACATAGATTTGGTTACCCAGAAACCTTCCAAAAGAAAGTAAAACTGGGGTGGGGATGAAACCCACAAAGCTTTAATACTGCAGAATAAAGTTGGCCGGTTAAGGCTTACAATTTGATCACTTCTGATGATCTGCCCTGTTAGGAGCAATAAGGATTGCTAAATCCACCCTGTTAAAGGATTTACAAACATACAGTGAAGTATGCACTCGGTAAAGAGATTTATACAAAGACTGTTAAGTCTACCCGGTTAAAGGATTTAGTACTGATTCACCTGTTAAAATGAAACAGTAGATCTCTGCTTTGCAACTGGATTGCTGATTGAGATTCTCTGATGTACTAATCACCTTCTGTGATGAATTTGTCTTTGCTGAACCTTATACTTCTGAAGCCTTCTGCAATTCGCTTATCTCTGCCTTTCTTTTTCTTTCACATATATTCTGCTTGATTATTTTTCATCTTTTTACAATATAGTTTATATACAAGTCTCAAACAATTAATTACAATTACAATTACACAGTCGGCTTGACAAATAAACATAAGTGCTACTAAGTTGGCCCAAATATAGTTACTCGGTTCCTTCAAACTGACTCGGTGACTTTCTGATACTCGGCGTCCACTGCATTACTCGGCATCGTCATGCACTCGGTAGAAGTGAAGGCATGGTTCATACTGATCACTCGGTAGGTATTGAACTCGGTAAGCATTGGTGACTCGGTAGACAAGATGTTACTCGGTTTACATTGTCCTGATCGGTTTGTACTAACTTGCTCGGTTTGCACTGTCTGCTCGGTTTGCACTGTCTGCTCAGTTTACACTGTCTGCTCGGTTTCCATCCAGAATGCAAATAAGTGTTGTCACTAGTGGTAATACTGCTTAATGCCAACAATCTCCCCCTTTGGCATTAGTGACAAAAACACTTATTGGCCAAAATTTATATACACGAATCATGCTGAGTTTTATTTTGATTTTTCAAAATTTGTCTTTGTTATAGGGCTTTATACATTGTCTCCCCCTTTCAATGTGCTAACTGTTTCTTATACGAATCTATACAGTATACATATCTCTCCTTCTATACATATCTCCCCCTTTTTGACGATAATGCCAAAGGTACATATACAAGTTATTTACAGAGAGAATCCAAAATTTGATAAGAAATCAGAATGTACCTTCATTATTAGTGCCAGGGTTCTGTCCCAACTTTCTTGCAGAATCTTACATGTTTGTATAGCAATTTGGATTTTTGCAGAGAGTTCAATCATGTGATCTGCTATGGAGAACTGATTGTCATGAATCAATGTTCTGGAATGTTCAATGTGCTTATACATTGTATTCATGATGGGAAGGATCATGTGTTGGATGTCTAGCAGTGTGGACCGGATCCTTGAGTCTTCTTTCAATAGATCAGACTGCATATTGGATAGATGTGAAATTTTCATGTGATGAGCAGAGCTTGAACTTGGTTCAAGTTGCAGCTTCTGTATGCTAATCTTCATATCCTCATCCATTTTATTCATTTTATCTTTGACATCCTTTGTGAACTCGGCAAAATTGCATAGTCTGGCCAAAAGAGAGGTAGCATTCGAATAAATAGACTCTATGTTAGACAAAACTGAAGACAATTCCACTTGGTTGATAGCTATGTGCTGAGCAATGTGCTCAAGCACTTTATTGTTGAATCTCTTCTCGGCTCTTTCAACTAACTTTTCTGTCCCGGATGAGTCCTCATTGTATTTCTCAACTGCTTCTGCCAATTGTAACAAAACATGCTGGGAGGAGTCTACTTTAATGCCTAATGCATCAGAAAAAATGTCCTTAGCATCCTTGATGATTTGATACTCTTTGTCTCTCTCCTCCTTAAGCTTCTTTTGTTTTGCTTTCCTTTGGAGGATCTCACCTATATTCTGCATCTGGTCTGCTGAGAGATTTGCAAAATCTAATGTAGGAATCTCTATCTCTTCATCTAGGTCTATATCCTCAACTATATTTTTACCCAAAAATTTTATACTCGGTAGAGCCTTAGGCTTATCTGTACTTAATGCTCTTGTAGTAGTGATAGTAGATAAAGTAGGGCTGGCTATTGACACTGGTATACTTTCTACTGGAGAACTTAAAATATTTACACTTGATGATTCAAAAGCTGGAAAACTTACTGGTACAGGAGACTGCAGCTCGGTAGAAGAAATGGTAGCTGCCTCTGATGTTGCTA
The DNA here is from genome assembly GCA_027943335.1 of Chamaecyparis obtusa. Lineage (NCBI taxonomy): Eukaryota > Viridiplantae > Streptophyta > Pinopsida > Cupressales > Cupressaceae > Chamaecyparis > Chamaecyparis obtusa. The sequence continues at coordinate 706,793 of BSBK01001552.1, read as the reverse complement.
GGGATGATTGGACAAATGTAGAAGTTGTCACAACCATGCTTGAAGGTGTCTCTGGGCTGCATGTAGAGACTTTCACTGGAGAGGTAGGAAGGGATGCAATGACTTCTGCTGCTATCCTTACAGTATCATCTACCTCGGTGTCTTCTTCTTGCTCATCGCTGTCATCTTCAATATCCTTTATTATTACAGTTTCAATGCTCGGTTGGTGAAGGTGGTATATGTTCTTCCATGTGGCTTTTGCAGCCTTCACAACCGATTCAATATTGTTGATCAAAATCAAACAAGTATTGAACTTCAATGTCATCTTGTTTTCAATTTCTTTTAGTGCCTTCTTTACTTCATCATTGTTCAGGCTCGGCATCAACTGTCTCAGGTTTTGATCAAATATGTCTATTACAGTTTGCCTTGCATTGCTCCATCTCATTTTTATTGGATTCAATAGAACTGCTGGAACCTGTGGGGTAATTTCTTCAGGAGAGTATTTCCACTGTCCCATCTTCTCAACAACAGCATCTTCTATTTCCTTCTGTTCTACTTCCGATCTAGTTTCATATCTCAGGGATTTTATGTTACTTACTCCAGATCCTGATCCATCTCTGAAGAGTTTGAGCTTTTCTTGAAGGGTTAGAGGAGGCCTTTTGAATACTATGTCTTTATCTGCCTTTTCTGCCTTGTCTGCCTTTCCTCTTGTATTTCTCCTTGTAAACACAGCAGTGGGAGGCACAGATGCCTTAGTGATAAAAACTTTTCCTTTCTTCTTTGCAGGTTCTGGTTCCTCTGTTTTCTCATCCTTTTCCTCTTCTTTTTCACCTATTTCTTCTTTCTCCTCGGTTATCATTCGCATTTTAGCTATCCTTTTCTTTCCTTTGTTTACCGCCTGTGGAAGCTTTATGCTTAGTTCAATTCTCATCTTAGCTTCATCATATGTTCCAAAATATGGGGCTTTGGGATTGACAAGCTGATTTAGAAGTGCTTCAATAATGTTCTTGGTTTCATCAATATTTACCTCATAAGGAAGAGGTTTTACATACATAGTTCTCGGTTTAACTGCTTGAACATACACATTATCACAATCTATCATAAAACAGATGTCATCTTTGTAATCTTCCACCAACTTCTGTGGAATCCAGAATCTGTCATTCATTTTCTCTTTGAAAGACTCAAAATAATTATCTATGATGCTTTCAAAGTTTTCACCCATTTCTGCGATGTATTCATTAATTTCATAAAGTACTGGCACATCTTTTCTCCATACAACTTTTCCTTTAGAAGGGAAGAATTTCTGAACATAGAAGAATAAACAGACTAACAAGGATCCAAACTTACATGGATTGTTTTTGGAAGTTTTGATGCTTTCCATGTTCTTGTTGAACTGTTTCAACAATAAGTCTGCTAGGTCAAATGTCAAGTTGTTTTTGACCACTTTGTATGCTAGGTCAACAGCTTCACATGAGACACTGTTCTGTCGACTAGAACTGTAAATCTTGTGTGCAATGATATGTGTACCAAACTTCAGTTCGGCGTCGGTAATGCTGCTAACCTTCATGCCTCTACCATCCCACTCGGCTAGGGTTTTCTTCTCTAGTTCCGTCCGACCTAGGGTTTTGGTAGTTTTAGCTTTGTTCAACATGGGAAGACCGGTAACTTGATGAATCATTTTCCTTGTGATCTCAATAGATTGCTCAAGCCAAATCTTGCCATCGTGTACTCGGCTGAGAATGTACCTAACCCATTTATCTCGAAAGTTTCGAGGAAGATGTGCAATGTGGACTAAACCCTTATCTTCCAGATGTTTGTGCTCGGGCTTCAAAATACCATCCACACATAGTTCCTCACGCACAATGTCTAGTTCTAGGTTTCCCATTTCTTGAATAGAATAGTTAAAATGATTACGGATATCGTTGATAAGCAGTACCTTAGGAGGAATCTGAGATTGAGCTCCGTTCGGATCTAGGGCTGCTGCAATAGCGAGCACGATCTTAAAATCTGGTGCTTTCCACTCCCCTTGAACTAACATATCAGATCCTTTCTTCGCTGAGGTGTTGGATGATGCCATGGTAGCTCACAGAAAATTCCTTTCGCAAGAGTATTAAATCGCCGGGTTGCCCTTGAAGTTTTCTGCTCTCAAAGTGCTTAAAGATTCGCGGTGAAGAATGAGTTCGATTACTTGCTTTTTGTTTACAATTCTACCATTAATGCTCATTTCAAATTAGGGTAGGAATTCTGACAGACTGTCACCCACTAAGAATTAATTGCTCGGAAAAGACTTCGCAGCTCGGTGAACTCGAGAATTCATAATGCTCCGACCTTGCTCGGTAAAGACTATACCGACCTTGCTCGGTGAAGACTATACCGACCTTGCTGTGATCTCACTGCATCTTGTATGTTGATTTAGACTTTTCTTTTAATTTTGGTTCTGGAACTGCTTGAGATTGATCTATGAGAGTACAGTTCCAGTGCTTCCTTGGAAATTTAGTTTGAGTCGGTAGAGCCATCCATTCCATTACTTGGACTGGATTGCTCGGTAGCTTTAGGAATCCATTTTTGTCTTACCTGTTTCCTGACCTTAGTTGCTTCATTCTTCTTTCCTTCTTCAATTTCATTAGCATTCATGCAGTTTCTGGCTATGTGACCAAGTTTAGTGCATTTGAAACATCTTACGGTAGTGTCTCTTTTCCTTAGATGATGTTTTATGCAATTCATGCCAATGTGTCCATATTCTCCACAGTAATGACATCTACACCAGGTGTTGTAGTCCCATCCAAACATTTCTTTCACAATTTGTTCTGCTGGATTAAATGTCTTGGATCTGCACTCGGATGCCTTGTGACCTTGTTTGTTGCACTTGTGACAATTACCTCTGAATCTAGGTTTTTCCCTGCATTCATTTGCTTTATGACCAGGTTGATTGCAGCTATAACATTTTCCATTGAATTCTGCTTTTTCATTGTTCCAACATTTATTTGAAGTATGTCCTATTTTACCACAATGATTACAAGTAGGTTTTTGATTTCTTTTAGTACCTTGCTTAGAGGATTCGCCTTCTTCTTTGTATCCAAGTCCTGCTTTTCCTTTTTGCCTATGAAGATTTCGTTCATACAGCTGATTCAAGTCTTCTTGACTTTTCAGCATTCCTTCATTGATTTGTTTTTCAGCGTTTAGGTCATCCATCAATCTTAGATTGATTTCCTTTTTAGATCTTAGTTCTTCTTTTGTGTTTTCTACTTCTGAACTTAGATTTAGAATTTCTTCATTTGTATGAGAGATCTGATCAATTAGATTTTCTAGCTGAAGGGTTTTGTTTTGGACTTCAATGTTTCTTCCATCTAATTCATCTTTTAACTTGTTTCTTTGTTCCAAGATCTCACAGAATCTTGTAGAGTGTAGTTCTTGTTCTCTTTTCAATTTTCTCACTTCTTCCTGCAGAGACCCATTCTTTTCTAGGAGTTCTTTGATAGCATTGTTTGCTTCATCTGAGTTATTTGAGGGAATAAGATCTTCAATCTTTTCTTCAATGTAATTCTGATCATTCATCTGATTTGCAAGTTCCTTCCTTCTTCTTAGGGATTGGGAAAGATGTTCTTTTGCTTCTTTGAGTTTAGCTATGGCCATTTCCAGATCTAGCTTTTCATTTTCAATCACCTTGTTCAGTTTGAATACCTCCATTGTCCTGGATCTTTGCTCAAGCTAGTTAAGCTTTGTCTTGAGAACCAATGTAGCTCTGATACCAATTGTTGGAAATATTCAGGAATTAACCAAGTTACTGAGAGGGGAGGGGTGAATTAGTAACTCCAAATTTTCTTCTAATTTTAACATGTATTTTACTTTTTAACCTTTGCATACAGAAAGCATGAAACTTAAAAGCATTCACAATAATGACACATAGATTTGGTTACCCAGAAACCTTCCAAAAGAAAGTAAAACTGGGGTGGGGATGAAACCCACAAAGCTTTAATACTGCAGAATAAAGTTGGCCGGTTAAGGCTTACAATTTGATCACTTCTGATGATCTGCCCTGTTAGGAGCAATAAGGATTGCTAAATCCACCCTGTTAAAGGATTTACAAACAGACAGTGAAGTATGCACTCGGTAAAGAGATTTATACAAAGACTGTTAAGTCTACCCGGTTAAAGGATTTAGTACTGATTCACCTGTTAGAATGAAACAGTAGATCTCTGCTTTGCAACTGGATTGCTGATTGAGATTCTCTGATGTACTGATCACCTTCTGTGATGAATTTGTCTTTGCTGAACCTTATACTTCTGAAGCCTTCTGCAATTCGCTTATCTCTGCCTTTCTTTTTCTTTCACATATATTCTGCTTGATTATTTTTCATCTTTTTACAATATAGTTTATATACAAGTCTCAAACAATTAATTACAATTACAATTACACAGTCGACTTGACAAATAAACATAAGTGCTACTAAGTCGGCCCAAATATGGTTACTCGGTTCCTTCAAACTGACTCGGTGACTTTCTGATACTCGGCGTCCACTGCATTACTCGGCATCGTCATGCACTCGGTAGAAGTGAAGGCACGGTTCATACTGATCACTCGGTAGGTATTGAACTCGGTAAGCATTGGTGACTCGGTAGACAAGATGTTACTCGGTTTACATTGTCCTGATCGGTTTGTACTAACTTGCTCAGTTTCCACTGTCTGCTCGGTTTGCACTGTCTGCTCGGTTTGCACTGTCTGCTCAGTTTGCACTGTCTGCTCAGTTTGCACTGTCTGCTCGGTTTCCATCCAGAATGCAAATAAGTGTTGTCACTAGTGGCAATACTGCTTAATGCCAACATACCACATAGTGAATATCAACAATAAAACAAATAAAGAGAGATCAAACACTTCACACAATGCCTTGAAGGTAATAGTAACGATGGCCTAGCTCTCAAAGCTCATGGGTCATCGAACATTCCAAATGCAAAGATGTAAACAATGCTAGTATTAACATTCATATTTTTCCATTAAATCAACAAATGCCATCAAAACGAAATTGAGTTAATGAGAAGACAAAGCTCAAATGCCTACCTTTAAGAAACTTTTACATCTTTCCATCAAATGACCCAAAAACATCAAGAATCATCATATATGGTCGCTAATAGCTAGCTTTCAGAAGAATATGAATGAATGCAAACATACATAAGTGGATGAACATAAATAATGAAGGTATCATATATTGCCTGATATAATGAAGTGTTGACTGGGGTTCAATCTAGTATGCTCTTGTATGATCCAAAACCTACAAGGAAGGAAAAGATGGGGTTAGATCCAAAGGATCTAAGAAATACCTGGCACCCTATTACTAATCCTCATCTACAATTATGCATGTGCATAGTCAAGCCATACACTTCTAAAATGAACTATGTTATAGAACATGGGTGTGTGTTAATGTGATTCATATGGAAGATTGTTTCATTATTGAGATAAAGATATCTTAATTCTACAAGAATAAATGTTTTGAGAAATATTTGAATTTAATTTTGACAATAACATGCGGAGTGATATATTTCAAGCTTCAATGAGATTTCATACCATGCAGTGTTCATAGATTACATTCAATGCATTATTTACGCTTGTATTGGTGGGAAAACTCTCAAAAATATGCAAAAGAGATTGAATTCAACCATGTTGTTTACATGACACATGTAGTTTACCTCTAGCCTACATCAGTGTCGCATACAAATCTGTAGAGGTTGTGTGGTATGAAGCCTCTCTGAAGCTTGAAAATGATAAGCATTATGATGTTGAGGTATGGTATTGTTTAGGTATAATACTAGCATTGTTTACATCTTTTCATTTGGAATGCTTGATAACCTGCGAGCTTTGAGAGCTAGGGCATCATTTCTATTACCTTCAAGGCATTGTGTGAAGTGTTTGATCTCTCTTTATTTGTTTTGTTTTTGATATTCACTATGTGGTACTCTCCGTTTATCATCATTTCATGAGTAAATATCTTGATGGCTTGCGGGTTGCAAGCTAGGGCATCATGCATTATTTATGAGCTCACTGTTTGAGCACCAGCCAATCAAATAGGGACATGAGGTGCTCAAACAGTGAGCTCATAAACAATGCATGATGCCCTAGTTGTAGGTAGTTATCTCTTCTATAATGATGGAGGAGTGAAAGTTAATGCTCAATGAGGTTGTTGCTATTAGATCATACATTAATACACTTACTATTTTGAATTTGAGTTTGGGCATCATGCAATGTTATTGTTTTCATTGCATGCTTGTTGCTGTTGTGCACCATATATTGTTTTATACACTGTTTATTTCATTGAGACTATGAGCTATTGTAGTTGACTATGAGCTATAAGCAACATATATTGTGTGAAGTGTTTGATCTCTCTATTTATTTGTTTTGTTGTTGATATTCACTATGTGTTACTCCCTGTTTATGATCAAATAGACAAAGCTCAAATACCTACCTCAAGTGCCAATGCCCTGTTTCCACATGGTGTCGGCCTCTTCGAGCATGCCAAACTTGAATGCCCTCTTCACACCATGCAAAAGTGCAGTGTCATCTTTGCGGAAACTCTTTGAATTCACAAATTAAAAATGACGCTTTCTTTTTCTTTTTTTTTGTTTATGACCAAATGGGTGTTGCAATTTATGAGCTCAGTGTTTGAGCACTGGCCAATCAAATAGGGACATGAGGTTCTCAAACAGTGAGCTCATAAATAATGCATGATGCCCTAGTTGTAGGTAGTTATCTCTTCTATAATGATAGAGGAGTGAAATGTAATGATCAATGAGGTTGCTTCTATTAGATCATACATTAATACACTTACTTCTTTGAATTTGAGCTCGAGCATCATGCAATGTTAATGCTGCCATTGCATGCTTGCTATTGTTGTACACCATATATTGTTTTATACACATAGAACAATAGATTTGGGGACTTAGACTTATGTGCAATCCTTAGTAATGGTTTGGGGAATTAATTACTAGATGAGTGACTATAGTACCCTAGTTTTCATTATTAGATGATCTTGTTTAATTTGTGTTCATTTCATGCAAAGATACATGTAAAGGAAAATAAATTTTTGCATCTAAAGATTACATGCATATATATAAAAAATAACTTGTATATACTATACAAGGAAAATAACTTTCAGAAGAAAATGCAAGAGTACAGGCATACATAAGAGGATGAACATAAATAATAAGGGTGCCAGACATTGCCTGAAGTGATGAATTTTTGACTTGGGTATGAATCTTGTGTGCCCCTATGTGATCCAAAACTTGCAACGAAAAGAGAGATGGGGGTTAGATAAAAAATATCTAAGAAATGAATGGCATCCTATTACTGATCCTCATCTACAATTATGCATGTGCATAGTCAAGCCATACACTTCTGAAAGAAAAACCAAGCTCGTAGTCTCAATGAAATAAACAGTGTATAAAACAATATATGGTGCACAATAGAAGCAAGCATGTAATGACAACAATAACATTGCATGATGCTTGAGTTCAAATTCAAAACAATAAGTGTGTTAATGTATGATCTCATAGTAGCAACCTCATTGATCATTACCTTTCACTCCTCCATCATTATAGAAGAGATAACTACCTACAACTATATTTCATAATTCCTCCTTTGAAGTATATATATATGGACATGAGGTGCTCAAACAGTGAGCTCATAAATAATGCACGATGCCCTAGCTTGCAGCCCGCAAGCCATCAAGACATTTCCTCATAAAATGATCATAAACAAGGAGTACCACATAGTGAATATCAACAACAAAACAAATAAAGAGAGATCAAACACTTCACACAATGCCTTGAAGGTAATAGAAATGATGTCCTAGCTCTCAAAGCTCGCGGGTCATCAAGCATTCCAAATGAAAATATGTAAACAATGCCAATATTAAACAGTGAGCTCATGAACAATGTATGATGCCCTAGCTTGTAGCCTGAGAGCCGTCAAGACATTTCCTCGTGAAATGATCATAAGCGGGGAGTACCACATAGTGAATATCAACAGCAAAACAAATAAAGAGAGATCAAACACTTCACACAATATATGTTGTTTTATAAGATGTTATTGAGACTAAATATATTATTTTATTAAGATTTTATTAAGACAAAGTATTTTGGGTTAGTTTTATGTTGTTTTATAAGATATTTATTAAGACTAAATATATGATTTAAATTCAATATAACAAATAAAGCACTGGCCAATCAAATAGGGACATGAGTTTCTCAAATAGTGAGCTCATAAAAAATGCATAATGCCCTAGCTTGCAGCCTGTGAGCCATCAAAACATTTCCTCATGAAATGATCATAAACAGGGAGTACCACATAGTGAATATCAACAGCAAAACAAATAAAGAGAGATCAAACACTTCACACAATGCCTTGAAGGTAATAGCAACAATGTCCTAGCTCTCAAAGCTCATGGGTCATTGAGCATTCAAAATGCTAAGATATAAACAATGTCATCCAGACATGTGTACTGTGAGCTTTCCCGCAACAAATGGACTTGTGATGATTTTCACAATAGTACATGTGTTGAAGGAAAGCTCAAAGTACTGCTTAGGAAAATATGAATGTTCATCACCTGTGCATATCAGAGTTGATCAGAGAAAGTATATGCACAACAAAAAAATAAAAAGAGATCAAACACTTCACACAATGCCTCAAAGGTAATAGAAATGATCAAACACTTCAAAATAGGGACATCAACCATACACTTCTAAAATGAACTATGCTATAGAACATGGGTATGTGTTAATGTGATTCAAAAGCTATTATGGAAGATTGTTTTATTATTGAGATAAGGATATCTTAATTCTACAAGAATAAATGTTTTGAGAAATATTTGAATTTAATTTTGATAATAACATGAGGAGTGGATATATTTCAAGCTTCAGCGAGACTTCATACCACACACTGTTTGTAGATTAGGTTAAATGCGTTATTTATGCTTGTATTGGTAGAGAAACTCTTGAAAATGCACAAAAGAGATTGCATTCAACCATGTTGTTTACATGACACATGTAGTTTACCTCCATCCTAAATCAGCGTTGCGTACAAATCTACAAATGGTGTGTGGTACGAAGCTTCGCTCAAGCTTGAAAATGATAAGCATTATGATGTTGAGGTATGGTGTGGTAAGCACAAGTATAGTTTCTCGTAAGCTGCTATTGGTATAGTTTTTTTTTTGTCAATAGTTGCAGAATCCAGCTTCTCCTATACTTACACGTATGTATACATTTTGGGCTTGGTTTTAATGTCATGTAAATTTGAGTGAAATGGTAATAATATTTAAGAGCAACAAGTATGGCATTTTAAACAAGTATGCATATAGATTATATAACAAGAGTGATATATTTTAATGGAAACACTTAATGAGAAGGATGCCTATATAACAGGAGGAGTGATATATTTTAATGGTAGTGGACATAGAAATTGCAGTGAAACTCTATAATTTATTATTGTAAGTGGACATAGAAATTGTAGTGAAACTCTGTAATTTATTATGGCTCAGTGTTGTATATCCATAGTCAATGTCTATTTAAAATTTAGGATGATACTTATATGATGGCTTAAGTAAATTGTTCTTACCTTGAGACTAGTACACCATGGGATTAGAGGATGGTTGTTATAATAGCAACTGTGTGTCTGTGGGATACTTTTATATTTTTTATTAAATGATGATAGATACATATGGGTTTCTGCCTTTTGCAACAGTTTATATTCTGATACTTATATCTTGAATTAATGAGTGATAATTTCAAAAGTGTATCATAATTAAAGGCATGTGAATTCATATTGTACTTAATCTGAATGCCATTGTGTAATGTTTTTACTTATGATATTAATCTTAATATATCCTTATGAAGATATCTCTATTTTATTATTGATGTCCCTATTTACATCTTTTCATCAAATGACCCAAAAACATCAAGAATGGTCCTATATGGTCACTAATAGCCAACTTTTAGAAAAATATGAATGAATGCAAAAATACATAAGTGGATGAACATAAATAATGAAGGTACCAGACATTTCCTGAAGTAATGAAGTGTTGAGATGGGGTTCAATCCAGTATGCTCTAGTATGATCCAAAACCTGTAGGGAAGGAAAAGATGGGGTTAGATCCAAAGGTCTAAGCAATGCCTGGCACCATATTACTGATCCTCATCTACAATTATGCATGTGCATAGTCAAGCCATACACAGACTCAACAACATGGTAGCATTGATCTAATAATAGAAAATACATTACAAATGCCAAGCTCATGGTCTCAATGAAATAAACAGTGTATAAAATAATATATGGTGCACAATAGCAGCAAGCATGCAATGACAGCAATAACATTGCATGATGCCCAAGCTCAAATTCAAAATAGTAAGTGTATTAATGTATGTTTGCATGATGCCAGATATTAAATAGTGAGCTCATGACCAATGTCAGTATTAAATAGTGAGCTCATGAACAATGTATGATGCCCTAGCTTGCAGCCCGCCAGCAATCAAGACATTTCCTCATGAAATGATCATAAACGGGGAGTACCACATAGTGAATATCAATAGAAAAACAAATAAAAAGAGATCAAACACTTCACACAATGCCTTGAAGGTAATAGAAATGATGCCCTAGCTCTCAAAGCTTGTAGGTCATCAAGCATTCCAAATGTAAAGATGTAAACAATGCCAATTTATAACAGTGAGCTCATGAACAATGTATGATGCCCTAGCTTGCAGCCTGCGAGCCATCAAGACATTTTCTCATGAAATGATCATAAGCGGGGAGTACCACATAGTGAATATCAATAGAAAAACAAATAAAGATATATCAAACACTTCACACAGTGCCTTGAAGGTAATAGAAATGATGCCCTAGCTCTCAAAGCTCGCAGGTCATCAAGCATTCCAAATGAAAAGATGTAAACAATGCCAGTATTAAATAGTGAGCTCATGAACAATGTATGATGCCCTAGCTTGTAGCCCGCAAGCCATCAAGACATTTCCTCATGAAATGATCATAAGCGGGGAGTACCACATAGTGAATATCAACAGCAAAACAAATAAAGAGAGATCAAACACTTCACACAATGCCTTGAAGGTAATAGAAGTGATGCCCTAGCTCTCAAATCTCATGGGTCATTAGGCATTCCAAATGATAAGATGTAAACAATACAAGTATTAAACAGTGAGCTCATAAATAATGTATGATGCCCTAGCTTGCAGCCCATGAGCCATCAAGACATTTCCTCGTGAAACGATCACAAACAGGGAGTACCACATAGTGAATATCAATAGCAAAATAAATAAAGAAAGATCAAACACTTCACACAATGGCTTGAAGGTAATATCAATGATGCCCTAGCTCTCAAAGCTCACAAGTCATCAAGCATTCCAAATGCTAATTAAGATGTAAACAATGCCACTATTAACAATGCTATCAAATAAACAATGCCACTGAAATTGAGTTAATGAGAAGACAAAGCTTGAATGCCTACCTCAAGTGCCAGTGCTCTCTTCCCAAATGGTGTTGGCCTCTTCACTTGCGCCCGCCAAACTTGAATGCCCTCTTCACACCATGCAGAAATGCAGTGTCATCTTTGCAGTAGCTCTTCGAATTCACAAATTACAAATGACACTTCCTTTTTCTTTTTTTTGTTTATAATCAAATGGGTATCACAATTAAGACAATAGCATCACTATTACAACACCGTCGGGGGAACTTTCAAAAAAAACACAAAAAACATACACAAATTGTAGTGGCATCACAAATTAGCATCGAAATTTGACCCCAAATGTTGTAGTGCACAGAAGAAAAGGTATGTAGTAATGCAAGAATAAGTTTTCCTAGAGGGTATGAGATATGATCATATATATTTTTCTTTAATTCCAAAATATGGTAAAGAGTAAGTAGAAGATGTACCTATAGAAGTTACAAATTTGTTGAATAAGTTTCATGATATTGTATTTGATAATGTACCTGATGGATTACCACCAGTAAGGAAGATCAATCATTAGATGGACTTGATCCCAAGAGCTAGTTTGCCAAATAAGGCAGCACATAGAATGACACTAGCATAAAGTGAAGAGTTAAATAGACAATTACATGAGTTGTTGTAGAAGGGGTTGATTCGAGAGAGTATGAGTTCATGTGTTGTACCAGTAGTATTAGCACCAAAGAAGAATGGATAATGGAGGATGTGTAAAAATTTCAAGGCAATAAACAAGATCACAATCAAGTACAAGTTTCCATTTCTATTGATGGATGATATTATGGACTGTTTGAGTGGACCTATGTATTTCTCAATGATACACCTAAAGAGTGGATATCACAAGATTTGGTTCAAAGAAGGAGATGAATGGAACACTTCTTTCAAGACAAAGGAACAGTTGTATGAGTGGTTAGTCATGTCTTTTGGGATAACCAATACACTGAGCACTTTCATGCAGCTCATGAATGAGGTTCTAAAATAATTTTTGGGTAATTTTTTCATTGCTTACCTAGATGATATGTTGATCTTTAGTAAGACATTCGAGGAGAATATGATGCATATTCGTAGGGTGTTTGGGAAGTTAAGGGAAGATAAATTGTTGATTAATTTGAAGAAGTGTAGTTTTGTGAAGGAGTTAGTGTATCTAGATTTTTAGTTTTAGCAGAAGCTCTAAAAATGGACCTAGATAAAGTGAAGGCTATCCTCCTATGGCCTACTCCAATGAGTGCTACCGAGGTAATATATTTTTATGGTTTGGATAGATTTTACAAAAATTTTATCAGGAGTTTTAGTAGTGTTTGTGGACCCTTAACTGAAACAATGAGAGGAGATAGGAAAGAGTTTAAGTGGACTATAGGGGCAGATAAGAGTTTTAAACTGTTGAAACAAAAAGTTACAAAACAATCTATTTTAGCACTTCTAAATTTAATAAGGTGTTTCAATTAGACTGTGATGCTAGTGGTACTGCAATAGGAGTTGTTTTAAGCCAAGAACGTAAAAAAATTTCTTATTTCAGTGAGAAGTTAAATGATGCCAAGAGGAAATATTTTGTTTATGATCAAGAATTTTATGCTATAGTTTAGGCATTGAAGAAGTGGAGACACTATCTACTTCCTAAGGATTTTTTTTTGTATACTGATCATCAAGCTTTGCAATATTTGAATAGTCAAGGAAAGTTGAATCAAAGGCATTTGAAATGGGTTGAGTTTTTGAAGAATTACACATTTATTTTGAAACACAGGAGTGGAAAGTATAAAAGGGTTGCAAATGCTCTTAGCAGAAGACAAATTTTTCTGACAGAGATGCAAATTAAGGTGGTTGGGTTCAAGGAACTCAAGATTTTGTATCTAGAGGATCTTGATTTTTGGGAAGCTTGGAAAGCTTTTACACAACCTGTTACTATAGACAAAATGAAGTGGTTAGATTTCATCATCCAGGATGGTATGCTATTTAGAGGGAGTTAGTTGTGCATTCCATGAAATTAGATGAGAGAGAATCTTATAGAGGAGAATCATAGCGGAGGATTGGCTGGACATTTTGGTTGAGATAAAACCCTTGTGCTAGTTAGTGAGAATTATTATTGGCCATAGTTGTAGCAATATGTCAAGATGTTTGTACAGAGTTACAGAGTATGTCAAATGGTAAAAGGAGAAAATCAGAATACAGGGTTGTATCAACCATTACCTATACCAAAGAAGCCATGGGAGGATATTAGTATGGACTTTGTTCTTGTTTTGCCAAGGACTCAGCGAGGACATGATTCAATTTTTGTGGTAGTTGACATGTTTTCAAAGATGGCACATTTCATTTCCTGCAAGAAGACTAATGATTTTGTTTATATAGCAGAATTATTTTTCAAAGAATTGGTGAGACTATATGGTTTTCCAAAGAGCATAGTTTCAAATCGAGACACTAAGTTTGTTGGATATTTCTGTCGCACATTGTGGAAGAATTTAAAGATATATTTAAATTTTAGCTCATCATATCATCCACAGACTGGTGGATAGAAAGAGTTGGTGAATAGGAGTTTGGGGAATTTGCTAAGATGTTTGGTTGGAGATAAGCCAATAGGATGGGATTTGATTTTACCATAGGCAAAGTTTTCATACAATAATTTTTTCAATGGGAGAACTAGTAAATCACCATTCTAGATTGTATATGGAAGTAGTCCCAGAAATTCTTATGAGTTGAGGAAGATAGACAAAGGAGAGATAAGTAGCGTTGAAGCTGAGGATTTTGCAGAAAATTTGAAGAACATCTAGGAGGATGTGAGGAAATACATTACTAAGATGAATACGTAGTATAAGGCTAAGGGAAATGAGAAAAGGAGGCATAAGGAATTTTAGGTTGGGGATGAGGTTATGGTTCATTTGTGGAAGGAGCAATTTCCAGTAGGTACATATAACAAGTTGAAAATGAAGAAGTTTGGCTAATGTAAGATACTGAAGAAGCATGATTCAGGAAATGCCTATGAAGTAGATTTTCCTACTGAGCTGGATATTTCACCAATATTTAAAATTTTAGATCTGAGAGAGTATCATGAAGGGGGTGTTGAAGATGGGGTCACAAAAGCACAATGGATTATTCCAACAACTACTTCAGCTATCAAGGAGATTGAGGATATACTGAATAGTCATGTTGGCAGAAGCACAAGGAACAAGACATATGAAGAATATATGGTCAAATGGAAAGGATGACTTATTGAATATTCAACATGGCTGACAAGGGAGGAGGTTAACCGTCTTGGTTTTCCTCTATATTCCTGAGTCATGACAGGGTCACTTCTCAAACCACCTCGAGTGTCTGATGCAGAAGCATCCTGGATGTAAGGGCAATCTTGCATCACCCAAAAATATTTATGGTTTCTTTTCAATAAGGGCTATCTTGTGTAGAGCTTCTATTTTTGGAAATTTACTATTTTTAGTAAGTTTTTCATTTGAGCTCAGAATGGTCTATTTTCTTCCCTAGAGGTTCACTTCGGTCATATTAGCCTGCCATTAAAGTTTCATTGCTAGATCAAATCTAGTTTTGGAGATATTGAAAAAAAATTATATTGGCAACAAGGTACGGAAACTTTGAACTCAATTTTGAAGGCTTTAGAGGCTCCAGACGGGGTTGAAACTTCGGCTAATTGGACCTTGCGCCAATTAAGTGTTGTAGAGCACTTCACACACTTTCTAAAATGGGGTCATAATAGCCAATCGGGTAAATGGGCAATGACTTATGGTCTCCAGAAGTTGCACTACCTAAAATGGAAGAAAATGAATTTCCTTCAAAATTTATTTTTGAGTTTTGAAGTTGTTGAGATGACTATAATGTAATAAAATAAAAAATTAAATAATTTTAGGGCTGGTCAGCCTTAATGGCTAAATTTCTAGAACCTTCCCAGGCGGTGGAAAATTGCCTATATAAGAAAGGCTCATAGTGTTTTCTAGGGCAATTCTAGGTAGCAGTTATGGGTAATTTTGAGGCTTTGTCTTACAGAATATTGTAAGGAAAATGCCCGTGTGGATTTGCATATTGTAATTCTAAAATTTTGAATTCCACACGTGGAGATAATAAGAATCCCATTTTTTGTTCTTGCAAATTGTTGTTGTTTCTCTGTTTCTATTATGTGTTTGTGGTATTAAGGGGAGCACCCTTCATCAGAGATTTTTGGCATTATGATGATTTTGGTGAGTGGTCAAAGGTGATTTCTATTTTAGTTTTCATTGATGAAAACATAGTCATATCAGATGACTAGGAAAAATGGCAAGGTCAGTGTTCGATTGGTAAATAGAAATCAGCTAAGTATAGTTAGCAGTGTATAGGAAGAACAACTACAGATGGAGATTTTGGTAGTGATCACATTTGAGAAGTAATTAATTGGAGCGGTCTTAGATATGGTATGGATACACTCTTAAGACAATCTCTAGATCTATGTGTGATGCCTTATTTCTATCACAGTCAACTTTCCATATATCAAATTCCTTACAGTGGATAGGGTCATATAGTTGAGTTCACGTAGAATTAAATGCTCATCAAAGATCATCCTAGTAGAGAGATAAGTGCAGGTGGCACAATTGAACATGATCATGGCTATTTGATTTATCTCATTTTTTGTTCATCTAATCTCACCATTCCATTGATTGGTTCTAGCTCTCAGGCATATCAAGTGGATCATATGTCTGAGGAGAGGTTTGGTCACTTGAAGCTTTGCATGCTTCATTCATCCATCATGGTTCCTGATACTTATGACTTCATCTTGCTCCACCTCTTTCTTCTTAAGTGATCAATTTAGTTTAGAAGGTAGATTGCTCTATTCCAATTTTAGCCATGTAAGATGAGTACTTTTCATACATTGCAACATTATTTAATATATCGCACACTTGATACATTGTAGGGTTGTTTGACACACCCGACACTCTATACATTACATACATGATTGAGGATATTCATTCCTTTTTTATGGAAATTTGAGAATTCTCGTCATCCCATCTTTAATGTATTCTAAGGTTGTTCATCAAGTATCTTCACAGTTGTTTGGATTTTCTTTAGTTGATTTGACATTTTCTAATTCATACCTGCGTGAATAGTTGAGCACTCTTTCATGTCACACATCATAAGACTATTCCATACATATCCTTTCATGGAGTTTCTTCTACATTTTCATTAGATGTTTTTCTTCCTAAATGTGGTTTTCTGGTCTTAGATCTTCATCAATGTTCACCCTCATGCCTACATCTTCATCATTGGATCTTCTCTCTTGTGGGGGATACATTTTCTCTTATTTTCTCTTCTAAGGGGGAGAAATATTGATTTTTATTATGTGACTAGTTAAACACTTGGGGGACATCTTGAATTCTTCCATTATTGTCGCATGTACTCTTTTGTATTTATTTTTCTCTTTTGGAGAGGATTTTTCTCTCATTAATTTTTTATTTTTTTCTCTATTTGCGAGAGTTTTATTGTTTTGTACATGGGTACCTAATGAAGTCCTATTTCATTCATGCACTTAGAGGATCTTAATTCTCCTTAAGTTTCTCTTGAGTGGGGTGTTAGAGCATGTATAATTGTTGCATCATACACATATTTGTTGCATCATGCATATTTGCATATTGTTGCATTACATCTTTACCACGTGCTTAAGAATATTTGAGAACATGTTAGTACATGCATGCTTATCTTAAGTTCACTTAGTGGAGCTTTAGTTGAGCCTAGTTTAGCATAGTTGAGCTATAATTGTGATTTAGTTTAATTTTTACCTTATTCATAGTTTAAAGGACTTTCTTTCCATAAAAGCAATTTATTATGCATTGTAATTCAACCAAATATCTTTATGTACAATCAGATACAAAACTCTCAAGTTATGTTGAGAAAATTATCTTACTTGATCTATATTTGTGATAGGTGGTGTGCTTGCAAATGGTTATTGGCTTGTGCATTAAAATCATTAACTTCTACACCTATTTCCTATAATTAAACAGGCCCTTAGGTCACTATTCATAATTGAGAAACCAAATAGAAGATACATGTAATTCTTATACAAAATGCAACATATTCAATTTTCCTATACAAAAAGAAACATGTATAGTGCACGTAATGCCCTGCCAGGGAATCCAAGAGAAATTAACCTAAAACATGTTACTAAGTTTACAAAATATTATTTTCTTAAGAGTTTACAAACAATAATGAATAACAAAGTAAGATCAATAACGTAAATTCAATACATACTCATAGACATGATCTCAATTACAGATTACAAATCCAAAGGGTTCCTTGACATAGAATTACGTAAATATAATTTAAACTATTAAGTAAAATAATCATATAAATATTCCACATAATCAAACTAAAGTACATCATCTCATAAAAGAATAAACAAATACATTTGAGCCATAAGTATACATGATAACCCACATCGACTGCACAAGTCATAGGATATGTAAGTACAACTAAGTACAAAGTAAAAATAAAAGAAGGATTAGGAATAAATCTCCAAGGATGAAAGAATAAGAAGCAACCGCAACAAGGATCATCCAACACTAGTACAAGAATGTCAGAGTCTAAAATGGTAAGAGAATCACTACCTCCCAACCTCATGGAAATATGTGGTTCCACTCCCACTGTGTTGAGGAGATAACATCAGACCCCACTAGGATAATAATACCAAAACCGATCACCAGGAAGTACTAAACAATGTATCCTAAAAGCTTCCTATCTCAAAGGTACAACTCAAAAACTCAAGGTACACATACTAATCTAGAGGAAACCAACACACGTAAGAAACCTAAGATGAAATTGAGGAAGTGTCATCACATATGTCAACCCCTTGGAATAATCTCATTGGACTCTGACTCCCAAGTGTGATCATTTCTGGAACCTAAAACATTCTCATGTAGACAAGGATAACCGATCATGTCATAAATCACCATCACTACTAGATGGAAAAGCATCTTCTCCCAATCTCATCCTTAGCCTATACTAGCACTCAAGGTATGGGCGAGGAATCCATTGTCTTATTAATTCATTTTAAAACCCCATTTAATGTATTATATTATCACTTTAATTAACTTACTAAGGATACCCATGTAGCTAATTTTGGGCTTTGGTGGCTCCAAAGAAAGTCACTTCCCCTCTAACACCTAGATAACCTACCCTAAGCTCATAAGTCTCAAAAAGATGTCTTGTGTATAATTGTGGAGTATAAAAGATAAGACATGATTCCAAAATGTCACAAGAACACACACATAACCAACTTCCATTACAAATACATCATAAGACCTTAAAATAGTAAAAACATAATCAAGAATTTCTATAGGGTTGGGTTAAAACCAAATGTCATACAAACATGCAAGATAAACAAACATAGCACATTTTCCTAACCCCGCCTCTCGTAACAATCTTAAAAGGATGACATAAAAATGATTCCCTCTCAAACCACAATTACAGAAGGAAAAACATTCATAAGAATTTAATAAAAATAAACTAATTTGTAAAACATCATTATAGAAATTAATTTATTAAAATAATCACTAACACAACTATAATTACATTCTTAAATTAAACTTCATTAATAAGGAAATCAATTTATAATGTTGTTTAAAATAAATTAATTCCAAAATTAATAATTACTAAAATAATATAATTTCATAATAAAATTTATCCATTTAAAATATAAAATTTCTTAACTATTAATTAATAACTAAATTTATCCCCAATATTAATTAATAACAGAAAATATTAACTAATATTAATACCATGGGTTTTTTAAAGAAAATATCAAATACCAATACACACACACACACACACACACACTTTAAATAAATAAAAATTTTGAACAAAGTTAAAAAAAGGGAGAAGGGACATGGTCCCATCCCCCTGCTATCGTTGGCAGCATAGTTGTCACTGGTAGCATAGTTGTCATGGGCAGTCTTGGCTATCGCAGCAACTAAGGAGTTGTCGAGGCGTTGGGGTAAGGAAAAGCCCCACCTCCCTAACATTATATTATATATTTATTTTATTTTATTTTTATTTTTATTTTTTTAAAATTTTGTCTTAATTTTTCTAGCATAATACAAGCAATATATATATATATATATATATATATATATATATATATATATATATATATATATATATATATATTCTATAGGTTTAAGATTATCAGTCTGGTATGAAGAAAATTTGCATTCAGCAAAAGCTTGCTTTGCAGATAAGGCAAATGCAAGTAGGGCTTGCTCATCATCAACGAATCTCTAAGAATGCTCATGCCCACAGTAATGTGCGCTCCTCTAGAAACCCTGATTCTAAATTCAATAGCGCGGAAGAGGAGTTTTCCAGCTATTGTTTTAACTGCTAGACTTACGGCCATAAGCATAAGGATTGCAAGAGGCCGGATGTGCATCATTTGCATCCCACATATGAGCATCTCGATGGTATTATTGCTAAATAGTGGGCTAAAAGCCTTGCGGAATCTCAGAAGGATCATTTTGTGGTTGAAGAAGCTGCCTCGGCCTCCTTTAAAATTTCAAAGCCTCAAAATGAAGAGTTTGATAACAAGGATAAAAACCTAAGTCTCTACTATATGATACTCATCCAGCTAGGTTTATGGACTCTGAAAGTCCAAAAGGTAAAGGGTTTGTGAACCGCAACAAGAAATCAGAGTATAAGGTATTCTCTGTCAAGTCACTAAATGAACAATTTTCCCTATTTGCAAAGACCAAATATGCTAAATTGGGGAAGATTAGAGATGGATCTACAAGAGCTGAGTATGCTCCGCATCAATGCAACCAAGAGCATAGGAAAACTGGATTGGTACCTTTTCAAGCACCTTCAGCTCGCATATTGAATCAATCAGCCTCATGGTCAGAAGTAAGAAGAAGGAGGGATCACCCCGGGGATACAAAGGCTCTGGCATCCAGGATTACTCTGGCTAAGAACTCCAATGATCCTCTATCTGTGACGGGGGGAGGGGGATTTCCAGGAGCTAAGTTTTCCTCCGGGGTGGAAAAAGTGAGTAGCACAGAATGGCATGTGGTTAAAGGTAGGTATCCGGAGAAATCTAACCCTATAAAGTGCAACAGCAATTTATTAATTTTGGAAAATTCCTTTGAATTGTTAAATAAGACCCAGACCCCATGCAAAATGATACAACAAACTAGTAGGGTTTTGGAAGGGGAAAGGGATGTATGGAAGGAACCGTAGATTAATTATGAATCCTCATAACCAAATATGGAAAATTCACCCTTTCCCCCTATCAAAACCATAGGGCATAAACAGTTAAAGGGATTTTTCAATTGTGAATCTATACACAAATCAACGAATGCCTACAGCCCTCCTCATCGCAAGAGGAGAAATGAGAAATCAAGGAAAAGGAAATACCTTATCCCAGCTAAAATTAATAATGACACTACCCCTGCTCTGTCAGAGTCTTCTCAGAAGGTGTATTCTCCGCCTCACAGGCGTTCTGTAAAAAATGATAAAAAGCTTTCATTAGAATGTGGAAATTATGACCAAAATCATATTAGAATGACAATGGATGGAAGTTGTATTTTGCAAAACCAGAATGCCTTTGCAGATAGAGGCTTCCTTTGCAAATGGACAGGAATAGGGGCTCACATTGAAGACATAATAGCAGGTTTGTCATCTACAATCCCATTTGAGGTAAGTATTACTATCATGGCTGATAACTTCCTTTTTGTAGATTGCTTATCCAGCAGCCTTAAAGAGAAAATATTAAGAGTAGGTTCCTTGAAATACAGAAACACACCCTTTTATGTATGCAATTGGTTTCCTTTGTTTAGCCCTATAAATGTAATGGATTTCATGGTAGAAAAAGCAGTTGTACTAAGAAATTTACCACTAGAATGTAATCATATTGAGATTCTCAAAAGCATAGGAAATAAGATTGGTAATTTTAAAAGAATTGTTAAAACTAAACATAATCAAACAGAGACTATCCTAATAGTTAATTTAAATTATCACAAGAAGTATATCCCCCCCCTTAAGCTTAGTTTTAACTCGAATTCCATATTTATAAATCCAATGATGCTAGAAGACTATGTAGAAGACCTAGAGATAGATAACGGATTGTATACTTACAATCAAAAGCATAGTAAAGAAACACTATTATATCTAGATAATAATATAAAGGTAAATTTCTTAAAGGATAAAGGCGGTTTTCTTCTTAGGAACTCTACAAAGGAAAGCATAGAAGTGCCATACTCTCATCTAAATGTAATATCCACTCCGATAGAGACTAGCAAATATTCTGACATCCTACTATCTCCTTCACCTACTAAGAAGTTGGACAATGATATCAACAAAAGCTGTGTAATAGCTAGCTTGAAAAACAAGCTGGAATCAGAAAATAAAAATCATAATTTACCTGAAAAGGGTTCCAATAATACCATCAAAGATCAATTAGATGTGGAACTTACAGATTAGAGCTCCTTGCAGGATAAGGATAAAATTGAAATGATTGAACCAGAGGAAGATTTCAGTAATGTCCAGCCTTTGAAACATGTATGTTTAGACTCAATAGCCTCTAAAGAGAATGTAGAAAAAAGTAAAGAAGAAGATAATCAAAATATAAAGCTAGTAGAAACTCTTACAGATGAACTTTTGGATATGTTTATGGATGAGATTTGTGATCGCGAGGAATTGAAATATCAAAAAGATACTATAATCAATCTAATATAGAATATTATCTGAGACGATAATGAGAAAGTGGATTTTATGTCCACTCAACATACTTATCCCACTATCCCTATAAAGGAAGCCTCAAACAATACCCCCTCCGGTCACTTTGGCATGGTATCAAATCAATTAGATTTAGAAAATAAAGAGCAAAAAGATGACAAACATGTTTCAGGAAATACAACTATAGTGCAAGAGGAAAGTAAGGATATTTGCAAATCCAGGACTGTGGCCCCTTGCATGATAGCTAAGTATACTCATAAAAATGGGGAGAATCATGCATTCTCTATTCCATTAGAGTTGGAAACACTAAACCTGGACCTTTCAGAAGATATAATTGAATCATATGGAAAGGAGCTTATAGATAAGGAAACAACTCAAGTTCAGATGGAAATAGAGCAGAATAGTTCAGACCAGCAGGACAACCCCATCATTAATTCAAATAAAAACTTTACATTGGTTAAGGACTCTATTGAGGGTCTCTTTGGAATTACTAATAAGGAAAGGCAATTAGGAATAGCAATGAATAGAGGAAGCCTAAGTTCCCCTAATATTAATAGAATTAAGAAGAAAAGAGGTAGGAAATTAGCAGTTGAATTAAGAGCAATGGATGGTAGTGCGGGCAATCAAAAAAAGATAGTTGAAATTTTGCACACAGGGAAGGGGAAGTACCTTCCCCAACAGAAATGAAAGTCACTACTTGGAATGTTAGGGGATTAAATGCCCCTAACAAACAGAGATTAATTAAGAGATATCTAAAAAAAATTGAGTCCGAAATAATATTATTATAGGAAACCAAACTCAACAAGGAGGAAAGTACTAAAGTAAGAAACTTGGCATTTGGAAATCAAAATTCATAAATTCTATAGGACATTCAGGGGGGTTAGCAGTATTGTGGGACCCCCGTAAAGTTGTAGGCATACCAATTTCTAATAATAGTAATTGGATGGCTTTAGAAGTTAAAAGTCTAAAGTCTAATTTGAAATTCTACCTAATCAATGTATATGGACCAATTTTCAACGAAGATAAAAGGAGAGTTTGGCATGAGATTCACCTTTTTTTAAATGATACATCAGAATACCCTTTCTTGATTGGAGGAGATTTTAATGCCATCTTAGCTCCTAAAGAAAAATTTGGAGGTACACATTATGTATCTCAAGCTCACAAGGATTTTCGCAACTGGGTTATGGATAATCATCTAATTAGCATAGACATAAATAATGGAATATATACTTGGAATAATAGAAGAGTAGGTTTTAGTTACATCTCTGAAAAGTTGGATAGGTTTTTTATTAGGACTAATACATAAAACTTTAATCAGTTATATTATGCAAAAATCCTTCCAGAGGCTGGATCGGATCATTTCCCAATTAGGCTTTCTATTATAGAAGACACTAAACCAACAAGAAATCCATTCAAATTTGAGTTTATGTGGTTCCAAAACCCAGAGTTCATTAATCTATTAGAGGACTGGTGGAAACAGATATCGGTTAAAGGATCCAAAATGTACTACTTAGTAGCTAAATTAAAAATCATTAAAAATAAAGCATTGGAATGGAATAAGAACAATTTCAACAACATTTTTGCAGAAAAAATTTAGTTAGAACAAGAGATCGCTGACCTTAACAATTTAGTAATAGAACATGGGATGAATGATCAAAGTTATTATAAGGAGAAGGAGTTAATTTCTAAATACAATGCCATCCTCCTTAAGGAAGAGATTTTATGGAAACAGAAATCTAGAGAGACTTGGCTCTAGGAAGGAGATAGTAATACAAAATTCTTCCACAACACCACCAATTTTAAAAGAAGCATTAATAGAATTTCCAAAATTAAGAATCATGAGGGAGATCTCATTGAGGAACCTAATCAAATATCAGAAATCTTCATGCAATTCTATCAATCCCTTCTTAACAACATAGAAGGTACTGATCTAAGAGCACAAAAAGAAATGCTTAAAACTATTCCCAAGGTACTTACAGAAGCAGATAATAAGATGATTAATGACAAACTATCCCTTGAGGAGGTGAAAACAGCGGTCTTTCAGTTACATCCAGATAAGGCCCTGGGCCCAGATGGGTTCCAGGCAGGATTCTTCCAAAAATGTTGGCACTTTGTTGGCGAGGAGGTATGGCAAGCAATAGAAGCAATGAGAAATTTGGGATCATTATTAAATGAAATAAACAATACCTTCTTTGCATTAATCCCAAAGAAAAATGAGAGCACAGAGCCAGGGGATTTTAGACCTATATCCCTGTGTAATACAATCTATAAGATACTTTCTAAGTGTTTAGCAAATAGGCTTAAATCTCTCCTTCCCAATATTATATCAGAAGAATAGACATGGTTCGTAGCAAATAGATCGATCTTGGATGGAATTATTATAGCACAGGAAGTAGTTCATACTACCCAAATAACAAAGGATCCTAGTATGCTTATTAAGCTAGACATCCAAAAAGCTTATGGTAAAGTAGATTGGAGATTTTTGTGCAAATGTATGGAAGCATTTGGATTTTCCAAACAATGGATTAATCTCATCTTTAAATGTATCTCCACACCTAAAATCTTGATTTTAATCAATGGAACACCGGAAGGTTTTTTTAGTATATCTAGAGGCATAAGACAAGGAGATCCAATATCCCCTTTCCTCTACATCATTATGGTAGAAGTGTTAGGTAGATCTATCACTAAGAAACAAATGGAAGGCAAAATCATAGGATTGAAGGCTTCGAAAAACATTCCAAATATTACACACCAGCAGTTTGCAGATGATACAATTTTACCCAGCCAAGCTAATAGGAAAGAAGCTAGAGCATTTAAGGACATCTTAAACATGTATATGAAAGCTTCAGGTCAAGGGGTCAATCCCTCCAAATCAGAAGTCTTCTTTATTAACACCTCCCTGAAGGTAGAATCAGAGATATGTAATATTATGGGATACAAGATTGGGAAATTTCCATGCAAATATCTAGGTATTGACCTGGATAAAGGCATCCAATCTTCCAAACTGTGGCAGCAAGTTATCACTAAAGTACAAAATAAGAAGAGTTCTTGGAAAGGAAGATGGTTAATGAAAGTGGGTAGGGTGACTATGATAAAATCAATCCTTTCTGCCATACCTACGTATCATATGTCTATACTCCCCCTCCCTATTAGTATCAAAAAACACTTAGATAAAATGCTTAGAGACTTTTATTGGCAAGGTCCATCAGAAGACAAAAAACTTGCTCTCATTAAATGGGACACCTTATGTAAACCAATCTCGAAGGGGGGTCTAGGCATCAAAAATCTCCTATGGCAAAATCAAGCTCTTGGAGCTAAACTTATCTGGAGAATGTATAAGGAATCTAGTAGCAAATGGGCGTCCATACTACTTCATAAATATATCCTTGATGCGAACCCCATTAATATCTTTAGATCTTGCACTCTTGTCAAAGGCTCCCAGATTTGGAACTTTATTAAAGAATGCAGAGGGATTATAAGCAAAGGTCTAACATGGGATATAGGTTTAGGAGATCAAGCACTTTTCTAGGATGATTCATGGGTAGGTCATCCCCCCCTAGACACTCTAGGATTCTCACCAGAGTTTATGGAAGAATGTAAAAGAGTTAAAGGCATTTATCTTAAAGATTATCTATGTAAAAAAGAAGGTTATGAATGGAGTAATTTAGAAGAAATTGGCCCCATATGGCATGAAAAATAGATCCTTTTCACAATTCTGAAAGATAGAGAAGTTTCACTCAAAAATAGACCAGATATCTTAATTTGGGCTAAATCAAATAAAGGCAACTATTCAGTTAAAGAGGGTTACAATTCTATTATTTGGGAGATGAATATGGATAGCTTAGATATTCCACTAAATCTATGCTAGCACAAATCTTGCCTCCCCAAAGCTGGCATTTTTATTTGGGCAGCTCTGCAAAATAGAATTCTTACAGCGGACAGATTTAATAAACAAGGTTTTGAAGGGCCATCTAGGTGCCCCCTATGTGAGAATCATTCTGAGGATGTTAATCACATTCTCCTTGATTTCCCTTATACTCAGAACTGCTAGAATTGGCTTCATCAAAGCCTAGGTTGGAAGTCATCTCTTCATTCTAATCTAGTCAGCCACCTCAAAGCTTGGCCTTCTCTCTTTAAAGACAATTTATATAAGGATATATGGTTCATTTCTCCATCTATAGTAGCATGGGAAATCTGGAAAGAAAGAAATAGAAGGATCTTCACAGATCAAAAATTATCATGGAATACAATCACCAACAAGATAGAAGCTTCAATAGTAGAAATCATTAATAGTAAGCTCAGAGACAAACTGAGTTATGAGGAGTCCTTTAAAAGCTGGGACAACAAAATTAGAAGCAAGTGGCCTAAATTAGATATTCCCCCCGTTTATGGCAAAGGGGGACCCAAAAGGAAGAGTGACAGAGCCTCCTACGAATGGATCCCTCCAAAAGAAGGATGGTATAAACTCAACTTTGATGGGGCATCTAGAGGGAACCCTGGAGTTGCTGGCATTGGGGGGATTATCCGAAATGGGAAGTTGGAAGTTATTGCTAAGTTCTCAAGGCCTATCAATCCCACCACTAACAACATGGCCGAATGCATAGCGGCACTAAAGGGTCTAAAGCTATGTAAGAATCTTAAAATCTCCAAATTAATAATTGAAGGTGATTCTCAAATTATAGTAAATGCCATTTGTGCCAAAAAAACACCCAATTGGATCTTAAATTCTAAAATAGAAGAGATTAATTTAGTGATGGAGAGCTTCACCAAACTTGAAATTAGGCATACATATAGAGAAGGTAATACAGAGGTAGATATGTTAGCTAATCTTGGAGCTGATGGAGTCATAACCTAGATTTATCATTCTGCGACGACATGTAAGAATAAATATATATTAGGCAATGGACAAGATTAGGCATATGGGATTTAATTTTAATAAGGATTTTCAATTAAAATACCATTTGATCGTTAGAAATGTAGAGGCTTAAATTTGGTACATATAAAATTAATGAACATTTGCAATCCTCATTTATTCTTAAATAGGTTTGGTCAGATAAGGACCTTTCTAGGACAAATTAAACAAATATTTACTATTCAACTTTCCCCATTCCTAGTGCATTCTATCTGTAAGATTAGTGGTTAATAGTGTATATAATTTAACTATGTAATACCTACTACTTATTATCTACCTACTTATCCCCTCCCTTTCTCTCAGCCACCCCTATTGAGGAGAGCATGATGTTTAGGCCGGGTTAGTTTATGGTTCTTGTTGCTTTAGTGTTTTAATCCTTTTTCACCATCCTAAGTAGATTCATCCTTATCTAATTTTTGTTTTGGTCTAGGAAACTTTGGTTCGGGTTTATTTCATAGGAGAAACCAATGATAAATCATTATGTCTAGTCTAGACTTCTTTAAGGATTTATAGAAGACTCACCGTAATAAGTTGTATCTCAATAGAAATTATCTATAGTAAGTTGAGAGTTTTCTTAAGTCTTTAAGGCCCCAGTATGTTATAAAGAGTGCAGTGTGGAGATTAGGAAATTCCCTAGGAACTAAACCTTATGGCTTATCAATAGCCCTTTAATCTCAATTTTGTACTCATTACATCATTAGTAGAAGATATAGAGCTATGATTTTAAAATACTCCTGGTGCTCTGTATCTAAGATCAAAACCTTTGGATATGAGGCCTCTGGTGGCAAGTTTTGGTATCAGTAACTTAGAGTAATGATGATGGGGACAAGGACCTGAAACACTGAAGGCCTGATGGGCAGTGTCTTTATAATCATGATAGATTAAGCCACCTTTTTAATTCACGATTAATGAGAACTCATTACGAGTTAGCTCTCCCTCTCCCTTTATACTTCATAATTATTTGAATATACAGATGCATTAAGCTTCCTTATGTAAAGCACTTGAAGATTCACATGAGGAAGACTCTGGGGACATCCAGAAGGCTCGCAGCTACACTTTATATTCAGCACAGTAGCTAAAAGTGGATAATAGGCACAATATGGAGACTAGGATCAGTACTTTCCAGACTAACAGTGATCGAACAATGGCATTTAGGGGTTGTATTTTCCCTGAGAGGTGGAACCAAATCCTCAATCCACTTCCAGATTCCACTAGAAGAGCTATAGAGAAATCCTTTGGTGATCAACACTTTGATAACTCCTTTATGTACAAAACTAACGGGAGTGTGGTAGGGTTGTTCATAGCTCTGGTCATCTTTGCTGACAAAAAAAGAGAAGACATAATCAGTGTGGCAAAGGAAATCTTCATCAAAGAACATTTAGGAGGTCTAGATAAGATGGTCTACTGTGTAGATAATGAGCTCATAGTCTCGTATCCAGAAGTTACCATGAAGATGGATTTATCAGAGTTAGATAGGATTCCTCAATCCCAGAGAATTGCTATGTTAGCATTTAAGGATGAAGAGAGTTTTGATGAACATTGGCCGAAAATGGCCAAAAACCTGGACTACTTATTTAGGGAAGTGCTGGATGAAACTCAGGACATTAGCTGGCACCTCAAATATTGGAGGATGGAAGGTTTGACCCTACCAGAAGTATTGGATGATATTGCTCCTCCAAACATCCATATTATGGCGCCAGAAATCACCAGGCGCACAAAGAAGCATAGGAAAGGCTCTGAAGACACAGAAAGGATTATTGTGATGATCAAAGGGAAGAATGTGTGGAAGCCAATGTCCATTCAAAAGAATACAATATAGTCCTAATTCCTATAGGATAGTTATTAGCCATTTATTTTTTTTTTGGATCAAGTGGCTTTAAGCTAAGTATTAGACTTTCTCAGGACTTATAGATAAAGAATATTCTTGTAGACTTAATGAAATAGAAAAGACATAAGCCTTTATTTTGTGATTATATAAGGTGAAGGAAATCGGAGTGTCAGTATTCTATACTTTATACTCTGTTAATATACTACTTTGATATTATAATACTTTACTCATAGTGTTTCGATATCAAGCTTGGAGAGAATTCCTATTTTGGTAGAATAGTTAGGAACTGTTGTTAACTCCCTTGAATATACTATTTATGCACTGTTTCTACATGCCCATTTTGTTAGATAAGAAGTATAAATGGTTTTCGTAGATAGTAAGTAGAATCTGTATGATATAAAATAAATGAATTCAAAAGGTTGTGGCTTGATTTAAGACTTTAGAATGATAGCTTTTAATATTACTATCATGCTATCCCCAATTCATCTAAGTCAGGTTACTATATAATCTAAACCGGTAACAGGCTCTCCTAAGGATCTTTACTAAGTAACTTTGA
Source organism: Chamaecyparis obtusa (assembly GCA_027943335.1). Lineage (NCBI taxonomy): Eukaryota > Viridiplantae > Streptophyta > Pinopsida > Cupressales > Cupressaceae > Chamaecyparis > Chamaecyparis obtusa. Next base: position 677,341 of record BSBK01001552.1, on the reverse strand, counting down.
CTATCATACTACCGGATGGCAACTAGAAAAGGTTGAGCCCCAGATGGATCCTGGGTCAGAATTGGATATGTAGAATTAGAGGAGCAAAAATATAGTACATTCTGTATTCTTACGTCTAAAAAGATTAGCTTTGTTCCTTGAGCTCTTAATTACTATTTAATGTAAAAATTATTATTAGATATATTATTGTCTTGCTATCTTTTATTCACCTGGTGTTATGCATAGGTGTTTCTTCTAGATTTTTAAGCTGGAAATCAGTCAATACTAATTGCGAGTACTTCATATTTTTTTAGCAAACTCTTCATTTCTTAAATAACTTACAAGTTAAATCGTTCGGTATTTGACTATATGTGCATCATCCGCAATGGGTGGGTCATTCTGACAATCTCCTAGTTGACTTCTGGAACAGGTAGATCAGATTTAGAATGATATTTAAATCACTGTACTAACCTTTATATAGAAAAGGTAAGGATGGATTAAAAAGATATAGACCTTTGTTTTTATTGTGATAAATCTCTCAGGCTCTGTAACCTCCAAATTATTTTCATAGAATTTTTGCATAATGATGAAATTTTGACCTGGTATAGAAATTTCACCTTAAACAGCGAAACAGGTATCCTAGTAATCTTGCTATAAGAGGAAGATAATTACATCTTATGAATTTACTAAGATGGATTGGATATATATATATATATATATATTTCTTAATTGATATATATATATATATCTATTAAATTCACCAAATTTTCTCAAAATGAGATTGGATTAAATTTGGTGAATTTAATAGATATATATATATATATATATATATATATATATATATATATATATATATATATATATATATATATATATATATATATATATATATATATATATATATATATATATATATATATATATATATATATATATATATATATATATATATATATATATATATATATATATATATATATATATATATATATATATATATATATATATATATATATATATATATATATCACTAGTAATCTTATAATCCTATCTATCCCTGTTAAATAATGAATTGGATGGCTCATTACCTTTGCAGATGTAAATTAAGTAGCAAGAGATAGAGATAAATGCTCACTCCCTTTATAATTTGATGTCTCGTCCTGTCAGATATTTATAATGGTATATATAAATATATATATACTAGTGCCCGTATATAAATATTTATATATCTCTAAGCCTCCTTCTTTGTGTATTTCAAATTGGCTTATATATAAAGAGTAACAGTAATGAAGAGTTTGATTAGTCTGAGGAATTGGATGATATCTTCATTCCTGCTACTCTTATATATAAGAATATATAAATACAAATGACCGTATTTATATATATATATATATATATATATATATATATATATATATATCTATGCGGTCATTATTTGGCATTAACAATCTGTGGTATGTGATTGACTAGAGTAGTAACTTCTATTCAAACAATTTTTATAAAAAGGCAGAGGCCTACAACGAATTCCTCCATAACTCTTCGTGCTGATAGCCAGTCAGGCATGACATGGCATTAGTATAGTTTAGAGGAATCTTCTGAGTCCTGTTGAATTCTCCCCTTTAAAGGTTATGATTAATGAATGTTAACATTTGGCAGGAAACAACACTCTTAATCAATAAGGATTAGTAATCACAAAGGTAAATTTGTCTCTTGTATTTCTGACAGTAGGATATGAATAGCAAGACACAATTTAATTCTTGTCTTGATGCTGGTTAACCTTTGTTTCTGGAGGATTTTTGTTTTGTTTTGTTTTTACAGGCAGGACCATCATTCGGATGCTATATACCCATTCTCGACAAAGTAAGAGGATCAGATGTCATGTTTTAAGAGTATAAATGTTTCAATCCTTATCATAACGTCAAGCACTGTATATTAACTAGCTTATGTCTCTCAAAGTTAAACAATATTGAGTCTTTTTGGGACATATATTGTCCATGAAAATATGTACAAATCTTGATAATTATCGAGTCGTGGGTATACCTATGAAAATCATGTACCTTAACAAATCTTGACAATTGTCGAGTCATGGGTATGCCCACGTATTTTTGTATTAGGACAGGACCTATGGTCCCGAGCAAGGCTGGAGGTTTTCTCAACCCCGCTCTTTCCTACCAGCACCCGCACTGAGCGGGGTCACATTGTAAAACATGTATTTATATTAATAAAAAACTTATAGGGCCTCGACCTTTTACCGATCAAAAAAAATATATATATATTCTATAGGTTTAACCAACAAGAAATACAATAGTAGATTTCTACTTGGAAGCAAAATTATTTTAAATATTCTAATTTGACTCAAACCCTAAGGTTTTCTACAACAAAATTTATCAACCATAACGAATTCAAAACAAGATTTTTCTATGATATTCCTAACATACCAAGTATTCACAATACCAGATTTGTTTCACCAAAAGCTTATTACCAAAAATCTAAGCACGAGAAGAATTCCAAAACATATACCAACAAGATCTAACAGGCACAAAGAAAACAAACGTTCTTTTTTTAAAAAAAAGGAATTTAATCTACGAGGGTTTCAAACCCTACCTCGAACCACCAATTGGCAGAAACCACGAAGAACAATCAACACTAAAAAAATTCTAAAGCTTTCACAATATCCTTCAAGCCAAAACCTCCAAATCTTTGTGTACAATAACAATGGCCAAATCCTCCGAAAAGGGGGAAAGGAACCTAGAACTTGAATTCAACCATGCAAACCCGGAACTCAACTCCCAAAACTTTGTTATTACCAATATTCCTTTTTGTATGATTTTCAATTTAATAATTAATAACTCAATGCTCTTTCACTTAATTCAAATTTAACATTTCTCGTTTATATCAATTCACTGAACTTTTAAAAATACTTTATTCTTTTTTTAATTTAATTGATTTGCAACTAATTGCATGTCAATTATAACTAAAAGAAATATTGTTTTAAATCATTTTATCATTAATGCAATTGATAATTTATTTTAATTAATTGATTTTATGTTTAATTATAATTTAAATTTAATAATTAATTAAATCTTTGATTTCTACAATTAGACTTTAATTAAGTATTTTAATTAATAAATATATTTAACTAATTTCTACTAATTAAATACCCTCGCATTTAATTTTCTATATTTAATAAGATTTAATTATTAAGCCATATAATTAATCTCATTAAATCATTTAACTATTTCAAAATAATCACACCAACCAACCAAAGACAAAAAAATAACTAAACCTAATAAAATGATAATCATGCTCAAGGGAAAGGCTCATGGATTCACATCACCTGGACAAATTCAGAGAGGGAATAAATCAGAAACTAGTCAACTATTTCAAGACAATTAAAATAACTTAGGTTGGAATTCAAACCTAAATGTTATCTCCCCTCTCTTACCATTGAAACATTGCAGTAGGTCACACTCATCCTAGCAATTCAGGGAAGTCGATGACCAGTACCTACAAACCTACATAAAAGACAAGCATGTACATCCATATATATTGTAGACACCTACAAACAGTCAAGACTAATCCAAGTGAGCAATTGAACTAAAATCAAAGATTAACTGAAATCAAAGTCAAAAATGATGAATTAAATCAAATTAATCATTTAATTATGCAATTAATTAAATCAATTGTATAGTTGAATTAAATCAAATCCAACCCATTCAAGGGGAACACATGGCTAAAGAAATTAAATAAATCAATTAATTAATTCCTAAAAATTCTCACCTACCACATGGGAAGGAATTATATCAACCAGTAGGAATTGAGAGTTGAGGTCACATGGATCAAAGCCACATTGAATCTCAATCACTCACTTGGAGAATGCATCTTGACCACTCATTTTGTCTCATTGTCCCAAGCTTTGAGGATAAAATATTTAAATTATCTCAACATTTGAAACCATGGACTTAACCCAAACTCAATCATGATTAAACTTACTCTACCCCCTAAGCTTGGAAAAATATATAAATAGAAGGCAAAATTTAGGAGAAAAGGATCCCATATGCATTTTAGATTTGCATCCTTACTATAGGGAATTTGATTTGAAAGCTTAATTTAGCATATTTTGAGAAAAGATAGGCAAAATCATTTATCTTTTTAGCATAATTTCTCATTTCAGAGTTGTCTCTAATGGAAGTTTGCTGAGAGCTCTTCATTAGAATCTTTAATTAGAAAGTCATAGGATGTTTATGTCTTTATTTTCATTCAATAGCTTCCTAAATTGTTGCATTTTGCATAATTGAATTGATATATTGACAAACTAATCTTATGAAGGTGTTTCTTATACACAAAATGGTGCCCATCTTGGGGCATCTTGCCTCCACTAACTAAATTTTGTGTTTATTTGCTAAATTTACATGAATTTGTATTTTAAATCTTTGTCAGACAAGTGAAATAGCGCATACAAGGCTTGAAATAGCATGTATCAATTAATGTATGACGCCTTCATACATTTAAATGACACGTGCATGATAAAGTTTGATGCCTTTACATAGGCTTTTAGCACGTAGAAAATCCTTATTTCTTCTATCTCACTTTCTTTCAACACGTACACCCTGAGTTTGTAGCATGTACACACTTTGTATCAATGGGTGCAATATTTTTCATGTTTAAAATGTCACTTTCTATGAATTATTTTTTAGCATTTACCTAATTGAGTAGCGTGTATAATTGCTTAAATAGCACTTTTAATTCATTTTGTAGTGTTTACACTATCCAAAATAGTGCTTACAATGCTTTTTGTAGCATGTACTACTAGTTTTATAAAAAGATAATTTCTATCAAAAAATGGTGAATTCATTGTATTTTACAGATGACAGAGCATAAAAAGGTTCAGAAACCAGAAGCCAGGGTTAACAAAGAAGACAAACAAGGAGAAGGTTGAAAAGGGAGAAAACAATTCATCTCAACAATTTCTTGGAGGATTCAAAGCATTAAGGTGAAGCTTATGAGAGATATTTGCAAATAATTAAAGCTTATAAATCTAAATTCGTTTCTCTTAATTGGATCTTTGTTCCTTAAGGTTATCAATTTTAATCATTGTAGAGAAAGGAGTAAAACTTGATTTGCTTTGATTTCTTCACCTTTATTGGAATTTGTGTTGGACTAGCTAATATTAAGAAGAGGATGCTATGGAGCCGGAACAATCATCACTAGGTGAGTATCATAATACATAAATGAAATCAAAAATTCCCCTAGCCTTTTCTATCTTAGAAAAAGGTATGCCTAAAACCTTATGCATTTGATTAAATTTTGGCAAGTTGATTTGAATCTAGCATAATTAGAAGAGCTATTATTATTTGTTGGATTTGATAGTAGGAATATGCTCTTCACTTCTTTTAGTGAATCAAAATGCCAAACCTATCAAATCTTTCAATTAAAAGAAAGGTCAAAGGAATGAACAAACACTAAATTAAGCCTATTGTTTGTGGAAAAGAGTATTAGGTGATTATGATCTTCACCTTTTAGGTGAATCAGAAAGCTAGAAGTACTCAATTCCAATTAGATTAAAAGAGGCTTGGTAATTGAAAAATGTTTATTATGTTTGGAAGTGGAAAGTAGTAGGGATATGTTATTCACCTTTGGTGAATAAAATTCCCAAACCTACTCTTTCATTTCATTTCATTTTCTTTCATAAACATGCTAGAGATTTAGTGGGCTTGCCTCCCGAGAACATTCCTTAACAAGGTTGGTGAGAGGGAAAGCCCAAAGTGGGATACAATTGTTTTTTTCTAAAATAATCTGCCCCACTATAAAATAAAATGCATTCATCCTTAATTGGGTGAGTGATAAAGGAATATCGAGAATTGAACCTCCTCGAGTAGTCCTTTGGGATTGCGCAAAACTCCAACATATTGGTGGTGGGAGGACCCTATAATGGGGGATGAAACTTGATGTTCTTTTGAATGTAATCCATATTTTCTCCATGTTAATTAGCAAGCCTACCTCAATAGAGCCATGTTTACAAGCCAAAATTGACTATAGGTATATTGCTTGGAGTGACTTCATGTACCAGACCCGTGAAAATGTTCTCAAATATTCAAACATTTTTTGTTTAGAGTTCATTTAAAAGACAAGTGTTATTGTGGTTTCTATGTTTGAAAATACATTTTACAAGGAAGAAGAATCCATTAAAAATTAATTAATATTTTAAAAATATTCCAAAAAATAAAAACAATCACCAAGAGAGAGGAATTTCACTTGACTCAACCCTTGTTAATGTCAATTTTCACTAGATCACATCGATTGAAAATATATCTTCAAGAATACAACACTTGTATTAGTCAAGAGGTTCTATACGAAGACTTCATATTCTAAACCTCTTTTGAAGAACAACAACAAGAAGAAGAGATAAATCCCAACCTATTCGAAGAAAGAGTTGATCCAATGGAAAGAAATAATGATTTCTATGAGTTTAACCAAGGAAGAAACCATGAAAATCAAGATGAGAACCAACAAAGAAACTAAGGATAAGAATAAATAACTGAAGAAAGGGATAATAGGGCATCCCAAGATCTCATAATCCTTGAAGTCATGGAAAAAATATTGGAAAGGGATAAAGAAAGATATTTCCTCAACTTAGCTCAATCAGGGGTTAAACTTCCTCATGACTACGATACATCGACCTTAAAGAAGGATGGGGAAGAAGAGAATCCATTAGGAGTCATCGACAAATAACTCAAGTTATTCCAAGCCCAAATTGATAGCATGAAAAAGGTGGCCAAACCAAAACAATTTTCAATTAAAGCCTTATGTCATTTTCCTTTTGATAGAAATTTGGTTATGGTGCCTTTCCCTCCCAATGTGGTCTTTCCAAGATACAACAAGTACATGGGTGAATCCGACCCACAAGACCACTTGACAAAGTTTTTTGCTTTAACTATTGAGTTTATGCATGACCCTACATACCTAATGTGATTATTCCCAAGAATCCTTGGAGGGAAAGCCATGGAGTGGTTTTAAAAATTGACCTCGAGAATAAAAACTTTTGAAGAATTGACCTCTAATTTTGTGACTCATTACTATTATAAAATTGAGCACAAAATCACCATGCTAAACCTATGTGATACCAAGAAAAAATATGGTGAACCTTTTCTATGCTTTCTCCAAAGACCGAGAACAGTTTTTACGAGATATCCAAGAAGCATACCTGAAAAGTAGAAAATAAAAATTTACATGAACAACTTGAACATGGAAATGAACTATCGATTACAACTTCAATGTCCCCCAACCTTTGAAAAGATCATCAAAAATGGGATTAAGATTGAAGAGGTGTTAGTGAAGAAAGGAAAAATCAAACTCTTCAAAGAGAATAAAGTTTATCCTCACATCAACAATAATTATAATAATAATAATAGGGGTGCTAACAATAAAAATGATAAATCAATATTTTGGTTGAAAAAAACTAACAAAAGTATTGTAAATAATGGGGTTGTGGAAACCAACAACCTAAAAGTCACCCCTTTTAATTTATCAAGTGGGTCCAATCAAATGAATAATATTACTCAAACATCTAAGACCCCTTTCAATAACAATAATAACTCTTTCAATAACCAAGGTGTGAATAAACCAAGGCCTTTCTTTAATCCAACCCAAAGGAGAAAGTTCACATTCTTGGGAGAACCTTTGGAAAATACCTTAAGGACTCTTGTTGCCAAAAAAATGATCATCTTACCAAAATCAAGACCATACGAACCCTAAGTTAAACCATCTTGGTGGAACAACACCCATCATTATGAATACCAGCGAAATAAAGCACATAAAACCAACGAATTTATGAAACTCAAACACCTGGTCCAAGATTTGAAATTTGATGGCATAATTAAAGTTGAGGGTCCTAAAAATAATGATCATAGTGCATTTAAGACTCCTTTATTGAGTCATGAGAAAGGTAAAACCTCAAATTTGAATCAAAACAATAAAAGAGGGAATGACAAAGTTATTTTTACCCACACATATGACAACACTATAAATTCTTTAATGGGGTATGAAAATACCATCAATGTCATAGTGGTGAAAGAAAAGCAACAGAAGAAACCTTTAATGTTGTGACTAGGGGGAAAGCATCCAAGATCACCTTGCAAGGAGGTACCCCTAAAATATTTCTACCAAGTCAAACATCCACATCCTCAAAGCAATACAACCTTGTGGATCAACTCCAAAGAAATCTTGCACAAATTTCAATCTTGGAGTTGTTAAAATGTTTACCTATCCATAAATAAATCTTGTAGAAGGCTCTTTTTTAACCAATGTTCCACTTAATTTGGATGTCGATAAATTTAAAAATAAGGTAGGATACCTTATTGCACCTAATAGCCTTTATTTTTACGAGCAAGACGATGTGTCTTTAAACCATCCCCAAAATATCTCATTACATATTCAAGTTTTGATACATAAACATCATGTCACAAGGGTCCTCATTGATGGAGGAGTTGGTCTAAACATTTGCACCTTGAATCTTGTCAAAGCCCTAGGGTATTCTAAAGAAGCTATTGACCCTAAAAGAAAGATAACTATAAAGGCTTATGACGATGAAGAAAGGTGCTCCAAAGGGATAATATTCCTTCCTATCTGAGTTGGTCCATTCAAAATGAAACTATTTTCCAAGTTCTTGATTTAAATTTGACCTATAACCTTTTGTTGGGAAGACCATGGATACATCATATGCAAGAGGTACCCTCAATGTACCATCAATGCTTCAATTTTCCATACATGGGTCAAGAAATTATGTGTGGAGATTTGAATCCATTTCAATATTGTAATAATATCAATCCCATAAAGTACTCATTGGTTCCTCACAATACCGAATGCACTACATCAAGGAAAATGAACCAAATTCAAAGTTCAAAGGATATTTCCTTAGCAAAAGGAAAAGGGAAGATGGAGGAAGTGTTAAGAATAGTCCCAAGAGATAACTAAGAGGGAGGGGTGAATCAGTTATCTACAAGATTCAATTCTTTATCCAAATTAGTACAAAAGAACATTGAGCATAAACACAAAAAGATAACACTTAACACAACACCATAATGTTGGTTACGGGGAAACCCAAAATAGGTAAAAACCCCGATGGGAATTAGCACCCACTATAAATTGCACTAGAGTATAATGATCCTTGTTAGAAGATCTTACAACCCTTTTAGGAGTTGATCTTTACAATGCTTGAAGTACAGTGACCTGGTCAAAGGTCAGACCCTGTTAGGAGTCTTGAATAAATAACCCTATTAAAGGTGAGGACATATTTTCTAGGAGCACACTGCTCAAAAGGTGAAGGCTGCAACCTTCTGCTCAAAAAATACACACTATATATGGATCTTGGTGAACTGTGAATTAGACCTTCTATCTTGATCAGTTCCAATGAATAGCATACACTCTCTACTTCTTCACATAGATCTTCAAATGATGATTGATATGGCTTTACTAGCTCAATACTTTCGCACCTTCTTACACTGCTTCCATAATTCACAATCAGCGATCACAATTAACTGGCTATAAGTAGCCTTCTCCAAAAGATATAATCAAGTTGGCCTATTTGGACCTTCTTGTTATCATATTAGTGAAACAATACAACTCTCCAACAACCACTCCAATGGCTATACTAAGTACATAACATAAATAGGACTATGCAACCCAATATGAGTAGATGCGTCGCTTCACACTGTTAGCTCCACCAAATTAACTGAAGCTTAACCCTCAAGCTGAAATATGTTATGCACTCTTAACCAAACAACCTTAGCTCATAACCAAAGATGAAACAAAACATGCATACCATAATGATAGGTGCAACTATAGAAACAATATACATACTGTCGGCTCTCAACAAATAATCTCCTGAAACTGTAACTAGCAAATAGAAATATCATAACTCAACTTGTACTGCACAAATAACTCTACACTCATGAACATAGCTTCATTAATATTTCTAAAACACAAATATAAATGTGCAAGGCTCCATAGTAATCATATTGTGAATCCCATATAAAACTCATCTTGCAACATTGTCAAGAACACTGCTGTTACAAACAACTTCACAAATGTTTGCACTCAGAATCAACCTTTGCATCTATGATATCATGATGATAACATATCCATAAAATTTATGTTCAAGGCTCTCTACATATAACTTCAATGCACATTGCATACCATATGTTGTCATCAATGACAAACATATAGTCAACACTAGCTTGCTGGAAAATCTCCAATAGAAAGAAGACACTCTTGTTAGAGAAAACAAAAACCCACTAACATGACTACATCGACTAAGGGAAAAGAAAAAGTTAGTGAGGAAAATAGTAAGGAAAGAGAAGAAGAAGAAGATAATTCAAAATATTCTCAAATAAAACCCAAAGAGGTCCATTATCAAAAGATGGACATCATGATGAATAATTTTGAAAAGCAATGCAAAATTAAGTAAAATGGTGTAGGGGAATATTCCTTATCAATGATGGATTTTCCACTTTCCCCTAGGTCTCATGGTAGACCTTCTAGCTCCAATCCTCCTAAAAAATATAATGACCATTTTGTAAGAGCTGGCGCTTAGTCATCCATGGAGGAAGATGATAATGAAATCCTAAAGTGGCTCTATAAAGAAGAAGATGAATCAAATGCTAATGAAAAAGAAATTCAAAACATTAGTATTCTCATGCACCAATATGGAAAAGGTTTCAAAATCATACAAAATATTGGATACAAATGAATAGGACCTTTGTGAATTTGAAATGAAGGGTTGGTCGAACCTATAGAAATGGCTTGGAGGGATAGCAAACAAAAATCAGGGTTAGGATATCTTGAACAAGGATATACCTAAAAGAATCATCCCAAATTCTATGAACAAATCTTACAATTGAATTCCAAAAGTGATGAAGACTCTAATGAATAGGAATAGGATTCTTTATCTAGTGAATCCTATCAAGACAAAGAGGTGGATGTTATTGATACATATGCTTCTATATCTAACCCAGGTAAAAGATAAGAGTTAAATCAAAGATCAAGTTCAAACCAAGATTAAATTTATAACCAAGAGATAGTTTCTACTCAAGAGTCTACTCCAATTAAAGAAGAAGAAGGATCTCAATGGGTAGGAGAAACCTATGTACCCTTTTGGTTACCAACAATGGAATAATCTAGTAATAGGTTTAACCCATGATATTTTTATCCTCAAGAAACCCAAGAGGATTCTAGTGAGGGATATTTTGATCCAAGTTCTATGGAACACCTAGAACAAGTGCACTCCATAAACTTGAGTGATACAATGTATGAACCACCCAATGAAGTCATGTCCCTAAATCCTTCTGAATTAAACCTAGTCAATGACATATTATCTCTCGTATATCTGGAACTCATTGAATGGAACTCCATGGAGCCAAATGGCATTCCCACATTCCCAAATGATAATTATTTGGCCTTGTAGATAAGTAAAGTTGAACCTTTTCTACCAACAAATTTTATCAAAGTGAAATGATGATGGAAAGTATCCAATCTCTTAGTCAAGAATTAAAATAAAAAATGGAAGAAAAGAAAAAATGAAAGAGTCTAATGGTGAAAACCACAAGGTGGTATTATTAGACCAAAGAGAGAAAGAAATAAAAGATGTTTCCAAAGGTGAAAACCCAATTGTGGCACCTAAGGAAGAGATGTTGGATACTTTTCCTGAACATTTTGAAGAAAGATTACCTATCTTGATAGATCCAATAGAAAAGATCAACATTGGGACTAAATTAGAGCCTAAATTCATAGATTTTGCAGCCTCGTTATCAAAAGATGAGAAAGAAGAATTTTTGGAGTTTTTCAAAGAAAGGAAAATAAAATGATCTTGTTCCTATGATGATGATGTGGTCAAGGATGGAAGACCCAATAATGGATAGTCCAAACCTTGTAGCAAACACCAACACAGTGGAAGTACACAAAAACAACAAGATATAAATAGGATTCAACATGTATTCATCAATAACTGATCATTAGATGAAACATGTCAAGTTGTAAGGCCTTCTTAGTTACAATCAATTACATCAGCAAATACAACCTAGATCTCGCAGGATCCAACAATCACCTAGCTAGCCCATATTTGCACAATCCTAGGAACTGGTAGAAACACCAAGGCAAATCTAAACTTGTGCTTGCAAGCCACCTAGAAAAATCCTTGCCTCCTAGGCCAAAACACTTAGCCACTAGCTTTGATATTATAATTTTAAATCTTTCTGATCGACTATCTGATCATCCCCTCTCTTTTATCTCCTCCTAAACAACTACCCATACCCTCGTTATATACTACTCAGCCACAAGTCATATTTACAATAAAAATTAAATACAAAATATCAGTTGGCTTCATGAAACAAACTTATGAAATGTGTTATTCATTAGTCCTCTTACAACAAGCATTCAATCTACATAGGGTAATGCAACATGCCAGATTTAGGTCCACACATGTCCAACGGTCAATCCAAAACATGAGGAATGCGACCCAAATTGAATGCACCAATCAGTCAAGCCCAAAAAAATCAAATAAACTAGACGGTGAACCATAACACTGAGCAACCAGCACTAGTCAGTGACAAGACATTGAGACTCATTCGATGAAGAACACCATCGAGCAGCAACCGAACACTGAAATCATCCACTGAGTAACTACTAAAACTAGAAACCAAACACTAACATCATTTTGGTTGATATAGGATTACCAACTACCCTAGGATGCTCCTACATCAAATACCCCAGGTACGAAAAAGATGTTCTCAGAAGGTCAACAAACATCTTTCAGGATTCATCACGTAAATCCCATTCTAATTCTTAGCATACAAATCCTCAATTGATGTACTTTTTCCTCAGATCCACACCTATTTTCTTTACCTTCTAAAATCCTCTCTTGACAAGCTATAGGTCTGTCTTCATTTCTGATCTCTAACCCTTTCAAAATCCTTCAACTCAGTCCTTCCACCAAAACTTAGGTTCAATCCACTGAGTTATGTATCCTGTAAAGGAATTAGGGAAAACTTCCTGCCATACTTCTCAACAGTGAATATATTCTTGACACAATCATGTATATCCCTACAATCATATTGTCAAGGTCTACCAAGCAATATGTGACAAGTACTCATGTCCACAATATCACATAACACTTGATCTGCATACTGCCCAATCTGAAAATCAACATAACACTATTCCCTCACCTCCAAAGCATGTTCATCTTTTTCCCAAATGATCTTATAAGAAAAAGGATGCATCACTCTCTTCAAACCAAGTTTTTGTACCATCTCCTTAGAAACAAGGTTATCAGTACTACCACCATCTACAATCACATTAAAAATCTTATCGAGAGACTTACATCGAATTCTAAATAAATTCCTCCTCTGACAAGGTCCCTTCATCACCTTATTACCAAGCAATATCCTTTGAACCAAAAAGTTTTCTAACTCCACCTCAGGTTCATTATGTATGCTCTCATTCACCACAGAATTCTTGCTATTACCAAGCTTCTTATATTCATGTGTACACTATAAATACATATGTCCTTCTTCTCCACAGTTATAACAAGTACCTCCGAATCCACCTCTACCTATTCTTCTCCACAGTTCAATAGGTTTTAGTTCATCCTCTACTATTAGTTTATCCCTTACCGAATGCTCTTGTTGTTCCTTCCCTCAGGAATTACCATGATGTCTTCTCTTCGACTTATCTTTTTCCTTCGGGGAATATTGCTAAGCATCCTCAACTAAATCAATATTCAACATACCAATAACATCTTGGATATTTAATCTCAAACCATTAACATAGCTAGCCACCTTTTCTTAATAAAGTTCTCTATGTCCAAACTGAATAGTCAACTTGTAACACTCCTTGATATAGTCTTTCACAGTCATCTCCTTTTTCTTCAAATTCTGTAACTTCTTAACCAACTCAAGTTCATAGTTGGTAGGTATGAACTTAGCTTTCAGTATTTCCACCATCAACCTCCACTGAGTGATCTTCATCTCACCTTCTTCTTCTCTATCTCTTTTTAGTTCTTTCCACCATAAAGCAACATGTCCCTTCAATTTAGCCTGTGCTAACCTCACTCTAAGAGGATATCCAATGTCTTTGTTGGTGTAATTAATTATTCTTAATTACACTTTACTTAATCTTACTTAGGTTAATGCATTGCATAGTAATTTTTTATTGAGACACCTAGGAGTGTGCACATCTATTAAGCACATGGTGTAGGAGAAATTCCACTTTTGGTGTGATAGTTGTCTTCACATACCTCATTGTGTGTGAGATCCACCTTTTGTGCTCTTATCACATTATCATCCTAATCCAATGAACATACTTTATTGCATATTGGAGGATGATCCACATTTGGTGGACATGTGATTACACCTAGCATAGGTGATAGCTTATCAGCTCCTTATCATTCTCTCTTATTGCCTTTCCTATATAAGGAGGCCTATTATGTAATCATTTCATTGAGGATCATTAATTCATTAGATCTACTCAATCCATCCTTGCATTCATATTTTCTCTCTTATGCTTTTCTTCAACCTCTAGATCCTTAGTTCAATATTTTCTATTTGCAAATTCTTACATGGTATTAGAGCCATTGGAGTGTTTTAGATCAGCCAATTCAAAGAGATCTTGATGCAAGCTTTGAAGGTCCAAATCTTAGATCTGGCAACCAGTGTGCGATAGAGGCATATTGGAGTAGATCTGACCTAACCATTGCATTTAGGAGGCTATTTCAGTTAAAATCAACTATAAACTCGCCCATATTCGGTGAAAGTCAAAATCGAGGCAAAAAAACTTTGCAAATCAGACCGTACGGCCCGATCTGCCTCTGTGGTACGATTTTTCCAAAAAAAAAAAATTTATTCTGTATTTTCTCAATTTTTTTCTGCAAAAAAATTATTGTTGGGGTCTAGTACGTGCCCCTATCCTCTACAGAACACAAAGAATATTCTTTGTTGCATCCGGTTGAATCAGGTGACATCATCAAAGGACAATACCATCACTCTAGCCAAGCGCAGAGAGCTCAAGCCTGCAGGCAGACTCAGGCCCCCAGCCTGAGCCGAGCTTCTTTGTTTGCATTACATTCGGGCCCTTACGTAGATAAAGGGATTAAAATCCCTTTGCGCGAGCCATGTGGGATTAAAAACCCCACACCCTCGCGCCACTCCTCTGCCACCTCCAGCAGTGGCGCCTCCCGGCTCCTCCCTGCTCCTTAGCAGCTGCCCCACTCTCGGTCACACCACTCATCTCCCAGCACTGGTAGATCTCACCGCTCCTTAAACTGCCACCAACTGTTGTGCTCCTCTTCGGCTGCTCCGCTCATCCAGCGCTCCTCCCGTACTCAGCAGCGCCGTCACCACCCGAGTGGCGTGATCCGCAACCACCGTTGCTTCCACTACGGCCCATCAGACATGTGATAGCCACTATGGTAGACATGCGATAGACTCTTGCACCATGTGGCATCCAACGCAGCCGCCCTTAGACTGCCACATGGGCAATGCTCCATTAGCAAGCCACGCGGTGTCCGGGAACACATCAACACCTCCGCCGAATCAAAAAGTGAAATGTAGCACCCAGACACATTAGCCCCCATGCCACCTTGCCATGTCAACATCGTACAAATATGTACGGCCAGCCACATCAATGACACATCACTGGAGGGGTCCAAAAATTTGCTGATGTCATCATTCTGTGCGCCAAAATTTGACGTCCATTTAACCATCAAACTAGGCCAAACTAGGCTTTTTTTTACAGCCTCCTAACTGTCAAATTTAACCCTAGATTCTACTGATGTCATCAGGTTTGCAAATTTCTCAGGGTTCACCATTGAGGTTTTTCAACTTGCAATCCAACTTTGAGAGGCCATAACTTGGTCATCCGGACTCCAAATCAGGTGTAATGTTTTTTGAAATTGGGTAGAATTTCTTGAATTTTCTAGTGGTGGTGTTGATTTTGCATTTTGGTGGCCTCATTTGTCAGAAATTGCAGATCTTGTTGACTGTTCCTGTTTGTTCCTAATTTCTGCAACTTCCAAGGCTTCATTTGGGCACATACGGTAACATTTTGAGGTGAATTTTTTTTTTTAAGTGCATCATTTTTCATCTAATTTCCAGATCTGAAATTAGATTTGAGTTATTTTGGGTAGACATATCAGTTTCAGAAATAGGTCATTTTGGGGCTATAATTGCACTTGGTTAATCCTTGGATTCTAGTTTTCTAATTTGCATCAATCATTTGAAGGAGTTATCAGTAGTTATTAGTCATTATTTGGTTGCAATATGGATAATTCAAAGGTTAAAATCCTCACTCCATATAACTACCATGAATGGAAAGTTTCTTTAAGTGATCATTTGTTGAGTCTTGGATTGCTTAGAATGACTCTTGGGTAGGATCAAGAACCTCAAACAGGTGTTGTAGAAAGGTGAAAATGGTTTGATCGAAGGGATAAATCACTTGGCTCTCTTAGATCATCCATCTCTCACGACTTGCACTTTCATATTACATCTTGCACACATCCTCATGATGCTTGGATCACATTGGAAGGACTCTTTGGTAAACCTAATAGAATGAGAAAATTTAGATTAGAGAATGATCTCATAGGTCTCAATCCTAGGGTTTTTGACAATATTCAAAAAAATTTCTCTAACTTCAATACTATTAGATTGGAGCTTTCTTCATGTGGCATTGTTAAAGGGGATGAACAATTGATATTTTCTATTCTTTCCAAGCTTGGTCCTGATTATTCTATCTTTGTTTCTACATTCTATGCTACTATGGATGCTCTTGGTAGTGCATACAAATTGCCCTCTCTTGATGAATTTGCAATACAGCTCACAAGGGAACAAGCAAAGTTGGCACACATGGGTCAGTTGAAACCTTCCACACATCAAGCATTGATTGCAAGTGAGTCTACTTCAAAGGCTTCTAATGGAAAAGGAAAGAAACAAAATAAGGATCCTAAGCCTCGTGACAAAGGTAATGAATCTTCTTCACCAAAAAGTACTGAATCCAACTCCTCTTCAAGAGAGGAATCATCTAGAAGAAAGAGAGATAAATGTGCATATTGTCAAAAGTTAGGACATGATGAGCATAAGTGTTTTCAAAAGAAGATTGATGAGCTAACTCACATTATTTAGAAACACAACATTAAGTTGCCCTCATCAATGTCTGCTCCTTCTACACATTTGGCAGCTTCTACATCTACATCATCATCCAAAGATAAAGGTAAAGGACAAGCACTCATGGCTTCCACACATCCTAAGCAAGGTAAATGGCTTCTTGATTCAGGTGCATCACATCATATGGCATCTTCTATGGATATTTTTTCTTCTATTGAGCCTTATAATTCTCCTAATATTTTGATGGGTAACAACACATTCATGAGAGTTTGTGGGAAAGGTTCTATTCCTATGGGAGAAGGGACATTCAATGATGTTCTTTGTGTACCATCCTTGACCACTAATCTCCTTTCTATTTACCAAATTACACATGGGGCACAAGGTAAAATTGTTGATTTCACTCCTGATTATGTCTACATTAGGGACATGGAGACTAGAGATGTCATAGCTATGGGAGTTGTTGATCATACATCCCGCTTGTATTCTTTTTCCACTTTTGTTGATAATGATGATGATATACATGATGTACCCATCCCTTTTCCAAGGGATAATTATGAGGAGAACTTTGGGCACTTGAATCATTTTGTTGTTGAGACAAGTGTTGATTTTCCTACTCTTCCATTTCCTACTTCTTCAGACATGGGCTCTACTATTCAGCAGGATGATCATAGTGTTTCAGATCTTGCAGAGTGTGCTGACTACTTGGATGCATCTTTAGCATTTGTTGATTCTCATGATGTAGATTTGGAAGACATACATGAGGGGGTTTCTCTTTCCCTTGATCATAGTTTCATCATAGATGGGGATACTTCTTCACCTTCTTTGGAGATTGGTGTACCTGATTCTTCTCCTTCTTTACTTCATTTGTCACATGAAGTGATAGATTCTTTGAGCTTGGAGATTCCTATTCAGTCTTCAGAGATTCATTCATGGAGACCTACATCTTCTTCCTCCTTCCATTTGCACAAGGATTGGCTTCTTTATCATTTGATGTATCTTTTTCTTCCTAAGGGGAGACATGTTTCTTGTAAGCATTGGTTGATCTATTGTTTGCAGGTACTCTTCATCAACATGGGAGCTTCTACATTATGGGGGGATATCATGTCTCCAACTATCCTTCTTATGGGGGGATACTTCTTTGTATATACATGATGTATTTAGTTCTTGGGGGGTCTTGAGCACTCCATCCATCCATGCATCTTGTTTTCTTCTCTCTTTTTGGGGGAGGGTTTTTCCCATGAGGTTTTCCCTCTTTCTCCACTTTATGAGAGTTATGCATTTCATGTTTCTTGTACATGGGTACCTAACATGGCCTAGAAGCCAGGACCCATCTTGCATTGTGAGTTTAAGTGCATTCCCCTAAGTTGCACTTAAGGGGGGGTGTTGGTGTAATTAATTATTCCTAATTACACTTTACTTAATTTTACTTAGGTTAATGCATTGCATAGTAATTTGTGATTGAGACACCTAGGAGTGTGCACATCTATTAAGCACATGGTGTAGGAGAAATTTCACTTTTGGTGTGATAGTTGTCCTCACATACCTTGTTGTGTGTGAGATCCACCTTTTGTGCTCTTATCACTTTATCATCCTAATCCAATGCACATACTTTATTGCATATTGGAGGATGATCCACAGTTGGTGGACATGTGATTACACCTAGCATAGGTGATAGCTTATCAGCTCCTTATCATTCTCTCTTATTGCCTTTCCTATATAAGGAGGCCTATTATGTAATCATTTCATTGAGGATCATTAATTCATTGGATCTATTCAATCCATCATTGCATTCATATTTTCTCTCATGCTTTTCTTCAACCTCTAGATCCTTGGTTCAATATTTTCTATTTGCAAATTCTTACAGTCTTCAAGCTCAAATTAGTCTTCTAACTCACCAATCCAATTAATCCAGTCCTCGGGTTTCAATGTCCCTAAGAAATTAGAAACCTCCATTTGGTGAATTGTACTCAACCGAGCCATAGATCTCTCTAACCAATCACCTCTTTCTTCCATAGATTTTTCCATCTGATCAGCTCTATCCTCTCCACTTGATCCAACAGCCTCAAAATCTTTAGAAACTTCTTCATAACCATCTTTTGTTCCAAACTTCCAAGGTTCCTCGCTATACCATCTATATCTCTCATGATCTCAGAGACTATCTCATTCTACATCGTTACCATTTCAGATCTGACATCCAATCTAATCTTTTCTTCCATCTTCATATCCACTGCATCATAGAGATCTACAATTTCCCTAAGGTCCAATCTTCTTGGAGGCATCTCCCAGGATCTTCAAAAATCCTCTACAACAAACCCTAACCTAACCACCTTGTGACAACCTCTGAATTGTTTGCAAGTCATATTGCAACCTTCTACCTTGCACGGACAACCAAGAAGAGTTTCACAAGTTCAGGAACATGGATCTGTAACTTGTGTCAACCAGATCAACCTTCTCTCAATAAGACCAACCTTTTCCCAACAAGACCAACCCGCTCTAATACCACCTAACATAATCAATGATGGAGGATCCAAGAATGGACAGTCCAAACCTTGCAGAAAACACCAACATAGTGGAAGTACATAGAAACAACAAGATATAAATAGGATTCAACTTGTATTCATCAATAACCGAGCATTACATGCAACATGCCAATATGTAAGGCCATCTCAATTATGGCCAATTATATCAACAAATACAACCTAGATCTCAAAGGATCCAACAATCACCTAGCTATCCCAAATTTGCACAATCGCAAGAACTGGTAGAAACACCAAGGCAGATCTAAACTTGTTGTCACAAGCCACCAAGAAATCTCCTTACCTCCTAGGCCAAAACACTTAGCCACTAGCTTTGCTATAACAATATCGGATCTTTCTAATCGACTATCTAATCATCCCCTCTCTTTTTTTTCCCTAAAAAATTACCCATACCCTCCTTATATACTACTCAGCAACAAGTTAGCTTTACAACAAAAATTAAATACAAAATATCATTCGGCTTCATGAAACAAACTCATTAAACATTTTATTCATTAGTTAGCTTGCAACAAGAATTCAATCTGCATAGGAGAATGAAACATGCTAGATTTAGGTCCACACACGTCCAACGGTCAATCCATAACATGAGGAACATGATCCAAATTAAATGCACCAGTCATCCAAACCCAAACAAATTAAATAAACTAGTCAGTGAACCAGAACACTAAGAAACCAACACCGGTTAGTGACAAGATATATATATTGTGAAGAACACCAAGACCCATGCGGTGAAGAACACCACCGAGAAGCAACCAAGCACTGATCTCATCCACCGAGTAACTACTAAAACCATAAACCAAACACTAACATCTTTTTGGTTGATATAAGATTCCCAACTACCCCAGGATGCTCCTGCATCAGATGATATGTCAGGATTGGACTCAAACCTGATTATGCATCATTTGAATATCAAACAAAGAATTAAGTCAGTCAAACAAAAGTTGAGGAAAATGTACCCATATATTGTGTTACTCATCAAAGTTGAATTGGAAACATTTTTTAAAGTGGGTTTCATTAGAGCTATTGACTATGTCGAATGGATATCCAATATTTTACCTATTTCAAAACTAGATAAATCAATCATAATTTGCACAAATTTATGAGATCTCAATCTAGCATTCCCAAAGGATGATTTTCCTTTACCAAGCATAGACGCAACAGTGGACCTAATAGTAGGTCACTCTATGTTCTCTCTTATGGATAGATTTAGTGGGTACAATCAAATCAAAATTGCACCTGAAGATCAAGATAAAATGGCTTTTACATGATCTTGGGGGATATTTAGTTGGAATGTTATGCCCTTCAGTCTTCAAAATACAAGAAAAACTTACTAAAGAGCCATGACCACTATATTCCATGACATGATGCAAAAATTCTTAGAGGATTATGTGGATGATAAGCTTGCAAAATCTCATTCAAGGAAAGAACATTTGCCAATTTTAGAGAAAATATTCACAAGGCTTGAACAATTCAAGGTGAGACTAAATCTGAAAAAGTGTGCCTTTGCGGTACAATACGGAAAATTACTAGAAAATATAGTTTTGGAAAAAGGAATAGAGGTAGACCTCACAAAATTCAAAGCAATAATGGAGATGGGGGCACCTAGAAACATGATTCAAATGATATCTCTCCAAGGAATACTCCAATCCATAAGAAGATTCATTTCACAGCTAGGAGAAAAGTGTCACTCCTTTACTCAATTCCTTCATAGGGACATAGTATTCAAATGGGATAAAAAATGTGAAAAATATTTTGTTTTCATCAAAAAGAACCTCATGAATCCTCCAATATTGATGCCATCAATAAGACAAAATCCTTTAATATTACATATTTTAGTGATAGGACATTCTTTAGGCGTAGTCCTAGCTTAACAAAATGAGAATAGAAAAGAGAAGGTGATCTACTACATAAGTAGGACTTTGGTGAAGTATGAGTTAAACTATAGTTTCATAGAGAGAGAATGTTTGGTGGTAGTTTTTTTCTTCCCAAAAACTACGACATTAGATGTTCTCTCACAAAATCAAACTCATAGCAAAGACTGGTCCATTAAAATATCTATTGACCAAAACAACCTTAACAAGATGGTTGGCTAAAAGGGTCATGGTACTAAGTGAATTTGACATAGAATATGTAGACAAAAATTCAATAAAAGGCCAAGTCATAGTGGATCAACTAGCAGAGGCACCTTTAAATGATGAATAACCTATTCAAGTGGAATTTCCAAATGCAGAAATCATCAAGATTGAAGCAAAAACATGGAAAATTTTCTTTGATGGTTCTTACACCCAACATGGCTCAGGAGCAGGCATATTATTGATCATGTCTCAAGGATCCACAATAACAAAATAATATAAGCTTTTATTTCCATGTACCAATAATATAGGCAAATATGAAGCACTTGTTATTGGCATCAAGTTGGCTTTATAATAGAAAGTGACAAAATTGAAAGCGTATGGAGATTCACATCTAGTCATAAATCAAATTATTGACGAGTACCAAAAAAAATATGACAAGTTGATACCCTATAAAAGGATGATAGATGATCTAAAGAAATACTTTTTTTATCACATTTGAACAAGTACCTAGGGAAAAGAATAAAGCAGTAGATGCCATGGCAACATTGGCATCACTCCTACAGATGTCAGATCAAAACATGAGATACGAATTCTTGGTAGAAGAAATGGAACAAAACCTGCATTTGACCTATCCAATTCCTGCATCATTTTCCTATTAGTGGAACATGACTCTCCCTGGTATGGATCCATCTATACTTATTTTAAATACAAAACCTTACCCTTGGACCAAACCCGAAACCAAATAAACTTCATAAGATAGGCCTCTCGTTACACCCTTGTATCTGACACATTGTATTGCAACAGTCTTGACAGGATGCTTTTAAGGTGCCTAGAGAAGGAGGAATCAAAATTATCTTTGCAAGAAATCCACGAAGGAATCTGTGGGTCACTTTTTAATGGGTTAACCTTAGCTAAGAAACTTTGAAGGATAGGTTATTATTGGCCTTCTATGGAGAAAGATGCATGCCATTTTGCAAAGATATGCCAAAAATGTCAATATCATGGAAACTTAACTCATGTGCAAGCTCAAGAACTAGATCCAATGACTACTCCTCGGCCCTTCTATCAATGGGGGTTGGATCTAATCGGGATGATATGTCCACCTTCATCCAATGGTCATAAGTTCATAATCACTGGAACAGAACATTTCACCAAATGGGCCGAAGTTGTGGCTTTGTCTCCTATAATGGGAACATAAATCTCAATGTTCATTTTGAACCATATAATTTGTAGATATGGCATCCCTCAAACCATCATAACAGACAATGCCATGCACTTCAAGAAAAAGTACATAAAAGAGTTGTGTGAAAATTTTCATATGATCCATCATTCATCTTCAATCTATTATCCACAAGGAAATGGACAAGAAGAAGCGACTAATAAGAATATCCTAAAAATATTGAAACTAACATTGGATAATTCAGGGAGAGATTGGTGCATCCAAATAAATCTAACTCTATAGGCATATCAAACAAGTGTGAGAAAACCAATAGGAGCTACACCTTTTTCATTAGTATATGGAGCTGAAGTAGTGGTACCGCTACAAGTAGACATTTCATCTTTGTGAGTTTCATTACATGGATTATTAATAGAGGAGCATTATAGGATTGCAAGACTTCAAAAGTTAGAGTTACTTGATGAGTGACAACATCAAGATTTTGACCATCTCAAAGTGTATCAAAATAAAATGTCAATAAACTACAACAAACACATCAAGCCAAGGTAATTTAAAGTAGGTGACCTTGTAATGAGATAAAATCCTAAGAGTCGGGTCGAAAGAGAAAGGAAAGGAAAATGGGAAGAAAACTTGTTAGGACCTTTTGTTATTATTTCTTCCTTTGAAATGATTACATGCAAGCTAGCTGACTCTGATGGAGAAGAAATAAAAGAACCTATTAATAGCATACAACTGAAGAGGTTTTATACCTAAAGAAGATGAAAGAGTATAAGTGGAAAGAGTACCAGAATATCAGATGAGAGAGCATCCTATTTATTTTGTATAGCAAAAAGTGAACCTAAATAAATTCAAAATCATTGGAAAATTGATCCTGAGAAAAGAAGAAGAAAAAAATTTGAAAAGCAAAAAAGTTCAAAAACAACAAAAGCTTTCCTAAAAAAATCCAAAATAGTGAAAAAATGAGCATGAAGAAAGTAAAATCATTCAAGTATGGATCCTAAAAAAATTGTTGTCTTGGTAAAAACCTAGCAAACATGCACCTTGATGATACAAAAAAAAATTGAAAAGGAGATAAATAGAAAAAAGAAAAAAAAATGTCTTGGTGAAAACCTAGCAAATAGGCACCTTGGTAGATAAAAAAATCATATAAAAGAGAAAAAGAGCAATAATTCAATTGGTGAAAACATTGTAAATAGGCACCATTAAAATTCCAATCAATTTTTACTCTGCATTTCCTAGTCATCCTTGTATATATTGCATTCACCAGCATTTGTACATATTGCATAATAAATCCCAGAGTTGCATTTGTAAATACCCAAGGCTTTCGTCATAGATCTGAAAAAAGAATTGTCCAAGTCTAACATCGCAATGGAATCAAACAGGGGGCAACCTATCCTAAATCAAATTGATTCATCAAACAGACACCAATTGACACAAATCAATATATCCAACCACAAGCATAACACTTAGACTTTTGATTTGAATCCTAATCCAAATTTTGATCTCACAATAATTAACTTTGATCCTCAATTTCACAATAATTGTATCTTTATCAGGATTAAAAATGACAAACAAATATTAAAATAGATGAAATCCCCCCAACCCCCTACTATTCTAAGGCTAGCCCTCTACTATCTAAAGGGCTAGTAGGCTTATTAATCTACAGCTCGCTCTACAATTCTATGGTCGGGCCCTCCCTCAAATTCTATGACTATGGAGACCCTACTATTCAATAATCTATCAACTACCTAGCTGAATGGTAGGGGCTCGATGAACCAGGTAGGCATGTTACATACGTATAGAATAAGGCCCTCTCGAATAATTAACTACTATCTATAAAGAGGGAAAGGGGAATTCTATTTATAGTTCCTTCCCTCCCTTATAATAGTAGGGGCGGGGCCAACAACTAGTTTTTCGGGAACAACTATAGAACTAATAAAGAGGGGGGCATGAACACCCTCGCAACTATAGTTCATAGTATGGAAATGGGTTATGGGAATTCTGCTTGAAATATGGATTTGAAAAACAATGGAAAAAAAATTTCTAGTGTTTACTTGATTGGTGAAATCATGTCTTTTTAGCAAATCGATGAAGTCATGAACTAGAAGACTGATGATAAAAGCATGATATTTTTCTTGATTTCTGCATGATTGTTTTAAGATTGAGGTTTCAAAATTTATATCATCCATCTAATGACATGATCATCAAAGAATCATCGAGGACATGTACATATGACAAAACTAAAATCTATGTCTGTTTATACAATAGGATATCTTGGTCATTTTGATCTTCCATATCATAATGCCAAAATCCACTTGCAATATTGAATCTGACGAAAATGGTATTCAAACTATCATGGTGGAAAATCTAACTAGTCACAATTGTACCAGCTTCAGGTATGC
Organism: Chamaecyparis obtusa; assembly: GCA_027943335.1. Lineage (NCBI taxonomy): Eukaryota > Viridiplantae > Streptophyta > Pinopsida > Cupressales > Cupressaceae > Chamaecyparis > Chamaecyparis obtusa. The sequence continues at coordinate 652,024 of BSBK01001552.1, read as the reverse complement.
AATTGGGAAGGAAAGAGGTATTCATATCATCATGGTTGAACCAGTGAGGATTGTACCAATCTCGGTTTCAAAAGCTCAATGATGAAAATAGGCATCCTTATCTTGAATAGAGACGGCTAGTTGCATCCATGGTTAGATTAATTGCATATTAGTTTGTATGTGGATCCTTTTTTCTTGAAATATGTAATGAAAGATGAAGGGGATGGAATTAACAACAAAATTAAAAAGGTTCTTCATTACTTTACATGATTGAATGTGTTGGATAACCAAAATCAAGTTGCATTGTACTTAAATTGCATTAGGTTAATTACATCCATTAGACTCATTAAGCATTCAACTGGATTCATTGCATTCATTAATCATTAAATTGTATGTAGGTTGCTTTAAGTTCATTATCCATTAAGTAATCAAAATCCATTAAATTAGATTGCATTGATTAATCATTAAATTGCATGTAGGTTGCATTAAGTTCATTATCCATTAAGTAATCAAAATCCATTAAATTAGATTCACTAATCATTAGATTCATTAACCATTAGATTGCATTATTCCATTAGGCTCATAAATCATTATATAAATCATTATTCGTTATTCATTAAATCAATCACTAAGTTTCAATTAGGTTAATAATTATTAATTAAAATTGTATTAATCATTGATCATTATCTATTAAGTATTAAATTGCATTTAGATACATCTAGCATTCATCATAATTCATCATTAAATATCTATTGCATTCCATGTCTACCAAAGCATATAATAGACATTAATCATTAATATTTTAAAGTAGTAAGATAAAGCATGTCATTCATTTTGCATCCAACTAATCTATGTCCTAAATAAGACATCCATCTACAAAGAAATTAAAATAAATGCATCCATAACATTTTGCATCAAAAAAGCATATAAATAAGAGCATATAGAATGACATATCATAATAAACCAAAGTCCAACATATAATGACATCAAATAAAGTATATCAAATGTATATCAAGTGTCCATCAAAGTCTATCAAAGTACATTAATATAATATCTTGATCAAAAATAATATATGATACATCAAAAGTATGCACATCAAAATCAACTGGCACCACCTGCACCTGTATATGTACCATTTGTACCAGGGCCATATGTATCTATGTATGGACCTCTGCTAGAACTGGGTTGGGTACCATGTTGAGCCATAGAAGCCATGAATGTCTACATCATCACACTGAACTGGGTCATTTGATGTCTCATCTAAGAGACATCAGCCTGTAAGGATCTAACATCTTCAACCAAACTATCAGGAGCCTATGAAGTTAGAGCTACTTGTAGTGGTGGAACTGGTAGCTCCATAATTCTGTTAATCTCTATTGAGAATTTAAGGTTGTCATTAGTATCAAAGGATAGTAAACAGGTCAGTCGGTTACTTATATTGAAACAATTGGTAACTAGAAGTAAGACAGAGCATTCGGTAAAGCTTGTTACACTAAGCATCACACAGTTAACCGAGCACCAGGGACACTGACACCGATGGTCAGTAAACACCGAGCATCGTAGTATACACCAAGCAGATTATATAGTGTTTAGCGATGGTCACAGAAAATGGCATAGTAATCAGAAATGGCACATTATTCTTTGCAAATGGTTATAACATATCGTAAAATGGTTTACCAAGATTGAGGAGCATTTATTGTAAAAGATATTCATTAAATGCAATGATTATCTTATTTTTATTAGTTGATCTAGGTTATTTTGCACCGTAGATCTTAGGGTTATGATTATTTTTGTAATCGATCTTTTGCTAAGGCGGAAAAATAGAACACTATATATTTTGTTTGTTCACACCATTTTTATGAGGTTGTTAAACTGACATAGATGAATCACGAAGCACTTGAAGAATTTTCCTATCTTCAAGACAATCAGTTTACCGAGCAAAATCAAACAAGGCTACCGAGCAAAACATAGCAGAGAACCATCACAGATAAGGTGATATTTTGATAAGCACTTATAGATCTGTTTCAGACAATTGAGTTGTCAACTAGCAGATAATTTACCTATTACTTTCTGACAATTGTGATAGAGTTTTTTATAAATCTCTTAACAGAGTAGACTTAACAGTCTTTGTATAAATCTCTTAATCGAGTACACACTTCATTTAGTGTTGTTAAATCCTATAACTAGGTAGATCTAGCTGATCTAATATGTTACTCTTAACAAGGTAAGATCACCAGAAGTGATCAAAACTTGTAGCCTTAAAAGGCAAACCTTTTCTATCTGCAGTAGTGAAGAATTTGTGGGTGTCATCCCCACCACAGTTTTTACCTTCTAACAAGGGTTTATGTGTTACCAAAATACTTGTGTTATGTGATTGTCATATTGATTTCATGTTGTTTACTTTCTTAAGTTAACTAGATGATTGATTTATGCAATTAGATTCAAGTTATTTTGATCGGTTATCAAAGTATTCAGTTATTGATCAGAAAGGTTTTTAAAGTAAATTTTTGAAGGCACTGATTCACCCCTCCCCTCTCAGTACCTATCTCTCCTAATTCCAACAATTGGTATCAAAGCTCAATTCTCTTGTTGAACAGTCTAACCACTAAAGGGAAAAGATCTAAGTCATGGAGAGATACAAGCTTGACAAGACTATTGAGAACCAGAAGATACAAATGCAGATGTTTGTGGAACAATATAAACAAGCCAAGGAAGAACTGAAGAAATTACTGGTTGAAAGAAAGAACCTTGCAATTCAGCTGAATGAAATAAGTTATCGTGAAGAACCTATTGATGAAATGTTTGATCATATTGGATCAAGCTCTGGAAGCATCTCTGACGGATCCAAAAGAATAATCTCTGAGTTATTTGAAAAGAATTAGCATCTATCTGAGCAAGTGAAAGCACTTCAGTCGTGAATCTCAAATGGTGAGAATGGCAGAAATCATGAACAATGCTAGACAAGCTGAACAACATCAGAATCTGGCTATTGAAGACCGAAGACTGATGACTGAACAACTTCAAGCAAAAGAAAGTGAAATACAGAGACTCACTGATCATCACTTCCAAGTATCAAATAAGATGATGATAGTTAATCAAGAAATGAACTAAATAAATGAAGAATTATCAAGAAGACTTGAAGATGTTTCTATACTCAGAGAAGATAATGAAAAAATGAGAAATAAAATAAAGACACAAAAGCAACACAATGAAATGATGAAGATAGCTGAGGACAGCTCTAAAAGGATTAATGATTTCCTGACTAATCAGAGGAGATTCGGAAGCAGAGCCGGTATAGACTACATCGGTGAAGGAGAATCATCACAACAAGATGAAAAAGTCAACAACAATCAAACTCACAAACCTAAGGTGATGACATGTTACCACTGTGGAAAAATGGGACATACATCTAATGTGTGCAGAAGCAAAGCACAAGGTAAACCTCCTGTCATTCCTAAATTCAATGGATATTGTTATTATTGTGGTAAGTTTGGACATCTAGCTTATGAATGCAGAGCAAAGAAGAATGACATTGCTAATAATACTACTGAGGAGAAAATATGCTATACTTGTAATAAGCATGGACACACTACAAGGGAATGCAAGGCAAAAATGAAACAAGTCTGGACACCTAAAGAGAAACTACAACGAAAGTCATATCAACCAAAGAGACAAGGTAACTCATATGTCTAGGATTATAATACATGGACTAATTGTACTGCATGTGGTCGGTATGGACATATTGCAGCAAACTGTTACAGAAAGAGTCAGATTGGACAATCAAGAAACTGGACAAATGCAGGAATGGCATGTATGCACTATCACAAGGTCAGTCATGTAAGCAAGAACTGCAGAGACCGAGCACCTGATGAAAACCATATCTTTGAGAGTGGATATAACATTGCAAATATTACAAAGTTAAGGAACACAATGTGGAAGAAGGCATCTAATGAGAATGTTGAGTCAAGTAACACTATCGGTGAAACCTCGTCCACTGGATTGGGTGACATCGGTACCTCCACTTAAGATGACAAGGTATGTATGGAACTGACATTTTAAATGATCACATTTTACATACAGTTCCTTATATATGATGTACAAATACCAAATCTATATGAATGAAGATGCACTATGGTTTATATGTTATAAGTTTGCAAATGTTATCTAGTCAGTAAAAGAAGAAACATGAGTTGGTTACCCCTCGGTAATCACTATACAAGGTTAACCGACAACAGTACAAATAGATGAAGAAACTCTATGTCAACCGAGAAAAAGATATTGTAGATATCACCAAGATGACAGCTGTTTCATACTGAAAGTTGGGTCACGCATTTAATGCATCAAAGTTTGAGTGGGAATATCAAAAAACCCTATAAATATGCAGAAACAGAGTTCATTGTTACATTGCGATTTCAAAGAAAGGAGATCTTACAGAGAAGAGTTCAAGCTAAAGATTTTCAAAAAAGATTCAAAGCTACTATAGATCGAACTGATGATAATTCTTCGACGATAACGAGTAAGTTCATCTGCCTACCGAACACTAGTTATCTATTGTTTGTCAAAACCCTAGAAACAATTTATGGCATCGACTTCCACCACAAGCAAATCGTGGAACATTGAGGAGGAAGTAGAATTAATTGTTAGGGAACACTTTGCCGAGGAGAAATTCAAACCTGATCCCAAGGTCACAGCACAAACAGATGATATGGGTGCATTTTCTAGTATTCCAGATAAGGTTTTGTTAACAGAAGACGTTAGGGCTTACATTCACTACAATATAGGTGAAGTATGTGATTTTGAGACCATTGCAACTTATCAGCAAATCTATGGACTGGATGGTAAGATCAAATCCGAATATAAGAAGATTGAAGAGTCAGGGTTACGATGTTTCACATACTTCCCGCAATCATTTCACAACGACTGGATAAGAATCGTGCTAAGAAGATTTCATGATGGAAAATTTTGGTTAGATAAACCTATTGAGATCACCAAGAAGATTATCAGTAGGGTTACTGGGTACCCTACAACCGACAAAGCCAAAGCCTTTCAAAGTTCAACTCGTCCCGACGTAGAAAAGAACACTGGAGCTCAATGGGACGGTAGGGCACTAAAAATCTCAACTATCAAAGATCCAGTAGTAAAATTCATTGATCATGTCATCAGGTACAAAATATTCCAATCAAGCAGATAGAATAGTGTACCCTGCAGCGCCGTGGACATGGCTTACAAAATTATGAAGAAAGATCACCAGGTTGATCTTGCCAAGCTACTACTACACCAACTACATGACAATATGAAGACAATAAAAGCAAAGAAGTCCAATACATGTAATTACGAATCATTGCTTGTCTATACATTCCTCTATTTGCAAAAATATGTACCGGGTATTGGAAAAGTAAACTGGCAATCAGACAAACCAATAACTGCTCAAATCGGTGAAATGATGAGAAGTCTAGGAGACAATCTGAACAAGGAGTTCAATGCATATTTCAAGGAATTTCAAACAAAAATGCAACAAAGGAGCAGAATTCCAAAAGAATTAGTAAGTAAATTTGAAGATGACATATGCTTTGTGGTAAGCACAGACCACTCAATGATAAAGGTAGTAGAACCGAGAACAAAATTTCTAGCACCGATGGGTTATGAAATGAATCATCATTTTGCTTTGAAATCTATCAATGCATTGCTGGCATTACTGATAGACATCACTACTAGTAGGCTTGGAGTATATGAGGAAGCTAAGTCTAGAATCACAACGAACATAGAGATCGGTAAAATGTCTAGAAGGGAAAAGAAAATTAGAAAAGATCTCTCAGAAAAATATGGAACTACATCTGACTCACCTAAGGAGTCACCAGTTGACAAGGCAACCAAAGGTCAGTTACAGTTGGCTCACAAACCCTATGATAGCGAGGAGACCAAGTCAGACAAAGAAAAGGATCACACACCGGTTCCTCCCATGAATGATGAAGAAGAAATTCAACTACCCACAACTGATGAACAAGATATTTAGCTACCAGAACCTGAAGGAATGAGGACATGTTCATCAACTACAGCACAATCCATGAGAAAGAAGAAGCTGAAAAAGTAGCAAAAAGAAGAGCAGCTACACCGACGAAGAAATACATAAAGAGAAAGAACAAGAAGGTAGTTGAGCCACCTAAGAAAAAGAGGAAATACTTAAGGAGTAAGGAAGATATAGAGGAGACTGACACTACAAATGACCGGGATCAATTCAAGCTAGTTCGTAATAGGGATAGTACAATAGAAGAAATTATTGAAGACAAAATTGAGAATGGAAATCTTACAGATCCAAGCAGGGGCAAATTTGGCAAAATGTCAATCGAGGAAAAAACAAAGATCGAACATGCTATCGTCCAAATGAAGATAAAATTCAAGAGAGTACCGATGGAATTTGCATGTCAATTGCCAAAAGAACTTGATGAAAAAATAAGTGAGAGATGGGCTATTGCATTAGATATAGAGAAAAGGAAGAGAGAACGGTCATTAGGCCGAGCAGCCACACACTTTAGTTATGCTAAGGTAACTCAATACATCACAAAGTATCAAGCTAGATTTCTAGTCAAGAATAGAGAAATGCAGATCATGGATGAGAATGTGGATGATATGGATGTCATATGTGACTCTCTATGGACATCAATTTTGAAAGAAAAAGAGAAAGCTAAACAGGAAGCATTCCTGAAATTGTCTAAAAAGAGACATAGTTCAAAAGATAAAGGTATTTTCATCGATGGTAACAAAGGTAAGAAAATAGAAGACACCAGTATATTAGTTACCGAGGTAATTCATATCACTGAACAAAAGGAAGAAATAAAAATTTCACAGGATGCACAAGATCAAGTTAAGATCCACTTGCAAAAGAAAACCGATGATGATGCACTCATTGAGGACATCACTAACGGTGATCCTGATGATGCGGATGATGAAAATGTGACCATTACACAATACAAAGATGAAGCATTCGACACTGCTAGTGTGCTCACATCACTACTAGGTGAACTACCTAAACTTGCAGAGGCAGTTGAGATAATCTCACAAGTACAACCCGATGTCTCACATCCTGAGTCAATTAAACATACTACTGAGCTTCAAGCACCCGAGCAACCTACAGATACAAATGAGCCTAACAAACCAGGGGCACAGTCTACAAAACCAAAGGAACCTAAAGAAACCAAGTCAACTGAGGTGAACCCACCTGATACTACAACCGAGACTCCCACTCAATCTACCGAGGAGCAGAAGAAGGATGATATAGTGTCAACTGGTAAGGATACTTCGAGGAGTGAAGAAAAAGCTATTGTTGTAAGTGAGAAGAAGTCACCTCTTGCCCCGAAGAAGAAGAAGAAGAAAGCCAAAGGGCCGGTCACCATTGATGAAGTTATCATTATACCTGAATGTGACTCGTGAACCCTAAGCCCCGAGGAACTAAGTCGATATGGGGAGTTATGTTCAAGGAAAGCGGCATAAGAGAAGTTGAGGCAAGAACACAAACACAAAGAAGTGTTAAATGATGTATGGGATATTCTACAACAGATAGTACTGGAAACAAATATTGATGAGAATACTCCCATCATAGATTAGCTTGCCACACTCACCGACAAAATCAATGCCCCTGATACAGATGCAGACAAAAGAATAGAAGAAAGGGTAGAATCCAAGATTCAAAACAAATTGGCAGAAAGGATTAGCATAGAAGTGGCATTGAACAAAGTAAAATTTTTTGAGGTCATTATCGAGGTAAAATCCATCACCCAAATAATCTGTCAACTGCTAATCAAGCTTTGTACTTAATTAAGACACCTTCACTATAGAAGTCAGTGAAAAGATAAAAGGTTTAGAAGAAGAGATCAATTTGAGTACACAAGCAGCTATCATTGAGCCAACTGCTTTCTTAAATCATATTAACCGAGTTCAGGAACTCTGATGGCTGATAGAAGATTTAAGGAAACAAGAAGCACACATCACCGATTAGGTTACAGAGTTACAGAAAGAACTCACTCCTTACCTGAAGATTTTTGAAACACACATTGTCAAAGTTGAGCAACTTGTAGCTACACCAGAGATTTCGGTGTTGGATAATATCTTTGACATGCATGCACAAGTCGGTCTTGAGCATATTGCTCTTACCAACTTGAAAGAGGAATGAGACAACCTCTTGGAGTTTGTGAAGAAAACCCATCCAAACATTTTTGATAAGGTGTAAGTATACATTATATTTTTTTTGCATTTGGCATTATTATCAAAAAGGGGGAAAACCAACCATGTATATGCCAAATTAGTATACTTTGATATGGATATTACATACTACCAGGAGCATACACCGAGGGGGAGTACTTTTTGTACTTAGAAGTTTTTTGTTGTGGATATGTATATGGTGGAGATATAAGGAATATATAGAAACATTTTGTCTATATACATTTTGAAGTTTTGATACTAATGCCAAAGGGGGAGATTGTTAATCTCTATTGAGCATTTAAGGTTGTCATTAGTATCAAAGGATAGTAAACAGGTTGGTCAGTTACTTATATTGAGACAATCGGTAACTAGAAGTAAGACAGAGCAGTCGGTAAAGCTTGTTACACCGAGCATCACACAGTTAACCGAGCACTAGCGACACTAAAACTGACGGTCAGTAAACACCGAGCAGATTATACAGTGTTTAGCGATGGTCACAGAAAATGGCATAGTAATCAGAAATGGCACATTATTCTATGCAAACGGTTATAACAGATAGTAAAATGGTTTACCAAGATTGAGGAGCATTTATTGTAAAAGATATTCATTAAATGCAATGATTATCTTATTTGTATTAGTTGATCTAGGTTATTTTGCACCGTAGATCTTAGGGTTATGATTATTTTTGTAACCTAATTTTTGCTAAGGGGGAAAAATAGAACACTATATATTTTGTTTGTTCGGACCATTTTTATGAGGTTGTTGAACTTACATATATGAATCACGGAGCACTTGAAGAATTTTCCTATCTTCAAGAGAATCAGTTTACCGAGCAAAATCAGACAAGGCTACCGAGAAAAACAGAGCAGAGAACCATCATAGATAAGTTGATATTTTGATAAGCACTTATAGATCTATTTCAGACAATTGAGTTGTCAACTAGCAGATAATTTACCTATTACTTTCTGACAATTGTGATAGAGTTTTTGATAAATCTCTTAACAGAGTAGACTTAACAGTCTTTGTATAAATCTCTTAACCTAGTACACACTTCATTTAGTGTTGTTAAATCCTATAACTAGGTAGATCTAGTTGATCTAATATGTTACTCCTAATAGGGTAAGATCACCAGAAGTGATCAAAACTTGTAGCCTTAATAGGCAAACCTTTTCTATCTGCAGTAGTGAAGAATTTGTGGGTGTCATCCCCACCACAGTTTTTACCTTCTAATAAGGGTTTTTGCATTACCAAAATACTTGTGTTATGTGATTATCATATTGATTTCATGTTTTTTACTTTCTTAAGTTAACTAGATGATTGATTTATGCAATTAGATTCAAGTTATTTTGATCGGTTATCAAATTATTCAGTTATTGATCAGAAAGGTTTTTAAAGTAAAGTTTTGAAGGCACTGATTCACCCCTCCCCTCTCAGTACCTATCTCTCCTAATTCCAACAAATTCATCATTAAATATCAATTGCATCGCATGTCTGCCAAAGCATATAATAGACATTAATCATTAATATATTAAAGCAATAAGATAAAGTGTGTCATTCATTTTGCATCCATCTAATCTATGTCATAAATAAGACATCCATATACAAAGAAAGTAAAATAAATGAATCCATAACATTTTGTCTCAAAAAAGCATAAAAAGGAGCATATAAATAAGATCATATAGAACTCTATATCATCATAAACTAAAGTCCAACATATAATGACATCAAATAAAGTATATCAAATGTCCATCAAATGTATATCAAGTGTCTATCGAAGTCTATCAAAGTACATCAATACAATATCTCGATCAAAAATGATATATGATACATCAAGAGTGTGCACATCAAAATCAACTGGCACCACCTGCACTTGTATCTATACCATATGTAACATAGCCATCTGTATTTGTGCCTGGACCTTTGCTAGAACTGGGTTGAGTACCATGTTGAGCCATAGAAGCCATGGATTTCTACATCATCACATTGAATTGGGTCATCTGATGCCTCATCTAAGAGACATCATCCTGTAAGGATCTAACATCTTGAACCTGTTAACCCATTTTCCTGTCATAGCCAAAATCCTAAGAAAGTTGTTTATTCTTGTGCAAGCCCTAAGATAGTTGCCATGCCCTAGCTGAAATTTGTTTTGATCAGCAAAGAAAATTTGTTATATTTCATGGCTTGCACCCTTAGCCAGGGGTATTTTATGGTGTGTCCAAGCCTCAATCAAGATCGCATGTGCTCAAGTGTTCAAACTAGGGAGAATTTCAAATTTTAGGTTCTAAGAAATAGGGTTTATCCATGTCTAGGGTTTCAAAATTTATCTAAGTCCATAAGCCCTAGCCTTTTCTATTTCTCCATTACCTTTTTCGGGCCACTTGGTTTCCCTTTATGCATGTGTTTTATTTCCTTGGCGGGCTGATTCAGCGATCTAGCAATTATGGTGTTCGTTGAGTCTCCAAGTTCTCAGGCAATTTTTCTTTTTATTTGGCGACCCAATGAATACAGTCAGTCGCGTATTGTCCTGATCCTAGTGGCTAAGCTCCTCACATCTAGTGACCTAGCAAACAATTATGTTTCCCTTCAGTCGCCGAATCTCCAGATATCTGGTCAAGGCAAGAAGGGTTTCAAGATTGAATATGAGTCGTGGATGCGGATCTAGATTGACAGCTAGCGTTGATTCTCTAGATGTAACCCATGGTTAGTAAATGATTCTACGATCATGTGAAGTCCTTTGTTCATGTGATCTCCAGATGGCCTGGGTTAAGCCAAAGGTTAGGTCCTAGGAAGTCATGTTTCTTTTCAACGAACACACTGCTGAGGCTTTTTCGCGTGTTCTCATGATCTAACCCAAGGTCAAGTTTTTATTCAGTGACTTCGAGATTACTCAGTCTTGTAATCTCCAGATCCAATGTGAGTTAAGTTCTAAGGTTCAGTGATCCAACAAGGACCACAAGATGAGGACAAGATCAACGGTTAGTGCTTGATATTGAGATATAACTGGGGTTAAGTGAAAGATCTGCCAACTTGGTGAATTCTTTATTCGCATATTCTCAGAATTAAACTGGGGTTAAGCTAAACATCAAGCGATCACGAGAATGCTTTGGTCACATTTTCACTAGGTCGAGGATGAGTTAAGATAGAAGACTTGGAGATTAGATCTGGTTCGTTGATGAGATTGATCAGGTGGTGGTCGCTTGTTCACTGGATGAAACCTGAGGTTAAAGAAACACTTAGCGATCACATGAATGATTCATTCGCATGATCTCTTCATCAGATTGTGGTTAAGCCAAACATCTCGTGACGTGGGGAATTTCTTTAGTCGCATAATCTCCATATGATTAAGGGTTAAGGGATGCTTGCTAAGGTCAGGGTGGGTCCAGTTGCCAGGTGTCACTGAGGTGCTCGATTCTGATTGGATGCAAGGATATGATGATGTGGCTAGGTAAATTTTAAAAGGTTTAAATGATTGTGGTCATTAAATAAGAACCACCCAATCTGTCAGGAAAGGATGAAGATCAACGGTCATGTTTTAAACTTTGATCAGTTAGTCTTTGAACCATAATTTGGATCTTTTACAAGGTTTTCGCAGGGTTTTAAACAATGAAGTAAGTACGACAAGGCCAGATCAGTTTTGATTTTTCTCCAGGATGGTTGTAGGTAGGAAATTGATGAAGATGATATTGGTAGCCACCTGGATCATATTTGCTTCATGGGTGTCATGTCGGTTTAAATGCAGAGGACCATTGTTTGACATAGGCATCTAGGGTATGATGATTGTCAGTTGTTTCTATGCCCTGATTCACGCAAGCTCTCTTTTGGTTGGTCCTAGTATTTAATTTAGTCTTGTCTGCAACAAGAAATTGGTTGAATTTGCAATTGCAGTTAGCCTATGATTCTAAAACCCAAATAATTGTACATCATATTTGATCTGATCCTTACTGGGTTTTCAAGCTTTCTTGTCTACTTTTATTTCTTGTTGTATCTGGTTGTTGAAATTTGAATTTTTCCCTAAATGATCTTTTTCTTATTGCAATCCTTGTTTCTATAAAAGGATTTTCCAGATCATTTAGAAAGGTTGTTGGGTGACTGGCTGCTGGTTGGTTGAAAACTCTTGAACACATGAGGCTGAAAAGTTGAATGTGCATCCTCAGTCCAGAGTGTAACATTTTTTGCTAGTTGTATCAACACAAGGGAAAAACCTTCTTCATCTTTTGCATATTGTCTAAGGTATTTTCTAAATCAAATTTTAATACAAGGATTTGAATCCTCATACTTAATATAGCTTCTCATTCTCAGATCTCTCCTTTGGTCATGCTTCTTGAGTTTTGGATTTTCTAGTTCATTTCTCAGAGTTATCTGTGTATATGTCTTATCTCTCAGCCTTGATCTAGGATTAGGTTAAAATTCTTTGAGTGAAGCATAGATTCAATTGGTTTAATAGGAAGGATGTTTGTAAGTAGTGTAAGAGTCTGGTTTACTATATTTATGGCTTGGAGTCTCTGATAAATCTAGTAGTTGTTCTTGTATTCTATGTCTACTTTAGGTATAATTCCCAATGGATAAGGCACTGATCAGAAACTAGTATCCCTTGTGGTGTTACAAGTGTGGCATGGTTATTTACATTTTGCAAGAAACCCAAACATTAATCATTACCAATCCTAACATCCCTCAAAGTCTTAAGGTCACAAGACCATTTTGTTCCACCATACCAATGGAGAGTCAATGAATGACTGGTTATCATTTAGCACTTTCTTGTTATCATCTTCTTTGTTCAATCTAGTCTAAAGTCCTAGAAATGCCATATGTTACTAGATTAGGTACACCCGCCTTGGTTTTGCTGAGCCAAAAGTGAAGAGGGTAGTCTTGTCCCTATAGTTGGTCTAGTTACCTACTGATATCCCCAAATTTGGAATTAACCCCTCCTCAAAATCATTCTCAGGTATATTGGTGTCTCATGGAATGTAAAATCTTCTCAAGAATTAACAGAACCAAAGTATCAGGAGCCTGTGAAGCTAGAGCTACATGTACTTGTGGAACTAGTATCAGGGAAACCTATGGGCCAGGTGAAACTCTGACAATCTAAGGTCTATGTTGACCCCAACAAGAAACTCTCACCTGATGAAGGGATCTGAATGGTCCTCCCCTCATCTGCACTCTGCCACCTCTCATCCTCACACCACCACTAGTAAGTATCGGGGAAACAAATGGTGCAATAACTTGCCCACCTCGCCTAGCTCTCCCAACTCTCCTCCCCTGTCTCCCACCTCTCCAACCACCACCACCATTATCATCATCATCATCATCAAAGTTATCATCTATGTCAGGTATTGACTCCACAGTATCCCTGAATTAAGGAAATGGATTTTGGTTGAACCACTGGACATAATCATCAGTCATTTCGGCATCAACAATGTGCTCTCTCATATCCTAGGCCAAATGGGATAGACCTAGGAGCTCATCTCGGGCCACACAATAATCCACTTGTGGACCCCATAATCAAGCTCATCATCAGTATTACTGTCATTATCATCATTATTGCTTCTACTACTAGATTTACCAATCTTCAGAGAAGTCATGAAAGCAGACTCAATAGACGGTACAAAACTATTATCAAAGTTATCAAGTTCAAAAGTTGTAAGCTTACTGATCAAACTGTCAAGAGTGAGAGTACTGCTAGGTGCAGATCTCATTTCGTGTAATGCAGATATTTTGATAGCATAAACAGGCAATAGGGTTCTCAAAAATTTTCTTACCATTGTTTCTTTAGAAATGACACCACCAGATCCTCTGATAGCATTAACTACTTCCTTTATTCGGTTTGTGTACTGCACTATGTTCTCTCCTTTCATTTTCATATCATCGAATCTTCATCTTAAATTTTTAGCTCTAGCTCTTCTGACATTTGCATCACCACTATAAACTAGAGTAATTTTATCCCACATGTCCTTTGAAGTAGCACAATCCTTGACGTCTTCAAATTCAGCATCTGTAAGAGCAGTAGCAATCTCCATCATGCTAACATTGTTCTCATGTCTATCTCTTAATTGGTCAAGAGTCAAAGGTCTTGTAGGTGGTGCTAAGTAGCCATTCTCCAATAGAGTGAGGGCAGAATTCCCAATTCTAGATATATGCAGTTTCATTCGGCTTTGCCATATTGTGAAATTATCCTTGTTCATCTTTCGCACTTCCCTCTTATACATTTCATGATCTTTTTATCGATGTCCTTAAAACTCTGTTCCAAGAAACCAATGCTCTGATACCAATTGTTAGAATAACTGAGAGGGGGGTGAATTAGTTATCCACAGTCCCAATTACAAAATGTAAAACTTCTTAAACAAATTCAACTTAATCTACAGCTCGGTAAACAATAATACTAAACTGTCTGTGCATTTTGTCGATTACCAGTTAATCATTCATAGTGATTACCATCCAAATCACATATGCAATATGTAAAGTATGACAATCAAGAAATCACCATAATAAACACATAACACAAGAGATTTAATGTGGAAACCCTACAAAGGGAAAAACCACCTAGGACCGGTAACCCAAAATTGTTCACTCTTTTGAAGTGAGCTCGGTGAGGAGCCAGCACTGTTAAAGGTTACAAAACACACTCTAAGGTGTGACCTTGTTAGAGGATTTAACGCTAACCGTTATCATCTTACCAGCATTCACTATGGGGTTGACAGGATAACAAATGCACATTCTATGAGTGACATTACAAGACTTTCAAGTCTACTCGGTTAAGAGATTTATCTAATTACAATGGTTAAACTGTAACAGCAGGTGATATGAATACAATACAACTTGATTTGCAGATGTTCAGATCTATTCTTAATCTCATAAAATCCTCTGATCAATATATCTATTCAATTCATCAACATACAGTAACTTACTGTCCCTCGGTAAAAGCTCTCTAACACTTGGTAACTCTGCAGTTCGGTTCTCCTTTAACCAATTTGATCATGCATGCATGAAGCTTGTTCACGCGATATCTCTATAGTTATCTTCCTCCGGCATGAGTTTCATTGTGAAACCCTAGTCTCTTAAATAGACAAGTAAATTGTTTTCTTTTAATCCATCAGATTTTTCCGCTTAGTCTCCTTCATTGCTTTTTTTGCTTAAACCTTCCTCGGCAGATGTGTTTCAATTCATTCCTTTAGATCTTCCTTGAATTTTTCCAGCTGTTGATCTTATAACAAACTTTATCTTTCCACTTTGATTACGAGGTACTTTCTAGCTCATCAATTTTGTTGGCTAAACTAATCATTTAGTTCCTTTGTTCATACTCGGTTAACAAAGAGATGTGTCAGTGAACACAAGCTCGGTTTATAATATGCTCGGTATACACTACACTCCTTGGTGTATACTGGAATGCTTCATTAACCGACCACACTACTTTGTAACATTTTGCTTCTATCTTCATAACAAATTAATGTAACATAATCAAGTCAACCATATGAAGTCATAGACTCATCAATATGTTACTGAGAGTATTCCTTATCCTCATCTATCATATCCATCTTCCTCAATGTAGATATCTCGGTTCTTCATCTTTCTCTTCTCTTCTACAGATGTGTTAGATATTTGCAACTACCATGATAAGTACTGTCAAAACTAGTTGACATCAAAGACAACATAAAAATGATTCAATTATCTTACATAACACTTCAGTGTTCGGTGATCTCTAATCACTTGTAGTTCTTCAATCATGTTCTCAATCAGTTGTAGTTCATCAATCTCTACATTTGGCATTGATGGAAACTCAAGCAATATGAAGTGTACCATACACATACCAAACATGTATTCTACAAATTTGTAAACAAATTTTGTAGCTCGGTATAAGCTCTCTTTAGCTTAATATGTTTAATCACTACGTTACATAACAGCATTGTAAGTGAAAACTATCTTCTGCAAATATGATCTTTGCAGTTCTCAAATTTCTTCTTCTATTCTCAGCAACTGATCTTAAACACTCTCCTTGACTTTCTCAGATTGTCTCTCCATTAGATATATGTTCCATTATTCTCTTCGGTTATCATATTGTTTATCTCTCCCTTTGACAACAATGCCAAATAAACAAATAAGCATACAGCTCTGTAGTAGCCATATAACTCTTTGTTGTCCTGTTCATTTATTGTATCTCTATATACAAATTATGCCACTGGTTTCTCAAATCTTTCATAAACTTAGACAAAATCCAAAGTGTGAACTATGTTGCATCAACATGAATGATATTCTGATAAGATTAGGCTGATGCAACCTCCAGATCACATTAGTGACTAGTAGACAAGGGAGGGACCCCAAGTCTAGTCCTCAAGTATTCAAATGTATCTTTCGGTAAAGGCTTGGTAAATGTGTCTGCAAGTTGCTCTTTAGATGTAACAAATTCTAGCTTCACTTGCTTCTCCTTTACTTGTTCTCTTAAGTAGTGATACTTGATATATATGTGCTTTGTTTTTTAATACATCATTGGATTCTTTGAAATGTTTATAGCACTAGTATTATCACAGTATATAATCACCGGCTCAGTGATTACCTCATTCATTCCTTCCAACACTTGCTTAATATATGCAATATTTGAACACTTTGTAGTAGCAGCAACATACTCTGCTTTGGCTGTAGACTGGGAAATACAAGACTACTTCTCACTTGTCCAGGTAACAAGTCTTTCACCAAAGAAAAATGCTCCTCTGGTTGTTCTTTTTCTGACATCCACATTTCCAACCCAATCAGCGTCGGTGTAGACTCTTAGTTCAAATTTTCCATCCTTAGGATACCATAATCCATCGTCCTCTATTTTCTTCAGGTATCTTAAGATTCTCTTTGTAGTAACCATGTGTGTCTCCCTAGGATTTTATGAAAATCTTGCAACAATCCCCACAGCATGTGCAATATCTGGTGTACTATGCACTACATACATTAATTTACCAATCATAGATCGGTATAGTGTCTAGTTCACCTCTGTAGTTTCATCCTCTTTAGTCAATTTGCAGCCTATGACTATAGGTGTTCCAACTGGTTTAGCATCTTCCATGCCAAATATTCTCAGTACTTCTTTGATATACTTATATTGTGTGATGAATATCCCATCATTCTGTTGAATAACCTGTAGTCCTAGAAAGAACTTAATCTCTCCAAACGTAGACATTTTGAATTATTTTTTCATCTCATCAGCAAATTATTTACATATGTGATCTTGTCCTCCAAAGATAATATCATCCACAAATATTTCAGCAATCAGGATCGTATCATCTAATTCTGCTTTCATATACAGATTGTTGTTCTCACTAATTCTAACAAATCCAATACTTAACAAATAAGTATCCAGCCTTTCATACTAGGCTCTCGGTGCTTGCTTTAAACCATACAAAGCTTTATGTAATCTACATACCATGTCTTTCTTCTCTGGATCTACAAACCCTTATGGTTGTTCTATGTAGACTTCTTCAAGTATCCCATTCAGAAATGCAAACTTAACATCCATTATTTGATAAACCTTAAATTTCTTATGTGCTGCATAGGCTAGTAACATTTGAACTCATTCTAGTCTAGCAACAGGTGCAAAGGTCTCACCATAATCAATTCCTTCCCCCTATGTATATCCCTTGCAAACTAGTCTGGCTTTATTCCTTGTAACCTCTTCATTTTCATTCAGCTTGTTTCTGAAGATCCACTTAGTACCGATAACATTCTTATCCTTGGGTCTAGGTACTAAGGTCCATGTCTTTTTTTTCTCTATCTATTCAATCTCTTCATTCATTGCATTTATCCACTCTTCATTCTCCAATGCAACTTTAACATTTTTCGGTTCATATTCACAAACTAAGCATGTACCTTGTCTTGACTTACTTCTCATTTGCATGCCAGCTTGCTTGTCGCCAATGATTTGGTTCTCAGGATGATGTCTCCTAACAAATCTTGCCAGTACCCAATCTCTTCTTTGTTGTTCATCCTGTTCAGGTTCAATTTCTTGCTCGGTAGCCTCTTCCTGCTCATCGATGTTCCTTTCCTATTCCTCGGCCTTGTTTTCTTGATGCCCAGTTGATACAGTCTGCGGCTTCAGTTGGTACTCTAGATGTTCAATGTAAGTGAATCTACCATAATCTTCTAGTTCCTTTGAGCTTTCTTCTGCATTCTTATCATCAAATACATCAACCCTGACATTAGTGCTTTCAATCATTTTATTAATAACTCTGTTTAGACACTTATATGCTTTGATTTTAGTGGAATATCCAAGAAATATCCCTTCATCGCCTTTTGAGTCAAACTTTCCATTTCTTTCATCTTTCAGAATAAAGCATTTACTTCCAAAAATTCTGAAATAACTTACAGTGGGTTTGTGACCAAACCATAACTCATAGGGTGTTTTGTTAGTGTCCTTACTTAGTTGTACTCGGTTTAGCACATAGACAGTTGTGCTAACTTCTTCTCTCCAGTATGTCTGAGCTACATTTTTCTCTATCATGAGTGTCCTTGCACAATCAATAGTTGATCTATTCCTCCTTTCAGCAATGTCATTCTACTGAGGTGTTCTCAGTGCAGAAACTTGTCTTTTAATACCATGCTCATTACAATAGTTAGTAAATTCATCAGAAATAAATTCACCACCTTTGTCAGATCTTAAGCATTTCAATTCCTTACCAGTTTCTTTCTCTACTTTTTCTTTATACCATTTAAACATCTTAAATGCCTCTAATTTTTCTTTTAGGAACATCACAATCATCAATCTAGTATAATCATTAACAAACAAAATGAAGTATCTATCTCCATAATAGCTTTGTGTTCTCATGGGACCACATAGGTTGGTGTGAACTAGCTCCAAAAATTTCTTTGTTGAGTAATATTTGCTCTTAAAACTAGATCTTGTCATCTTACCTTTCTAACAATGATGACACATTACATGATCCGGCTTTGTTACGCTAGGCAGACCTCTAACCTTTTTCTTTCTACTAATCTTGATCATGTTGTCAAAGTTTACATGGCATAACCTTTTATGCCACAGCCATGCATCTTCATCTTTCATCATTAAACAAGAAGACTTATCATTATCAAGATAAAACAAGTTACCTTTCATTTGTGCCCCTGTTCCAACAAGTTTTCCTCTTTCATCAAATATCTTCACTGTCTTGCTCTCAAAAGCTACACGGTGGCCTGAATTGTTAAGTTGTGCCACACTTAGAAAATTATAATTTAGTCCTTCTACCCAATAAGCATTATCACATTTAATTTTATCATTTATCAGTAACGATCCCTTTCCTCTAATCATACAAGGTGTATCATTTCCCATTTTTACAGATCCTCCATTATATTGCTCAAGATGATCAAATTTTTCTTCATCACCAATCATGTGATGGGTACAGCCACTATCAATGATCCATGTATCATTTTTATTAACCTTAGAGATAAGATTTGTCTTTACATACCTTTCTTCTTCCTCAGAATCATCCTTCATTGCAACAAACACCACTTCCACATCATCATCTGTGTCGGTCTCAGTATCACTCTTCAACAATGTAACATACCTTCTTGCCTTTATCATTGTTGTCTCGGTTGTCTCTTTTGTAGTGTTGGTAACTCCTTTTGTTTCTTCTCTCATAGCTTCGTTCACTAGATCGATCCTTGTTTCTATCATCTTCTTTCCTGTTTGGACATCTAGCCGCAATATGACCAACTTCTTTGCAGTTAAAACATGCCAAAGGTAATTTACCTCTATATCTACCTTTTCCTTTAGGTAAAATCCTGGCCATAAGAGCTTCAAGCTCATCAAGCTCATCATCACTATTACTGTCATTATCATCATTATTGCTTCTACTACTAGATTTACCAATCTTCAGAGAAGTCGTGAAAGCAAACTCAACAGACAGTACAATGCTATTATCAAAGTTATCGAGTTCAAAAATTTTAAGCTTGTCGATCACACTATCAAGAGTGAGAGTACTACTATCAGGTGCATATCTCATTTCATGTATTGTAGATATTCTAATAGCATAAACAGGCAATAGGGTTCTCGGAATTTTGCTTACCATTATTTCTTCAAAAATGACACCACCAGATCCTTTGATAGCATTAACTACTTCCTTTATTCGGTTTGTGTACTGCACTATGTTCTCTCCTTTCATTTTCATATCATCGAATCTTCCTCCTTGTAATGAGATCGGTACAACACTATTATCAAAGTTATCAAGTTCAAAAGTTGTAAGCTTACTGATCAGACTATCAAGAGTGAGAGTACTACTGCCAGGTGCAGATCTCATTTCATGTATTGCAAATATTCTGATAGCATAAATAGGCAATAGGGTTCTTAGAATTTTTCTTACCATTATTTCTTTAGAAATGACACCACCAGATCCTCTGATAGCATTAACTACTTCCTTTATTCGATTTGTGTAATGCACTATGTTCAATCCTTTCATTTTCATATCATCGAATCTTCCTCTTAAACTTTCAGCTCTGGCTCTTCTAACATTTGCATCAAAACTATAAACTAGAGTAATTTTATCCCACATGTCCTTTGAGGTAGCACAATCCTTGACATCTTCAAATTCGGCATCTATAAGAGTAGCAGCAATCTCCATCATGCTAACATTGTGCTCATGTCTATCTCTTAATTGGTCAAGAGTCAAAGGTCCTATAGGCGGTGCTAAGTAGCCATTCTCCAATAGAGTGAGGGAAGAATTCCCAATTCTAGATATATGCAGTTTCATTCAGCTTTGCCATATTGTGAAATTAACCTTGTTCAGCTTTAGCACTTCCCTCTTATACATTTTGTGATCTTTCTGTTGAAGTCCTTAAAACTCTGTTCCAAGCAACCAACACTCTGATACCAATTGTTAGAATAACTGAGAGGGGGGTGAATCAATTATCCACAGTCCCAATTACAAAATGTAAAACTTCTTAAACAAATTCAGCTTAATCTACAGCTCGGTAAACAATAATACTAAATTGTCTGTGCATTTTATCGATTACCAGTTAATTGTTCATAGTGATTACCGACCAAATCAGATATGCAATATGTAAAGTATGACAATCAAACAATCACCACAATTAACACATAACACAAGAGATTTAACATGGAAACCCCGCAAAGGGAAAATCCACCTGGGACCAGTAACCCAAAATTGTTCACTCTTCTGAAGTGAGCTCGATGAGGAGCCAACCCTGTTAAAGGTTACAAAACACACTGTAAGGTATGACCTTGTTAGAGGATTTAACACTAACCGTTATCATCCAACCAGCATTCACTATGGGGTTGACAGGATAATAAATGCACTTTCTATGAATGACATTACAAGACTTTCAAGTCTACTCGGTTAAGAGATTTATCTGGTTACAATTGTTAAACTGTAACAACAGGTGATCTGAATATAATACAACTTGATTTGCAGATGTTCAGATCTATTCTTAATCTCATAAAATCCTTTGATCAATATATCTATTCAATTCATCAATATTCAGTAACTTGTTGTCCCTTGGTAAAAGCTCTCTGATGCTCGGTAACTCCATAGTTCGGTTCTCCTTTAACCAGTTTGATCAGGCATGCATGAAGCTTGTTCACGCGATATCTCTGCAATTATCTTCCTCCAGCATGAGTTTCATTGTAAAACCCTAGTCTCTTAAATAGACAAGTAAACCGTTTTCTTTTCATCCATCAAATTTTGCTGCTTAATCTCCTTCATTGATTTTGTCGCTTAAACCTTCCTCGGCAGATGTGTTTCAATTCCATCCTTTAGATCTTCCTTGAATTTTTCTAGTCGTTGATCTTATAACAAACTTTATCTTTCAACTCTGATTAAAAGGTACTTTCCAGCTCATCAATTTTGTCGGCTAAACTAATCATTTAGTTCCTTTGTTCATACTCAGTTAACAAAGAGATACGTTAGTGAACACAAGCTTGGTTTATAATATGCTTGGTATACACTATACTGCTCGGTGTATACTGGAATGCTTCATTAACCGACCACACTGCTTTGCAATATTTTTCTTCTATCTTCATAACAGATTAATGTAACATAATCAAGTCAACCATATGAAGTCATAGACTCATCAATAAGTTACCAAGAGTATTCCTTATCCTCATCCATCATATCCATCTTCCTCAATGTAGATCTCTCAGTTCTTCATCTTTCTCTTCTCTTCTACAAATGTGTTAGATATTTGCAACTACCATGATAAGTACTGTCAAAACTAGTTGACATCAATGACAACATAAAACTAATTCAATTATCTTACATAACACTTCAGTGTTCGGTGATCTCTAATCACTTGTAGTTCTTCAATCATGTTCTCAATCATTTGTAGTTAATCAAGGTTGTGCTATCATATCCTTAAGGATACAGCCCCAACCAACTGTGAATCCATTCCCTTTGCGATCCGATAGTAGGAACCCACCAATCAGGACACGCAACACTATAGAAAGTACTGGAAAGGAAACAAACTGTGCCCACGAGATACTCTTGTCACCAATAATGGGATCACCAAACAACCGCTTGTACACTGACCCATCATATCCCTGATCATAATATACTATCTCTCTGTGAGTAGGAATCTGAAGTAACCTATACACATCCTTAGGAGTGATAGTCATCTCCCCAAGTGGCAACTAGAAGGTGTTATGGTCGGAGTGCCAATGCTTTGTAGCAATAAGAAGACCCTAACACACTCAAAATTGAGGCATATCCAGTAGAAAACAAAGACCGCATCGACCAATGAGGCATCGCTCGTGCGTGCGTAGATCATCTATCATGGGTATAGACCTTGGACATAAAGCTTTCGGAGGTGAACCTACGAAATCAAGTGACATTAAATCAGTGATCAATCATCCAAAGTAAATTATCACAAGTCAATCATAATCATATCCTATCATCATCATCAATTTTCCTAATTCTACTCAGAGAAGACAAAAAACAATCAAACCAATCAACCAGGATTGACAATCAACATTCATCAAACAAGATCAAACTGACATCAAACCACTTGTTTCATCACAGGATCAATGGATATCATTCATCAATCGATTGCGAGAATCATTTGAATCGGATAAGCCAATCAAAATTGGGAAAATTTACAAAAAAGCCTCTACGCATCATTGTATAGCTTGTTTGTACTAAAACGCATACGTGCTACTATTTTGATTGTATGCGCTACGAAAATTATCATACGTGTCAAAACACATTCTAAGCGTCATTCTAGCTAGAACACGCTATTCTAATAGTGTGTACACACTACAGGAAATTTGAAAAGCGTTGACCTAATTGTAAGCGCTATTTTGCATATCAAAGGTGTAAAACTTAACTAGGGCATCAACTTGTACGCGTTATTTGATAAATCAAATGCGTTATTTTAGGATGCAGAGGCACTAAAATAATCGTGTATGCACTATTAAAAATATTGTACGCGCTATTTGGGAAAATTAGCAAATTAAGAGGGGTTTGACACCTAAAAAATTAATTTTTTTACAAAAAAATACAATAAATCATAAAATTTAGCAAAATAGGGTACTCACCGGAGGTTTGTAATCTCGTGGATTTTGGTACCGAGGACCACGCTCAAATTTGTGATCATGAAGAGGGACAACCATCGCGAAATGTGTGCAGAGGAGGCAGAAAAAAAAATTCAAAGCTAAAAGCTGAAAATTAATAGTAAAACTGACTTTTCACCCCTATATATAGCCATTTGACCTAAAAGGGGCTATTTAGTGAAAAAATTAGCCCGGGGTCAAATTTCATCACCAAATTAACCAAATCAGGGGCATTCCTACTAGCTAAACAGTCCCATCATTGTCGAAGATAAAATCAAAGTGAACGCAAAAGTATTTGAAACATTATCAAACCTATATATCTTTCACCAAAATGTATTCTATTTCATTTTTGAGGACGTATACAATTGTATCGTCACCAATTTCAATTAGGATATGTTTCAGGATCATCGAGCATGAAATTTTTCAAAATCATCAGTGGGGCATCGAAATCAAGGAATCTTTTTCAAATCGAACATCATATCCAAAATCTATTGTCACATCGAGGAATCTGCATTATCGTCACACCGAACATTCTTTGAACGAAAGTGCTTCGACATTTGTAGACACCTAAAAATAGTCAAGACTAATCCAAGTGAGAAATCAAACTAAAATCAAAGATTAATTAAAATCAAAATCAAAATGGATGAATTAAATCAAATTAATCATTTAATTATGCAATTAATCAAATCAATTGTATAGTTAAATTAAATCAAATCCAACCCATTCAAGGGGTACATATGGCTAAAGAAATTAAATAAATCAATTAATTAATTACTAAAAATTCTCACCTACGACATGGGAAAAAATTAAATCAACCAATAGAAATTAAGAATTGAGGTCACATGGATCAAAGCCACATTGAATCTCAATCACTCATTTGGAGAATACATCTTGACCACACATTTTGTCTCATTGTCCCAAGTTTTGAGAACAAAATATTTAAATTGTCTCAACATTTGAAACCATAGACTTAACCCAAACTCAATCATGATTAAACTTACTCCACCACCTCAACTTGAAAAAAATTATAAATAGAAGTCAAAAATCAGGAGAAAAGGATCTCATAAGCATTTGAGAATTGCATCCTTACTATACTGAATTTGATTTGAAAGCTTAATTTAGCATATTTTCAGCAAAGATAGGCATAATCATTCATTTTTTTAGCATAATTTCTCATTTTAGAGTTGTCTCTAATGGAAGCTTGTTGAGAGCTCTTCATATACATCTTTAATAAGAGAGCCATAGGATGTTTATTATCTTTATCTTCATTCAATAGCTTCCTAAATTGTTATATTTTGCATAATTGAATCGATATATTGACAAACTAATTATATGAAGGTATTTCTTATACACATATATATACAAGCAATGGCGAGGATCAGGATATCATGTAGATCCCACAAGTAGGTAACTACGACTTTGTCCCTCAACCACATCAAACACCTCAAACAGAAAGATAAAACATACATGATAACCATACACAAGCAAATATGGGGTAAGTAACATCATGAATATAAATGACATATTTAACCATATAAATAATCATTATCAAAGTAACTAACATCATCTAACTGTAAACATATGATATCTCATGACTATCTAATATCAAATCACCATGTAATGTCATACATCCAAAATCACATAATAAAACTAAAATAATCAACGCACACATGAAAATGGCCTAAAAGAGTTTGGCAATATAAAATCAAAAAAGCAAACTATGGGTGGGCACTACAGTGCATATTATACATCACTGAAGTACAAAAAGATACAAAAAGTATCGTCTTAAAAATTATGACTTTCGTTGTATTTCCCAATACTAATGTCCCAATGGAGTTGATACTAGTGAGAGCTTTTCATTTGATCTCAACACTTTAATGTCACAATTGTCTCCATTGTTGAAATAGATTCATGTTCCATGCTCAGCTTTCTTTGCTTCTGGTTTGACTTCTAATTTTTCATTGTACTTATAGAATTCCATAAATTATTTATGGAATGTGGGGTTCTCAAATTGATTATAGGACAGTATATGTCCATATTTTATTTCCTCTTTGTTTACTATCACAATTCCATTATCAAACAACTTCATGAACTTTGCATTTAATATTTCCATGGTGACTAAACCTGCATGGTAACATGAAAGTACGAGTTGTTTATTAGACTCGATAAGCATCCTAACCCCATTAAACTTATTATCATTCATTGCCTTCCACATAAACCAAAGAATCTTTGTAAAAAGAGAGCCAAAACAAATTATACATTTTATCTAATATCATTTGCATAACTAGTTACTATTTACAACCAATTGTCATAATTTTTAACATCCCAATTAGTCATTGCTGCAAAAATAAACTAATAAACTAAATTTCTTTTGCATAAAAACAGTCAAAAAAAAAAATAAAGAAAGATAGATCATTGCTGCAAAAATAAAATAATAAACTAAATTTCTTTTGCATAAACAGTCAGAAAAAAAAATTGTGCTTAATGGATTTCAATTTCCTACAAATAAAGCATATATCAATAATAAAAAAAAGAGCTTCCAAGGTAAATGTCGAAGAGTTAGAAGCCATCTAAAACAAGTTGTCTTAGGCTCTAAAATATATTAGCCTTTAACAACTTTAAACATTTTTGCCACTGATTATAGCAAACTTAGTATTCCAATATCTGCTCAGATGTTCAGAGATGTGAGTATTATTAGAGAGATTTGTACACAAATTTAGCTTTCAGATCAATCCACTTGAAATCCTCATACTGATCACCCTCCTGAACACAAGTGGGAGGATACTGAATGGTTTTTGCAAGCTTCTCTGAGAATGGCATAAGTCCAACTTGATTGAGGGAGGTGATAATTTTGACTTAAGGAAGCCCAATCAACAAGATGATAATTATGAATAATATTATTAAAGCATTGAATAGCTTTTTAAACCATATTGATAGTGTATCCCTGAAGCAAGCTAAGAGGCTTCTCTGTGTTCAAGGTTCCACCAAATGGACCTACGGGCATATAACTTCTTTTTATTGTCTTGAATAAGCTGACAATTAATCATCTTTGGTCTTAACCAATCCCCAAGGTTTCTACGAACTGTGAAACGCCTTAGATCTTCCAGAGGTTATGTCATATCTACAACAAGGAGATCACTAAGGAAGAGCCTTCTAATGCTTGGCAAGCTTGGGGTAGCAAATAATCTATTGTTTCTAACTAAAACCTTCCATGGCTCATCTCCCTCTATCACAATGCCTTGTTTTTGGCTCTTAGTTTTCCCATCTAACCACTAGAAAGATCTTATCTTTTTCTGAATTTCGATTACCTGAAAACTGTTGAATACCAGAATTAAGATATTAATTTTTATTTTTATTATGTTAAATTAACCATTTCCAATCCCATTTCCCGATGATTTCCCTATTGATAAAACCTACCGATTTCTAAGTTTCATAACACCACGCAACTACTAAGATAACTCCAAGTTGCTGGAAATTGTTACTAACTCAAATCGTAGCCCCGTATTCTCAATTAGTTTACCTATCTTGATATGCATGAATTGTCGTGGTGTGTAAGAATGCAAACTCGTGTTTTTCGAATAATCCTCGATAATTTTCGGTGCTTATAATTATCTTGAATCTGTATCGCTTGTGGAACCGCTTAACACTCCAAAATTTTACAAAGCGGAAAGGGTTTGAATCCCTCTGCCCAAGTTTTGTGTGCATTTCCGATGGAACAGGGTAATTAGAGCAGATCGAACACATGCGCACACAAATTCTTGTTTTCATCATCAGATTTGTCAATATTCAAACTGCTCTGATAAACTCGCGTGCGGTACCATTAATTATCGACAACATTATAACCTTCATCTTTAGATGTGAGCTGTTACAATACTCAAGGGATTCTATGTGGTGTAAGACAATCACTATAAGCCACAATTACGCTCTTACAACCTCGCACTTAGCGCCAGGATATGTCGTGTAAACTGGCATTAATTTATTATGCTTTTCTGTTATGCTTTTCTGTTTCGGGCCTATTATATTGACCATTCATTTTTTTTCCTCATCGATATTTTATAATATCTTACATCGCTTCTGCATATGACACGTCTAGATTCTCATAATTAACTTGCTGCATCTAGATATCTCAAAGGGATTTGTATCCCATCAACCAAGGCGACTGCGTCCAAAACTCAGGAATTGATCACGAAACTACTAGAGCTACCCTCAATGGCATTCTAGGAAAAAGTTTAGAAAACATGACAACATGAATTACAAAATGCATCCCAATGATTGATGATAGCTAACAAAATTATTGGAGCACTTCAATAATAGAAGTCATCCTCCCTATTCAATCAATCCACTAATCTCCTCAGTAATTGTCAAATCAGTGAACAGTTCTGTAAAAGTCCAACCGTTATTCAATCAATTCACTAGTATCTCTCCTGTTCATCTAGGTGATTATTATTATCTCCGATTTATCAAAAAGTTAGCTTCCTCCAGTAATGTCTCCAAAATATATCGATAGAATCCACCATCTGCTCCCAAAAAGATATCACATTTTAAATTAGTGAAATTTATAATCTTAAACCTGAGTTAAATATAAAACCAGTGTTCCAAAATGCTGCATTTATACAAGCATTTCTGTACCATAATGTTGCAGGGTGCTTACTACATAACAAACCCCTTCTGAATAATTTCACTTGCCTTCTTATTCAGAATTAGCCACAGTAGTGTCCCCTACAACTAAACTTGTAACTCTTAAAGTATGATTTTGAGAGAATTACATGAATGTCATCAGCAGCAATCTGTACAACTTAATTTGCCTGACACCATATTTCTCAGTGGAGAATTAGGGCAAAGAAGCAGCTCTGGCAATAAATAAATAAAATTTAGCATTGCAGCAAGCAATAGCAATCTAGACACCGCTACTGTTATGCCCATTTAATTTCAGGCACAAATGCCTTGCGACCAAGTGTCAGGCTCTTTTTCACTATCAATCTGGCATTGGCCTCTGCAGCTGGAGTCTTAGCAAGAAACTGAATGGTTTTGAAATCCTAAAGCAGCCCCAAACGACAGCACATTCCACTCAAGTTTACTTCAACTAAGTTGCAGCTACTATGTTACAATGCTACAACAATCACGATCTTGTTCCAGAAAATATTCAGGTTTCATTTTGTGAAGATAAACCCTTTTGAATCAATGCAAGCACTTGACTAGACAAAGAATGTGATAGACGCTCTGAGTACCGCTCAACCAAAGCTTCAATTTCAACAGAATCTAAAATCTTTTCTGATGGTTTGACTAAAAGAGGCTGACACTCTCTGGACCTCACAGTCTCGTGACCTGCATGCAAAGAAAATGTTATGAATAATAGTAATCCTTAAAAATGAACAAAGATACAAATCTCCCCAAAAAAAATACTTACAAAAATTGCAGACATTGAATGTGGGTTTTTCCCCAACCTCAGTGTCCATGGAACCATACAATGTGTTTTGCCTTGACTTATACAACTGATCTGGTAAGGCTAAATCACGAAGCCTGTGTACATTTTCCATAGTTGTTTGTATAATACCATGGGCAAAATCCAAAAAGCCTGTATTATATTGTAAATGAATTGACTCAGCATCAAATGTGTTCTGACCCCTAAGTTCACTAAATAGGTTCAAAGCTTTTTGAGCAGCATCTGATAGATTTATTAATGCTTCTTTGTACTCCTGTAAAGACATTGGTGATTGAGTCACAATCTCTTTCCCTTTCTTCCCTGAAAACAGAAAAAATAACAAGTAACATAAAATTGGCGAAAAAAATTCATCCACATAGATCATTGCAATTGAACTGCACATCAAATTTTTAACATAAAATAGGAATATACAAACTACTGGAATAGAAACCCACTGTAAGGATTGATATAGAAGGTTGCTTCGTACCTGATTTATCAGGCTGATATTCTGAACAACCATTTTCTCTGCCATCATTTTCTACAGAATCCCCAATATCAACAGTTGAGCTTTTGTAACTCTGTGATGAACACTGTTGGAGCTCCATGGGAATATGATTCGGATTTGACTCTTCGCTTTTTTTATGTGAAATATTGATTTCTGCAGGCTGATCATTAAGTATTAATCTTGCACAGCTGCTACTAGGGCAATTTCCACCTATATCTTCCTCCCTTTCTAATGAAAGCGAAATAGAAGGACCAAGAAGTTCTTGCTCAATTTCAGATTCTTGTCTAGTAGCCATTTCACCTTCTTGTTTTTCAAGGATGACTTGTGTGTTATCTTTGGACTTAACATCAAAGTTCACTAGCAATCCCTCAACATCCACACAGGAATGCAAGGAGCACAACAAAGAATTATCAAACTTATTACTGAGATTATCATTGATGTGTACAGGCTCCAGAATCTCATAGCCACAAACTCTGCCATCATATAACCCACCATTTGAGTTGGCTCTATCTTCAACCTCTGTTGAACCTTCACTAGTTGGTAGCATAAGAGATGTAGAATTATCACCAGTGGTCGGCCCTTCCTGAACAACTTTTCTCTGGCCAAATTAAGAAAAATACCAATGGGTTTAAATCAATTAATATATAGCACTAAACAACTGGGCTATTTATTTAAATAGAAATTTAGATGCATGGAAAATAATTGCCAAAAATGTTCAAATTGCACCTGCAGCTCAAGCTGCTTTAAATGCTTTCTTTCTCTAGCAATCAGAGATCCATCATCAATAGAAAGATCCTGATCACTCAATGTTTCAGAGCCGTCTGTGAGTGAACCACTATTCTCTCTAGGAGAGACTTGAAATAGTGTCATTTGTGCCATTGAACAACTACTGTGTGCGAAAAAACGAGTAGAAAAGCTACTTCTTGCTGATGTTGTCCCAATCTTCAGCTAAATATCATAATGCAACATCATTTCGGGGTGTCAGAAACACAATTCATCCATGTCAGTACACTTTATAATGGAAGATCAGACAACAAACTAAAAAGACAGCCATTACTCGGGGAAAGCAAATTTATGACTTTGTTAAAAGAATGAATAAAATCAAATGATATGGATAAAACCTTAAAAGCAGTTGATAAACTTCCAAAATGTGTGCTGAAAAGATCCGTTTCACAACAGAGCTCATCCTCGCTTTCATCTTCAACACTTGAAGCCTCACTCAAAATCTTGTCATAGTGTGGTTCCAAACTGCCTAGGAAGTTGCTTTCAGGAACCTTACATGTATGTAAATAGCTGTTGTTATTACACCCCATTTTCAAAAAAATGTTACAGTCAACCTCACCATTAAGAATGCTACACATTGGTTGTGGTGTTCTATACGTGTGTGTCATATCAACATCATTATCAGGCACATCACAATACATATCTCCGTTGATCTTCTTAATATCATCTGTACCAATATCAATATTTACAATATTTCCCATAGAAATGGTTTCTTGCATTTCTGAAGTCAAAATATCAGCAATAGAGCTTACTGCTTGAGGATAACTATTTACATTAAGGTGAGCTCTCTCTTCAAATTTTTCAAAGTTTGCAGCAGAAAGAGATGGTCCATTACATTCAGAGCATTTCTCTTGTAAAATGTCAATTTCATCATAGAAGACCGTATGAACAGTTCGCCAATGTGTATCCTTATTGACACTACACATTAGATAGAATGATTAAGAATTAAAGTGTGATTCCAAAAAATAGGCGATAGACAATTTATCATTAATCAGGTAAAAAGAACTGATGTAAGAAGGAAGCAAAATCCACAATGCAAAAGAAAATACCTTTGTTGGACCTTAGAACTTGCAGAACTCTTATCATTGTGAGAACTAAATGAGCTTTCAGGCGTCTTCTCAAAGAAGGTAGGTTGCTCTTCTGTTGCGAAACACCGGCGATGGCCACAATTATAGGGACGTATTGTAGCAGGGGGTGTTTTATATTCTTCATTTTCAGTAAATAAACGGTATCCATCGGGTCCCAAACGCTGCAAAGAAGTAAAGCTCGAATCAATGGCATTGAGCTAATTATAGTAGAATCACGTGGGAAAAACATGTCGTTAGTCATGGTCAATCGTGGGCCAGGCCAATGGCATGTTGGTTTGAACCAACTAGTAGGTTTTTCTCACCACTTTCAAAAACCTGTCCCCTTTGCTGTTAAACCCTGTTTTTTATCATTTACTCCTCATTTTTGCATCAAAAATTAGATTGTTTAAACTTGATTGAGAATTTGAGTAATTGACGACATTGAATAAAAAAATTATTAATCTTCTGTTTATCTCTTTCAAAAATTCAAAGCATTATATTTGGCAATGAATAACAATGACAATTTTTTTTCCATATTTTTACAATTAATATAACATTTTTCAATTTGCTGGGTGTATTCCGTTTTTTTTCCTCCTTTAAAACTGAGCATTTAAACTTTGTTTACACTCTCAGCTTTCTGTGTAAACGGAATGCTACTATGGAGCTAACAGATATAAGCTTAGATCTCAATGCCAATAAAGAGATTTAAAACAATTTAATTTTAAAAATTAGGTAAAACAAAGACTTCCATATAAAAAATAATGATAAGCCTGTAATATATTCCAATTCAAACCAGTAAGGAACCTCTAGTTTACATGCCAAATCACATGATTACCTCAGCCCATCTAGACTGACGAGGAAAGAATATATTTGTGTCCATATTCTCCTTGTTATTTCTGGTGGCTGTGAGATTATCATCCATTAGTTTTGTTCGTGCCCATTTTGGAAGCCTTGATATACTGAATTTGAATGCCGAAGGTTCTAGTGATCCTGCATCTCGAGGTGTACACCAAACTCCTGAATTAGCATTAGTATTAGTATCAATGTATTCATACTTAGCCTGATCTTGGAGGTCTTGTCTTTGTTGACAACAGAATTTAGCTTCATCTGGGATTTCTCCATTAAGTTGGCAACAAAGCCCATCTTGGCCCAAAGCATCTTTAGGTTGTGATTCCTTTGGGGATAAATTAGAATATGCAAAAGAACCAACATTCATAACAACTCTCTTCTGCATTGTTTTAGATAGAAGAGCTGGCAACTTCCACACAAAGATACAGCTATCTCCACTAACCTGCAATATAGGTTGGTTAGCATCATTGTGTGAAACTGTCCTTGATATAAAATAATGGTACAAGAGTTGATTCAATGTTTAATTATTCAAAATAAATTTCCATATTGATAATTGTTGAAATTGCATCAATTCATGCCATTTGAAATAATTTTGAGTTCTATATGCGGGGATAGTTTTTGCAGCAATTGCACAGTCAAGGAAAGAGAAAATGTTTATTTGAAGATTTGACATAGTGAAGGCTAAGAGAAACAGGTAAAAAATGAGCCTATAATATTTAAAGGAATTGAATGAAACTACATGTAAGATCTGTAATACACAAAAATCATAGGCTATTAGCAGGAAAGCATCTTCAAGACTAAACTATTTAAGCCTCAAAAAACACTATTAATGAAACAGATTTAAGTTTCCCAAAATCGTAAATTAGTTTACACTCAATATATTATATTTTATATGATAAGATAATGATTTTATTATCTTAATCAGAGAGGCAGAAACCATCATTGAGTTTCTCAGTGCACTGTACAATTTTTTTTTGAATAATAGTGAATTTTTAGGAAATTGTTCGAGCCAAAATTTTGACCTAAGAATTGTGATTTGATCAAAGATAAATAACATTTTCCTCAAAAAAACATGACATTGACAATCAAATAACAATTTTTGGTCCAAAAAACAGTTTCCAGGTTTGGGTTAGGGTTTTGTCTGGTTTCTGCTGCAATAGTTTCTGAATTTCTCCCTAACCCAAACCCATTTTTTTCCTGATTAATTGAATTTTTTTTTCTTTTGATTTGCTGATTTATTTCAATCTAGCTAAGTTGCCAGTATGGGTTTGAGCATGGGCACGAGAACCGGGCATGGACAATTTTTTGCCCTTTGGTACATATGTGTGTGTGTGTCTATACATGTACGTATGTATATATGTATGAATGTATACAAACAACTTAAAGAAATATACAGAATTGTAAAACTAAATACATTTGATAGTATGATACTTCATCATTGATCAATGCCAAATGCCAAAATAGTAGAGATAAAGATATATACTAAATAGCAAATAATAGTTAAATATTTAATATTTATCTTGTCAATTGGCATTTAATAGTGATAATTTTAGTTGTCTAAGTTCTGAATTCTGGTCTCCACTCAGAGACCTTTTGTGAGGTCTTCACACCATCGCCCCATTGCAAATGGCGTCCCCCACTTTTGGTTGGCGGTAGTTTTGGTTGTCTTAGTTGGCCCGAGGTCAGTGGTGGTTTTGGTTTTCTCCAAGCCCTTGGGATGAGTTTGAGCAGCTTTAGCAAGATCATGCCCACTTAGGAGGTAGGCTTTGAGGGAGAGTAAAGCCTTTGCCAGGAGCGATGGTGAGATAAAAGGTGTAAAATTTCGACTTAGGACAGCAGGAATGGCGAAGTGGCATGATTTAGTTTTGGAGTATGATCCTGGATTGAAAGTGATTGAATATACATCAGCTCAAGACAGCATCGAATGAAGTATGATAAGAATGAGTTTTGAATTTGGATTTATCCATGAAAGTGCAAGTTGTTGAAAATGGAAATTGAGAAGCAAAACAACTTGTTGGTGATGAAGAGATCATGGAACTAAGTCGACTTACAAATGAAGTAGCTGTTGAAGTGAAATACAAGGTAGATCAAAACATCCAAATTTAGCCCCATGCTTGGTGAATTTTTTGGAGGCCACTTGCGCGAGCCCAAGAGATGGTAGGAATCCGACCTTTCTTGGGGCTCCAAAGCCCAACCAACCCTTCCTTTCCACCCTTGTTTATAATGCATGAGCCTAATCACTTCTCCATTCGCTCAAGCATGAGGTTCAAAATAAGAATACATAAGCGACATTGGCACTTACAAAGCAAAGTATAAGTGTTGCGGGTCAAGATTTTGATGCAAGAAGAGAGTGAAACGAAGACTGAAAGTAAAATTCTGAGTTGGAAACAAGGGAATGATCAATTTGAAGTGCAACCTTGAAGAGGAATGATAAAACTGAAAGTGAAGTTGAATTGAAAAGGAAAAACATAAGGGTTTAAGTTAGTGGACCAAGTACTCAACTTGGGCTCGAGCCCAAACGATGGTCGGAATCCGACCTCTTTTGGGGCTCCATAGGCCAATGGGAGGTCGGATTTCGACCAAGCCAGGCAATAATAGACCAAGTCAGGCAATAACATGATCAGTTCGACTTGCTTCCAAAGCAATGATCATCAGAATGACGATGAAATCAGGCCAAAAGACGTTGAAATCAAGCATTGATGTTATAATCAAGTGATGAAGATGAAATCCAGGGATGATCAAACTCAGAAATCAGAGATGAGATGTTGAAATCGCATAGCAAATTAAAGACATACATGAAATTGAAATGTTTAAAGGTGAGGAAGTGATGGTCTCTTTGGACAGAGCCCAAGGAGTGGTCGGAATCCAACCTGCCTGGGGCTCATGAGCCCAAGGGGAGGTTGGATTCCAACCTCCTCTCGGACTCCATTGTTTTTGCACACAAACATAAAATCAACTGCATGAGATTTAACAAATGCAACCCCAAACGTTTGATGTCATTCAAATTGTGCAAGTCAGCCTTAGAATAAAACGATTAAATGCAAAGGTAATTATTAATTAATTGTAGTTGATTAATTAATAATTATATATGAAGGGGTGCAACTTTCAAAATTGATTGATTTAATTGAAATAAATTAGGCAAGTCGGCCTTGCCTATAAGATTGCACCTCCTCACTTAATCGCCCATATAAGGAGGCCCACTACTTCTCTTCAAACACAAATCAAAAGTGTTTCCTTGAGAGCTAATCACATCTTCCAGCAGAGCATCAAGCTCTAACAGCAAATACTTTGCAGACCTGTTGGACATCAAAGAGTTTAGGAACACATCAAGGACAAGTCTAAGTCTTATCATCAGAACTCAGAATTTCAATAACAATCAAGCTGGGAGGTGAAAATCAGACCTTTCTAATAGCGAATCACTTCCAGATTTCAGTATTAGACTCAAATTTTGATCATACAAAGCCAGGTGGGTGCGATGTTTTTATGAGGATTGGTGAATGAAGATGCATAATTAGATGAGCAATTCAAATAAAAATCAAGTAATGTTCAAATTTGTATCTGAATTCTTCATGCCATCCAATCATAATCAGATTTCACAAGTTGAAATTTGATAGAATCTCAGATTTGGGAGTTAGGTTCACATTCATGTGGTTGAAGTGCAACTAAGTTTACAAAGGAAATAAAATCAACTCAACAGCAATATGTTCATTAGTGAAGTTGTTATCATGAGTCTGATTTATTTTTTATTAGAGGAAAACAGGTTTTCAAGGGGCCCCAAAACCCTTTACAAACAGATTTTGAGCAGGATCTGGAACCTCAACCGCTGCAAAAGATTTAGCAATAGGAAACATCAATTAACCAAAAGCATACACACAGCCTAAAAGAACATAAAATGCACAAGCTGCAACACACAACAGGCCAAAGGCCTAACCAAAAGTAGGATTTTACAAGGACCCTAAACCATAATGGGATTTACCAGGCACCCATAACCTTGCATTGGGTTTTGACAGGCTCCCCTAACCTTACTACAATCAGCCTCCAGTAGATACACATTGAATAACCAGTGTAAGAAAACAAGGGTTTTACAATGGAACCCAAAACCGTCAAAGGGGTTTTGGTAGGTTCTCCAAACCATAACAAGCAGCCTCAAGAATATGCTCAATGTAAGCCCAGTTAAAAATTGGTTTTAACATGGAACCCAAAACCACAATAGGGTTTTGCAAGGCTCCCTCAACCTTATGAAAGGGTTTTTGACAGGATCCCCAAACCCTAACAATCGGCCTCAAAGGAAAGAGTTGTGATGCACCCAATGCAATGCTGAAAGCAAGGACAAACCATCCACCAATCCACAACACACCTGCACAAATCCCCTCCACCTACATAGGAGAGGATCCCACCTCAATAGGAACAACAGAGGAAAGGACAGACAAATAATAAGTCCTAACCTAATTCCAACCCGCCACCAAATAGCCACATGAGAGACAAGGCCACCCACAACCAATAAACTCCTCTTTCCCCCAGCAACAATCCACCTCCAAAGGATGTGCCTCCTCTTCAATAGGAGCTTCCACCTCAAAAGGGAACAAGAAAGAAAAGAGCACCTTACCCACCACATAGCCACAAGGTGAAATCCCACCTCAATAGGGACAGGTTCTACCTCCATAAGAACCTTACGGGAAAGAACCCAGCCAAAGAAAAGAGTCCTCCACAGAAAGACAGCAAGAAAGCTCAGGGTACAAGGACTCCAAAGGGGAAGGAAATAGGACCCACTAACATAAGTCATATAGATAAAACACAAAAGAGCACAAGGTCCGAAAGGGGCCATACGAGACCCAAAAACAGAATTAACACGCTCCAAAAGATAGATCTTAATAACAAGGATCAAATGAAACAAAACCAAGGCCCAAACAGAGAGGCCCAAATAAAATAGAGAAGTCAGAGAAGGAGAGACCTATGCACAAAACACCATCCACCAAAGAACAGGGGAACGGAGGAAGGCAAGAAAACAACCTTCAACCAGCAAAAACCGTCGCATCCAAAGTAGCAAAGCCCACACTGCCACACTGTCTCCCAAATGGAACTACAAGAAAACCGGACCGCATCTCTCAAAAAGGGCACAGGAAAGCCACAAGGGCCACCAAATGTGCCCCGAACATAAACTCCAACTATCGCTTTGCCTCCACAAGAACCTTTGCACCATGAGAAAATACCCACAACGCAGACGCCATGCAAAGGAACGAAGAAGGGGGGAAAAGTCCGAGCAGGGGCCCCTCACACCCACGAGAATCCAACGCAAAAAACACTACAAACGACACCACTGAGAGCCCAACCAAGGCAAAAACACAACCCTCATCGTCATCTTCTTCGTCTTCATTCGCAGTAGAGGCATCCTCTGCAACACCAGCACACACAAAAGCCCTAGGCCACAAGTACGTCCACTCCCGCGCACTCTCATTTCGACTTCATGAGTCTAATTTGTTATCACTAACTATGTTTTTGATTTAATGTAAAATTTAAAATTACAAGTGCTTAACCATTGGTGTGTATGGCCGGTTAAATATGGTGAGAGTTCAAAGTCAAAAGTAAAAGGTGCTAAGGACAGAGTAAGTAGTAGTGCAAAAGTTGGGGCTAAAGATAGGTTGAATTCAAGACAATGGAAGCAAGAGCAAATCAAGCATGATATCCACGACATGACTCCTCCAACCAATTTCAAATCGAAGAGGAGGAAGGTGAATGATAGAAACCTCAGTCTGTATAACATGGATTTGGTGAAAAGCCAAATGTTTTCAAGCAATCCCTTTATATGGCCTAAGAAGATGGTGAAAAGTGGGATTGTGCATGTGCATGCAACTGCTTTTCCACCAGCATTGCAATGGACAAAATTAGTGGTTGAATATCCCTCAATACAAGGATAGCATTTGCAAGACTAAGGAGAAAGCCATGGAGGAATCCGAGAACAACTCTTAACGCATGTATCACTCTTGTCAATAACGAATGGCTAGCGGGATCAATGAAGCATCATTCTAAACTCCCAAAGTTGACCAACTCAGATTTTAAGGAAGACATCGGCGACTTCATCCTTATGTTTAACAGAGTTAAGAGGATCCAACATGAGACACTCTTTGAACCATGGATGTGTTATTTTATTGAGAAAATCACCACTAGAAATGATATGTTTGACTGGATGACTACGATCAACAACAACATGGATCAACAATTGAAGACTATGGAGAAGTTAAAAATGTTCTACATGAGCTCCTACTTGGTTTACATGATGGTGTGGCTTCTCAACTTCAGGGGATTGAAAGCCTTGGGTGAATTGGGGACAAAGGCAGGGCAATACATGTTGTACGATTGTTACCCACAATTGTAGCTTCACCACAATGGTGGATTCAAAATTGCAAATGATGGTTTTGCCATGCACACAATAAGAATATTACAAGGGACTCCTCATAAAAGGTTAAAACAAAGGATCTAGTAAAGAAACATGGCTTTTGGTACGCCCAATTTCCAAAGTTCACTTATATAAAGATGGCAGGAAGTATAGTGTGCCCGATGAAATTTCTAAGGTTCCCACCAAACAAGTTGGTAATAATGGAAGTAGCTCAACAATTGCTTGCATATGATAAAATCCAAAAGCACAAGCACAAACTAGGGATGTCCTTCCCTTTTCACATTGGGAGTTCGATTGAGACTAGTCCATCACTCCTAGCAGCAGAGGCGAATGAGGAGTTTGAATGTTATTCACTAGGCCGATACAACGACATATCATTAAATCTGGAAAGCATATGGGGTCAAGTTTAAACATCTAACGCATGTAGAGGACCACTAGGCAAATGCAGATGATAACTATGAGATAAAGAAAAAATCATTTTCTCGTCCATCAATGGATTTGATTGGAGCAAGCAATTGCATTCACATTCTAGACCAAATTGAAGATGATGTAAGGTAGGTTCAAGATCATTATGAGACTACAAGGAAGGATACCATCCCTGCTATTAATTGATTAGACAATGACGAGGGAAGTTTTGATGCAATAACAGTGTTAGTTGCAATATTCACTCGTGTGTGGGTGGATTAACAAATGGCCAAGTTAAAAGCATGAGGAATTCCATTGACATACGAGCTAATGAAAGATGTAGAGGATCCTAAAGAAGAATCATTTGGAAAACCTGTTGATGTGAGTTTTATGCCAATACAACACGCAAAATTGAATACTTAGTATTCCAAGATGAAATACCAAATTGTTAGGCCCAGGGGGAAGGTATTAATGAGGAGGTCTATCCAGACACCCAGAATCAAGATCAAGTGCTGGAAAATCAAGAAGATGAACTAGGGGATAACAGTGATATAGCCAGTCAGGAGTGTGTGAGAAACTATTAAGACGAGTGATAGTGACAAAGGAAAGATACCTGCTACTTGATTTTCCAAAATTGTGAGGGACGATTCAGGTGCGCGCAAGGTGCAGATTGTAATGCCCACCCCTTAACTGCCATTTATATTTATGATGCCAACCCATTTAGACCACTTTTTATAAATATTAGATCTTCGGTTACATTTAATAATTCAGTTCTATTATACTTTAAATCATTTGATTTATATCATGTTAGTTAGATGATGATAGTTATTTACATATGATGAGGTTACTTATGTTATGGTTTTTACTAACCTCATACTTACATGTGTATGGTTGGCATGTATGTTTTATATTTCTGTTTGTTGTGTCTGATGTGGTTGAGGGATTGAGTCATAGTTACTTGCTTGCGAGATCCACACTATCGATTGATCCCCGCCATTGTCTATTGCATATATACATGTTTGTACATGCTCATCTTTTATGCAAGATTTCAGGTACCCAGCATCGACTTCCCTGAATTGTCAAGATGAGTGTGCCCTATCGCATTATCTCAATGGTAAGAGAGGAGAGATAGCATCCAGGTCTAAATCCCTACCTAAGCCAATTATTGTCCACAAACAGTGGACAAATACCTCTTCTGCTAACCTTTGAATTCATCAAGGTGACATCATTTGTGAACCCTTTCTTTGAACTTGACTATTACTTTATGGCTTTAGTCGGGTTCTCCTTTGTGCTTGTTTGTCAAGTGTCCTGATGTGAATTTTGTGTTATTAATACATTAAAGATTTAATTAGGATTAATTATGAGACTAAAATAATTATATCTTACGAATATGAAAATATTAAATATATAGATATTTAACTAATGAAAAATTAATCAAATATAATTGATGATTTAAAACACTTAATTAAAACTCTAATTATGAAATTAAAAGTTTAATTAAATATTAAATCTAAATCTAAAACTAAAGTTACTATTCAAATAATATAAATTGATATTAATTATCAAATTGCTTCTTAAGTTGTGCTAAAGATATTAATTATAATTAAATATAATCATGCGACTATATGCACATCGGTTTAAAGGGATTGATTTATCAGTTCTAAATTAGAAGGTTGAGTTAAGAGACTTAACTGAGGGATTAGTAATAATTATTTTTAATAAATTAATGAATTGATATTTAATTATCAATTTACATATTTATTTTTTTGAATTATCAATTTACATATTATTAATATTCTAAAAACATTAATTGTTAATTAAATATTAATTTGCACATTAGGTTAATAAAATTGAATTATAAATTTAGGATTAAAAATTGAGTGATTTGCATAAATTGGAATTATTAATTAAATAAATAATTCTTTCAAATGGAGAATTGATAAAAACGAGGTAAGAGTTAAGTTCTGATTTATGTGATTTTGAGTTAACTGTTTTATTGTTTTTAACAATTGAGTTGTAATTCTTGATTGTAAGTTGCATGTTTAAAATTCAGTATGCTAGGTTTTGTTCAGTTTGCTGAATTTTGAAGTTAAAGAATTATTTCAAAGCTTGGGATTGAAGTCTGTATTTGGGCTTTCTTCATCTTCTCGACAAATCAACTTGGTATTTTAAGGTAGGGGTTTTTTAATCTTTTTTGTGAGTTTTTGCTGGAAAGATTGTTTTCTCCATGCTTGCTTGATTGTGAATTTGGCTCTAAGTTTGAATGAGATTCTTTTGATTTTCTGAAAGTTGTAAAGACCAATAGGGTTTTCTTGTAAGTTTTGCTTATGGCATAACTGATTTTCTGAGATAGTTTGTCTAAAAACCCTAGGAGCGAAGATTTAAAAAAACCATGTGTCTTAGTATTTTCAATTGTGGTTTTACCAATGTATTCAAGTTTAGTTAAAATATATAGTTGCATTCATGATTACGAACCTATGTGTTTAGTTGCTCTCATGTAGGGTTGAGAGTTTGAAAACATATTGTTTTACAATAACTTTTATTGTAGATGTTAAGAATAACAGTCCACGAATACAACTGACAGGGGGGTGAATCAGTTGTAAGACAGATTATTAAACTTTAAACTTTGAATAGCAGCAATATCAAATCAAATGAACACAATGAATGCCAACACAATAACACAATATTTGTTGTCAAGGAAACCCTGTTCAAGGTAAAACCCAGGTGGGAATTAGCACCCACTAATGATGTACTAAGAGTATATTATCCTTGTTAGATGATCTAGCCCTGTTAGGAGCTAATTAAAACATTACATTACATAGTCCTTGTTAGAGGACAGACCCTGTTAGGAGTCAAGAAAAAGAAGGGTAGGCTCACTGCCTAGGCTCACTATCCAAAGAAGGTTATGTGCACCTTCAGAACTCACTGTTCGCAACACAAGTGTATATGAAGAAATACTCAATCTTTTGAACTGTCTGATAGCAATTGTCTTTGCTTGATCAATTCCAATGAAGTATATAATTTATCCTCTGCTCTACATCCAGCAGACTCAAGCTCGCAGCTTCCACAATCCTCTTTTACATCACATGCAATCTACCATTGTATCTTTTCAAATGAAAAGATCTTACATATAAACCCTATTACAAAATAAACCATCAAGTTCGCCAACTAGGCTTTCCTAATATACAAATAATTACATAACTCCTTGCTAAGATACACACGATATCTACAACAAGTATACAACAATTACAATTCAATAATTAAGGACCGACACTCATAAATTGCGCCCACCATTCATGATACACGCTACAACTCTCAAGTCGGCTTCCAAATAGGTCTTCTCAAGAACACACGCCACAACTGACATCATCCTGCTTTCTGTACCTTGCGCAGACCATCGAACATTCTTCAGAGCCATATCTGTCATCCCTTAACCTCGCATACACTGAATCCTCATCGCCTGTAAGATATACACAGAACTAAGAGACTTACTCTGTCAACGTCCACTGTCACTGTCCACTAACCAATCTACACCAAATCTTCTGCAACTTGGTCAATATGCAATATTACATCATGCGATCTTAGATATAAGATCACACCACCTTGTACACACAATTGACTTCGCACATTCTAAAACATCTGTACAGTATCCGTACACTGTAATAACCAGCCTGTTCTCTTC
Source organism: Chamaecyparis obtusa (assembly GCA_027943335.1). NCBI lineage: Eukaryota > Viridiplantae > Streptophyta > Pinopsida > Cupressales > Cupressaceae > Chamaecyparis > Chamaecyparis obtusa. The sequence continues at coordinate 609,216 of BSBK01001552.1, read as the reverse complement.
ACAGAAACATATGTTGACATCAATAACAAAACACGAATGACAACAGCAGTAGTTCCAACATCACTCTACATAAATAAAAATACTTAGTCTGAGAAATAAAAATCCCATTCTTACTCTGATTTATTTGCAGTCTTAGAAAGAATTTCATTTCACCTATCATAGACATCTCAAATTCATTTTCCATCTCTTTAGAAAACTTCTTACACAATTCATCGTTGCCTCCAAAGATAATATCATCCACAAAAACTTCTATTATCAAAACTCCATCTTCACTAGTTCTTAAATATAAGTTACTGTCAGCATTACCTTTTCTGAACCCAAGGCAAAGTAAGTATTTGTCTAACCTTGCATACCAAGCCCTTGGACCTTGCTTCAGTCCATACGGTGCGTTCTTCAACTTACATACCATGTCTTCATCTTCGCATAGAGGAAATCCATCAAGTTGTTCTATATAAACTTCTTCTTCAAGATCCCCATTCAAGAATGCAGATTTCACATCCATCTGATATACCTTGAAGTCCTTATGTGCAGCATAAGCCATAAATAATCTCACTGCTTCTATCCTAGCAACAGGAGCAAATATCTCTTCAAAATCTATGCCTTCTTGTTGTGAATAACCTTTACATACAAATCTTGCTTTGTTTCTTACAACAACTCCTTCATTCATTTTGTTTCTAAAAACCCACTTAGTTCCTATTACATTTTTGTCTTTAGGTCTAGTAACCGATTCCCAAGTGTTATTTTTCTTTATCTGATCTAACTCTTCCTTCATAGCTTTTATCCAAGATTCATCTCTACAAGCTTCATCTGTAGTCTTTGGTTCAACTTGAGAAATTAAACAAATTTCTTCCCATGTCTTTGATCTAGTCATTAGTCCTTGACTTGTATTAAAAATAATTTGATTTTCAGGATGGTTTTTCTTTACATACCTCGAAGTCTTAGGAATCACAGTAGCCTCATTTGTATCATCATCACAAGTCTCATTTTCACATTCAGTCTCAACAAGTTCTTCTATAGTAGCAGCCTCCTTGATCTTTGTATTCTGATTACAATCATACACTCTCTCTTGTATCTAAAACTTTTCATCTATCTTCACATTGTTACTTTCAATCATCTTTCTTAATCTCAGATTAAAGTATATTTAAGCGTTGCTCTTAGTAGAATAACCAAGGAAAATTCCTTCATCACTTGTAGCATCAAATTTCCCTATCTCATCATCTATCTTGATATAGCATTTACTACCAAATATTTTGAAATATTTTACAGTAAGAAAATGATTAAACCGCAATTCATAAGAAGTCTTACTTGTACCTTCTCTGATTTGAATTATGTTCAATGTGTACACTGTTGTCCCGACAACTTCTCTCCAATGCACATGAAATATGTTTCCTTCAAGCAACATTGTTCTAGCAGCATCCAGTATTGTTCTATTCTTTCGCTCCGCTATCCCATTCTGCTGTGGAGTCCTAGGAGCAGATGTCTGTCTTTGTATACCATGCTCTTCGCAGTATAAATTGCCTAGATCTGAAGTAAACTCTCCACCTCTGTCTGACCTCAAACATTTTATCTTTAAGCCTGATTCATTCTCTACTTTTGCTTTGAATCTTGAATTTGTCAAATGCTTTTGATTTCTCTTTCAAGTAAGTGACCCACATCATTTTAGAAAAGTCATCAACTAAAAGTATAAAATACCCTTCACCATAGTATGATCTTGTCCTTGTATGTCCACATATGTCTATATGTACCAGATCCAACTTTCCTTTTCTTGCATATGATTTGCTTTTATAACTGCTTCTAGTTTACTTTCCCATAACACATTCTCTGCATACGGTGTTAGATGGTTTCACAATCTTTGGTAGATCTCTTACTGCATTAGTCAAACTTGCCTTCACAATATTATCAAAATTAACATGACAAAATCTTTTGTGCCATAACCAACTGTCATCTACCTTCGCAACAAAACAAGAAGCTCCAAATGTATTTAACTCAAATACATTACCTCTAGATTTAGTACTGCTTGCAATCAAGTTTCCTATCTTACCTCTAATAAAACATTTCCAATCAAAGAGCTTTAATTGAAATCCCTTATCCATCAATTGTCCAACACGCAACAAGTTATGCTGAAGTCCATCAACAAGCAGTACATTGTCGGTATTAGTCTTTCCATCCAAAGCAATAGATCCTACACCTATGATAGGTTTAGGAACATTGTCTCTGAATCTTACAACACAACCATCATACTTCATTAATTTAACAAACTTGTTTTTGTCTCCGGTCATATGATGTTTGGAACCACTGTCTATAATCCATGCAGATTTCTTATCAACATCTGATATTAAAGCTTTTTCCTCATGTACTGGTTTTTCATCTTTAACAACAATAAATCCAATCTCCTCATAATCCAAATCATCATCATCAGAAATACCTTCACTAGCATAATAGCATTCCTTATCCTTTGAATACTTAGGCTTGAAAAACTTAGGTTTGTGCTTAGGAACTCTTGTACAACGTCTAGATGCAAAGTGACCTATCTTATTGCATGAAAAACATTTCAAATGTAACTTTCCTTCAAATTTACCCTTACCTCTCTTTTCTCTTCTAGCAGTCAGTGCAACAAGTTCATTTAACTTTTTTCCTCTTCTTGTATCTGGTCCCATTCATCAACATATTCACCAAGCTCTTCTTTTATGTTCTCACTGCTGGTGCTCGAAAGTGGAGACATTATCTTCCTATGTGTAGATACTTTAAATGTTGTTTCAACTTTAGGTATAGAATCTCCCATTTATGTAGCTTCAAAGGGAGTTAGCTTTGCAATCAACATTTCTTTGCTAAAGTTCGCACTCAAAGGTATAATCTCTTCTATAGCTTGAACTTTGGTCTTGTACATTGGTGTCAATGATCTAAGAATATTCGCAATGACTTCTTCCTCTTCATAAGTGCCTCCAGAATTTATGATTCCAATCACAACCTCTCTAACTCTTTGTACATAAGCCCTAATGTTCTCATCATCCTTCATTTGTAGCTTCTCCATCCTTCTTCTCCAGTTCTGTAACTTCGCTTGCTTGGTAAACTTGTCTCCTTTATACAATGCTTCTAATCTTGTCCAAATCTTGAAAAAGGGTTCCTTCATAAAAGAGGAGATTGTATATTTGGAGTTGTGATTTCAACTGATGGTTTGAAGATGGATCCTGAGAAAGTTGAAGCTATTTTTAATTGGCCTACACCTAAAGATGCTAGTGAGGTAAGATCATTTCATGGTTTAACAAGTTTTTAGAGAAAGTTCATCAAAAATTTCAGTTCAATTTGTAATGCTATGACTGAGACTATGAGAGGAGATAAAAGACAATTCAAGTGGACACATGGAGCTAATAAAAGTTTTGAGACTTTAAAGCAGAAGGTTGTTGAATTGCCTGCGTGAGCTTTACCTGATTTCAATAAGGTATTTCAAGTTGAATGTGATGCAAGTGGTAGTACAATAGGAGTTGTTTTGAGTCAAGAAGGTAAACCTGTCGCTTTCTTTAGTGACATATTGAATGATGCTAAAAGAAAATATTTTGTGTATGATCTAAGAGTTCTATGTTATTATTCAAGTCCTAAAGAAATGGAAACATTATTTGGTACCGAATGAATTTGTGTTGTATACTAATCATAAGGCTTTACAGTATTTGGGTAGTAAGAATAAGTTGAATCGGAGACATATGAAATGGGTTGAGTATTTGCAGAGTTATACATTTGTAATAAAACATAAGAGTGGAGTCACTAACCGAGTTGTTGATGCATTGAGTAGAAGAAGATATTTGATAACTGAAATCAAAAGAGAAGTTCTTGGTTTTGATGATGTGAAGGATTTATATGAAATCGACCCTGATTTTTCTGAGTCGTGGAGAAAGTGCAACGCACCTATTTAAGATCAATCGACTACTAAATGGGAAGACTATTTCATTCAAGAAGTTATGTTGTTTATAGTTATTCAGTTGTGTATACCGAGAGGGTCAATGAGAACTAATTTGATAAAGGAGAAACATAATAGTGGTTTGGCTGGACATTTTGGCATTGATAAAATATTGAATTTAGTTAAGGAGAGACACTTTTGGCCACAGTTGTACAAGGATGTTCAGAAATTTGTGAGAAGTTGTGGAGTTTGTCAAGTTGCAAAGGGAGTGAGTCAGAATACTGAATTGTATACGCCGATTTTTGTTCCTGAGAAACCTTGGAGTGATATCAATATGGATTTTGTTCTTGGCTTACCGAGGACAGCAAGAGGTAATGATTCTATATTTTCTAAAATGGCACATTTCATACCCTGTAGAAAAACATCAGTTGCAGTGAATATAGTAGATCTTTTCTTTAAGGAGATTGTCATATTGCATGAATTACCGAAGAGTATCATCTCTAACCGAGACAAAAGTTTGTTAGCTATTTCTCGAAGACTCTATGGAAAAAGTTGGGTACCGAGCTAAAATATAGTTGAAATATAATTTGTGAACAAGTAATTTATGAACAGTATATTACTATATTGCCATTAATGTATGCTGTTGTATTTCAAATATCACCTTCATATACCTTTGGATATGCCTGTTCGTATTCATTCATGTTCATTACATATGCTTCTGATTTTGACATCAATGACAATATGTCCATCACCACCGACTGGGCTCGATTGTTGCTTGGTTCGGTTGTTCACCAAGTTTGGTCGGTTGTTTACCGAGTTGGTTCAGTTGCTCGGGAGTCTTGCTCACCGAATGGTTTATTTTGGATCTTTGTTGAGGCCAACTCGTGCATTTGATTTTGGTCGTGGAGTTAATGGTTGCATCAATCATTGGGAAGTGTGTGGCCCCAAATCTGGGTCGTCCCTTTCTCCAATGTTGGATATAAGGATCTTTAGAGCCGACCTATTTCGTTGGCATCTTGTATAAATAGGATTGTATGTTGTAGATCTAAGGTAGTGAGAGGTAGCAATTTGAAGAAAAGATAGAGTCTGAAGGCTGGCAAATCCTCGCATGTATGAGGACTATTTGTAATTGAATTCTGATTGTATTTGCCATAACCGGGAAGGCCTTACAGCCCGGCATGTATGAAGTTTATCATGAATAATATACGAGTTTTCTACATTCTCTCTCTCTCCCTGTCTTATGTTGTTGCTTCCGAGTGGTTATTTGTAAGGCAGGTTGGCAATTGGGTGTGCCTTTGCCCCCATCATCATCCTCCCCTTGCATCATTGCCAAAGAAAAAGAGTGAAACTGTAAGTTGTTCAAAGCTATTGTAAGGGAAAAGGAGAAGAGAAGAGAAAAGAAGAGTGTGCAAGGGAGCACACCAACCTGAAGAGAGCATACCTGTGGTGCCTAGTGATGACTTTCACTGGATGAAACAATGATCTTATCAGGCTCAACAAAGCTATTTCAAAGGATCAACCCCTCTATTGCTCTCTAACAATTGCAATAGTCAAATCCCAGTATTTGGGTGGACATTAACAGGTCACTTGTATCAAATTCTTTAACCTAGTAACATCTAGTACATGTTCTAATATCCTCTGACAAGGCAAGCTTTAACAGGCCTTATTTTTAAATCCCTTAACCAGGTCGCACCTAACAGTGCATTTGTAATCAATTAACAAGGAAGGCTTTTCATAGGGCGCACTTTAGAACAGTGCAAAATTTGTGAGTTCTACTCACACCGTGGTTTTCTCCCGTTTTGGGTTTCCAGTTGATATATCTGGTGTTCTATGCTGCTGTGATCTTGTATTAGTTATTCCTTTTATAGGATCTGTTTTGCATGCAGTAATAGTTAATAGATATCAGAGTGTTTTCAAGTTTTAGTGGGTGTTGATTCACCCCTCCCCTCTCAACATGGGTTGGGACCATCAAACCACATTTGGAACATCTCTAGAGAGGGGCTTTTGTCTGCCAATAAATCTTCACAGCGTCTTCATAACGATCAGGTCAAAATGTATGGTAGACAAAAAAAATCTTTTAGTTCTTGTTGAAGGTGGGATAGTGGAGTGTTCCTAGATTTTCATTCTTTTGGCCTTATTAACCTTTTCTTAATATATTTTTAAAACACTAAACTTATAATTTGAACATAACAGTGCTTATCCATGAAAATTGCAATGTCATAAGAAGTTAGTAGAACCGAAGAAAGAAAATGTTGATATCTAAATTAGATAAATCTATGTAAAACATGCCAAGAGAGATCATTCTCTAGGCAACTACTTCACTTATATGACAAATTTTCCATTTGATATTTAAAACATTTAATATTAATGTTGAGAACTGACAACCATACATTTTATTTATATTCTTTTGGTATATTAGCTTGTGACCATTAATATTATTGGTATTTTTTTGTTTTCAAATTCAAGTAAATCATGCATTTTACTTTATAAATTATTTATATTTAAAAGAGATTAAAATAATGTTGGCCCAAAGATTTTCTTTCATGATAACAATGTCAGATGCTTCTCCCTCCCCCCTGCTACAACAATAGGTTATGCCTCTTGGCATAATTATTTAAGCCAAAGAGAAAAGCAATCAACATTTTTACTACACTTCAACATATAACAAAATAAAGGCAAAATACTCACAGAGATGACATGTTTGCAATCAGCTAGAAAAATTGCTCCAGTAATTACTTCAGCGTGCCCTGAAGCTTGTGCTACAAGATCTCCAGTTGTAAAATCATAAATGCGCATGCATTTGTCTGCATGAGAACAAATTATATAGCTTCCACTTTGGTCCACACAAACCTACAGTAAATAACCAAAAAATGTTATGTTAGTCTGGCACCGAAAGATATAAAACTAGACAAAAGAGGAATGAATCAACAGAATAAATCAGTACCTTAATAGGTTCACCAGAACCACCACCTTGCTTGAAGGTTCTTACGGGCTTACCAGTAGTCAGGCTTATGACTTTGATTTTTTTATCCTGACAATAAAATATACAACTAAAAATATCTTATGATAATCAAATAAGCAGCAGCCAAAAACATTGCATCAATAAAACAACCAAGATCACCTGCCCAACAGTAAGAACAAATTTGCTCTCAGGTTCTATATCCATGTCATACACTGTACCATGCGATGCAACTTCCTGGTGATAACAAGTACTCTTGCAACCTGATTCTGTTGCTACAATGTTTCGAAAAACAACAGATCTGCAGAATTCAAGAGAGACAAGTAAATAATAAAATTGCCAGATAAAATATTAAAGATCTGTGAGATTTGTTTCAACTATCAAAATGGACAAATAACTTTTTGGAGAGAGGGAATTCACTCACTTATCTGCACTGCAACTCAACAGCTTTGAGCCATTACAAGCAAATTTTACAGAAGTTATTGATGCAGAATGATCATCCAAAGTTTCTATCACATCAAAGCCTCTGCCATACATTTTGATCTCAAAATATGCATACGTCTATGGGTAAGACCAAAGAGATTTTGGTCATCCTACAAACTTTAAAAATGAGTTGTGGAAACTTACCTGTTCACATCATAGATATGGATAAGCCGATCCCTTCCACCAGATGCTAAAAAACAGTGGTCTTTACATCCATTTCCAACAGTTTTCTTCTCATTTGCATTGCTGAAAGTCAGCGAAAGTATCTCTGCATCATGTGCTTCCTGCCAAATCATCCCAGATGTTCAAGAACATTGTGACCAACCTGTCAAATTATGCCATAATCAGAAATTTGAATTTCCTTATGCCCTAAGCTAAAAATGCAAGACTATTAAAGACAAATGCAAAAAATTTAAATTTTCAGTTTAAAATATATTTACCTTTAAATAAAGTATCAAATATAAAAAAATCATTCAACCATGTGATATAGAAATTATAATTTCATTTCTATCCAAAAAGCAATTAAAATCACCTGAAAGCTTAATAGGTCAAATGTACTTAAATTATAAACAAAGAGATTGCCACTACGATCCCCAGCAGCCAGATAAAGCCCATCTGCACTAACAGCCAATGAGCGAAAACCTTGAGCCACATCAACAAGCTCCTCTGATTCAATTTGTTTCTGGGAAATCTCTCTACTTATATCTGCACAAATATGTATACAGTGATCAGACTGACAGAAAAAATATCACCTGAGCTGATTTTAACATAAACAATAATATAATAATCAAAAGATTAGCAACAAAATAAGAAAAAACCCAGTCCCCATCTTCTGGATATACATTGAATGTTTTTTTAAGGAAGAAATATGTATAATACATGATGCTACTTCCTATTGATGTGAGTTTTGTTCCACTACAACATACAAAATCAAATACTTAGTATCTCAGGATGAAACACCAAATCTCCAACTCTCTCTTTAGTAAAGATGCTCATATGCTAAACAATGTATCTGGATTGTGTGATCAAATGAGACAACCCCAAGGTTCCTTCTTATTGTGGACTTAACTCAGTTATAATGATGTGATATGCTGGTGATCACTAAGGGACTTACACTATTCAATCAATGGATATCAACTACTTTAACCTCTTCCAACAATGAACTGCTAAGGGATGAAGGGTTTAGAAAACTATTCTACACCTAGAATGCAAGAAACGGTGGATGTCTTTGTGACTCTACTAGACTCAATTTGGCCATCGACTTCAACCAAACTAGTGCAATCTCCTAAGGTAGAGGTAAAATGTCCAAACTATCACCATTCCATTAACACCATCCATCGATGCATATTAATGTGCAAGCAATAATCAAAGTAAAGCTCATTAAACTTCCAGTTGACCACGCAAGGCAAACTTACAATCAGCAAGCAGCTAGTGGTATGGATTAGGCGAGTTCCACACAAATTGATTCACAATTACTTCCATTCAACTAAGCTACTTCTACTCAACATGAAATGAAATCCTAATCTAAGTGAGGAAATGAAGAAACCATGCAATACTCCAAAATGATACAAACACTTCACCATGAAGACCAACAATGAATTAAGACCAATTTGGCAGTATCATAGCAACAATTTCAACAAGTCCTGCTTTACAAATGAGAGGGGTGTGGTTTATATAGGAGCCCCAATTACAATGAATGGCCAAGATTGATTTGAAATATGGACTCTTCATTCACACCTTATATCTCTAGATTCCAGTTGGGGAAAATCAACCAATGTCTGGATAGACTCTCAACACTTCGATTTTTTTCAAGAAAACACCATTTAAAGTGGGCAATTTCATGCTATGACTGGATTTTGATCAATTTAAGTGGAGAAATTCATAGTAAGTCCGGATTTTGTGTATTTTTATAAAGAAAAATTGATTTTCCTTAGTATTTTTCACATTTTAAGTATGGAAAATCAATTTCTATAAGGATTTTAAGGCCCTTATGCATGGACTATGCCTTTATAATATACTTTGGACTATTTGACTAGCCAAAGTTTAAATGCACTTAGTATTTTACGCTCAACCCACTACAACTTGACTCTGAAGGACTTCAATTTTAAAACTCCCACTTTAAAATCGCGACTTGACCACTTGATTTCTCAATCACCCATCAATCTTTTAAACCTTTGAACTACCAAAACCTAACTAACCTAACAACTATGAGCAAAAAGTGGGGGTCCCCATTTGCAATGGGGCGATTATGTGAAAACCTCACAACACTTCCATTGAGCACAAGATCCTTGGCTATGATTATCATACTTTATTCTATTATACTGGCCAAAAAGAATCACACCCCTCGTACAAAATATATTTCTCTCAAACTCTTTCCCAACCAACCATCCAGAAGCAACAAAAACCAAAAAATTCTAGAAAAAGAAGAGTTTGGATTCACAGGCACAGTAGGAGAGCGAGGACAAAGACGTGCGGACAAGGCAAGGGTTCAGCTCCCCAAGCATGGAGACAAATCACCTTCCTCCAGAAGGTTTCCTTCTAGGGCACGTAAGCAACCTCCGCGCACCCTTGGCCAAGTTTTTCCTTGGCTCTGTCATATGTTTTATTTTGTAATCCAATTGTGTATTCATTTATTTCTCTTACTTATTTCTATTGTCTGTGGCATGCCCTGATTCATGAGGTTGGTTGCAAGTCCCTACTGAATCCAATAGAAGAAATATACCTAAATCATGGGAGCTAAGCCAAAGATCCTCCTACCTCTTGTAACGTTTTCACACCATCGCCCTATTGCAAATGGGAGACCCCTCTTTTTGCTTTAGCAGTACGAGTAGTGGTCTTATGTGGTCTTGGTGGCATTTTTTAAGTCTCCAAGTCTAAGGGTTGAGTTTGAACAACTTTGGCTCGATGGGAAGCTAAGTCAATCAAGGGTGTGAGCAAGAGCTGAGCTAAGCTAGGCAAGGAGGTGAAGTTGAAATCAAAGGATCTATGGTGCAACAAGTTAAAATTATTTGAAAATCCTTGTTCCAATTTCAATTTCATACTAGAAAGTCAGGAAAGGTTATGGGAGATAACACCAATAGAGGCATGTTGAATCCTAAAATTTGGCCAAGTCTGGAATTTTTTAGAAACTCCCAAAATCTAAAATCTTTATTATAACTCCTATGAACCTGAAACCACTCTCAAACATTCTAAGATTATTTATATAAAATATAACTTAAAGTATAAGAATGTAACTTATACTTAAATGTTACATTTTATATTAATCATCTCACCCTTCAAGCTAAAAAAATTGTAGTGAGCAAATTGGGAGTTAACCTGCAAAATGGAATCTTAAGAGTAGGTCAAAATCCCACCATGTCTCAGGACTCCCAATCCCGACAACCATCAAAATTCTGCCCAAGTCCACAAGATTTCCAAGAGACGACAAGGTGAGATTCAAGTGCAAACAGATGAAAAAGGGGAATAAGAAAGAAGATTAATCAAGAAAAGTAGTCCCCCCGGGAGGTCGAAATCCGACCACCTCTCAGAATTCCAAATCCTGACACTAGGTCAAAATTTGACCATGTCTCAAGATTCTTAGTCCCAAGAGACCCTAGATTTCGGCCCCTTTTTATGTGCAAAATCCAGATAGGCAGTCAAATTATGCCCAAGTCTAAGGGCATTTCAATGAAAAATTTCAACTCTAAGTTGATGAAAATGATAGAAATTGAGGATGAAAGATGAAAATCAGAGGAAGTCTTGGAGAAAATAATCTGATTTTGGGAGCAAAGTGTGGACTGAAATCAAATAGAATTGGATTTTAATCAATCAAAGTTGCAAATCAGAGTGAAAAAACATGAAAATGAGCCTTTAAAATGATCTTGAAGCATGAAATTTGAATTGAGTAACTGAAATTGATAAATTGGAACCATGTGAAGGAGGAAATAATCCTAATAGAGGGTTGGATTCTAAGCCCTTGTCGACATTCCTAATCCAAACACTAGGTCAGATTCCGCCTTTCTGATTCACAATCTTGACATACCTCAAATCTCTGCCCTAATATAGGCAGATTCTAAGTGGCTAGAGGAGCAAAATTCAAAGACAAAATTGATGAAAGGACAATGGGATGGAATAATAAGATGATTCAAGGTGAAAATAGTGATTTTACAAATGCAGATCCGTGCAAAAATCCAATAAAATCAGAGGAAAATGTGAGAAGATCATCCAAAACAAAGGGCAAAAAGTAGAAGATCAAGTAGAATCGATGCAGTCTACAGGATTTGCAAGTTTTGGTGGAGAAAAAAGTAATCCCGAGAGGAGGTTGTAATCCGACCACCTCTAAGGATTCTTTATCTCGAGAGGCCTTGAGTTTCGGCCCTACTTTCCATGTAGAATCTTCACAACTTCAAAATCCCCCCGAGGTATAAGCACTTTCCAATGAAAGATTTCAAGTATAGGACGGCCGAAATGATGAAAAATTAAGATTTAAGGCAAAGTTGATTAAGTCTTGAAGAGGGAAGATCAAATTTTAGAGCAAGAAATGGATTCAAATTAAATGGAAATGGGCGTCAATCAACTACAAATACAAATTGCTACCAAAAAACCATGATGAAACGATAGATGGGTAGTTTGAAAGTCAAGTTAAAATCAGAGATAATCCTGACATGGGATTGGATTCGAACCCCTTGTCAAGATTCAAAACATCGACATGGGGTAAATTTCCACCCAAGAAAGATAGCGGGCTTGAGGTCAAACAATGAACGCTTGAAATCAGATCGCATGGGTGAAAAGAGAAATCAAAAGTACCAGGCAAATTATTCAAATCGACTTTATGTTGAAGGATAAAATGGTGACATAAAATGTGATTTTTTTTCTAATTAAGCAAGTCAGCCTCGTTGGAAAAATTCAAATGTTTAAATAAATTTAATTTGATTGGTCAGACAATGAGGAGGTTGGCCTAGACTAAGGGACATAAACTTTCACCCCAAGCACCTATATAAAGAAGGAAAGTCCATTTCATTCACCAAGAGCAACAAATTCATCATAAGGGCAGAGATTTTATGATTGGAAAGTCGATCTAAAAGAGTATTTCAAAAGGATAAATCTTTGATTTTATTAGCAAAATCAGAATTTGGAGATTGCAAACAAGAAATCTGGGCTAGAAAAAACAAACAAAATCAGAATGGAAGTGTGCTGAAAGAAGAAATCTGGGCTTATAACAAAGAAAATCGGACCTTACAAATTTGAGAATTCTTGATCAAATAAAGAAAAGTTGATTTAAAGCGAATCTAGATGCTATTTTATATTATGTAAACTTTCAGATTTCCTTAAGTTTATAATCATCATTTTGTGAGCTTAATGAAATCTCTTTTGTTTTTAGCAAGGTATATATGGAGCAAGGAGGGGCTTGGAGAGAAAAAGATACAGGCAAAGTCAAGCTCAAAACTTCAAAGGAGGTGGTTTGAGATCAAGAACAAGGCAAAGATTCTCATAGGCAAGAAGGATGATGCTCAAAGTTGAAAATGCAAAATCAAGATCCGGATGGGGTTTGAAAACATAGAGCAAGGAGAAAGAACAAATTTGCGAATCTACAAGTAGAGAAAACTTATCAACTTGAATTTCCTCCGGAAATCCAAGTTTATGTTGAAAGATCCAGCTACATGAAAGACTTCATCACTTCAAGAAGATCACGGTTAAGGCATCAAAAGAGACATCGAGTTTGCAAGTACAAGCAAGTTCAAAATTGTGCCAATGAGAAGATTTTGAGAAGATGGAGAAAATTTGAGAAGATGAAGCAATTTGGGAATATGCCATCACAATTGAAGGCTTGATAATGTTAAGTATCAAGAGATATTTTCTCATCATCAAAGAATTGGTCAAGTCTATAAGATGAGGATGTTGATGTGGCGCCCACTTGTCTTCCACCAACCAGAATGCTCCCGCTACATGTGTTCAAGCACATTCAATCATATTATGCCAAGTGTACATGAGGAAGGCATCTCATGCCTCTAGCTCATCTATTTTCTCATTGGTTCTCAAAAACATTGTAATTTTCTTATTGGCCCACAATATGGCACATTCATGTAATAAGATGATAGTGGTGGTAACCCTAATTAGGGTTTGTAAAGGGTAAATCTCAAACCTTAATATTAAATAGATCTTGGCCCTTCATTGTAATTGAGCAGATATAAAATGCCAAGGCCTTCTCATTTGTAACTCATTAGATTAAGATTAGAGGTAAAGTAGGAGAGGAGACTTCTTGAAATTGTTGTCATAATGGTATCAAAATAATTGTTGATTCATTTTTGGCCTTCATGGTGGATTACTTGTGTTGCTTTGGAGTATTGCATCGTTTCTAAATTTCCTTACTTAGAGCAGATTTAAAATTGTGTTTAGTTGAATGGAAGTGATTTTGGATGCATCTTTGGTGAACTCGATTAGACCAAACCACTAGCTGCTTGTTAATTCTAAATTTGTCTTGCGTGGTTGAATGGCATTTATATGAACTTAACTTCGATTATTGCTTGCACATTAATATGCATTGATGGATGGTGTTAATGGAATGCTAGTAGTATGAACATCTTACATTTACCTTAGGAGATTGCACTAGCTTGGTTGATGTTGATGGCTAAACTAAGTCTAGTAGAGTCACAAAGACATCCACAGTTTCTTACATTCTAGGAGTAGAATAGCTTTCTAAACCCTTCTCTTTGCAAGTTATTTGATTGGAAGTGTTGAAGTAGTTAATATCCATTGATTGAACAACGTAAGTTCCTTTGTGATAACCAGCATATCACATCATTATAACTAAGTGAAAGTCCACAAATAAGAAAGAACCTTGAGGTTGTCTCATTTGATCACACAATCCAGATACATTGTTTAGCATATGAGCATCTTTATTCAAGAGAGAGTTGGGTATTTGGTATTTCATCTTGGGATATCAAGTCTTCAATTTTGTATGTTTTAGTGGAACAAAACTCACATCAACTCTACTAAGGAACTTTAACAATCTAAAAATGAAAGGAAACAAATGCAATTTTGTCTATTAATGCATGATAATTTTGCCTATGTATAGGATTCATTATTTGTTATTATCACCTAAGCATTTCATAAAGGATGTTAGACAATAGTTTAACATATGCCACTTACCAATTTACTTGAAACATTTTACACAAAAATACTAACCGCCAAACTCCCGAAAACCACAACAAACAGCAAGCAATCAACTTAATATCAAATACACAATAGCATAATCCATGATATATATCATTTGGTTTGAAACATATTGTCTACGCATCCCCATATTTATGACTTCATAACAAGAAGCTGGAAAAAAATACATACAATACTAGGCTATGAGATGTTTCAGAGAGTAGATTAAATTGGGTATTTAAGACAGCAGAATTGTCATGTTTTTGGTATATCTTCCTGTTGAAGAAGTAGGATCGTTGTAAATGTATATGAAGTGATAATTCAATATTGATAAATAGTAAATACTGAAATAAGATTTGTAATTCTCAATCTGATAATTGTAGTCACCAAACTCCAAAGGGCAGAACATATATTAATTTCGATGTCTTTCCTTGGGATCGAATCTGCATTATAAGGGATATGAATAGACATATCCATGAGCAGACATATCCCCGTTCATGGGTATGTCTCATGAAAAGGTGCCTCTTCGTGCCCAATCTCTGATCGAGTTTATATATATATATATATATATATATATATATATATATATATATATCTTCAATATAGAATTTATCCGACTAAAGCTACAAAACATCAACATCCCTCTTAGCTACAGAGGATAAACACATGATATGATACTACCTTAGCATAATATCAAGAAAGGCATGTTTAAGAATATCCTTGATCAGAAAAAATTCACCAAGAGTAATGGCCTCAGAATATCAAGTCACATGATATTCACCAAGTACTCCGAGTAATTTGGCCTCAAAATATCAAGTCTCGTGATATTCGCCAAATTCTCAAAATATTCTTAAGGCATGTGCACACGTATCCTCAATGATACTTACCATAGGAACATTCATGGTCTATTTAAGGAACTTAATCCACCATGCAAGTTATCATCTATCATGATCTGCTTAGACATCATAAGATGTCCATCACAATAGAAAACCATGGTCTTTTTGAGGAACTTAATCCACCATGCAAGTTATCATCTATCATGATCTGCTTAGACATCATAGGATGTCCATCATAATAGAAGATTAAGTTATTGTAATATTGTCACCTTTCAATGACTTCTGCAAATACAAGTGATAATCATTTGGAAGTCATCACTTACTCATGATGTACATAGCGAGTAGGCCCATTAAAAACATCGAGTCATACACATGACATCCACCATGCCTCAATGCAAAGGGTGGACACAAGGGATTTCACCTCAAACTTCTCTCACAGAGAAGAACTCATTAAGCAAATATCAGTCTATTGATCTTTTTGTTCATGATTGCTTATGATAAACTGTCAGACTCCCTCTAAATTTGATATCAATCTTTTGAGCTCCTTGTCCAAAGTTACCTCTAAAGAGTCAGACTCCCTCTGAACCTAATATCAATCTTCTTTTTCCTGCAAGAGCATCCCTGAAAAAGATCAAGGCAAATAGCTCTTATAGTATGTATAGAAATACAAATAAGAGAGAGACTACAGTGAGTAGATAAATGTAATACTCAAAGATAATGAATACTTATCTACGCATCCTTTAATAGTTGCTTCAATGAAGGTCCATATACATTAAATCAAAAATGCCTTCTTAGAGTGTTATTTCAACTCTTGGACATCCTTCAACGGCCCTAGAGGATCCACGTACAGTTTCAAATAAGGATTGAAGTTAGGACAACTTACTAACTTTCTCCTCGTAATAAAACCAAATAGATTTTCCTTCATAAACCAGTGTTCATCAGCATGAACATTTCTTCCCTTGTACCAAGAATTTTCTCTGCCCCCGCCTCTCACGCATTCGGAAACCACTATTTGGCCTCTTCTCCCAAAATTTGTTGTCATTCGCATCTTTTATAGAATCATGGTGGCATACACCTCAGAACAAAAAATAGTAGTTGTCAACCCTTGTTAAGCTGTCGGACGGGAGAGTCATTCACGACAAAAAGAAATGTACAAAATCAATCTTAAACTATTTGAACCAGTCAACAAGCACATTAAAGACATAGCGCACACTATTTGATAGAGGAATAACGTTAGAGATAAATGATTAAACATAGGACTCAACAAATTATTGTCAATTTTGTGTTTCATCACGTAATCACAATTGGAGGAATAGAGAGAGACATATCAACGACAAATATAAAGTAGAGATTCCCGACTACTAATTGCTATCCATCTCCACACGGTCAAAGTCCGGCATCATATTATGTCGCACACCATTATACTGATTTGGATTAAGGAGGATCTCTTTAATAGTGCTCGACATGCTCCTCTATGGTATCGTGTGACCCGATCTGAAATATTTAAAATCGTCAAAGTGATCCCCTTATCTAATGTTAAACACTCACAATGATATGTATGTAAACAAATGCCATTATATGTTCAGCTTGTTGCTCGCCAATCAAACTATATATGTCTGCGATACCAACAATGAGAGTGTTTGGGTGATCTATTTGTCTTGTTGGTAGTCGTTATGAAGTGGCTCAGAGACTTGGTTGATGTGGTAATATATACTCTAGTTGTATTTATCTGAGGTATTGCATATTGACGATTGCTGGTTTGACGGATATGATAAAAACTCTTCAAACGTCAATTATCATGTGCCCAATCTGACATTTCAAGCCTTCACCAATCATTCCATATTAAAACAACACATCCAACTGTCGCTGCACAAATTTCTAATATAGTTGTTGCAACCTGGCTATGATACCATGTTGAAGACGTAGGATTGCTGCAAATGTATATGAAATGATAATTCAATATTGATAAATACTGAATATTGATTTGTAATTCTGAATCTGATAATTGTAGTCACCGAACTACAAAGGGCAGAACATATATTGATTTCGATGTCTTCCCTTGGGATTGGATCTGCATTATAAAGGATATGAAAAGACAATTCCATGAACAGACATGGAGACATGCATGTTCATGGCTATGTCGCATGAAAAGGTGCTTCTTCATGCCTGATATCTGATCGGGTTTCAAACCTTAACAACTACAAATGATTTCCTTAATAATAGTATTTTGATATATATATATATATATCTTCAATATAGAATTTATCTGGCTGAAGCTACAAAACATCAACACTTCCAAGCGAAGGATGTAGAAAACTTGAACAAATTACGCATAGCATTCTTAAAGATGATAATGTTCCATCTCTCCAATAGACATTTGCTATCAGAAGTTATGACATATATAGATTTAGAAAGTATGTAACAATGAAATGTCTCATGATAGAACAAATATTGAATGAAGAAAAACATCTTTTGAGCACAGTTACAGTACATATTGAATATACATCCCCCCATGCCTTAACAGGTCTGGCATTTTCACATGTTGGGCTTGGAATGAAAATTTAAAAACATTTAGCTTGTTGCATTACAGCTTTTTGTTTTCTTTCAATTGTATTTACTGCAGCAAAACTTGATGGACTAGTAAGGAAATGGATTGCTCATGCTAATGTTATGACTTGTGATCCACCAGCTATTTTTCTGTTGCAATCCTTATTTTTCACTGCTTCCCAACTCTTTGTAAGAATTTCTTGTTTGGCTGGTGGTATGCTAAAATCAAGGTTGCAATCATGACAAGTAATCAAGCATCAAAACCCTCGAAGAGTAAATCTTCAATAAACTCATATACAATAATTTGCATGAATTGCAATGGATTTATGTCCTAAAAATCATGACATTGTGTGATTTAAAACTTTCGACTTAGCACAGAACCAGTGAGAAGCTAGTATAGGTGAAATGTGATTATTTTTGTATGTTTTCATTTATTAGAGATGGAGAATCAAGACCTTAAATAGAACATGCATGAGGTTTCCGACAAATTGTTTGCAGTGGAAGTTAAGAACAAGGATCTCAGATGGCTCCTACACACAAACATGAAACAGGAAAATAAAAAAGACTCAACTATACTAGAACTCAAATCCAAGCAGTCCAAACTCATCAATCTACAAGACTCTCAAAAGCGAAATAGAAAAACAGCTACATTCCTGAGCTCATCTCTATAGGCAATAACCCCCCCCCACTAGTGTTGAAGAGCTCATCCAATTCAAGTTGGTTAAGGAACGCACTAGGACATCACGTTAACTCAACCTCAACGTTCAAGGACTTCCATCGCTCTCACTAGATCCCTTGACTACAAGATCTTCCTTCCTCTACGATCATTTGGGCCTTACTGATATCATTCTCAACAGAGCCTAGGTTGGTTATGGATCCACACTCTTCCTATGTTTTAGTTATGTCGTTGATCGGCTTAGAGCTTTTAAAGCTAGACACTCATTCCCTCTGTCCACGAAGATATTGTTGGCAAAATGGTCAACGCTCCCCTCGGGATTTGCGACATGGCTTAACCACCTCTTGTGTCTTCTATAAGTCTAGTGGTTGTATCGGGCATTAACAGGTCGATCTTTTGGTGCAACGGCAGCCACTACTTGTAACAAGTGGTATGAGAGCTTGGTCACAAGTTCGAATCCCCTCGGATAACGCTGAGGGGGAGATTGCTGGCAAAATGGTCAGCGCTCCCTTCGGAATTTGTGACATAGTTTAACCGCCTCATGTGTCTTCTATAAGTCTAGTGGTTGTATCGGGCATTAACAGGTCAATCTTTTGGTGCAACGACAACCACTACTTGTAACAGATATTCCTTAATGAAGACCTCACTAAGTCCAAAGTTGTTGAACTCAAACACTCCAAAGAGCTTGTTGCTAGCGCAGATGCAATGAGAAGTGCGTTTTTATTAGGAACCTCAAGGCAATCATTAGGGATTCCTTCCCACCTGGTTGGGAATCCAGACCCGCTGCTACTACTACTAAATGATACCTATAACACCTGCAAGTGGAAAAGGAAAGGAAAGATACAGCTGTTCAAATAAACTGTTGGAATGAAAACAACTCCTTCTGGTCTTCATCGGGCTTACTGCATGATGCCTTGGGGTCCTCTATATTAAAATATAATAATGTTTCTTTAATGGTCATCATAGTTAGTCTTTAGTTTATTAGGTAGTTTCTATTTTCGTCTTAGTTCACAATTGTTTCTTTTAGAAACATCATCTTTGTAAATCTATATAAGGAGCTTTCATCTCCTTTGTTTAATAAAACAACGACATTGATTTACCATAACATGGTATCAGAGCAAGTCGATGGGATTTCATAAAATTTGGCAAATTTTTTAAGAAAAATTCGAGCCTCTTTTGATTTGGAATTTTTTTCCAAAAATTTGTATTTTAATTATTTAAAATCAAAAATTGATGGAGGTATTTTATGAAAATTGTGTGGTTTGTCTTCGAAAATTTTGCTGAAAATCACGAGCATGGTCAAAGTTTGTGATCGCATGATTTCCTAGTTTGAGCAAAAGTCTCTGATTTTTGATGGTTGCATGTACTTGCATGTTGCTTGTATGTGCTTTTTGTGAGTTGCATGTTCTTGCATGTGTTCTTTTACCATGTGAAGTCTCATGTTTTGTCGCATTGAGGTTTCTATATTGGGTTTATAAGTTTTTCCTCAAAAACTATCTATTGGGTTTATATCAAAAATTATTTGATGGTTTTCCATAATTTTTTCCCTTGAAAAATTTTTAATGGGTTTTAATTAATTTTTCCTCAAAAGTTATTTATTGGGTTTTACCGTTTTTCTTCAAAAACGAAGTTTTGTATTCTCTGATCCGTGTCTCAGATTCTGTTTGGTTTTGATTGATTTTTCACCTCAAAAATCAAGTTGGGTTATGATCAATTTTTCACCTCAAAAATTGTGTTGGGTTTTCGTCAATTTTTCTCATCAAAAATCGTTCCTAATTTCTATAGTACACAAAGTTCATGTTGGATTTTTTGACAGGTGTTCCTATTTTAGGGTTTTTACCATTTTTTCCAAAAAAAATGATGCTTTGTAAACTTCAAATCATAGTATCTTGCAGTCTGTTTTGGGGCATCCTGCTCATCTGCAAAGTTTGAAGGGTTTACCAATTTTTCCTCAAAATCATGCTAGTTGTTCTTAGTGTTTGTCTCGGTCTCCAAGGAAGAGCAGCTATGTTATCCAACATCATGTTGGAATTTTGTGATGATTTCAAGTCAAAAGTTTTATTGATTTTGGGAGAGTTAGTAGCAAACTCATCTCAATGGCAAAATCAGTGGCAGGCTCTTGTCTCTTGTTGCAGAGCATTCTGAAGAAGGGGCACCCTTCTCTATTGTTTTGGATGGCTTCTTGGTCATTAATATTTTGCAAATCCAGGGAGGGTCTCAACAACAATGGAATGTTCTGTAGAATTTGTGACGAAAAGACAACAATTAGACAATGACCATTAAGGGAGGGTATCAAAATATTATAATGTTTCTTTAATGGTCATCTTAGTTAGTCTTTAGTTTATTAGGTAGTTTCTATTTTCGTCTTTAGTTCACAATTGTTTCTTTTAGAAACATCGTCTTTGTAAATCTATATAAGGAGCTTTCATCTCCTCTGTTTAATACAACAATGACATTGATTTACCATAACACTCTAATCTCCTTTTCGTCACAAAAATGCAAAAAACTCTTGTCCATCCTCTTACTAGCATTACAAGATATCATTGGCTCTTTGCTTATAGACAAAAAACTAGGAGCTCTAGTGGGTTTCGAGGATCTGGTGGGGTTGCTTGCCTTGTCAGTAATCGCCTTCAAGGCCTGGCTTCGATAACTTCCTCTGACACATTAGCTAGATTTATGTGGGTCTGACTTTGTCGTGTTGTCCTCCGCCTCAAAGACTTATTCATTGGTGTTTTTTATTTCCCTTTGGCTTCTTCATATGATATACAAAATGGTCCCAACGGTGATCCCTTCACTAACTTATATGATAGCATCTCTCAATTTTCTGTTGTCCGTGACATCCTCATTCTCAACAACTTCAAAGCTCAAAATCAGGATGCTTGGACTTAGGACGCTCTGACTCCCCTCCGCAATCGGATTGCGAACACTCATTGCATTGATTACATGGACCCTGCAGCCTGCTGCTCTAGGGCTTCAAAGATCTTCTAAGGACGCTTCAAGACCCTTCACTAAGTATGGCCAACACCTTCTCCAACTCAACAAATCTCTTGATCTTTTGGTTCTGACTACTTTGACGTTCATTCCAAATTCCCACTTCTTAACGTGCAGACCTCGTGAGGGTGGTGCTAGTGTTGTTGACTATAATCTCTCCAACCAAGTGCTCATCCCTTCCATCTGTCACTTCTCTATCACCCTGATTCCTCTTGCCAACCATGCTCTCCTCAACCTCTCTGTCTAAATTGCTTCCTCCCACCCCCACCCTTCCCCCTCTACCTTGTCATTCCTTCCTCCTCACATTTTGTTTTGTTTCGATAATGGCGATGAAGACCTTTTTACCCACCATATCAGACAGCTTCTTATCATCAACTGTCACTTCCTTTGGAGTGCGCCACCACCACATACGCCCTCATTTCCACTGTCATCTGGAAAGTGGCTCTATAGTCCTTCCCTCATTTTACCACTCTTTTATTCCCCCCCAAAGTTAAGGAGCACATGTCCCATGAACAACTGCAAGGCCTTCTAGTGCACTCTTTCCCGCTTCCCCACCCTTGTTTCCTCCCCAATTGGACTTCAATTTGTTGATCTCCCATACTTCCATGCATTATGACATCCCAGTCATCTCAATATTCAAGTCATCATTTTACCTAGACAAACATCCGAGAAGCAATTAGAATCCTGAACAATAGTCAGGCTACAAATGAAGAGGGATTCCAAGTTGAGTTCTTCAAACAAGGCTTTACCATTCTGGGTTCTTATGTGACTAACCTCTTTTACCATGTGGTCTATATGTGGTTTCCCCCCTCTTGGTCACACCACATCATACATCTAATTCACAAGTCGGGCCCCACCTCAAATCCCAACAACTACAAGACCACCACGGCCAACCACACTTTCTCCAAGCTCTATGCCATAGTTCTCCACATACTCCTCTCCAGGGAGTTGGACCAACATCGCATTCGTGGTAGGGGGCAGGCTGGTTTGTCAGACCATCTAACCACGGACCAAATTATGACTCTTCGGGCCATTATTGAGGAATCTCGTCATCGCTCTTCAAAAGTTTATTGTTGTTTTGTGGATTTTCGCAAAGCCTTTGATTTTGTCCCAAGAATGGCACTCCATAGACTTCGTGACATTGGTATTTTTGAGATTCTCCAAACTGCTATTATGTGAATTTATGAGAGGGTAAATTCTTGGTCATCTCAAAACTACTTGTGGGTTCTCTGACTTCATCAAGAGCACCACACAATATTATTCTTGTGGAATTTGGGTCTCACCCTTTCAAACTTGAGGCCATCTATCTTTGATCTTGTTTGGTTCTTGCACCACCTTCAAGTTTCGCTAATTCCAATGAGGAGCACCACAATTACCCTTACCTTGCTTACTGTTCCTCTGAGTCTGTTGCTTCTTCTACTTCCAAAAGTACTCTCTTGATGCCCCTCACCATCTCCTCCCTTCCAAACAGGAGCTAAACAAGTGTATCAGAACAGAAATTTATAGGCAATTCATTCATACCACTTGGGTCAATCCCCAAGTGGTCTTCACCTTAGTCACAACGTTCGCTGAATTTTCGGCTTCAAATTCGAAATTCGGCAAACCTAAAAAAATAATTTAAAATTCGTATAAGTTCAACTAAAATTCGTTCTGCAGAAAAAGTAACTTCCGCTTTTCTTAAAATATATTTTATTAAGCAATTTTTTAGGGGTTTGCTGCTACTTTTATTTACAAATAATGGCCTCGGTCCTCGATCCAATGAAATAGCTTCTCTCTTCAGCATTTCAAAAGACAGCTAGGTTAACAGCATTTCGTGTATGTTTGCTCAGTTGTGGGCTAACTTCATTGTCGTTGTGGCACAATTTCTTCAAAGTGAACAATGCTTTCAAGTTTCAGCGCATCTCAGAAGCTCTCCCATTGTCGCCTTGCCGAGCTCTCTCATTGCCACGAGATGTGTAAAAAACTGAGGCCATCAAAAGTTTTTAATTGAGTATTTTGTTTTTTTCTTTTAGGTTTTGTTTTATTTTTAAATGTTTTACGATTACATTTAAATTTAATTTTTTAATATATACTTATTAATATTAAAAAGATGTAAGTCTATTTATTATTTATAAATTTTATTGAAACGTTAATATCTAGTGTATAAATTATTTATTATTAGTTTACATATGATTATGTTAATATGTCAAATATAGGAAATATTAACTTTTCAATTTTTATTTTTTTTAATTTTGTTTTGTAAAGTTAAAATTAAAAAATTCATATATTTTTATTTTATGTTTTAAAAGATATAGTTTAAAGATTTTATTTTGTTTTTAAAGTTTAATATTTTTTTAAAATAAAAATTAGTATTATATTTAATTTTTTAAACTAAAGAGAAAAATAAAAATAGATTATTCGATATACTTATATTTTTTTAAATATATAAGGCGAATTTGATGTCGAATTTTTTTTCGAACTTTTTGCCCTAGTTGAACTTCATCCGAATTTTATAGTTGTCGAACTCGAACCTTGTGACTTAGGTCTTCACCCTAAGATAGAGTTCTACGTGGAACACTTTCTCGAGTTAGATGACGAGCTCATTGTCTTCCTTTCTTACTTATCTTGCCAGTAGTCACACTCCCTCCAAATCCCCCTTGGTTCTTTCAGTGTGGGCTCTCATGGGTTGTGGATTGAGACAAATTATCAACTTCACAGAGTGATTGGATTTACCAATTATGAGGCTTCAAGGGGATTGAAACTGAGGAGCACTTCATTTTGTGTTGACCTATTGTTGATGTGAGTTTTATTCCACTACAACATGCAGTATCAAACACCTAATGTTTCAAAGTGAAACACTTAGATATTCAATCCTCTCTTGATCTAAGGTCATCTCTCACGCTAAGCTTGCAAAGTAATCAATTGTGGATACTCACTCAGTTGAAATGGTGTGATTTGTTGGTAATCACTTAGGGGACTTACACTAGTTCACTCAATGGGTATCAACTACTTGCACTTCTAAAGATTTAGCTTCACAATGTGCAATGAAAATAAGGTTTGATTTTCCAACCTTTCCACTTCAATTCAAACTTAACCTTAACTTCTACAACTACTTCTACTTCTAAATATGAATGCAAGGAATCATGGATAGACTTGGACTCTACTAGATGCGATCTTGTCGGCAACTCCACCCATCTAGTACAAGCTTCTAAGGAACACTTGAATGGTTTTCATATTAATATCTCCTCTTCAGTCCCATCAAATGGATGCAAACTAAAGATTCAATATCAATTGAAGTTAAGTGCTTTCAATCATCCGCTTACCACACAAGGCACTCCTACCATCAACAAGAGGCTAGTGGCCCGGATTTGTTTGAGTCAAGCAAGTGAACATCCACAATTACTTTCATTCAACTCAACTACTTCTAAACAACATGAAATAAAATCCTAAGCTATGTGAGGAAATATGGATCACCATGCAATAATGCAAACTTGATCACAACAATTCACCATGCAAGACACAACAATGAAAAGTAGAGCAAATTTGACATTATCTTAGCAACAATTCTCCAACAAGTCCTACTTTACAAATGAGAGGAGTGGGGTTTATATAGGAGCCCCAATTACAATGAATGGCCAAGATTGATTTGAAATCAATGGCCCAGATTAATCCATTCAAACCCTAATTAGGGCAACCAAAAATAGCCAATAGAAATGAAGCACCACAAAATTAGCCAATGAGATAATTCAAAGGCTTGAGGACCAATAGGAAGCAAGGAAGTCACCTAGTCATCATACAACTCTTCATTATGAACATGCATGCCTCTTTTCTCTTTCTCCCTTTTAGTAAACCTAATGAGCTTGAGCAAAATTTCACTAAGTTACTCCATTTCAATACTAGGAAGGCTTCTTGCAATCCTTATCTTAATCTCACTTCCTTATCCTTAAGAATTCTTCATCGCTCTTGGACATCTTTCTCTTGGATAGCTGGACTTTGTAAAACTTGAACCCTTTGTATTTCCACCTTCATTGTTTGAAATTCTTCTTTCACTTCTTCATCTTTGGATTCGATCCTTGGAGCAATCCCTTGCACACATTAACATCTTCCTTGGCATATTAAATCTTCCTAAATTCATTTCCTTGGATGACTCGATCATCATTAGGATCATTCCCTTGATGGGAATCTTGTCCTTGAATTCTTCCTTGCTCTCGACCTTAAGACTTGTCCTTATGTCCTTGTTCCTATGCTAACTTTGGTGCTAGAATCATCCTCGAACATTCCTTGGTGTACTTGCTTGATCCTTATGAAAAATTGATGTGAATAGGGACAAGTTGATCTCCTTTAAAGACAGTCCTTATTTATTTAAGTGAAAGCTAACTTGCATAGGGACATATGCATGTCCATAAATTGAATCCATGAACTTGTCCATTGGCTCCTTTAAATCTGGAGTTGTTCTATGTACTTGCTTGATGAAGGCTTGACCTTGAAATAATTCTTTCATCTGGATCCTTGAATTTTCTTTCCTTTGTCCCAGCTTTGAAATGCATTATCTTGAAGTGTTGTCCTTCGAACTCGATCACTTTAGGCTATTCCTCTTTCATTTATATCTGGGCTTTCAGCTTGAACTTGCCTTCCACCCTATTTTGTTCACTTCCATGCAACAATCCCTACCTTTGATCCGAACATGATTCCTGGTACAAAGCTCAAAATTAGTAAGGTATCCAAGGACTTAAAACAAAATAATAAATTTCAGACTTAAAATCCTTGAATTAAGCTTTGAATTCCATGCAATAACTTAGTAATCCTATCCATAGAAGATCATAAATAGCATAGGCACTCGGATTAAAATCCCAAGACAACAAAATGATCAACATTCAGCCCAAAAAGAATAAAATCAGACTCTGTTGAATTCTGATTTTCTGAAGAAAGTGCGTGCATAAGTCTGAAAATTAACTAGAGATTGGTCCTAACAACTCATCAAGCTCCACCATCATGATCCATGGATTTAAATGTAGACTATGGATTAAAATCATGAGCCAATCATGCCCAAAACCTAACTTTACCATTAAGGCCAACTCAGATTGTCTGAGAACAGACCTGCAATTACTTCTCTCTGGATGAATTCAGTCCTCAAACCTGATGATTTAGATGCAAAATAACCCCCCAATGACTCAGCAACAACTTCTTTTGTGATTGGATGAAAGGGTGAATTATGAGGATTTTCTAAAAAATCGCCCCTGTTATAGAAGTCTGCAGACCTGGGTCTGCAACATAGGGTTTTCGGACTTTTTTATGGTTTAAAATGACCCTCAAGATGCCATTATAAAGCCTGCAACAAAATTAGATCAGACTGCTGCCATAAAACAAACCCAGATTTTAGAAAAATGATTCTCGGAAAAATTGTCTTCAGACTTTTGCTCGTAGCAGTGTTACCTCAAACCCCAAGTGACTGAAATTGAGAGGAAATGATAGGCTTTGGTGTGGGGATTAATCAAAAAATGAGTGTTGGGGGCTTTGAGCATTCAATGATTTTATATGGATTTTCTAAAAATCGCCCATGTTTCTTGGATGCTTCAGACTTTAGGTTGCAAACTAAGTCTCAAACTTTGAATGGCCTTAGAATGGGCCTCAAATCACCTCCTAAAGCCCTGCAATCACATCCAATCAGAGTACAGTCCTGAAAAGAACCCAAGTTTAAATGAGGAAAAATCAATTTTTCGGCATCATCTTCAGATTTTTGTACATAGCAATCTCACCTCAACTCCTTGGCGCCTGAAAATGGTTGCAAATGTTGAGTAAATGCCAGGAGAAGTCTCAGCAATCAAGTCTGGACAGCTTTAGTGACAATATAATCTTCCCACAAATTTTCAAAAAAATCGTTTTCAGACTTTGGCCTGCATATTACCTCAATATCAGCCTTGTAATGGCTTCCCAAGTTGCTTTCAGCCTCCCTACAAGGGCAGATATCACCTCCTTGCTAAGACTCTTACTGCCCAATGTTGGATCACTCCCACTTTTGGCCCTTTGCTTCAGATCTTTGTCACCTCTGCTATGCTCTTCATAAAATGTTTGTGGTTTTACCATGTGGCAGCCATCTTTATAAAGGAGTATAAGCTTGTTGTCCATCACCCACAAGCAACGTGGGATAAAAAAAAGTACCCCTTCTAGAAGCCTCTAACTTTATTTTATTAATTTTCCTCACACATTTTAATTAATTAATAAAATAATGCCTAAAATAGGAAAATTGATCCATGTTAGGATTCTTAAATTTGCGTAAGTCCAAGACTTGTATGGACATGTAACCATGTCCAAACTCCAACTCCATTCATGCTAGGCAGGGAAAATCGATCAAAGTTTGGATAAAATCTGCTTTAAACTTAGAAAAAAATTGATCTTGCTTTGCTATCAAAAGGGGGGAAAATCGACCCTAGTATGGACAAATTTGATACTTGAAAAATTTCGCAATTTGGCCCTCAAAGGGAAATTCGACCCTAGTCTAGATAGTTCTCATACTTGGAAAAATTTCCACATTCCAAACTCCTCGAGGGGAAAAACATGATATGTTTGTACATCTGCAACAATTACAAAAAATTAACATTCCATAGTTGGTTCCAACGGAAAATCGACCCTTGTAAGGACAAATTTGATACTTGAAAATTTTTTGGAATCCATACTTAGTCTTGGGGGAGAAACAATCCCTGTCTAGACACTTTCCAGACTTAGAAAAATTTCCAAGTTCCCAAGTTTCTCCAAGGGAAAAATGACCCTAGTCTGGACAATTTCTAGAGTTAGAAAATTTTCAAGCTCACCCTTGGAGAAAAATTGCCCCTAGTCTAGATTTTTCAAACAAAGAGAAAAGTTTCAAGGAGAATTAATCCAAAGTGGTGGAAATTCACAGTATGCTTGAATTTTAACCCCAACACTTAGAATTTTTCAGGAAAAAATCAATTAATGAAGAGAAATTCATGTAGAGTCCGGATTTCGATCAAAATATGAAGGAAATTCATGTATAGTCCGAATTTTTATCAAAATATGAAGGGAAATTCATGCAAGTCCAGATTTTGATCAAAATATGAAGGGAAATTCATGTATAGTCTGGATTTTGTGTATTTTTATAAAGAAAAATTGATGTTCCTTAGGATTTTAAGGAACTTATGCATGAAATATGTCTTTATATGGAATTTTGGACTAATTGACCAGCCAAAATTTAAATACACTTAGAATTTTACATTCAACCCATTATAACATGACCCCAACGAACTTTGATTTTAACATTCCCACTTTAAGATCACAACTTTGCCACTTGATTTCTCCATTAACTCTCAGTCTTTTAAAGCTCAAAATTGCTCAATGTAATGCCAAAATTTGTCAAACCTAACGACTACAAGCAAAAGAGGGGGTCCCTATTTGCAATGGGGAGATGGTGTGAAAACCTCACAACACCTATCTACTATGAGATTAGAGGGAGGTTCTACTACCTTTTCAGGGAGGCCTAATCTCTCTCTACCTTTTTGAGGTCCGTCGATTAGAGTTGTTTGGCCCTCTATCTTCAAGACATTGTTAGACTCCAACACCACTCGCTTCAATGGCAAATAAGCTCGCAAACCAATCAACTTATTACCTCATTTTCCATGCTTCCTTTTACGCGTTGTACCAAGCACTAGATTTGTAATGAGCCCAAATTAGACCAAGCTCTGGGGCATAGACATTGCTCCTAAGCATTGTTATTGGCTTTTGCCAATATCATAAATTAATTAATTAATAACTAAATAAAACTTTGAGCGTCAACCTTAGCTGACTTAGCAAGTTTAAATTAATTTTGTTTTGCAATCTTTATGTTCTTGGGCCAACATGGCTGACCTTGTTGGTCATATATTTATAGGTAAAATGGTGCTTTATTTGGTTTTTATGCTTGGTGAAAACAAACTCTACCTATGGGCACAAACTAAGACAGAGACGATCATCTTTGGCCTCATACAAGGTGGGAGGTTAACTCATTCTTTACAATGAATTTGTTGAGCATTGGGATCACACATCATTAATCCAATCCATTGTTATTGCAGCTGCATACCATTGAGAATGCAGATAAGAATCATAGAGGACTCATAGAGATCGCAAGAGCAAGGAAACAAGTGGAGAACGCTTGAGAGGGAAGTCTCCAACCACAAAGGGAACCAAGAATTATTTAAATCATTCCCCGGTGGCAAATTCAAGTATGGCAACAACTCCAGGATCCATCACTATTTATAGAATCCGGATATTTGCATTAGCTAGTATTTACCAGTGATTGTATGGAAACAAAGAAAATTAAAAAATTTGTCGGTGGAACATTTGCAATAGCCTATAACTTTGTTTCATTAAAAATCTAGAAATCATTCTAAGACTATCATAAGATTTTGGATGGATTAAAACCATTTGTGGAAATATAGTTCATTGTTCTATTTTATTGATCTATAAGCTTAGCTTCTACCTAACCTCTCTTCTCATTGGCTCACAGAGCATTGTAATTTTTCTTATTGGCTCACAAGGTGGTGCTCTTTTGTAATTGGGTGGGCATTTGATATTTGTTAGTAGTGGTTATGGAAACCCTAATTAAGGCTCTTACGGATAAATCTGAGCCATAACTTCTAATTTAATCTTGGTCATTCATTGTAATTGAGCTCCCTATATAAAGGTTTGCTCTCATCATTTGTAAGGAGCTATGTTGGAGAATTATTGCCAAAGTACTACTAAAATTGCTTTCTATTCAATGTTGTGTTTGCATGGTGGATATCTATGATCATTTTAAAGTATTGCATGGTTATCTCTCAATCAAATTAGGATTTACTTTCAAGCACTTAGTTAGAGTTTGCTTTGATTAGTTTAGATTGGATAAATGTTATTGTGGAATCATCTTTCGTGCACTAATTTAGTGCCAAACCACTTGTTGCTTGTATGTACACCTTGCGTGGTCAAATGGCATAAAATCATAAACTTAATTTCAATTAGTGCTTGCCTATTGATTTGCATTCATAGATGGAATATATGAAATTGTAGTAATTTGAACATCTTTTAAG
Organism: Chamaecyparis obtusa; assembly: GCA_027943335.1. Lineage (NCBI taxonomy): Eukaryota > Viridiplantae > Streptophyta > Pinopsida > Cupressales > Cupressaceae > Chamaecyparis > Chamaecyparis obtusa. The sequence continues at coordinate 578,666 of BSBK01001552.1, read as the reverse complement.
TATACCTTAGAAGATTGCACTAGGTGGGTGGAGTTGATGACAAGACTACATCTAGTAGAGTCACGAAGATATTCACAAGCCCTTGCATCCTAGCATAGAAGTAAGAGTAGTTTAGGTTCCTAAGTTTAAGTTCATTGCAAGTCAAAAGTCAAAATATTTTCATTGCGCATTGTCAAGCCATATCATTCAAAGGCAAGTTGATAAACCTTAGTGAACAATGTAAGTCCCCTCATGATACCAAAATATCACATTATTACTACTGAGTGAGTATCCATCATTTGAAGGAGCCTTGGAGTTGCCTTAATGATGTTTCTTTTCGATCTTTAGCATATAAGGTGTCTTTGTTCAAGAGAGGGTTGAATTTGGTATTCTCTTCAAAATATTAAGTATTCAATTCTGCATGTTGTAGTGGAATAAAACTCACATCAACACCCCTTGCCCTTCCCCCTCCCCCGGAATAATGTAGCGGAGGTTGAAAGACAGACACGTGAAAAACACAATGGCAAAAAACAATGATGACCAAAAATGGGAAAAAATGACGGTGATGGGAAACAGGAAAAAAAATAAAAATAATGAACGGATGAGATCTTTTCAATCGTCTTGCATCTTCTATTTGTGACTTTTAGCCTTTGATGTAATTTTGAGGTTGTACAACCTCATAGAGGGAACGCCTTCAACACAATAAAGAATAAATAAATATTAAACTCTCATTAGGTCAAACAAATTCGACTCCAAGACTAATAAGGTTAGATTCCTCCATATCCACATCGAACAAAAACCGACTTTATTATTTCATTTCATCTCCTTCACACGGGGATAGATTTTTGAATTCAAGGCATTACTTAAAAGTTTAAAACTATACAATAAAAATGATTCCTTTATTTAATTATAACATGCATCTAGAATATTTAACCAATGATGGCAAGTGACAAGGCACGCGTCAGCAGGTGAAGTAGACATCCAACCAGCTCAAGCAGACACCCAACCAGCTCAGCCAGGCAGCTCAAGCACACAACCAAGTAGCTCACCTAGACAACCAAATTTCAATTTAAATAGAATTTATATTTCCTCTTATGACTATATTGACGGTCCCATGTCTAAATTATTACCCTATCGAATTGGATACGAAGACTTTAGGATGTGATCGAGACACTTAGAGACCATTCCCAATAGGCTCCCTCAAGGTTTACAAGTCCAAGCCCAAACTATTGGGATGCTGAACCCCACCCTATTTTGGGACAGAAGCTATTGGCGGGATTTACACAAGCTCTCCTTGAAGACATCCTTATATTCCTTCCTTCCAGTCCAACAGGTGACAAATCAGGGTAGGGATATATATATATATATACGACAGATGTGAATATTAGATCATTTTCAAATATGTTAGAGGACATTTAGATATATACATTATATAGAGATGATTCTGATTTCATCCATATTAATATGTATTAAATAGATGTATGTTCACATCTGAAATAAATATATGTATATTTCTTATTTCAATATTATTAACGGATATATATACATTTCCTATTTATTAAATATATATATTTATTCATATGATCTTATAATAGTTCCTTATTCTTAACGAGATTCAAATGTAAAGTCTGTGAATCAGTATTTAACTCAGAGATATGCTACAGCATAATTTGTTGTCGTACAATGCTTACCAGCACTGCAAATGATTTATTTATTTCCTTATCTCTTATATATTTTATCATTTCCTCCTCTTCTTATATATATATATATATATATATATATATATATATATATATATATATATATAATTTCCTAGTTACATATCTTTATATACTGACCATATATATATTAGCCATTAATAATATTCTGATAATAATATATCAACATCAATTAATTCACTGCTGCTAGCAGTACATATGATCCCTTCCTTGTGAAGAGTGAAAATCTGTTTATAATCATTCTTCTAGATTCATATCATCTGCTACAATAAGGGATCTGCATCCTGTAGATTGCCAGCATTCCAATAAATATTACAGTAAATATATTCTTCTTCCTTTTCTTTTGTTTCTCTGTTGTTCAGGTGAATACCCGATATTATATATATAAAACCACCTCTGTTCCCCCTTGATAGAGTGGGTCCAGTCACTATTATATATCCTAAAGAATTGATCGGTTGCACACGTCGGTGTTCAAAGATGTTTCACTTCAGTATTTACCAATTTACCAATATTGATAAGAGTTAATCGTAATTTTATTCGAGGCTTAATCGCTGACAATGTTAATTATTAGAGGTTCATGATAGTCGTATTTAATTGGTGGTCATGACTAAACACTTCCTTACTGAAATTACTTGTTAGTATGTTGCTGAGTCATCGACCTTTCTTTTTATAATTATTAACATAATCGCTGAGTTAAGACATATTGTCTCATTCAGGCACTGATTGCTTATTTGATGACTATCATTTTCATCATTTTGATATTTAAGTCGCTGCTATTATAACACCTGATTAGATGATCAATTCTTCTAAATCGTTACTGCCAATTACCATTAGTTTACTTGTTATTATTATTTAATATCAGCTTCCCTTGGACAATGATTATGATGGATGTCAGTCTTCTTTGATCGACCCTTATTAGTTAGACTTTTCTTTCTTAGGCAGTGCTAATAGTAAATTAATAATAATCTTCCTTTCGATATCTGCTCTGTGTTTCAAGTAAGTTGCCCAATCAATATATTGAAATATTTTATTATTTACATTTTGTTACTTATTTATTTTATAATTTTGTTAAATTATATTAATATTATTTATATATCATATTAGCAATATACCTTTTTATAATGTCCTAATATATTATTTTATCATTCACTCCTAGTCTAGATAAGGGATATCACAATTATTCATGCATATTGAAAGTGATTTCAAATTCAATGACTTATATCTATGAGTATGAATGTATGAAACTGAAACTTGAACGCTCATCGCAAGTTTCAACTCAATTGCTATGTATAATGTACACATCTATGATAAATGACTTTAGATTTATCGCAAGTTTCAACTCAATTCCTATGATAATGTATACGCCTACGATGAATGATTTTAGATTTATCAATATTATCATATGAATATTTCAAATTTCAAATTTCCCTATTTTTTAAGATTTCCCTATTTTTTATATAGTTGTCCTGTTGATGGGTGTTTTATGATCACACCAACCTAGATTAAAGTGCAAAAGACACTCTATCCTCCCTTGAACAACAACACCACGTACGCTAAGATTGCAAAGAAAGAGGCAACTTCAAGGATTTGACTGCATACTTGCAACTTTAGTGTGGATATAAGCTCCTTTGGCTTGATGCATTCTGGTGATCCAAGTGTACTTACGCTGTTAATCTAAGTTTATCAACTTTCTTTGCAAACGATATGACAATGGAGCACTTACTCCTAAACTAACAAAGCATTAGAAATAAATTGTAAATAGATTAAGGGTTAGAGAACATATTCTAATCTATGAACTCCTAGGATGCAAGAGACCATGAATGTATTGTGAACTCTACTAGGCTTAGCTTTCTCATCAACTTCCACCAAGCTAGTGCAATCTTCTAAGGTGAGCAATAGATGTTCAAATCATTACTATAACACCAACACCATCAATGGATGCATAACAATGTGTAAGTGATTTCTTTAGACAATTAAATTTAAGCTTCTATTTCAATTCCAATTGACCACGCAAAGTGACTTACAATCAGCAAATCACAAGTAGTACAGATGAGGCAAGTTTCACAAAGGTTCATCCAACTAAAGACTTGAAAATAATTCTAAACTAAATACTTAAAGAAAATTCTAAACTAATTTGAGAGATCAAAGAACAACACAACACTCCACAATTTTGACTAAATCACCAAACTTCAATGATTATTTCAATTATGGCAACATCAAAGGGACAATTCTCCAAAGACTCCCTTTACAAATGAGAGGAGGGATTATATAGGAGTCTCAATTACAATGAATGGCTTGGACTAATTTGAAACCAATGGCCAAGAACATCTCATAGAAAACCCTAATTAGGGTTGCAACAAACATTAAGTGACATCATTAAATAAAATGCAGCAAAATGGAATATTCTCCAAGGACCAATGAGAAAACAAGACAATGCCTAATAATCAAACAGCTCATCATCTAGAATATTTTGCCCTTAACCTTTTCTCCTATAGAAAATTAGATGAACTTAGACAAGATGGCATCAATCAATTCCCTTGGTATGCTTGGTATCACCCCTACCAACATGTAAATCATGTAAGAGATCATGTCAATTTTTTTTTGTTCTCTCCAAGTTCCTCAATTGAATGTCCAAGTTGTCAATTATTACCTTAGCCCAATTGAACATCATTGTTCCAGCTGAGACTTCCTCTATGAAGTAAAACATCCAATTTTCAAACAAAGCTCCTTGAGGAGCTCCCATGACCCTGTTCAACATGAAGATCATGTCATTGTATTCATCCTTGAAGTCCGTACTTATGAGTTTCTTAGGCAACTTGGAGTGGTGTCTCCTAGTTTCACCAATCCATCCTTTGTCTATGATGTCCATACACACATCTAGTCTCTTTTCAAACATGGATTGGGCTTCCTCCTTTGTTCTCATTTGAGCCTTGGATGATATGGAATTCCAAACATTTCTCTTATTGCTTTGTCATTGAGAAATGCAAGCACATCTCTTTTCGAAGTGTTGAATATCCTTGATTGTGGATTGTAGTGCCTTACACACTCCACCATAAGTTCATTGCATTGAATAGATGGTGGGAAGCTTGTTGCATGGTATATCACGCTTTTCATGATGTTGATAATCATTGGTGAAGGCAACTGATCTTGAGTTCCAAACATCCTTCACTTCATCTTTTTCAGATTCGAGTGCTTGAAGTTTGTATCACCAACCCTCTTCCACTTGGAAGACATTTGAGACTCAAGATAGTGACCCTCAATAATCTTTTTCATCTGCACCTTCCTAGTTGCCACTCCTCCCTTTGCCTTAGCCATTATCCTATATAAAGCTCAAAGTTAGTGTCTATGAGGAAATCTAGTTGGGAAAGCAATTTTCAGACTTGTTGATTCCTGATTTTGTTAATGATTTGAGACTTTATGACTAAGAAAATCAGAGAATTTAAGATTGCAAATGAAGTTTAAATCTGAAGACACAAAGTTTGAAGACATAGTCTGATTTGTCTTTCAAACTCAGAAAATCAAGTCATTAACTTGTAAAACATAACTTAAGAAAGAGATTTCAAAATCTGAAGATAAAGATCAATGAAATGACATTCTGAAGTCTAATTCTTAAATCTGGTCCTGTTAGTGAATTCTGAAGACAAGGGAATTGATATATTTGCTTGCCCTAGGTCGACTTGAGTAAGGGCTGACCTTGAATTTCTTCTGAATTTTTTCTTTAAAATCGCCACCCTTGGAAGAAGTTCTCATACTTAAGTCTGAAGCTTATGAGTTTCACAGCCTCCTTCCAATGACCTTTTGATTAAGTCTTCTTATTTTCAGAAGTGAGTCTTTCAGACCAAGTCAACAATCCTATGCACATGCTTGATTTTCTTCATCACTGATTTTCTCTCTGCAAAATTACTGCCTCTGCTGGGTAGGGTTTCAGACTTTGGTCTGAAACTTATGAAGTTTGCAGCCCTATGCTCCTGATTTTTTGTACTTACAGATTTTCTCTTTCAAATTCACAGCATTACTTGATGGAAATTAAACCAGATTCGCACCTATAAAGGTTTTTTCAATTTTCCTTTTCTGTGATTTCTTGTCTCCACAAATTCAATGCCTTCTTCTTGATATGCGGATCTCAATTTATCCTCCTTGTCTTGCCTTTACTCGATCAGCCTTTAATGACTTCCTTGGCCTTCAAGCTTGTGTTGCCTTCTTGCATGGCGCTTCACCTCTGCTGTTTGATGGCCTTTTAAAGTGTTTTTGCCTTTAGTGAACATCTCCACAGAGAATGTGGGATAAAAGACTTTTGTCTCTTAAACAAAGTAACGAGAATCGGAATCGGCTCAGAATCGGCAAGGCCAAATTGAATCGCGTATCGGCGGTGAATCGCCAATGAATCGGCTACGAATCGGCAAAGTGAAAAAACCCTTGAAATTTAGAGATTTTAATGATTTAAAACTTATTTCATGCACCATTTATTGAATATGACTTAATAAGCACACTATAACTGTTCATCACATACATTACACGTAAAATGTAAATTGTAGCTAAAGTAAATAGAAATCATAGGATCGTAACAAGTCAAATCATAGAATGTATGTAAGATGAAGATCCACAAGACATCAAATCATAAATGTATGTAAGATGAAGATCCATGAAACATATGTCTATCAGTATCTGTAAGATCCATAAAACTAAATCGTTTCATAGTATGAATCTATGATGCTTGAGAATTTAACAATGCCAAATGTCAAAGTCTTCATAACTAGATCTTAGGTAGTCTTTGTTGGTGGCTGTTTTCAAGTCCCTAGGTCCGGCAAATGAGGTTTGAATGATTTTGGCCTGTTGGGAAGTCATGTCTGTCTAGGATTTGGGCAAGAGCTTAGCTAAGTTTTTCATAGAGATGGGGTCGAAACCAAGTGATTTGTGATAAAACGAGTCAAAACCCTTTGAGAATCCTTTTGCCAGCTTCAGTTTGACCTTAGAAAGCCATGATGGATTGTGGGAGGTTCAGGTAACCCTGCTAAAGGCTTGTTGAATCCTGAAATTTGGTTAAGTCTGGAATTTTTCGAAAACCCCCAAAATCTAGAATCTGCATCTTAACTCCTATGAAGCTAGAACCTATCTCAAACATCCTGAAGTATATATATTTTATAATTTATACAAATATAACTTAAAGTATAAAAAATTAAATAAATCAAACTTATACTTAAATGTTATATTTGTATAAACTTACAAGTATAACTAAGGCAAGCGACCAAACAAATAATAAAAAACTATTGTGTTCATTTTAATTTTTTAAGTCTAACTTTACAAGTATAACTAAGGCAAACAACCAAACAAATAATAAAAAACTATTGTGTTCTTTTTAATTTTTTAAGTCTAACTTTATGCTGGGCGCGGCTGATTCATGGAGCCGAAAATCAGCGATTTTTGCATGAATCGCGATTCATGTGATTTCTTGAGTTTCAATCGGCCGATTCCGATTCAGATTCAAAAAAAATCGGCAAGGGTGAGTCGGATCGTCAAATTGCGTGAATCGTCGCGATTCTCATTACTCTACTCTTAAAGCATAGGAACTTGTACAAGTTAATTTCTATTAATTTCCTTTCAAGTCTTTTGCTCAATGCTGTGGTGGAGGGTTGATATGCATAAGGACACCTTGAATTGCATTTGACTACATCTTTAAGCTTGCCCTCCTATTTGTATTTCAAATTCACCAAGTTCCCAAAGGGGAAAATCGGTGGTGTGGTCATAGGGACAGTTAGTTTCATGGAAATCAATTAGTTCTTGCCCTTCCCAGCTGTGAAAATCCAATTGGGATAGGGATAATTGGTCCCTATGTGATTTCACTTTTTCTTTTAATTTCTTTTAAGTCCACACATTTGCTTTCAATTTTGTCCTCAAAAGTTCGCCAAGTCCTTAAGAGGAGAATCGATGTCCATAGTGGAAACCTCAACCCTCCACTTGTCTTTTAAATTCATCCTTAAATTTGCACAAATCCCCTTAGTGGAGATTTGATGCTCATGGTGACAAATCCATGTTGCAAATTCACTTGCCCTTCAAGGGGAAATTCTACCCTAATAGGGACAAACTAGTCCCTTTGAAATTTCACCTTACTTGCTCATCTTGAGAGGGAGTGGAAAAACGACCCCTATAAGGGCACTTTCATTGCTGGCTCATTTACTCATCAAGGGGAAATTTGACCGCCATAAGGCCAAATGGAAATTCTATGCGCATAAGGACAAGTGGAAACTCCTTATCCATGGGGACAAACTTGGTCCTTAACTCATCAAGTGGAAATTTGGGCTCCATTGGGAGAAAGTGGAAATTCTACGTACATAAGGACAAGTGGAAACTCCTATCCATTGGGAGAAACTTGGTCCTTCGCTCATCAAGTGAAAATTTTGGCTCCATAGGGACAAAGTGGAAATTCTATAGTCACAAGGACTGGTGGAAAATCCATGTCCATAAGGACAAACTCAGTCCTCAACTCTTCAAGTGGAAATTTTGGCTCCATAGGGTCAAAGTGGAAATTATGTAGTCATAGGGACTAGTGGAAAATCCATGTCCATAAGGACTTTCTACTCCATCTTTTCCAAAAAAAATCAAGTGTCAACTCAGTGGAAAACGACCTTCATAGGGACAAAGTGGAGATTCCCTATCCGTAGGAACTTCCCACTCCAAAAAAAAATTAAGTGTCTATCTAGTGGAAAAATGACCCGTATAAGGACTTCTAGCATTTTGACCTTGATCTTTATGTCCTAGAGTAGAAAATTGATCCCCATATGGACTGATGGCCTTTTCAACTTGATTTTTACTTGTTCTTGCTTCCTAGGAGGTGGAAATTCAATCCTAATAAGGACTTTTGCTTGCAAGATTTCATTGTTTTTGTCCAGATTCACAAGTAAAATAAGCCATTTACACACTGTGAAGAGCAATTGACTGACCAAAACATCCCGACACTTCGGAAATTTCCCCTAGGATTTGACAAAATCTGCATTTTATCCCTAATGACCCAAAACTCATTAAGACCAGTCTACGCTTGCAACCTCCGAAAATTTGACCACTCCTCAACCCTTTAAGCTTAGAACTGACATCTCTACTGCTAAAACCCGAAACCTAACAAGCAAAAGAGGGGGTCCCCATTTGCAATGGGGCGATGGAGTGAAAAGGTCCCAACACATCTACTTTATCATCCCATAAAATGGCAAAAAAAAGAAATTCATCCTAGGAACCCGTTTCTTCGTCCCCCTGTCCCAAAAACTCGAGATAACATAACATAGCTAAATTACCATAAAGAATAAAAAGACTCCAACTTCCACATACAAATCAAAATGTATACAATTGGTAGAAAGCCAAATATTTGATGTTATAAAAACAAATTGTTTCAATATCAAGATTAATTATTAATTTATATAAATAATTTTTAATTCTGTAATATTGAAAATTTATAAATTCAATTAATTAAAAATGGATCATGTATATAATGATATCTTTTACATTACGGCCTATTTAAATTGTTAATTTTTAAATAAACATAATGTATAGGATAGTTTGATTATGTTTGTATATATAGTTGACATGTAAATAGCTAGCAAAGTTAAGGATTTTCTGTGAACACACTCACACCTTTACAATCTGCCCCTTGCTTTTTGCATAATAAGAAATAAGAGCAATGACAGATAAATAGAGTGCTATTTCCTTCTGTACAGCCACTGAAGGCATAACAGCAAACAAATGCTTTTTATCTACTTCTGCAACCCTAGAAAATTTATTTATTACAAATGCAATCATCAACTGTTGAAAATAGCATGCCCTAATTGCAGTCACGTGTCATAGTGGATTATATTGTTAAATTAGAATATAAAAATGGAAGACATGCGAACTAAATAAATTGAAAAAAAAGTAAGATGTTAGATAAAACTATAAAACCAACAATAGACTATAATATTGTTACATGAGTACAAAACTCCAGCGTAGTAGATAAAACCAACAATACAACATTTTCAGTAACAGTCATATAAAATGGTAATTACCTGAATATATGACACCAAGTAGATGCTTGCAAAAAGCATTAGCTGGCTTTGAATGTAATACTGCAGCCTCACTATCAGATTCCTTCGTATCAGATGCCAAAGCAAGATCCCATAATCTTATTGTATTATCTGCAGAACATGTCACGAATGCACCTCTAGCAGGGCCAGCTCCTGCAGAATGCAAGCAATTTATACTTCCAGTTCCCAATGTTTGAGATGATGGAATATTAGAGATATCCCATATACAGGCACTGTGGGAAAGTAATGCGTACCACCTGGTTATCTGCAGAGATTTTAATCAGCATTAGCTTTAACTTTATACTGCTTAGTAGCACAACTTCATATACTTGTACACCATGACCAGCAACTCAATTCAGCAACCCAGGTTCTTAGCTGAAATACTCACCTTTGATAGGTTATGCACATCCCATACATAAAGGTTGTGATCTCTATATATAACAGCTGCAAATGGTCCAAATATAAGGCATTACTAAATTATACTTTAGAAAATTGCCATACTTTCCATACCCTTATACAAAAAACTCACCAAGCTTTTGAGAACCTGAAAAGCTACAAGCGATTGCATCTGGAAAGTTGAGGCCTGACACATCATGGGGTAAAGAAAAATTTGCACATACTTTCTCGTCATTTAGTCCATGGTACCCATATGGTGCTGGCTTTGGTAAGGTGCCCGCATATAGAAGAGTTTCTTGCACGAATAAGCGAACAACACCATTGCTACATGCACAAGCAACATGTGAGTCGGAAACACTCAAGCCATAACCTTGTCGCACCTGCAGGATCATTTTGACATAGATTAATTTGCAGGCGCTTACCATCAGATAACGAGAAGTTTATACATTAACAGTTAAGCAGATAAGATTGGTACACCATCTCGCAACCCAATTTAATATAGTAAATAAACAGGAAAGAAAAGAAGATTGGCATACCTTCAAATCAACCCATTTTTTGATTGCAACACCAGAATGCAGAAGACAAAGGATGCCTGAAAATATCAATGAGTTAAATCGAGTTAAATTCTAGAAAGCTTCAAATTTCATCCCTAATCACTACCAGAAGATTATGAAATGACTTTACCAGCTGTTGTTAAGGCATATATAGGCTGAAGCGTCTCAACGCACTGGTCTGCAGTAACAGACACACATGTAAAATATGAGGCAGACGATACTGATATAAAAGAGCTCTCTTTTTTACTGCCGAGATTGACAGGCTTGCAATCAGTTGCCAAGGTTCCTAATCCTGCAGTCACGCGACAACCCGCATGCACACCAACTATCCAGTGCTTGAGATGCTTTGCACCAGCTGTAAGAAAAAAGTTCCCATCCGAAGAAAAGTGAACCGCATTGATTGGTGAAACTGATGTTGTTGCCCTGATTTTTGAAACTAATGTTTCAATTTTCCAATCCCAAAGACAGAGAAATCCATCATGAGGAAATCCAACTGATAAAAGATGTCTACCTGTAACAGATCAGAAATTTAATTTTGTCAGCCCTGAATATGTCATCTACAAATGTAGGAAGGAATCATCTTCAAAATGTCATGGCATAGGAAAATCAGTCAAGGCCTATAGCTGACCATTTGGTGAGAACTCCACACAAGAAACTCCATATTTATGGGCTTTCAAGTCAGCAATACAAGAGCCAGTTGAAGAATCCCAAATTATTACAGCAGGCTGGTACCCTGACTGCAAAACATTTAACGATAAATAGTCAGAATGCTGAAAACAATGATCTAATGTAAAACATACAACAAAGATATTTGCAGAATTTACAACTGGCAAACAACTGCTTCACATTCCATCAGATCTCCAGCATACAAAGCAATTCCTCAATTAGACTGCTGGAGACTATCTTCTAAAAATCAACGTGAACAAAACAGTTAGACCATATATACTACATGTAAACATACAATTTAAGAGACAAAGGGGTGGAATGGCTAAGAATTTCAGGACTATGAATCATTGTTGAACTAATCAGTGCTCTTTCACAAACAAGTACATTTCTGGCCCCGCATAATTGCCACCATGACGCTTTTCTCTCTTTCTATTACTTTCCAATTTGATACTAATATTTTATTTTATTGGTCAAAATACTGTTGTATTTGAGACCCCATGACCAATCAAGAATGAGCAGAATTTTTGGTGATATTGTTCTATATTATTCCTTTATATTTCTTTTATTCATATTTGCCCTAATCACATGAACCAATCACAAGGAGCCACTTCTGAGCTTCTCATTATCTCGTGCAAATGGATCAACCTCATCCCTCCATTGCACAATTCATATTCTATTGTGATTTCAACGTGTTGTTTCTCTTGGTAAACTGTAACATAACCCACTAGATTAGCCATTGGTCCTAGAACTCACGACCAACTATACAGCTTTAAACGACAGTTTAGTAGTAGGTTAGTAGTTTGTGTGCACCTCATGATTCAATGGTACATCCAAGAAAACATTTATAGTGAACCTTAAGAGTTCTTATCCTAAGGAATCATGTTTTTCATACTTTCATCTTGCATTCATGTAGCAATGTTCATATCAGCTTAAAAGAGACTTTTTGTGCAATATAGAAACAACTTTTGACATTAAGTGTATATTGGATACCATTGCAACATTTTCAATTGTTTATCCTCGGGTGGAATTAATCCTACCCTAATGCCTCTAGGAATACCCTCCTAAGTCTAGTTAAGCTCAAAGTGAAAGAGAGATTATCTATTGTTAACAATTGATCTGCAATCATTCACATTCTATTGATGAGTTGATTAATTTAACTTCAAGACAACATTTCTCACACCCTAAAACAACTTAATTACTTTAGGAGAGTAAGCAACAATTTTGAAAACAAACATATCTAATCTATAATATTCCATTTCAAATTATGGATTGCCCTAGCATTTGAAGGCCAGTGTTTAAAGGAATATCATCATGTAATTTTTGCCTAACAAGCAAGGTAGGAGGCCCTAGTAAGAAAAGACACAATGAAAGGACTTTGGATTACTATGTACACTAAAGTTTTAACAATTGATTCAAATGGAAAAGAAGGAGGCTTCATGATTGTAGTTGTGCAAAATTGCAAATAAATTGTGGCATAAAACCATCACCCAATACTTCTCCAAGCATCATGCTTTTAAAATAAGGACATTCCAATCTTGGTTCTCTTTTACCCGGCTCTAGATGACAGGTTAAAACAATAATTATTAATGTCATGATAGTGATTATTAAATAGTAAATACCAATATAATTTATTTTGATTTCTTTGGCATCTATCTCTATACTTTAATCTTAAAGTAATAATTTTTAATCATTTCACATTTTTAAAGTTGCATAGCTATTGTTTAATTGTTTCTTTACTTAATCTAAATTTATTATATAGTTAAATTATTTTTCATTTGTCCATCTCCAAGTATCTTTCTTTTTTTAAATGGTGTACTAATACCCGTGCCCATTTCTTGTACCAATTCTAATCCTTGTCTCCTAAGAACTACAATAACAAAAAAAGATTCTTTCCCTTTTATCCCAAGAGGACCTCACTTTGTACAAATTACCCTAAATTTACTACTCAAAGCCCTCTAAGTGCAGTTGACGAGGAATTTTGATCTATGTTGAGCAACAATAAATGCTTGAAGCAAAAAAGAATGGAATGGCAAAAGGTATTTGCCATTTGAGATTGGACGTGTATTTGGGAAGGGGAATAATAATCCTATTTTATTATTCACTATTGATTTCAAGTGTTTCAAAATTTTACTTCAAACCCTTTCAAGCAAATAAAAATCGTAAAAGCCCACCATCTCTCAAAATCGTTAATTCAAAGTATAAAATCAAAGACACATTTACTCAAAGCATATATATATATATACAAAGTATGACAAAAGGGAAGTGTGTATTAAACTTAACCGAAATCAAAAATTCCTCAATCAGAGAACTTTCACTGAATTTACAAGGATATTTAAGATAAAAACCCAATCTTCAACATATTACTAAACAACCTCAAAATCAACTCAAAAACTGTGGTACTCAATTATGTATTTGTAACAATTGTGGTCATCCTTGGACAAAGGGGGCAAAAATGGCTACATGACAACAATTGTTCATGTCATTAACCTAACAGTAAATTTTTAAGGAAAATTAGCCACCCATCAAAAACTAGTAGTATTAGGTTTCAAATGGGAGTGGATAGTGACATTTAATTATTTAGATTCAAGAATTTCAATCACAATCACAAGACTCTCCAAAGTGTTGCCGCATGCTAGCTGAACATCCAAATCGACTCATACTCAACCAAAACTTGAGTCAAGTAAAGTGTGATCAGTTACACTTCACCAATACTCGTTAAATTAAGCAGACAAAACTGAAATACATGCGAGCTAATCAATGGTCCATAGGGACATATCCCCAATGTTTTAAATAAATTCTTGAACACCTCGAAGATAGATGGACAAGTGTGAGACATCCCCCCACACATCCTCCTTTTTCTTCAAATTTTGGAGAATCCCAAAAATGTCTCCAAAAGAGGGGGCATATCCACTATTTTTCATAATATAGGGTCTCCTTGATGTCACTAGGGCAACTAAGAGAACAATGCATCCCTCAATTGTCCCAAGAACATCAAGGTATCTTTGACAACTTGCACCATTTGTTGCTTGAAAAAAAAAGTATGGTTGAATCAATGGATTTTCATTTTGTTTTAATATGTGTATGCCCTTTGTATTTGCACGCACAACTTTAAATCATATCTTGTAAAGAATTATATGTTCTAAAGAACACAAACTCGGTGCAATATGCATGAAGTCATCAAACCAAAACTCTTTAACAATATACCATCCCTAGTCAGATTTATATATAAGCATTGTTGCATCTTGACATGTGTTTTAAGTTTTCCTTAGCATGCATTGACTCAAGGATCATTGAGCTGTTTTGTATTTTATGTTTTTGTATATTGATTCCTCATAAATCATAAACAAGTTAATAGTGTTGCTTGAAGATTTTCAAGCTAACCGGAGAAAAAAAAACAGAAATTATAATAGCATCTCACCATTATTTTCTAGTTCCCAAATATCATATTATGATTATTGTATAGTTTGATTGATGTAATGAAAATCAATAAAATCATTAGATATTATTGGGTCAATAGAATGTCATTGTCAGTTCGGTAAATTGTATTTACTTTTTTGACATTTCAGCTTCTTTAAGTTCAATTAAGATATTCTATGACTGAGTTTATTTGTATGTTAAAAACTAAATTTTATATATTATTTTAACAGCCATTCCGCTACCATCCCCTAACCATATCTTGACCCCCCTCCCCTTGAAACATGGAAAAAAAACGATAACAATTGATATGCTCCAAATGAAATTGAGAAAATCTTGCCAATACCATGCACAAATGATTACCCTTTAGAAAATATATTTGTATAATTTGTATTTTGAATTATCCTTTTCACCAAATTCTTAAGAAATCTTTTGCTAATCTATTTAATAACCTCATAAGGGGCTCCAGCTGTCTACCAATTTCATGTTGACCAACATAAAAATTAGACCTCCCAAAAACTATGAAAAGGTCCAAATGTTTTGATTTATTTAATTATTTCTAACATTGTAAAGTTCCGACCAAACTACTCTTCACAAGAAATGAAAAAAATGCCCTTGATATTTCATCTGGAAGATGATTGCATAGAATTGAAAGGAGATTGTCTATCAACTTCAAAAGTCATGAGACGGAAATGACAAAATGAATGCCAATCTTATTCAAATGTATTTGCTGCACAAAAAAAACGTCCAGATAGGAGAAGCTGGACTGTTTGCTGCACAAAACAAACTTCAAGTTAGGAGAAGCATACCTCTCCAGCTGCAATGAATTTTCCACCATAGTGCGAATATGCCACACAAGTCAATGCTTTTGGAGTTCTAGAGGTCATCAAGAACCGAACTTGGGAATTTGTGTTTATATTGTGCACAACTACCACACAACCCGCAAGGTACACACAATCTCCAGTTGAAAAATTATAAGCAAATCCACTTGCATTTGTGGTTGTCAAACCAATGATCTTCTCCAATTCAAGCTGTCATGGAATATAATTGAAGAAAAATTCTTAAAAGAGCTTAAATAAACTATCATACAAGAAAAACAGCAAAAATAATGTCATTTTATATAAAGATGCTAGGTTCTTGAGCCCAACAAGCCATTTAAACATAACTGAGGCGTTAAGAAGTTAAGGGCACTTTTACAACAGTTGAAAAACAGAAAATTTGCTGATTTAAATTCAGAAATAAATGATTAATCTTAAAAGAATAGGGCGCAAAACTAAAAATTTCAAAATTAGTATAACATTAAAACCCACTAGTACAAATTTAGAAAAGGCACTTTAAAACTATGTAAAATAAAAACTTTGAGGGATTGAAAGACACAACAAATTAAGAATATTCCATGAGCATTTCCAACAAGGGACATTTTTTACATGATTTTGCTAAGTTACCAGGGTTCTTCCCCCCCCCCCCTCCAAACTGGACCAAGTTCGAACTGGTCCGAAGTTCAGGTCCAGTTCGCCTTGGGGTCCGGGCAGGGTTCGATGTCCAGCCTGGACGTGCAAACAGTTTCTGTTACCTTGTAAAATCAGAAATTTCAAATTAAGAAACTAATTTCTATTGGGCATTGTCATTATCAGGAATGGGAAAAGTATGAGGTGGCAGATATGTACTGTGTACTTTGCAAAACCATCGGCAGTTCACTTAGCAACTCTCCTCACCTCAGTTCACTCAGCAACTCTCCTCACAGAGGTAAGATGTTCAGAAAATGCTGCTGATCCCATTGGCCTTAGCTCTATTGCTGATTCAGAGACATTGAATCTTTGATGTTGAACTTGAAGTATATGATGGTTTGATCACCATTCATGAGACTATGATTATAAGCTTATGGTGTTTTTGTTGTTTAAATGTTGTTTTTATGATACTATGTGACATTCTAATTTTAACTCATGCTTCTAGGCTTCATAAATATGTATATATATATTTTTTTTTAAATTCTTACATGTTTTTTAGAACCCGAACCCAAACCCCTTTTCAAAATTTTGTTGAACTTGCGAACCGGTTCTTCGAACCCGAACTTCGAACCGAATTCGAACCAGTAACTTAGCGATTTTGTATTGAAAAGACACAAAATTATTCTCTACTTTATCAAAATGGGAAACAGGTATACAGCAAATCTCAATGACAGGGAATATTATATGTCATGAAATCATCCGTACAAAGATAAAGACTGAAATATGATGAAGTTTATAATAATGAAATCGGCAGACTATTTAAATTATATCGAATATGTTAGAACATATATTTAGCTGGATACATATCAATGAAACATAGTCATTCAATGGACCTCTGACTGTCTAGAAAAACATGCAATTAGCTCCAAGTCATTGAGGTGCTTGTACTTTCTAAGAATATTAAGCTTAAATGGACCACCTTCAAGGCTTCAAGAGTGCCATATCGCTATTATTCCCTCTCATCGATATTGGACTAGATGTGACCTTAAAAATTAGATGATCGGTTGAAATCTGTTTTTAAATAATTAGCTACCTAAGAATTTAGGAAAAATGATTAGCATTGTTCTCATAAAAACAACATATAGAAGAAAAATCAACTGAAACGAGCAATTTAAAAGGCCTCTTGATTGTGGGAAAAGGATTCAAGAAATAGCAGCAACCTGCAAGAAAAAGTAGGCGAAGTATTGAAGACATTTTAGTCAGCACTTTTCTGAAGTCGTTTACAGGGCATGTTATGTAAAGCAGTAAAACCAACAACACTATACATACCATTTCTATTGGTCACGATTTCAGAATATGCGTTTCAGTATCAGTATTTCCGAGAAATTTCAAAGGCATTTATGATTCTAGCCATTTCAGAAACACCGGAAATGCAAATCACCAGACCCATATGCATATGTATAAGAAGAAGGAGAATTTGACATTTTAGATGCAAGCAATTGATGTGTACGAACAACAAGGGCATTAACTTTATCATAAGAAAGTTGAAATTTCAAACCTAGCACTAACACAGATAGAACTAAACTGTGATAGGTGAAAACAAAATTAATTTAGCATTCAAAATTAGAGACACAAATTTCGAAATAAAGGTTAAAATATACAAAGAAGAAAATACATGGCGAGGTTTTGGTGTTCCAAATCTGAGTCCAACGCTAGCCAGCCAGCATTTTCAAAATCTTATGAATGTGATACATGTAACATAATCTATACCTGATAATATTTAAAAAAACCCACTCCAGAATAAATATAATACCGAACTTTATTGCTTGACACTTTTAATGTCAATCGGATTTTCTGGTCTATAGAAAATGGAAGAATGCATATGTATATGCCTGTAGCCGTTTTCCTTTTTTATCTTAACGTGCTTTTCAGCAACAAGGGCCCCAATAAAATTCTTGGCAATCTATCTGACAAAAGAATTTCCGACTCACAGGTAAAAATATTATGAAAAACGATTATGACATATAGCCAGTCCATGTTACTGACTGGTAAGGCCAGGTGAATATCACAATGGAAATATAATTTCAAATCCGCTTATCTCGACAAAGACCTGCTTTCACATCCACTAGCGAACACATGGGTATGCACCCTGTGGAAATAAAGATATACAAGAAAGCAGACACGCAGAGAATTGCCCCATATTTTGTGTCCTCGACCTACCCAGGCTATGCCAATCTAAATTAATAAACGAAATTCAAAATCCACTCACAGAGTTCAACATCAATAGGGCAAACATTTATTTTAAAAGAAAAATAAAGAACGTTTGGAATCCCTTTACCAAGATCAAAAATAGCCTTATGAATTAATAACTATTAATAAGTTAAAGTTGAAATAAGAAAGTTTTAAGGTTATCGATGTGTATCTGTATATATGAATCTAGTTACTCAACCTGCATTCGTGATCAAGGAGGCAATCTACCGTATTACAAGTGCATGAGGTATACCCTGGCCTCCGTTTGAAAGAAAAACGCAAAAAAACTTGTTAAATTAGGGGTTTGGAAGCCATTACATACCTTCCCACACGACTTATTTCTTCTGTATCTCTTCTTCATGATCCTCATTCCAGACCTCTAAAAATTAGAAGGGAAACTGAACCTGCCAACGAGATAAGACGTTCGAATACCAAAACATGTACAACGATTGCAATGCTATAAACGAGGATATAAAATTATTTCCCCTTCCCTCATAATCTGTACAAATGAGAGTAACTGTTCTCACCAGAATGACTGTATGTATGCGAGAACAAAGAAGATCTTGTTTGAGAGCACAGACCTCCGCTTTCAAAATGGGAGGGAGGAAATTTTAAATTCAATCTATTTAAGGGCTCGTCATGCCCGCCTAACGTTTAAAAGTCAGTTCGGGATTTGATATTGAAGATGATGGCAGCTTTTTACGTCCCAAGGACCCACATATGGTCAATAGGGGGCAACGTCTAAACAGCAAACTAAAACGCATATCTTACAAGGCGACACTTAGGTTTTTTTTCAAACTCTCCTTAGTTTTTTTTTCGAACTCTCCTTGTAGTTTTTTTTTTCAAACTCTAAAACGCATATCTTACAAGGCGACACTTAGTTTTTTTTTCAAACTCTCCTTATAGTTTGTTTTTTTCAAACTCTCCTTATATATTTTACGTTTAAGTGTAATGGATTAGCCACTTCCTTAAATGGGCGTCTAGAGGTTCTATGATATTTTAAGGAGTTAAATTGTTTATGGCGAAGTTGTGCATGGGTTGACTAGATGTGAGAATTATATGTAATAAAAATGGTTAACTTATAGGAATATATGTGGATATGTAGAATATATGTGGACAAGGTAAAATGTATGGGAGTATTGTAATGCTTCGCTACGGAACCTTTGGAACAAAAGGGTAAACATGCATTTTGATTTTTTTTTAAACATAAGATAATATAGCATGAGCATAATGTCTCTAAGTGCATCATATAAATGATAACATCCATCCCAAAGATGACATCTCGAACATAACATGTTCGTACACAAGCAAAAGTCTTACAATACTTCTAAAGGTTCTCAAGCCACAAACACATATTCAGAACGGAGAGCACACGTTCCCGAAATTGCCCTTCAAGGATCCGGACATCGTCCATGAACCACAAGAGGCTAAGTCGGCAAGCACTCACAGCTAACAAGAAGGGAGATAGTTAACAATATCAATCCCATAACATTGATGTTCCTTTTAAGCCCAAATAGATATTCCTACTGTGATTAATCATACATGTTAATTACCAACAAACCATAGCATAAATAATACAATAAGCAACTATCCTCAAACGATTGTGCACAAGTCAAGGGCTTTAAGGTTACAATCAATAGTCCTCTAGGAATTATGTTGAAGACAATATGTTGATTCCTAAAATTTGGCTGTCTGAAATTTCCTAAAAAAGCCCCAAAATCCAAAATATTTATCTTAACTCCTATGAACCCAAAACCACTCTCAAACATCTTGAAAGTATATACATAAAATGTAACTTAAGCATGAGTATGTAACTTATACTTAAATGTTACATTTTATGTATGGTCTTGGTGTTGAAATTGGCCTGTGGTGGCCTAAAAGACATCCAAGAACCCACAAGAAAGCAACCCAAAAGCACGAGAACATCACCTAGCTCCTAAAACTACTTGCAAGACCAAATTGGGCGGAAACGCAGAAAGCAGGCAGAGATGTTGATTTGGGTTGCAAAGACGCCAATCGACAAAGACATCAATTCATGACTAATGAACTTCTGAGACAAAAAAAGTCTCAGACAAGTGAGTCAAAGATGTCAATCAATAGGCAAAGATGTTGATCTACATAGACATCAATCCACAAAAAGACCATTTGAGATAAAAAGTCTCAAACCAGAGAGGCAGAGACGTCAATCCCTAGATGGAGACGTCAATTTGTGCATACATCAGTGATCAGACATAGACGTTGATCTGGAGGCTTGGCCCAAAAATGCAAGGAAATATGATTAAATCTATGTCGACTCCAACATACGGCTTAAATGCATCTAGCTCCATATCGGAGAGTACTGGATACATGCATATCGAGGCCATGGTCACTTGATTACATCAAAATACATAAATGAATACGAACCATTGTCTAGGCTAAAATAAAGAACGTCAAGTAGATAAGTGGGTGTGTGTTCGGAGTTGGGGGCCAATTCCGTGGAAGTTCGCTGCGGAGGAAAACAAGTAATACAAATCGGGCGCCCGTTTAGCTTCGGGAGCCCGAAGCAATTTTCAAATCGGGCACCTGTTTAAAAATCGAGCGCCCGTTTAGGATCGGGCACCCAAAGCAAAACGGGCGCCCGTTTTGAAAATCTATATATATATTTTTTTAAAACAAAATTCTTGTCATTTTCATCCACAGCGAAAATGGAATCACGTTTGGTACAGCTCGGGCGCCCGGTTTAGCTTCCCCTGTCGACCCCACTTGCCATTTTTTTTGTCTTCCAAGTACGTACTATTCTTTTTTATTATTTTTTTATGATTTTTGTTTTTTAAAATGTGTAGTTTCAAGTTATTTTTAATTTAAAAATGTATAGTTTAATGTTATTTTCAAAATTATTGCATAAATTTAATTTTATATTTTATCTTTCAAAGTTGTAATTCTTTTTTATTTCAATTTACTTCAAGTAAATTATTGTACTAAAGTAGAAAACTGGTAAAATTTAGGTATACAAAATTACATTGCAAAACCCTACATAGAAAACTAAAACCCTAGATAATAAAACAAAAACGTAAACCTAGATAAAAAGTTAATTTACGAAACCCTAAACTTAGAAAATCAAAATATAAATTTAGAAAACCAAAACATAAATTTAAACACTCTCTCTCTCTCTCTCTCTCTCTCTCTCTCTCTCTCTCTCTCTCTCTTAAGTTGTAAGGTAAAATATATTTTACAGTATGTTAATTGTAAATTATCATGTTTTTATTTGTTCTTAAGTTTTTATGTTTTATATTTCACAGTATGTTAATTGTAAATTATCATGTTAATTCTCTCTCTCTCTCTCTCTTCCTCTCTCTCTCCTCTCTCTCTCTCTCTCGCTCTTTCTTAAGTTGTAAGGTAAAATATACTTTACAGTATGTTAATTGTAAATTATCATGTTTTTATTTGTTCTTAAGTTTTTATGTTTTATATTTCACAGTATGTTAATTGTAAATTATCATGTTAATTCTCTCTCTCTCTCTCCACCTCCACCTCCAGCTAATTATTAGGCATGATCCATATCCGTCTGTCCAGCTACTACGCCTTGCAGATAGCATGCAAGGCATAGTCTAGACTCCATACAGACATTAGACTATGAGATTGATAGTTTTGAGTCGTGGAGGGAGTCTATGCATGTATATTATGCTGATGGCCTCTCTTATAAAGAGGTTAATAAGTTAAAAATTACAAAAAATGATTTGGCACGCTATTTTTTGAACCCTACAACGGGTGAGCAGATAGTTGGCAAGAAGCCACTCATTTCCATTAGATGGTGTAGACACCTTGGGATAGCAGAGCATTTTTGGGAGTGGTGGTGGATGGTATTTTTTGAAGAAATTATGGGCTGAGTTTGAATTGGGTAAGAAACCCAATTATTTTGACATGAGAGCATTTCAGGGGGTTGGTCGGGGCATGCCATAGGATAGGCCAGGGGCCAAATTGAGTGACAGAACTAGAAATCATGTGCGCAATGAGCCCCTTGTTCCTCTTCTAACTCTTGTACTTCCTGCACCTGTCTATCATCGAGCAGTGCAGTCATCTCTTGGTTCTTTGAGTGCCCTTACGGGCAATTTGTTACAGCACATGACCCAGGCGAGGACTGCCCCCAGCATAGCACATGTTTGCACAAGTTGTGGGGGTATATGTACAGGTCCCCAGTCTGATCCTGATGTTGCCCATGCTGCCCATGGTGGATATGGTGATGATGCTGGTGGTGCACATGGTGGATATGTCGATGATGATGATGGCACACATGGTGATGTTGGAGATGATATCTCATCATATGTTGATTTCCTCAATGCAGACAATGATCATCCTGCACAGGTAAATTTAATTATAATTTAAATATAGCGTAATATTAAATTTCTTATTTATACAATTATGAGTCATAACATGTGGATTTTTTGGTGAACAGAGGAGGGTTGACCCTCCAACATTCATTAGTCGTCATCATATGACATCGACACCTCGACATCTCGGTGCTCCATTCACGGTATGCACTTTGATCTTGATACATTTAAACTTTAAACAAAATAAACTTTAATTGATAATGTGTTTGACATATTTTTGTGATTTTGTAGGGTCTCTCATGTACGACTGAGATTGGCAGTCTTTCATTCTCTACCCCACCAGTCACCGAGATTCAGCCGCATATACCTATAATATGTTTTTCATTTATTAATTTTAAGTATTTGTATCTTACTAATTTATTTACAACTTTGATTCACACTTATTTTTTTGTAATTGTAGGATTTTGGATTGTCTCATGTTGCACAATCCCATGTACGTCCTCACTCATCGGTGACATTAGCTACGTGTCACACACAGGTAATGTACACATGTTTTTATTCCGTATTTATGTATTTAATCAAGTTATATATACTTTATAATTTATTACTATAAGTTTGATTCATGCTTTATATATGTTGTTTAGGTCGACACCACCATGAGTCTTGGCATGGCTATAGGATTAAGCCAAATGCATCCATCGACACTATCCTTTGAGGTGATGATTAATTTAAGTAATTTTTCAATGTCTTGTGTGTATCTAGATCTTTTTCAATGTCATGTGTGTATCTAGATCTTAGATGATTAATTTAAATAATTTTTAATTTGTACTTTAAATTTTTTTACAGGACTTGGCTTCATCCACTTTTCATGTAGTTGAGGAAGAGGGTGCTCGAGACCAGACAGAGCAAGATCAGGGTGCTCAGGACCAGATAGAGCAGGATGAGGGCACTCAAGACCAGACAGAGCATGTTGATGCATCGCAGTCCTCTTCACGTGGAGTGAAGAGGACTGTAGATCAGCTAGATGAGTAGAGTTAGATTGTGATGACTATTTGGACTATTTGGACTTGTTTTATGATAACTATTTGGACTTGTTCATTTTATTCATGATGACTATTTGAACTTGTTTTATGATGACTATTTGGACTTGTTCATATTATTTTTTATGACTATTTGGACTTGTTTTATGATGACTATTTAGGCTTGTTTAGACTTGTTCATATTATTTTTACTTGTTGTTATAGTAGGACTTGCATTATATACTAGTCCACTTGTTATCATATATTGTACTTGGACTTGTTTTTAGAGTAGGACTTTGTTTTGTGATTGTATGTATATATCATGAGTTGATATGATGAACATTATGATACATGTAAATTATTTCAGGACTTGTTATGTTATTTATCTTAGTCATGAGTTGTTATGTAATTTATCAATTTATCTTAATCAGGACTTGTTATGTAATTTATCAATTTATCATTAAAAAAATATCTATCTAACAATGAGATCTATTAATTCATGTGTAATTGATCTAAGTATAATATCTAGATACGTGTTACTTGAGTAATATGAACACTTTGATTAACAATAAAAAAAATTTATCTAGATCTAACAATGGCATCTATTAATACATGTAAAATTGACAAGAACAATATGGATACATTACAAACTTAATAACTATTAAACAATGAGATCTATTAAGTGAACATAATCTGACCAATGAGCATAGTTTAATATTTGTAACAACAAAATTAGGTGAATACAAAGTTATGAATTTAACTTAAATATTTAAAACAAAATTCGATGTATAAAAGTGAGTTCATGTGATCTTAAATTATTAACCCAAAATTGTACGAATACAAGAGTGCACTGTACTACATAAATAACTTTCATGTCTATGTTCTTCCAGACATCCTGCATCATAAAAATAAACATGTTGAAATGTTAGAATTTATAAACATTCATTTAAAGTTAATTTTAATTTTAATTTCAAATGTATATCTCTAAATTATAAATTATGACACTTCAAAGAAGACATGTAGAAAACATATACAAATATGACAATTGAACAAAAACTTACATGTATAAATTTGATTCAACCTAATGTACCATCAACATACTCTCTTTTCTGCAATGCAGATCTATGTTCTTCCTGACATCCTGCATCATAAAAATAAACATGTTGAAATGTTAGAATTTGTGTACTCGAGTTCATTTAAAGTTAATATGACAATTGAACAAAAACTTACATGTATAAATTTGATTCAACATAATGTACCATCAACATCCTCTCTTTTCTGCAATGCATCTAGATGTTCTTCCCGACATGGACTGCATCATAAAAATAAACATGTTGAAATGTTAGAATTTATGTACTCAAGTTTATTTAAAGTTTATTTTAATTTTAAAGTTAATAAGACAATTGAATAAAAACTTACATGTATAAATTTGATTCAACCTAATGTACCATCAGCATCCTCTCTTTTCTGCAATGCGTCTATGATTGCCTCATGCTCTTCCATTGAAAGTGTCCATAAAATTTTATTAGCAGGTCTCCCTTTGTATCTTTCCAATTTGATATTTGTTGCCACTACCAAATGGGAATAGTGTATAATCTTTTTTTCTGATTGGTAGTCTTCAAAAGCTGGT
The DNA here is from genome assembly GCA_027943335.1 of Chamaecyparis obtusa. Classification (NCBI taxonomy): domain Eukaryota; kingdom Viridiplantae; phylum Streptophyta; class Pinopsida; order Cupressales; family Cupressaceae; genus Chamaecyparis; species Chamaecyparis obtusa. Next base: position 553,240 of record BSBK01001552.1, on the reverse strand, counting down.
AAACCATTCCTTCTTGTTAGGTATTTGCATAGCTATGTACCAACTACCACAATAGATCCAATTGGATACTGAAAATTATCATCATCTACTTGATGACATATCAACTTTTTCTTGGGTTCTACACATTGAGCTAACCAATACTCTGTCTGCTCTTCATTATCCTCAGGTGCAACAACAACATACACATGTCCTGCAAAACCAAATTAAGTATATGTGCACTGTAAATAAAACTTGTTTAAATTAAAGGTTTATAATTCAAATATATATATAATCATAAATTATATGACATACACATGTAACTAATATATAATTTAAAGTTTTACAATAAATTATATTAAATTACCAGGTTGTATGAGATCTGAAACACAATCATAATCTTCTGATGTAAAGGCATGATCCAGGTCTTCATTTATTATAACATCTTCATCTTGTCTCTCACTAGGTGTTAATGATTTTTGTTGCCATTCTTCAACCCATTCTGTATTCTCGCATTCTTCCCATTCACCTGCAACACAAAATTGACAAAAACATGCAAGCTCCCTAGTCCATATAGTCCAAGTGTTAGAATTAGAACTCCTAAATGAATGCCATTTAGCCGATCCGCTGATTGTATTACAATCATATCTTGAAAAGATATTCTTCTCTTCAACTAGCCAGAAAAAATGTCTGATTGTAGAGTTCTGACTTGATCTTGTAGACAAACTTATTTTACACCATTCAACAATTGCACATGCATCTTTAAATTTTGATTTTTCCTCAAATTTGAGTTGCTCTCTACAAAAGGCTCTCTTAACACATGCACCAACACCATCATGTTCTCCCTTCCCATGTCCAGCCTCAAAAAAACTTCAGATATGTTGGATATTTATTTTCTTGTGCATCCTACTCAACCAATAAAACATTCTAGCATTCTTGAATTGTCCTGTGCAATTATCTGACCATATTAGATGTTGTGTTATATGAATTTATCTCTCCCTTAAATTTTCATAAAAGGTATTAAAGCAATATTGGACAAACTCCGATGAGTGTAACTTATTATCACTCATATAGAAATGGTACTCTCTCAATATTTTTTGATCCTCTTCTGTACTATCAGGTGCATGTCTATAGACATTATGAACAAAAATTGTTACTTGCACTGAATTATAATATTGTGGTTGGATCTCATCTTGTGGTGCAAGCGTGTAGTTCTTTGCAAAGTCAACAACTAACAGTATACTACCAATTGGAAATGTATTCTTGCATATGTGAAATTTTCCATCAAGCCATCTAGAATTGTGAGAGTGTTTCACATATTTAGGTATGATATTACTCTTGAATTCATTCATAAAAGCATTAACACTAAGTTTTTCAGTTATTAGGTCTCACCATTTTCCAACTTTTCCATCCTTCAATGGATACTCAACAGTTTTAAATCTTTGTACATCAACTAATTGTTGTCCAAAATCAAATAAAATATTTTCATGCAAACATTCATCTAATAATGTAAGATTGCCACATACATCACATACACCAGAAACACATGCATTCAAAAGATAAAATTGCTCATTATGTGGGTTACAAAACAAATTTGATATAAACTCCTTTACAATTTCAGGTGGTATATTTATACCACATTCCTGCAACATTTCATTAGTATGCATAGTAGAACGTATAGATCAGAAAATATCATAATGATAATGAAATTGAACATGAGTTTTGCAACAACAGGTGATTCTTTCTTTGTTAATCCTTACATACCATGGTTTACATTTTTCAAAAGATCTTTGACTAATACTAATAGTTAACACCTTATCATCCACAAATTTTTTATACAATTTTGTTTGAGTCATATCTAAAAGGTGTTTTGGATGTGGATCATGAACTTTTGAACTGACTCTTAATTTAAGAACATCTCTGGCATTAGGGGATACTCTTGTATTATCGTGCCAAAAAAATTTAATCAAAGTTTTGACTTCACCAGTAAGTTTCTTGTTAGACCTCGGGAGTCTGCCACTGAAGGTCCATAAATGGTTTGCCGGATCACTTTCAAAGTTAACTCTTCTCTTTACAGCTCTTGCTAAAGTTTTACAATTAATATTAAGATATCCACTTATGTTTGAAATCATTCTTTTATCAGTAGTAGTTTTGTTTACTAAAGCTATTGTTATTGCTCACCATGCCGCATTACTATCTTTAGAATGACTTTTGTTTCCAATTATGTCAAAGGCACTAGCAATAGTTGATACAACTTGTTTTAGAGACTCATCCTTCTTTTTAGTTTTCACATAAATGCCTAACCTCTTCATCATTTTTCACATTTTAGATATTTTAATTAATTGTAACATTAATTGACATTGAAACCCAAATTTTTTATTATAAAAAAATTGTCTAAACAATCTGCTCGCATGTGTCCTAATCTGTCTCGATGAAACCAAACCACGTAGATTGTCTAACACATCAAATTTTAATTGAAATTGTTCATTTATTTCATTATCATTCAAATGAGTTTCTTTCTCAATTGGTGTTTCTATGTCTACATTTACATTGTTGATTTCAATTTGAATTGGTGTTTGATTTTCAGTTTCAATTGGGGTTTGACTTTCAGTTCCTTTATCATTATGATTAACATTACTAATTTCTAAAATTTCATGTGCAATTAAACTTGTTAATCTATTTTCAGGAATAAAATTTAAATCATTTCTATTGTAACCTGCTTCTAGCAAATCATGAACATCTTTATCAGAATAAGTTGTAACAATTGGATGCGAAGACATACCTGTATCCAATACTGGATTAGAAGATGCACCTGATTTTGCTTCTTCAACCTCTACATCCATTATGGTGTCTTCATTGTCCTCCTCTTTTGAAACAATTTTTGAACTCAATGCTCCAACATTATTCGGGTTTCGAAGTCTTTCTCTTCTTTCTCATTGTCGTTTTGCCTCCTCTCTATTTTTTGCAATCTCCTTAGGTGTTAGACTCTTCTTTAACCTCTTTCTACGTTGATTTGATCCCATTTTTGCACCTGAATTGAAACAATCTTTTATGAATGTCAGATTCAAAATAAGACAAATAAAAGGAATGTTGGCAGAAATATTCTCTTTGTCTGGTGTGAATCGATAGAAAATAAAATGAAAAGTCACAATCATTAGATCAGGCCCACAATCTGGTTTTTTTTATTGCAACGGCTCTTTAAGAAACGGGCGCTCGTTTTTAGTTTCATAAAATGGGCGCTCATTTTTTGATACTAAAAATGAGCACCCGTTTTAGATTTACAAAACGGGCGCCCGTTATTTGAATTTAAATAACGGGCACCCGATTTGTAAATCTATGAGCGGGAACCTTACCTCTTGGCTTAGGTTTTGGTTCGGGACAAGCTTGGTCCCACCAAGCCTGTGCTTGACCCTACAAAAAAATGGCTAAGGCATTACAGAGTAAAATTTCTACCTTGCCATAATTTTTAGGACAACTTCCCGAATGAATTTTTTGATAAAACGAAAACCCATTTTAGCTTTTATTGTGTAGATTATAAAAATATAAATTTTATAGTGATATGATGAATTTTAATATTTATACAATATTTATTAAGCCAATGTGGTACCTAAACTTGAAATACCAAGGTTAACTAAAACTTTAATAACTTTTTTAATTTTTAATTTTTTGAAAAATGAGTTATATGTCATCAAACTACATATTATTCTTTTCAATTTAAAAAAAAAAATTAAAAATAAGTGAAGTTATCATCAAATTATGGTGTCCATACACTAGAGGTTTAAAAAATATACTTTATAGTCAATTAAAAATTAATAAAAAAAAATATTTAGTAAAAAAATAAGATAAAATATTCTCATCAATCTTCAGTGTTTTAGGTACCTTTCCCAAAAGGATTCCCAAAAATACATTCATTTACTTCAAAAAAGGGTGTCCGTACACGCGTGAGGTGTGGTCCTGAAACAAGCATTTTAAAAAAGTGGTTTTTAGACATGCATACTAAAATTCAATTTATACCATGTGGGTATTGAAATAAATTACATATTTGAAAACTAGATTCTGAGCACTAAATTTTATATTACAAAAGTTTTTCAAGATTCAATCTTTAAGTGCTTCAAATTTGGACATCAATTGACAGAAATTTTGAAAAATAGAGAAAACACTTCCACTTTTTGGCCAAAAGTGGGACCCAACTTATTGTAGCCACCCAAGTGCATATAGCAACTGATACAATAAGGTAGAGTGAGCTCCCAAACTCCAAGTCCCATAGCCAGACGAGTCTATCCCTATACATCGGTCCCCAATAGTGGTGAATATTTACCATGTGGAACCCGTAGGACCACCCCATCATGCTCATAGAGATAGTAGCCCAGCCACAATCATAATGAAATCACACACACCAAAGAAGTCTACACACACACCAATCAAGATGCATAACTCAAGGGTGACACAACAAACTAAGTGTAAAAATAATACAAGGTTTCAGGGTCACTACTCAAAGCTCTATAAGCTAACATGCATGGACTCTAATGGAGTGTCATTACTTGGCTCACTAATGCAGTCAAGGATGGATAAATCTACAAATGATCAGTCCAAACCTTACAGCCAACACAACACAACAGAAACAACAAACCAAGATGGAAAGAAATGAAAGATCAACCTTCTATTATTATCAAAAAATTAATTACAATCGATCTACAACATACAGTCTCACATACCATGCATACATGCCAGATTATGATCAGAAAATCCTTATAAAATTCTAGCCCAACTACGGCCAAATAATCTTATGAAATCGCCTATCCCTTAGGAATAGGTCCATAAGCTTATATAGCCATTACAATCATTGGTCGGCCCAGAAAAGATCACATTTTCCAATAATAGAGAAAATGTGTTACAACAAATGAGTCGGCTCCCAAGTCATCTGAAATAACCTCCAATGAATAAAATAAGAGATGCGATCATACAAAGATGTCGGCCTCAAACTTAATAATGAGTTGGCACAATCACAATTGGAGATTCCAATCGGTAGATTGAAAAATCAATCAATAAACACAAAGACTGATTGGAAAATGAAGAATAAGACAGTCTCACAAAGAATCTACAAAATCTCACGTGTAAAGAAGCCAAATGAGGCGCGATCATAGGATAAGGTCACAAATGAAGCCACAAACACACTGTAGCGATCACAACCCAAAAGAACAAGCACATATCGACCGATAAACTGAAATACTAGACTGATTAAATAGGAAACAAATATTTTTGGTTGATGCAAGATTTCTTAGATCCCAAGATGCTCTTGCATCACTCATAGTAGCCCAAGTAGCATCGAGTCTTCAATCAACGTTCGTATACAACCAGGTTCAGAATGTATCTTTGATCAACACGCTTAGGTGGCCAAATATTGTGTCTTCGATCAACACCCTCAGGTGGCCAACATTAACTTACCTTTGATCAACACCCTTGGGTGGCCAGGTAGTCAATTTACTCTTTTTATTAAGTTTTAAATCCTCTTTTATTTATTAAGTTATCTCATGTTAAGTGATTCACCACATTATAGGGTTGAACCACTTATGGGTCGAGATACACATGAGAAGCCACTTCACAATCTACTCAAGCATAAAACCCTCTCATTAAGCAACGAAGAAACAATAAAATGCCACAAGGCAAAAGCCATAGAAACCCCAAATATATGCAAAAAGGGACTTGATTAGCCTCAAGCCAAGAGTATGAGTCTCGCAAGATCCCATTATTGCACACTCAATATGCTTGTGAAGTGATCTCAAACACCTCCCTCATGTACTCAAGATGTGACCTAAAAATCAAGTATCAAGTCAATTCCACTCAAAGGAAAATGAGCCAAACAAGGCACATTGCAAACTCAATCGGGCATGTTGTTGAGAGTACAAATTTGTACATGAATCTTAAAATCACAAAGTAAAAGCGTGGAATGATTATAGATATGGGGGAGAATCCATTGTAACATATAAAATGTATTGAACAAGCAAAATAACTTAATGGTACTTTTATAGCTTTGATTCCAAAAAAAATGGGTGCTGATAGTTTGGTTCAGTTCAGACCCATCAGCTTATGCAACTCTGTGTACAAGATTATTTCAAAAGTCCTTACCTCAGAGTTCTTTTATTTCTTTTGTCCTTGATTTCTAGACAATAGAATGGCTTTGTCCCGGGAAGACAAATTTTGGACTCAATCATTTATGTTCATGAAAACATCCATTCATTGACGATGTCTAAAAAAGAAGGTTTTCTTCTGAAGTTGGATTTGTCTAAAGCTTACAATAGGGTTGACTGGGATTTTTTGAAGGCTACTTTAGAGGCTTTTGGCTTCAATAAGAGAAGTAGAGATCTTATACATTGTCTTGTTTCTTCTGCCACCTTCTCGGTGCTTGTGAATGGATCTCCTACTCCCATCTTCAAGTCTTTGAGAGGTCTTAGATAGGGGGATCCTTTGTCTCCAATCCTGTTCATTATTATGGTGGAGTGTTTGGGTAGATACATTGGTCAGTTGGTTAAAAAAGGTGAGTTTATAGGGCTTCAACCTTCTTCAAAATAGCAGATTTGTTCCCACCAACAGTTTGTGGATGACTCTATTATTATGGGGGAAGCCTCTATAAAAAAATGGTAAAATCATCAAAAAAGCCCTAGATAATTATGGTGCTGCTACTAGACAGATTATAAATTAGAATAAGAGTTCTATTTTATTTATTAATGTTCCTAAACAAAGACAAGAAAGGATTAAAAGGGTGATGGGATGTGAGGTGGGATGCCTTCCTGGATCCTACTTAGGTTTGCCTCTTTTCCTGGAACCCCCTGATTCTTTTTGGAGAGCTATGATTGACAAATTCCATAGGAGTTTAGCTGGTTGGAAGGGTGCTCTTCTGATTTAGGCTGGTAAAATCTTGGTGCTCAAGACTACTCTCCAAAGTATCCCTCTCTATGATTTAAGTATTTTTAAAATTCCTAGGAAGTTTGCTTAAAGTATCAAGAAAATCCAAAAGAATTTCCTTTGGTCTGGAGTGGAGCATAAGAAGAGAATGGCTCTCATTGCTTTGGATAAGGTTTACAAACATGTTAAGAAGGGGGGTCTTCATCTTTGAAGTATAAGAAGTATTAATTATTTTCTTATGGCCAAGCTTCTTTGGAGATTATTCAAGACCCCGGGAGAATAGAGTACTATCCGACACAACAAATATAACAGGGACAAGAATAATTTCCAAAATTTTCTGAATTAGGAATCTATACAAGGAGGTTCTAGCATTTGGAATAATGCTTTGAGAAAGAAGGAGTTGATCAAGAAGGGTGTTAAATGGAAGGTTGGAAATGGAAAAACTATCCTTTTTTGGGATGATGAATGGATTTTGGATCACCCTCTTAATTCTAATTCTAATTGGAAAGATAAGATGTTGCAATGTAAACAGGTTTTTGGTTCGCATGTGGCTGACTATTGGGAAGGGGATAATTGGACTGATTTGTCTAGGGTGGATCCCTCTCTTAGAATTTTGAATAAAATTTTGAATATTGTCTTCCTCATAGATGAAGAGGATACTTTAATCTAGAGATACAATTCTAATGGTTCTTTCTCGATCTCTTCTTTGTATATACAGAATTACAAGAATTGCCTTGAACCATGTTGGGAAAGAGCTTGGTTTAAAGGCTTAACCCCTAAAATTAATGTGTTTTTCTGGATCTTACTGCAGGATAAAATTTTAACTATTGATAATCTTAGAAAAAGGGGTTTATACCTAACTAACAGGTGATGTCTTTGCAAGAATGATGAGGAGAACATTAATCATATGACTATTCATTGTGCCTATGCTCGAAGAATATGGGAGAAGTTTTTGGATTTGATGAATATGGATTGGATCTTTCCACAGGGCATTCATGAGCTTTTCACTTCTTGGAGATCTCCTACTATAATAGTCTTTTATTATCTATTTGGAACTTCCTTTTACCTTACATATGCTGGGGGGTTTGGAAAGAGAGGAATGATAGGATCTTTAGAAACAAAGAGTCTAGTTGTGTTTTGATTTTCCATGAGATTAAGAGAGCCTTGCTGGAGAATATTTGGTTGACTAGTAAATATCAGGAACCGAAAGATGCTTGGGAGGTGAAAGTCTTCAAAAATTGAAAGTTAGATGGTATGAAGATCCAAAATATCAAGAGGAATTTGAGGAATGAGGCCCGTTGGGATTGCCCCCCTAATGGCTGGATGAAAATTAATTTTGATGGTGCCTCTAAGGTCAACCCAAGGATTGCTAGTTGTGGCATTGTTATCAGAGATGAAAATTGGAATTACAAAGGTGTTAAGGCCATTCCTATTGGTTTTAATACTAACCATGTCACTGAGGCCAATGCTGCTATTTATGGTCTTATGTTGGCTAAAAGGAAAAACTATAGAAAAGTGTGGGTTGAAGGGGATTCTCTTAATATTATTAAGTGTCTTAATAATATCATGATTCCCTCATGGACAATTGCTAATGCTATCAATAAAGAAAAAATCATCATAAATTCCTTTGATGTGTGTGTTGTTACTCACAATTATAAGGAATCCAACTCAACGACTAACTTGGTTGCAAATGTAGCGTGTTGTAATCAGGTGGACACCAAATGGGATGACGGGACTGTCCTTCCTCCTGAAGGGGCATCATTAATCGATATGGATCGATTGCAAAGTAGACAATGTTAGGATTAACAAGGTAGAAATAACAATTATGTGCAAATATAACTAATATCAGAAAATAATAAACCACACAGAATAGAACACAATGGCACACAGATTTAACGTGGTTCACCCAATCCCTGGGCTACGTCCACCAACAGCAAGTCCAATATTATTATTATCCAGTGATTACAACCTGATTACAATCCGTAATCCCTTACAGCCCAACTCTGCCGCAAGTACTAAAATCATACATCGTAAAAATCCCTAACCCTAAGCCATATTATACAATATTTTCCCGCTTTAGGGTTAGAATGAGTTATAAGTAGTCGGCCCAAATAATCGAAAAAAGTCGGGAGGAAAAGTGTACAGTACATTCCTGGATAGTACTTTCCTGATTAGTCACCACAAGCTAACAATCTCCCACTTGGTGACTGATCAGTATCCACACTATACTAAAAAACCTCCCACTTGGAGACTGATCCTGTAGCAATACCGCTACCCACATGAGGCTCCCACTGGATTGAACCACCTTGGACTCAGTTGTTCCTTTATTTTGTTCAGTCTAAAAGACCAACTGAAGCTGAACATGAGTTCAACTTCTCCCTTGTTACTACCTTGGTAAACATATCTGCTAGATTATCATCAGTATGAATCTTTTCCAGCATTAACTATCCATCATCCAAAACTGATCGAATGAAATGGTACCGCAACTGTATGTGTTTTGTCTTTGAGTGCAAAGCAGAATTCTTTGCAAGATGAATGGCACTTTGGCTATCTGTATGTAGAAAATTATCCTTTTGTGGATGTCCCAATTCTTCCATGAAGAATTGAAGCCATATCATCTCCTTGGCTGCCTCTGTAGCAGCAACATACTCTGCCTCTGTAGTGGATAAAGCAACCACCTTTTGTAGTCAAGAAATCCAACTCACTGCTGTCCCACCAACAGTAAATATATAACCTGTAGTACTCCGCCTGCTATCTATATCTCCTGCCAAATCTGAGTCAACATAGCCTTGTACAGTAGTAGTAGAACCCCCAAAGTGTAAACACTTACTAGATGTGCCTCTCAAATATCTGAGAATCCATTTGACTGCATTCCAATGCTCAATACCAGGGTTACTCATATAACGGCTAACGACTCCCACTGCGTGTGCAATATCTGGCCTAGTACATACCATAGCATACATTAAGCTCCCTACAGCTGAAGCATAAGGTACCTTAGACATTTTAGTCTCTTCTTCTGGTGTCTTGGGACACATATCCTTAGTCAATTTCAAATGACCAGGCAAAGGTGTGCTGACAGCTTTGGCATTTTCCATACAGAAACGTTGCAACACCTTCTCAATATAATCAGCCTGAGAGAGAGACAATTTCCTATTTTTTCTATCTCTACAAATTTTCATACCAAGGATTTGTTTTGCTGCCCCCAAATCCTTCATAGCAAAAGATTTTGCTAACTGTTGTTTCAACCCCTTAATGTGATCCATGTTAGACCCAGCTACAAGCATATCATCAACATATAAACATAAAATAATGTAGCTGTCATCATCCAACCTCTTAAAATAAACACAATGGTCAGAATGACACCGACTATATCCATGCCCATTCATAAAAGTGTCAAATTTAATATACCATTGCCGAGGTGCTTGCTTCAAGCCATATAAACTTTTCTGCAATCTGCACACCAAATTCTCCTTACCCTTGACCTCAAATCCTTGTGGCTGAACCATATATATTTCTTCATCCAAATCACCATGAAGAAAGGCTGTTTTAACATCAAGCTGCTCTAAATGCAAATCTTCAGTAGCCACAATACTTAAAACAGTACGAATAGAAGTCATTTTAACAACTGGAGAAAATATCTCATCAAAATCAATACCATGTTTCTGTGCAAATCCTTTTACAACTAATCTGGCTTTAAATCTTTTCGTACCTCCATCCTCTTCTTTGATCCCGTAAACCCATTTATTCTGTAAAGCCCTTTTACCTGCAGGTAACTTACATAAATCCCATGTCTGATTTTTCAGCAAAGAGTCCATTTCATCTGTCATTGCAGACTCCCACTGAAGCTTTGTATCCACCTGCACAGCTTCATTATAACATTCAGGTTCACCAGCATCTGTTAACAGAATAGAATACAAAGATGGAGAAAATCTTTCTAGAGGTCTACTTAGCCTTGTTGACCGTCTAACACTCACTGGGGTGTGTGGTATTTGTTGTTGCTGTTGTTGCGGAGCATAAGGAACTACTGGAACATGAACTTGTGGAGTATCATCCAATACTACATAGTCATTTTCTTTCTTCTCATGCTACAGCAACAGATCTTTGTACAATACTTTCTCATTGAATATGACATCCCTGCTTCTTACAATTTTATGATTTTCAAAATCCCAAAGCCTATAACCAAATTCATCAATGCCATACCCAACAAATGCACATTTCTTTGACTTAGCTTCCAACTTGGTTCTATTTTCAGAATCTATAAGTGCAAAAGCTTCACAACCAAAGGTTTTGAGAAAAGAATAACTCACCTTCTTACCACTCCATGCTTCCTCTGGAATACCACAGTCCAAAGGAGTAGAGGGGCCTCTATTGATTAAATAAACAGCAGTGTTCACTACCTCTGCCCACATATTTTTGGGCAGCCTAGCATGCAACCTCATACTCCTTGCACGCTCCATTATTGTCCTGTTCATGCGTTCAGCCACTCCATTTTCTTGTGGAGTCCTTGGTACAGTTTTCTGCCTACGAATACCATTAGAGGAACAATATTCTTCAAATTCTGTGCTGCAATACTCACCACCATTATCAGATCTGAGACATTTTAACTTTTTACCAGTCTCAGTCTCAACCAAGCATTTCCATTTCTTAAAAGTTTGAAATACATCAGATTTCTGTCTAAGGAAATAAATCCATACTTTTCTTGTTGCATCATCTATAAATGTAACATAATACAGAGAGCCACCAAGGGAAGATACCTGAGCTGGTCCCCATACATATGTATGCACAAGCTCTAATCTCTCATTTTTCTTTTCCTTCCCACTCTTCACAAAACTAACTCTCTTTTGTTTTCCATAAACACAACTTTCACAGAAATCCATATTGACACATTTCAGACCAGGTAAAACTTTCTTTGAATGAAGTAATTTCATACCTTTTTCACTCATGTGCCCGAGTCTGTTGTGCCACAGTGCTGTGTCAAAATCTACAGCAACAGTTTGATGTTCTTCCTGCTCAACTGCAGCCACTGTTCCTGAGCATTCATTATCTTCTGAAACAATTAAAGTAGAAGGAACAGTATGACCTGTACAAAGATATAAGGTGCCTACTTTCACACCTTTTGCTACTACTAAGGAACCTTTTGAAACCTTCCAATTTTTATCATTAAAAGTAACTGTGCAACCCTCATCACCCAGTTGCCCTGCTGAAATTAAATTTCTACTCAGCCTTGGAACATGTCTTACCTCTTGTAGTAGCCAATGATTCCCATTCTGCAACTTAATCTTAATTTTTCCCTTTCCAACAATCTGACAGGGTTCATTATCTCCCAAATAAACTAGCCCAAAATCCCCTTGGACATAATCAACAAAATAACTTCTATGGGGTGTAGCATGAAATGAAGCCCCAGAATCTAAAACCCATGAATCATCAATACTTTCTAAGGACAAGAGCAAAGCATCCTCCTCAGATTTGTTACTTACCACATTTGCCTCCTTGTTTCCATCATTTTTGTCTCCTTGATCTTTCTTCCGAGACCAACAATCTTTCTTCTTATGACCTGGTTTTCCACAGTACCAGCAATCATTTGGCCCTTTAGATTTAGACCTCTTTCCCTTTGATTTTCCTCTTGATTTCCCACGATTTCCAGAGTTGTTTCCTCTATCTCTTGTTCTGCCTCTGCTTTCTGTGTTCAATACACTACCCGATGTGGATGCCCCTGAGCTTTTCCTACGAATTTCCTCACTCAATATAACACCAATAACATCATCATACTTTAGGGTATTAGAACCAGAAACAGAATTACTAACAGCCATTACCAAGCCATTCCAGCTTTCTGGCAAAGAACACAAAATCAAGAGAGCCCTAACCTCTTCATCAAAAGTAATTTTAACTGAGGTTAATTGACTTGTAACTATATTAAACTCATTCAAATGATCAGTAACTGATCCACCTTCTACCATTTTCATATTAAATAAACGCTTCATAAGAAATACCTTGTTTGAAGCTGAAGGCTTTTCATACAACTTCGCTAGGGTTTCCATCAGATCTTTAGCTGTCTTTGCTTCAGTAATATTGAATGCCACCGATTGTGCCAGGCATAGACGAATACTCCCCAGTGCCTTCCTATCCAAAATATCCCAATCCTCCTGAGACATTGATTGCTCTTTCTTGGCTACTCCCTCTAATGGCCGCCATAGATCCTTCTGATAGAGATAATCCTCCATTTGCATCTTCCATAACTGGAAGTTCTGCCCATTAAACTTATCAACCTTCAGCCTACCCTCTTCTGCCATTTCTCCCACTTAACCGAGAGACTCTCCCACTAACTCGTGAGACCTGCTTCAGAGAATAGATGAAAGAACGAATGAAATAACCTCGCTCTGATACCACTTGTTAGGATTAACAAGGCAGAAATAACAATTATGTGCAAATATAACTAATATCAGAAAATAATAAACCACACAGAATAGAACACAATGGCACACAGATTTAACGTGGTTCACCCAATCCCTGGGCTACGTCCACCAACAGCAAGTCCAATATTATTATTATCCAGTGATTACAACCTGATTACAATCCGTAATCCCTTATAGCCCAACTCTGCCGCAAGTACTAAAATCATACATCGTAAAAATCCCTAACCCTAAGCCATATTATACAATATTTTCCCGCTTTAGGGTTAGAATGAGTTATAAGTAGTCGGCCCAAATAACCGAAAAAAGTCGGGAGGAAAAGTGTACAGTACATTCCTGGATAGTACTTTCCTAATTAGTCACCACAAGCTAACATACAATATGTACTTAATGAAGATCACATTAACGAGTAATAAGCGCAGGGATTCGCGTGAGGATGATGAAGGGCGTTGTGGTGATTTCAAGATGATTATTACCTTTATTTTGCATGATTTATGGGTCTTTCGAGGCTTTACAGGGTATTATTGTTACTTCAAGTTTAAGCTTTAGGGCTCTGTGAGAAACTTTGAGAATATATTTTTTGTAGTTGTAGAGCCATGGGAGGCCGTAAGAAGAGGTGTGAGTCAGGGAACTATAATGAATGGAACCAAAACCCAGAGGTCTGGAACATTGTTAAGAATGGGGGATTGGTGGTTTATTTGGAAAAATTGCATTGAGGGAAGCTTGCTATTACCAAACATTTCATCAAGACCTGGAATAAAGGGAAAATTATGGTGGGAGCGTAGAGCATGGAGGTTATAGAGGAAGTCATTGCTGAGGCGACAGGTCTCAAAATTGAAGGGATCAAATTCTATAGAGACAGGAAGGTGTCAGACAAAGCTCTAGAGGACCAAGAAAGGAAGTGAATGGTTAAGGTTGACAACTCTTATTTTAACCCTAAATGCATTTATAGGCCATGGAGACTGGTTCTTTTTGTTATTATTAGTTAGATTATGCTAGATGGAAGATATACCAAAATTTATAATCGTCATCTTATTCTGTTAAACCATTTCAAACATGGGGTTAAAGTTAATTTCTCCTTTTATCTTTTGAGTTCTTTGAATGCTACTATTCTTAGTTGGCAGAGGGACCCTGAAGGTGACCATGCCTGTCATGATGGGTTGATGGTCCTAATCTATGAGGTTCTTAAGTCTAAGAAGTTTGAGAGGTCCTGGCTGAATCGGAAGGCCCTTGAAGATTATGATACTGATGGCAAAGATTAGGAGGAACCCTTTATGGAGGATACTAAAAATGAAGAGGTTGACTCTAAGCAACCCAAAAAACCCTCCATGTGTCATGGATCCTCATCCAAAATAAAAAATAGGAAGGCCAAGATGGAGGACTCGGTTATTGAAATGGAGATGGAGGAAGAGGAAAGTAGGGATGACAATATGAAGGGGAAGGGTAAAAAGGAAACAGAGACTATAAGGAAGCACACTAGAGCCAAAAATAAGAAGAAGAGGAGGGGTAAGAGGGTTTTTATTTCTTTTTATGATGACTCTGCCTCATAGGAGAATGCTTAGGAAAAAAAGGACAAGTGGGTGGAGAAGGAACCTATTATGGAGGACCTTGATGATTTAGACCAGAATGTTCTGGCAGATGACAATATCATGCAGGATATAGCCCAGGATGTGGCTAATATTGAGAAGGATAGTTTGGTTGATAATAGGGGTAGGGTGGAGCGTTCCAAGGAGGAGATGACTTGTGTGAAAAAGGACTTTGATAACCTAGGGTGTATTGTTTTCTTTAACAACCTCAGCACCATGAAAAATGACATCAGCACTATTAAAACCCAAATCCAACAGCTTCAAAAGGATACTGGGGCTCTTGGAAAAATGAATTTGGGAGAGAAGACTATGGGACAGTGTATTGATGAACTGAAGGAGAACGTTGGTAGGGTTGAGGGGATAACATCCTTAAATGATAGAATAATTTCAATGGAGAACAAAATAAAAGAAGGGGATGTGGTGAAAGGTGGTAACATGGTTAAGAGAATTGATAAAATGGAGAACAGAATTGAGAAGTTGGAGAAGATGATGTGTAACATCACTGAGTAGAGTTTCACCATTCTCAAGGCCTCGACTGAGCATGTCAAGATACTTGTGGATAAGATGGAGCAGGGCAAAGGGGAGCATGCGCTAATTGAAGTTAAGGAGGATCATAGACCCAGTAAAAGAACCAGATCAAGCTTCAAAAAGTTGGAGGATCATAAGAACAAAGATATGGAGGAACTCAAAGTTTCATCTACTAATATGAAGATGTTGGCTGAACAGGTGGCTAAACTAATGAAGAGTATCTAGCCAGCTGTATGTTGTCCTGCTATCTTTTTGCTGTCCTTTTTCTCTCTGTCTTTCTTTTGATGGACTTGTTAGTTTTTTGGTGTCTTTTTTTGGTGTTGTACTATTTCCATTGGAAATTTAATGCTTATTTTGTAATCTTATTATAAAAGGTTTCAGGTCCTTTCAAAACTTGCTTTTACGTAATCAAAACAATTATAGGTGGCACACAAAGTGAGGCAAATAAGAAAATGCCCAAAATTCAACCATTCAAGAATTCGACAAAATTAAAACCCATTTACCCTTAGGGTCTAAATAACTCAAAAATCAAATAAAAAATTAATTCCAACATCATGGGCAAAACAACCTGCCTCAAGGTGGAAAAACTCAAATCAAAACCCTAGTATATATAATCAAACCCAAATGGGTGCTGAAAGCAAAAATAAATGTGGGGAAAACACTAACTATCATGTAAAGAAGCAAAAGAAAATTGGAATCGAAAGAAATGGACAAGTATTGATCAAGATCACAAGAGCCTTACCTCTCACCAGGCAGGAAACCACAAAAATGATCAGAAGAAAATAAAAACTCTACAGAATCGCAAACGACTCCACAAAGTTGTAAGCAATTGCAGCACAGTTCCAATGAGTCGCTACCCATGAAGAATTGATGCCCAAGTCAAACCCAACGAGCATAAACATGAATTTCCTCACACAAATTTGGAGAAATCTAAATCTTCCCAATAGAGAAAAAGTGAATAAAAATGAATAGTGGTAAATGGGATTCACCTCTATTAATTGAGATTGAATATGGATATGAGGATATGATAAATAGGTTAAAATGCAGTGGAGGGGTGTGTGATGGAAAATTCTATGGACATATAAACTAGATGAAACATAAATACTTATCTCGAAAGAAGGTAGATGAAGAAATTATTTTTTGATGTCTGTGCACAGTTTTGAGAAATTCTGCAACTTGCTCCGGACTGGAAATGCTGAGACAGAGAAAACCTAGAAAAAATTTATTCTTTTGAGGTCAGGTTGACTTTGACCTAGATAGCAGGGCACAATCTTACCCCCCAGTGAAGGTCGTCCCTGACCTGAAACAGCTCTGACAAAAATTCTGTTCGCGGATCCTAGAAGTTCACCGAAAAGGGTATCTAGATCTGCACTTCAATTCACTGTTTTGTACCTGTACCTACAAGAAAAATGGATTTGTTTTTTGGATGAGGGGTTTGCCTTGGTAAAACCCCAATTTGGAATCAACCTTAATAATGGAATTTAAATAGAGAATGCTAGCAAGTAGTAGAAATAGATCTAACAATGAAGCTATGATATTCAATAGATATGCAATTGTATTTCAAATGTAAATAAGTATATTGATATGAAAGCTTGAACATAACATTAACAAATGTAAATCAAAACCTCCATGATTGTATGCTTGGAATCCACCTTGAGGGAAGAATGAATGGATCTTGAAGATGAACAAAGGATCTTGAAGGAAGATCACACCACCATGATGGCTAGATCTAGGGTTTTGAATGATGAATCTTGAATGCTTGAACCAAATCCCTTAAAAGGCTTGAATGCTTGAATCCTTGATCTTCAATGGAGAACATGAATGGAGAAGATAACTTGAATGATTCCTTGAAAATTCTTGATGGAATCCTTATGAAAAATTGGATGTCTCCTTGAGAGCTCTTGATGATTGATGGATGAGATGTGTTGAAAATGAGAGAGGAAGGCTTCCTTTTATAGTGATCTAGGGCACAAAATTCTAGAGAAGGTTGATATTGGAGAATTAAATCCCAGTTAATCTTAAACCCTAGAAATGGACCTAGATTAAATGCAATTTAAGGGTTTACCCTTCTGAAATCCAAAATAGCCGACTCAGAAGCGGGAAAATAAAACTTTCTGAAACCCGACATCCCAAAACTTCTGGAAACTAAAATTTGGACCTGGGGTCAGGGATGAGGTTGAATCTACCCTAGGTTAGAGTCAAGGTCAACCTTGACCTAGGTCATGGTCTAGTTCATCCTTGACCCTTCAGGTCGTCCTTGACCCAGAAAGTTAAAGGTCTCCATTTTTTTAAAGAAAGTCTGTCAGAAAGAGGCTGGAAATAGGGAGAGAGAAGCGAAACAACCAAATTCATGCAAAGACCTAATCAAGGCACTTGGAATGACCCCAGACCACTTACTCAGAGGGATAAATGCTCTTATCATGGAAGTGCTTCAATTTTAAGATGATACAAAAAATAACTCACTTTTCAAATATAAAGCACTTTTTTCCAAAGTGGCTTTAAAATAGTTTATTTAAATAATTTAAATAAACTATTGAAAAATTTCCTAATTAAATAAATTGATCCCAAGAGTCTGGAATCCAACTACGAAAAATTAGTTAGTAAATCTATAGTGCCTCCCTCATTTTCCTTCTTGCACGAATACCTTGATGGTGTGGTTTTGACTTTCACGTTCGTTGGGTATGATCATGGCAGTCGCTTGTGAGGGTGAATCTACCAAGAGGATTGTCTTGGAGCATATATTCGATGCCCTACGTGAACTTGGAGACATAGGATGTGGCCTTGGATTGTATTCTGGTAATTCTTAGAGATAGGTATGACTTGATCTTGAGTTGTAGTGACTCTTCCTCGCATTATGTTTTATGATGACATCATAAGATGCATGTAGTTCAGCTTTGTCTTGTGCTTATCAGGAGGTTATCATTGGATTCATGACAAATTTATTGAGGGACCCCACCCCGATCCTGTCATTGCATTTCTTCTATCTGTATTATAGACTCAGTATTTAGATACACCATGTTGATGCATTATAGATTTATATTCTAATGGACAAAGGTTTGACCATACCGATTTGTGATGTACTATTTTTCATGTTGCTTATGTACTCATGTAAATTTTTATAGGATGCACTATGTTTTCTTAAGGGCTAAATGAATTCAACTAATTTTCTTAATATAGAGAAATTGAGTGCATGTTTTGAGGGGTTTGAATGGGAATCGGGTAATTTAAATTATAATAAGATGAGATGTAAATTCTAATGAAGTAAATGTTGTTTACCTTGTGTATGTAATTTCTAATAGAAAATGTAGTATGAAAGGTGAGTAGAGTCATGAATTGAGTAGGTAGAATGTACCCTTAAGGAATATTGAAAAGTTTATATTTTCTTGATTGTGAAAGGGATTTTGGGATGCTTGTGAATATTATATTTATAGAGATTTCATGGTGAAGTAAATTCTGAGTATTACGCTTTGATGTTATAGTGATGTGAGAAATGTGAATCAATTGAAATGTTGTATGTAAAAGATTTAGGTTGTTTGTGATAGATGTGTTTCTTGGAATATATATTGAAATTTAATAGATTTTAAGTAAATGCATTCTTGTGAAAAGTGAATTTCATATGATGTTGTGAAATGTAGTTAGATTTTATGATGATTTAGGAGATATTTCCATGCATTTATTTTTAGGTCTTGTTGAATATGATATTTGACATGAATTATTTAATTTTTAATATCATGTTTATGCAAGAAAAGTTTATGTGAGATGATCAAGGTTAAGAAGTTAGGTTAATTGATATATTTATGTGTTCTGAATTAACTTATTTTAAAATTGAGTAATATATTATTGCTCAACATCAAGATTATGTGAATTTGTTGTGAAATAGTGTGGATGCAGTTGGATTACATATTGTATTTGAGTGTGATGATTTATGATGGATTTTATATGAACATGTCATCGATTTTCATGAGCTACTGATATTTTTATCTAGTGTGCAAGAAATTGACCATGGATTAAATAAGGGGAAATTAAAGATGGATGCATGTGAAAAAATCTTGTAAAGCCAAATTTATCTCCAAAGAGAGAAATAACCTTGTTATTATGTATAATGTTGTAAAGTAATGTTTCAATGTATTATTTAAATTGTGTTTATTTTTATTTTAAATTAATGTCTACTTGGCATGTCATGTGTGTAGTGATGTGTTGTAACTTTATGTGGTGTCAATTGACACATGTGTTGTGAGTTGGCATGGCCAAGTGCATTTTTTATTAGTTTTCTTCCACCTTTGAGTCACCTTATAGAATCTCAAGGTTAGGTATCTTGCTTACTGAGCCTTGGGAGGGAATCTTATTTTAAATTTTCGTGAGTCAACTCTTAGTGGATAATTGAGAGGTTAAAAGTATCCCTAGGGGTTAGTTATGGTTAAAATGAGATAACCCCATAGATGTACCTTGGGTTGGGGGTCAAAATTTGACCAATAGGATGTTTTTAGCCTATTTTTGCCTCTTCTAAAAATATATTTTTAGAATGTGATAAAATTGGGAAGTGTGCCATGTCTTCCTCTCTTGCAATTTTGAATTTCGCTCTTGTTGGTGAGAGGACCCTTGGATAGTCTGTCCAATCATATTTGAGGTTAGGTAGGGTTTTACTTTTTAGTGGGATGGAGAGGAATTTGGTAGGTTGATTTCCCACTCTCTAATTTTGGAAACTTCTAGTGGACTTAGCAAGTTTTGGTGGACTTAGAAAGGAAGTATTGTAGGAAAGGGAGCTCTTCTCAAACCCTTATTGCCATAGCTTGGAGTAAGGTTAGTTGCCTTGTAATGGAAGACTCTTTTCTTTTACTTGTTTGAAAAATGCATATTTTTGGTGTGTTATTGTTTATGATTTTGTGAAGCTTTGTGCTTCCTTTCATGTCTTCTTGTTTATATCTATTTGATGATTTTATTTTAGTGTTCTTATTTTATTGGGGTGTGCAATGCAAACCTCACCCTTAGGAGGGAAGAGAGCCTTGATGGGTGAAGGACTTGTTAGCACTGCAAAATTTTCCAACGTAAACTCTGTGTTTTTAGAATGTGATACATTGCCAAAAGAGTCTTTTGTTTGGTTAATGGTTTCCTTTAAGTTTTTAAACCTTGGCCTCAGTTTGCAAAGGAAGTAGATACTTGTGACCTAGAGAGCCCTAGTTGAATATCTTGTCAAAATAACCCTAGAAGTTTTTATTTTGGAAATAAACCCTAGGTCAGCTTTCTATTCCTTCTAATTGATCGTTACTAATCGGTCACTTAAGTTTATTTATGGCATGTGCTTTATTTTATCATTGGAAGGGGCCATAATTTCTAAAATTCTCATTTACCTAGTGGCCTTTTTAATTTTTCCTAAGCCTATGTATCATTTTCCTAAGTCCCTACATTTTCTATTAAACTGCTAACTTCCTTTTTGATCCAACGGATGACGCAATACCGCAATGAAGAAATGCTCAAGGATTAACCATCGTGGGATCATGATAGTCATTGATGCATCAGATACAAAGGAAACAAAGCAAGTGGGACTAGTCAGCTGGGTTTCATATCTACTGTCTAATCAAAACCATTTGACGATGCACGTTCACTGGGCCCAATCACTAACAGAGTTAAAGTATTATCATATGTACTTTAATCTAACAGTCGACACAATCCTAAAATGAAAATATAATTAAAGATTAGTGATTGCGGCATTGTGACAACTGTTAGATCTGCCAGTTGGTAGGGTGTCATGTCAGTGGGGTTGTCGCATAAGGTTTCATAAAGGTTTGAGCATCTTTCCTTTCATCAGACAGTTGTCGCAATGCCTTAATGAAGAGTTGAAGGAAGTTTAGTGAGTGTGGCATCATGACAACCATCCAATCAACCATGAAGACATAAAACATGATAGTGGGGTCAAATCATAGATAATTAAAGACGACGGTTGGATGCTCTTGATCTAACAGTGATAGTGAAGTTTGAGTATTAAGTGGATCAGAAGGGTTGTAGTTTGGGTCACCGTCATATGTATTTTAATCTAACAAATGGCATGAGGTCGCAATAAGAAGATGCTTGAGAATTAGTGATTGTGGCATCGTGACAACCATCAAATGTATTTTGAGTAAAGATCAACAATATTGTTTTAAACTTGATAAATTTTGGTGTGAAAGCTAATTGTCCCGTTGAAGTGAATTATTTCAAATTCTTAGAGAAGTTATGGCTGGATCATGTGGAATGAACTGTCAATAATTAATGGTTTTGATACGCGATATATCTTTTAAGTGCTTCATTTCTAAAAACCAAAGCTACAGAATTTGTAAGATATTTGGTGAAGAAGGAGATTGCAAAGTGAATTATCATTTTCTGAGAAGTTGTTAAAACTGGTGAGTACTTTGTGAATTATTGTCTCCCTGGTATTGTTTTTCTGTAATTCCCATCGAAAAGGTTTAGGTGGTTTTTCTGTGTATGATCTTGTTCTTAGTTATTTGTTAAAACCCTAAATTTTGAGAATGCCACCAAGGAGAGAGCTAAAAGGGAAGGTTGAATATCATGAGAGGGGTGTGCATGATGATCTCTTAGAACAACTTGATCATTCAACCATTGATTCATCCAAAACAAAAGAATTGGTACCCAAGAATCCTAGAGTTAAGGTTGTAGATGACCTGTACAACAAAGGGAATTATATGAGAGATGCTAACATTGAGGTCTTTGGTTTAGTGTTGTTCAGAGTGGGTTTTGGGAAGAGACATGCTTTTGCTCCCAGTAGCAATGTGTGGCAGTTTGATTTAGGGAAACTTGTTGTACCCAATATTTTCATGGATGCAGATATCTTGATTCAAGTGGCACAAAAATATGATCATGTAGCTAGGGTCATTAGAGACATCAATGGAAACCCTCTAATCAATATTTCAACTGGTGAAATAAGAGAAGCATTTAGGTTGAGCAAACCAACAAGTGATCTGGAAAAGATAAACTTTGATGAATTAAATTAGGTTTATAATGCTCAAAGGGATTATCTTAGGAATGGTCCTTTGAAGGAATTTTTCAACAATATTGGTGGTCTAGTTGTGGTCAGGCCTCACACACAAGAACCTTTCAAAATGGATTACTTCAATTTGAAAGCGAAGGGTGTATACTGATCATTATGCCAAATTTTTGGAGAAGATGCTGAAGAACAAATGCCAATTCATTACATGTTTATGATGGCACAAATCTTACACCCATTCTTGGCTATCACTTTTGACTTTGCTCCATTCTTGGCTGAATTAATTCATGATAGACTAATAGGGATCTAGAGAGCCAAAGATGATAGACCCTTTTTTTGGTATTCCTTGATGATGTACATGTTTCTATATAAGGGTGCAAATTATTGAGAAAGAAATGGACCTAATGAAGTAGAAGGATGGTGAAGAAATATCAGTCTAGTTATGGAATCTCAGTATGACTTGGGATAGAAATGAGGCCAATTTTGTTACTTTTGACAAGTGTTTTGCATCAAGGCTTAGGGATTTGTTGTTTTTAGAAAACCCAAGTATCCCAAGGGTCTCGTTAGATTTTATCAGACCTAAATAGTATGCCACTGACATTAAGATTGTGCATAATTGGGGTGATTTTATTCTTTACCCAGTATATATTTTATTCTGGGTGTATGGCTTCAAAGGGACTCCTTTCATACTACCATATCAAGTCCCTGTCAAGATTGGGGTAGCAGAGATTTTAAGACAAATTGGAGGGTTACAAGATATTGCTCTCACAAGAAGAGGTAGAGGAACAATTTTTCATACTATCATAATAGCCCACCAATTTGTAATCACAAAGGGTGGATGATCTCATATGGACAAATTTTGAGAGCCATATCACATGGCCACTTCAATTGCTAGGTCATTTGATCCAAAAGTTTTTTTATAATGACATATTCAAGAAGAGGACTAGGTGTGCCTCCATGGATCACGTTTTTATTTTTCCTGAGGATATTATCAAAAATATTTTTGATTTACAAGAGCAAGAGATTATGAAGGAGAAATGGCCAGTGTATAAGAAGACACTAGATTTTGTTTAGTATTTTGTTAGGGACTATGATCCTTTAAAGGATTTTAAGCCTTTTGAGAAAAATAGAAGCTCTTATGAGCCATTTTGAGGGTATCATCTAGACCCTAAATGAGAAAAAGGAGAGTGTGATGCATACTAAGCAAGAAAGGGCCAGGTTTGTTCTAAGTAAGCTTGCATTTGCTAGCTTGGTGCCCCTGGGCAGGTATATGGTACATAAAAGGGCATGATACAATGTGATAATACTAGGCCCAAGTGAGTTCAACAAAAGACTAAAAGGGTAGAGGACATCCCTTCCACCTCTAAGGAAGTTGAGATGCAAGAGAAAACATGGGAATCTCCTAGGTTTATGATTCTCC
Source organism: Chamaecyparis obtusa (assembly GCA_027943335.1). NCBI lineage: Eukaryota > Viridiplantae > Streptophyta > Pinopsida > Cupressales > Cupressaceae > Chamaecyparis > Chamaecyparis obtusa. The sequence goes on along the minus strand of BSBK01001552.1, from coordinate 529,438 downwards.
ACCTCCACCAAAGAGGCAAAGAATAGAAGAAAGGCCAACACACATTGAGGAGGAATACTCTCCCACTCAATCCCCACTGAATATTGTTGATCATCACGAAGTGGTAGAGCAATTGCAATAATTGGGTAGCCTGGGTCAAATCTGCATGACCTATGAAGAAATAAATGAGGGAGTGCCAGAGCCACCCAAGGAAATAGAATCAATCTTGACTGAAGGGGAGATGGTAGGGAAAGAATTAGATCCCATTAACAAGAAGGTATGTGATGAGTTTCTAGCAGATGATGTTTTTGTCAAAGCTAGGGCCTTCATGCAATTTTTATGGAAAATACATATAAGTCAATTCAAAGAGACTTGTGAGAAGAAGTAGGAGGAAAATCCACAAAAGGACCCAACAATCATTGAGGATGAAGTAAGGAAGGAAATGACAAAAATATTTGAGAAAATCACTCCAGAGCAGGGGAGAGAACTGGTAAAAAATGCATGGGTACTCAGTCTCCCTGAATGGGATATTGTTGATGTAGTAGTCCTAGATGCTATTAGAAAGCAGATCACACCAGCCCACAAGACTAGAGAAGAGGCAGAGAAAGCAATCAAGGGTGTCACTTTTAGTGATGACCATCAATCCTTGGTCATGTGGTCCCTAAAGAAAAATGAAACAAATAAAGGGAAACAAATTGTTAGGGGTGATCGCTATGACAACTTGCTAGTGCAAAGGGTTAGTGAGACTTCAATTTTTGAAGCATCAGGTAAGGCCTTGGAGACAGCTAAAATTAGTGTGAAGGTGGTGGAGAGAGAAGCCAGAGAGAAGGAGGAACTCACCCTAAATCTTGAGACAATGTTAAAAGCATATGGTGAGATGAAAAAAGAAGTCAGTGAAAGGGACAAAATTATAGCATAATTGAGAGGCAGGTTGGGAGAACAAGGTCCATTTCAAACACCTCAACAATTGCAGCTTGCTTCTTCCCCTTATATCCCTCCTTCATCTAGTCCTATAGTTAAATTTACCTTTCCCCTCTTCCTCCATCTATTGATGAAGATTGGTTGACACAAAGAGAAATATTGGAAAATTAAAGGTGGGCCCTTATGGAAAAAGCAAAGAAGTTAAAAAGTGAAAGGCAATTGTTTGATGAGGGAAAACTAGAAGTGTCCATGAAGTATGAAGAAAAGGTAAGAGACACAATTTTGCAGTTTGTTGAGGGTATTGAGCCAAAATAAATTTATAGGGTTGGAGACGAACTAATTAAAATTTTGAATTCTTTTAAAGAAGAAATTGCCACTGTGGACCCAATTTTGGATAGGTGGGTTGCTAGAAAAGATAAGTTGAAATTCTTTTATTCTTTGATTAAAACTCAATAGGTTGTAAATGAATAATTAAAGAGTACTTATAAATTTGTTAAAACCTTGCTTGAGTTTGCAATAAAAAGGGATAATATAAAGAGGAAGGCATGAGTTTTGAGGGGAAGATATTACCAAGACTATTTTCAAATGTTTCCCAGTCTTTTCAAAAGGAATGGAGATATTAAAGACAAAAGGGTATGGTTAGGACAATTAGATGATGAGTTATCAGTCAAAATAAGTAGCATTGTAAATGTAGATAGTAACATTCTTTTTGTCCAGACAGTTGAAGTATTACAAGATGCCAGAATACATTTTGAATCCCTAAATAAAGAGGTCCAACAGGAAAAATTTGATTGGGATATTTTGGTACAGAAAAGAGATGAGGTGGTAGTTTTCCATTGGCCTAGAGAAGAAGTTTACACATCTTGGGAAGCTACATACACTAGTAAATTTTAGCTTGATTTTCGACGATGATTAGTCAATTTTTAGATTACAATTGGTCGACCAAACGACCATAACTGTTGTCAAATTTTTTTTGTCAATTATTCAACACATTATATGTTTGTTGAATATTCGACCTCTATATTCGTCGAAGTATCAACGAATCCACCGTCGAAATAATCTCTTCAATTTGGAAGAATTATCTAGCATACCTTTTATCTCTTTGACCAATGTTGGTCAAAATAAAAATATAATGTTGGTTGAAATTAAGGTATTTCGGTCAACATGGTTGTCAAAATAGTGATGATTTATGGTCGTAATATTCATCGAATGTATAGCATTCTCGTCAAACGTATATTCTTTGGCCGTCGAAAAAGAGACATCAAATTCAATTTTTTAAATAAAAAAAAATATTATCAAATCTATTAATATATTATAGTACATTTATATTAATAATTTTATAATACTATACTATTATATACTAATATTATATTATAATTCCTTCCACTTGATGAGGTAATTTTATAATACTATACTATTATATACTAATATTATATTATATTATACTATTTATACTAATATTACATTTTAACAAGAAATTCCTTCCACTTGATCAGGTAATTTGTGACTGTCCTAGTCCTTAGATTCTTTGTACATGATTGGAGAATAACTTTAGGATCTAAGATAATCATTCCCTCTTCATTAAGCTTTGGTAACATTTTTTGTTTTGAAATCTGTTATCCAATAATTTTTTAACAAAAAAAGGGACATGAAAAATTGGATGTATTTTTGTTATTGAAGGTAACTCTACCTTATATGCCTCATTGCCAATCTTTTGCAATATTTGATAATATTTGGGAGAGAACTTGTTGTCCTTCATTTGCTACTTTAGTGCCTAACTCTTAAAGGAAAGATCTAAAATTATTTAGCATAGCTTTTGATTGTACTTGTTTGATTTAATTTGGTGAGCTGGCTGATGTGACAACACATCCTTTTGTTTTCTTCCAATTGCATACTCAATGATGCAAAATGAATTTATCTTGTTCTAACATATGGATTCCATTGCAACCTTCTGTTGACATGGAATGTAATCAAGATCAAATAATTGCTTGGTCCATTTAGAAGAGCCAATCAGTTGGATCCTTGCCATCAATCTTACACACATCCATCATTGGTAAGTAGTGCCTTGACATTAAATTTGGTTGTTGGTCTTGACTTAGATATAAATTGAAGCCAAACAAAGAATCATCATTTCACTTAGAAGATACATTTTCTCCCCGAGTCTTGTGCTGTGAATCCACCTTCAGTGAGTGCATACTACTCTTTAGAGAATGTAGATAGGTGAAAATGTCAAATTAGAGATCATCAATATCATCCATCTGAGCTTGAACCTTTTGACTCCTACCTTGCAACCATTGACAAAAGAATTTCCTTCTTGACTTTGTGGTTGTTGCATTCAGTGTAGATTTAAAATCAGAGTAGTTAGACCTAATGAGCTTCATCTCTTCTAATGTTGGATCATCTTTGTTGGGAGAGTTGCTATGTCTAGTTTCCTTCTCTCACCTTTTGGTGAAGGCCCCCACTATGATATGGTGAGAATAATTTTTTTATAATAACTTGTTCAAAATAAAATTCAAATCTAAATATATGAAATTCAAAATAAATCAAAATATATAGAAAATTTTATGTTACTTGAATTTGATCCTCATTAAGTGAAAAAATTGCAATAAATTAATATTTTGTAGCGTTCGAAGAAAATTTCATTAATCCATGAATTTTTGTTTCTTAATTTGAGTTTGGTGTAAGAATTAAGAGAAGACTCAAACAAACGTGGTGCATCATTCCTACCAATTATCTCAGTCATCTTCTGTATTGAGCCTTGTTGGACAAGGCACACAAGGAGTTCAACTTTGATCACCAAGTCATGCTTAGAATACCCTATGAGGTGAGCATACTTAAGCAATTTTGTGTTTTCTAGTCAATAGAGACAACCCTAAAGAATGATACACTAAACATTAAAGATGAATAAAAGCACAATTAAAACTTTAAATTAGCACACATGCACACATGGTGTCATGGAGTAAACAATGTTGATGGGGAAAAAATGTATGAGTTGCACGAAAAATATTGCTAAAAAATCATTATGATAATGGCTTGATTTATTTCCCATAGCCTTTAGTGGGTGAGAAAAATCATCAGTTCTATGATAAAATCAACTGTATAAAAAATTTCATACGAAGATTATAAAACAACTACTCACAAAAGGTTTACATTGTTACTAACCTTTGTCATGGTTGGATATCTTGTTATTAGTTGAAAGTAAATACCTGACACACAACATCTACATAGTTAAAATGAGTGTTTGTTATTGTATTACATAATCAAATGAATCAATCTACACAACAAAAATAGCATTCCAAGATGGTTGATAAAATTATTTGAAACACAGTTAACTGAAGAATGCAAAGAGAGTAGGAGTGCAAGATGGGTTTCTCCAAAACTTGATTAAAGTAAATTATATATGATGTGCACATTTTCTTATGAGACCCATATCCAAAGACAAGGAACCAAAGGACAACCTTTACCTTTGGGGCTGAATATTCTTCTCAAGAAGTAGGGATGTATGATCATGCCTAAGCTTTAAAGCCTTCAATCAAAGCATAAATGTCGGTGAAGAAATGCATGAACAACAAGCTATGTTGTAGTGCAAATTTTCAAGTAGAACAAGTATTTTCTAAACAAGAACAAATGGTTTTCATCAGTAAATATCAGTCCATAATGAGTACGGAGTGAGATTCATTCAAGCAACAACAATAAATAGAAGGTTTCTCATTAAGAATAGCAGATATATGATAAAGAAGTGTATTCAAAAGTGGAACAATGGGTTTTATCAAAGAAAAGTGGGTATCATGGTTCTAAACATCAGGATTTATATGAGAAAAATCAAGTTTCATGACAAGAGGTGGGGTTTCCTTTGTTATAAGATCTTCATGCTTTAGAGAAGGATTATTTTCTAAGCTCTCATTTTTTAAGACATAGATTAATTTTCTTGATACTATAGATTCATTCAATGGATTTTTCACCAATTCATGGTATTCATTATTCTAACACTGGACATCATTATCCTTGGGATAATCTCACTATTTCAAAGATATGAGATCTTTTCATTGCTATCAAAAAATAGATCTAAACATATGTTTAAGAGGAGAGTAGTCACGGTGAAAAGAAAAGAGATCAACAAGATCATAATAGTCAATAATAGCCAAATGCTAGGAATAAAGAGCAAACATCCATGACAAGAGCGAGTGACACTTTTAGATAATTTTAACTCCCTATATGCAATATTAACATGTGAAGGTGATGAATGAAAATATATATGGGGCATCTCTATCCTTAATGAGTGAGATCAACTTGTCACCTGCACATTATACAACACATTAAATAAAACTTATCAGTAACATTGCAGCCATAAAACTTCATCATTCATAATCAATTAAAAAGATCATAAGAAGGCAGCTACCTAAGACAAGGTAGTAGGGAAGCAAAAGGGGTAGGAAGAAACATGAGAATGAGTCATTCAGAGGTAGCTAATAAATTTTCATCTATATTTTTAGGCTTAAAGGTAAGTGCTTTATAAAAATTCCCCATTCACTCTCTTATCTATAAATCTAATTTGATGAACATGATGATGCAAATTGGTTGATGAACATGTTTAACAAGTAAAATATTTCTTAAAGTGAATGAGAAATAATATGGAATAAGAAGTAGGTGTTTTTGACCATTGAATCTACGTCATTGGTTTAGTTTGAGCTTCACTTGGTTTCAAGAATAGTTTAATATTCTCTACTTAACAAGGCCAACCACATGAAGGTGGAAGCTCATTTGGTCCCTCCCCCCCATAACATCACTCTAAATTCCCCATTAACATCTAATAACATTCATTCATTCATCTATTTTTGAAATATAACATTCAATCATTATAATCACATGATAACATTCATTAACACTTAAAATTCATTAACACATCATTCATCAACATTTACTAGTACAAAATTACATCCATTAAGACAACATTCTTTCATTAGCAAAAAATGTTAATTACAATCATTTATTTTTTGGTTTCTTGCTCATTTTTTCTAAGGTAATGGCTAAGCGGAGCATCAATATCCTTGTCATTCTCCTCTTGTAGTGATTCAATTTTTCTAGTGTTCTTCGTATTCAAAACAACATTACATGATTTATTATTGTAAGCCCCCTCTAACTTACGCATCTAGAAAATGAAACTACAACCTATTGGTAGGGATTTAAACAAACCTTATAAAACAACAATAGCTAAGAAGGATCGCTTGCCAACATCTGTTGAATACAAGGTACTAGTACAAAATTACATCCATTAAGACAAACCTTTGAAAGTGAATGGTAGAAGTTGGAATATTCTTCATCAGTAGCACTAACCAAACAATATCACTAGCACATTTTATGCATGGATGAGAAACAATATCCAAAGTTTCTAGATTCTGAGAAGAGGTATGAGTGGAGGCCAAAGAAGGGGTATTTGTGAAGGTTTTATAGATGTAGGTTACTGAATCATCATCTCTACACTAGTGTATGCACCCTAAAATGGTCACCTAGACTTTGGGCCCCATTTATTAAATTATCAAATTTCCTGAATCAATACTTTGCAAAATTCAAATCAATTTCTTTGATCAATCCTAAATAATTCAATCATTTCAATTTTTTCCTAAGGTTTGATCGTTTCATCAATAATTTTATTTAATTAAAAGAAATATTCCCTCTTAAATAAATAAAATAACCTTATTTAATTGAAAGAAATATCTTTTAAATGAAATAAATTTATTTAATTAAATTCTCTTTTAATTAAATGATTTTATCTTATGTAGAATAATATCTCTCTTTTAATTAAATAATGTTATCTCATTTAATTAATAGAGAATCATTCTTTTAAATAAATAAAAAATCCTCTTAAAGCTCTTTTGTGATGAAAAAGGGAAATAAAAATAAATAAAATTCCTTTTCTCTCCACACTTTCTAAAAATGAGCTTTCTTTCCTCTTTTTTGCATTTATCCCACATTGCTCTTGGAGATGCATTCTCTTCCACAGTTTCTTTTATAAGGAGCCCTCTCCTTCTCATTTCAGATCCAGAATTTTCATGTTATTGTTATGCTGCAGGTTTTCTTGGTGATATTGGAGCTTTGGAGATCTCATTACATTTTAGCTTTCATATTTACATATAGCTTAATCTTCATAACACCTTAGCTTAGTTTCTTTCATTTTTTTAGCTTAATCTTCACATAGTTTAATTAGCAAAGGAGAGTAAAACTTTTATTTCAATAGAGTCGTTTACTTCTTTGCATTTTTATCATCTAGATTAGTTTTTCATTTACATGCAATAACTTGAAGATCAATGGAGATTAGCATTCTTGCTTCTCATCCTTGAATCTCTCGTTTCTTGGTGTACTTGCATGGGCTTAACTAGGTCAATATGAGGGCCTCATATACAACCCTTGCACTCCATGAATAGAGAGTTGTGAATCGCTATTTGAGACCTCATTGTTGAGTGTTCTTGAATGTAATGATTCACATAAGTGTGACTACTTTTTAGCACACATTTTTGGCACCCACCGTGGGGCCCTGAAGTGGGTTTCCCTTCTATTCTATCAATCTACTGCCCGTTCTGAATTTTTGAAACAGTTTTTGAGGTTGAGGGTGGTATTCTCTGTAGGACGTTATTTTTTGTTTCTTTTTTGCTTGCAAAAAAGAAATTTTTTATTTTTATTTTTAGTACTTTTTCTATCAAAATTGTGATTTTTAATTTTTTATCTGTACTTTCATGCATCACTGTTACAGAATCTCGCGCAAAGTTTCTCACTGTATCGTGCAAAGTTTTGCTGGTACTAGCACTTCTACATGCGACAAAGGTGTTTTATTACACGAGCTTGTGTATTTTCTCACGTGAGCCCATGTACTTTCTCGCACGAGCCCATGTACTTTCTCATGTGAGACTTCATACTTTCTCGTGTGGGCTTGTGCTTTCTCACGCGCGGTTTGGTACTTTCTCGCATGGTCCTGAGTACTATCTCATGCTGAATTCTACGATAGTAGAGACCTAAAATTATAGATTTGTACTTGTTGTTTCCTATTTTTTGATCTTTCCAGATTACTGTGATTGCACCTGATTCTAGTTTTCTGAGACAACACATCAGTGACCTCGCGTTGCTTGGAATCCAAGGTAATTTGTTGATCTTTATAACACTGGATTTTGCATAAAATTAATCTCTTGTGTGTTTGGCTTGAGTGATTTATCGCTTTCATAAACCACATTTTGATTTTGGGATTTAAAAAAAAGCATATAGATTCATTTCCTGCATAAGTGTTTCACATAGATAAGTAGGCCCTATTAACACTATTCATGGTTCTTGAGAGAGTGGGTTTCCAGTGAAACTCTTCTCAATGAGAGAACCCTTGTAGGTAGGGAGATTACTGAAACTATCTTTGTGTTCTACTGGATTTGTAGTCTTTGGCTTTTCGATTGATGCATTCTCTCTCTGGAGAGGTTGATAAATCATGAGTTATTGACATTACAAATCTTGGGAAGATAGTTTTAGTCTTAGCGTGTTGGATTGAATTTGTCTTCTATGTTTGGGTGAAGAGAAAAGGATAGAGGATTATGCTCTACTCCCTTTTTGGGTAGTAACAGAAACTCAGACCCTTGGATCTAAGCCAAGTCCCCATGTGGTCCTTGTTGTGAGTCACCTTTTAGAGAGGGTTAATCGTAGTGGACATTCCCTTCATTGGGTAAACCATGTTGATGGAACCTCAAGCGGTAATAGCCACTTTTGCCATGGTAGTGACAACCGCTATACAAATGTCCTTGTGGAAGAAATCTCCACAGGTACAGTTTCTTGATGGGCTATCAGATCTCCTCAACATCTCTGATTAATTAATTTCTTAGAATGTGTCAAAACCTCGGTGCACCTAGATTGGAGTTCACCTTCTTGAAATTGTAAAAGTTGCAGAGTCAAGCCATTATTAAACACCATAGTGCAGCCAAATTTTTTCTTTTTAGGACTCTATGTGTCATTGGGAAAACATTTTGGAGAGCATACACAAGTAGTATCTTTAAGGAATAGCATACTAAGTCAATATTCATGTTCATGAGCAAGGTTGCTTTGTCCCTTGCTCATTGTTTGAAGACGTTTGCTTGCTGAAACTCCATGGTTGCTATTTTATGTGCTTGATAGATGCTGGAAATATGTTAATATGTCTAGTTAATCTTTTAAAATAATCAAGAAACTGAGTTCCTAATTTTTACACGCTTGCTGGCCAAACCATCGTATGACACTGAAAACTCATCGCACACTATTCTGAATTTTATCGTGTGATACTTCACTACTATTTTTGCATTGTACATCTTGCCTAGATTTTATCACACCAGTAGCTTGGAAACTATCGCCTGGCCTCTATGAGAAATATCACCCCATTTGCCTGGAAACTGTCGCACATAGTTATTTTACTATCTTGGTTGTCTATAATCTGAAACTACTCAGTGTCCTAGTTTTTACTCTCTTTGGTTGATCCTGGTCAGATCAGGTTATTTATCCTATCATTGGAAGCTTGTTCATGCTTGGGATTCTTGTGTTTTGACCTTTTGATTAGTAACCTTTGATCTTGCAAGCGATATTGCTTGGAATTGGTGTGTCAAAAATTGCTCTTGTTGAAATAGACTAACCTTTGGATTCTTTGATAGCATACTTGGAGAGTCTTAGTAGTCCTTTGTCCAATTCACTTCCACCCAAAGTCAATTTCAATAAGATATAACTTGGTTAAGATCATCCTCCTGATCCATATGTGCTAGGATACTTATCTATTGATTGGGCACCTTTATGGTAGTGTTGACTTACACCTTTTACAATTTTCTATCTCACCATCTCTCTTTTGGACAATTGAACACTTTTACTATCCTAGTTTGATACCAACGTATCTTAGGGTCATCTTATCACCGAGTGATTTTCCTTTCATGTCGGTTATGATAAGGTATCAAGTGAGTCAAGGGAAATGACCTCAGGTTGTATTTAATCAATTACCTGTAGTCCAAACTCATCAAAAGCATAAGGGAAAGGAACCTATATTTGACCAATCACCTAGGAGCAAGTCTATTGAGTTGTAGACCCCCTTAGCATCTTCCCATTCAGGTATGGATATGAGTTATACCATGACTCGGTGGGAGAGGGAAGCTATGGATCAAAGCCTTAATGACCTCTACGAAAGACACAGAGACAACATTTTGTTTGGTAATTCCTCTCATGACACTCAACCTGGTTCACCTCCCATCAATACTAGGTACCTAGATGCATATCAAAGAGCTGAAAGGCATGAGAGACAAGCTCACCCAGAATAATGGTCACAACACAAAGACCAATACAATGAACCTGGTGATGCTCATTTTAATGCAACATATACCAATGACTTGTTCAAAAAGTCAAGACCAAACTCATCACTTCAAACAACCTCAAGGTATACAAGTGAAAGACTCAAAAGGATTGAGTGCGAGAAGAAAGCCTTTCTAGATGAGCAAGCTGTGAAGCAAGAAAATTTTAGACAACTTGAGGCGGAGAGACAAGATTTGTTAGAATTGGAAAGAAAAGCCTCTCAAGAAGAGCAAGATAGGCTTTTAGCCCAACAACTTAATACCCAATTCAACAATAGGGGTGCCAATAGTGGAAACAACTCTCTTCCCTCCACTCCTAGAACACCATGCAGTAGAAGGCATTCAAGAACCCCTTCAAGATCTCCTAGTCCTAGAGGAAGAAGGACCTCACAACATGCTCATTATAGGAGACAAACACCTCCTAGGCACTCGAGGTAGCCTTCATAGCGTGCTCATCATAGTTCCCAACATGGAGATAGTAGCTTAGACTTTGATCTGAATTCTCAAGACTTCATGAGAATGCAACAAGAGCCTCTCTTTCAACAGTATGTGGATAAATACTTGGAACAAAACAAAGATAAGTTCCTCAAAAGTCTAATCAACAAGGGTGCAAGAGTCCCTTATAATTTTGATGTGGATAACAAAATTAAGAAACAAAGTCCATCACAAGAAGAAGAAATCAGACAAATGAAGAAAATGATGGAGAAACTTTTGGCACCTAAGAGTTCATTTTCTCTTGACTCGATTTGTCCTAATCATTTCGACAAGAGTGTGAGCATGAAGGATTTTCCTAGAAGGGTTGAACTCCCTCAGTATGACAAATATGATGGTAGTGGTGTTCCACATGATCATGTGCGCCAATTTTACACTATGAGCTTTGAGTTTCACCAAGATGATTCCTATCTAATGAGGTTATTCCCAAGGAGTCTTAAGGGGCAAGTAATGGAATGGTTTACCAACATAACTCCCCCCATCAAGACTTTCAAAGAGCTTGTTCATATATTTGTTCAATATTTTGCATACAATCTTTCCAGATTTGTCACTATGTTGGACCTATGTAACCTAAAGCAAAACCAAGGGGAATCCTTTGTCTCATTCTTGCAAAGGTGGAGACGACAATGCTCTTGTTATCCTAGGACCATTCATGAAGATGAGAAAATTGACATCCTTGTCAGTAACTTGGTGCCTAAAATGAGGTATGAGGTTCGAAAGATGATCTTCAATTCCTTCGATAACATGGTCGACATCACATGCAGAATTGAGGATGTTTTAAGAGAGCAAGGAATTTTGACTAGACATGGCAACAATAACAACAATGGTCAAAACAATCATAATTACAACAAGGATAAAGGGAAGAATGTGCATTGGAACAAAAAAAAACAAGTGGTCAATGACGGAGTTGTAGACTCTCCCCAACCTAAGGATCAAGGTGTCCTTCACTTGTCTAGTGCAGTTCAAGCTATGAAGCTCAATGCACCTCCTCAACAAGAGAGTAGGCCAAGGTATCAAGAGAAGCCTAAGAAGGAAAAATGTCAATTTTCCAAACTTGGTAACTCATATGAGGATGTTTTCAAAATGCTCATTGCCAATAATCTTGTGTATCCACAAGATCCCACAAAACATTACATCCCTGACATCAAGCCACATTGGTGGGATGAAAAAGCTTTCTGCAAGTTTTATAATGGCATTGGGCATACCATTGAGAATTGTTGGAAACTCAAGCACATTATCCAAGATCTCATCGAGAATGGAAAGCTTAAGGTGGATGTACTGAACACCAATGTAGACCATAAGGCTTTTAAAGAGCCCTTGCCCAAATATGAGAAGGGGGAAACCTCCAAACATAAGGATGGCAAGGCTGCAATCAACTACACCTATATAGCTATAGAAAATGTGGTCAACAAGCTCAAAGTTGTGGAGGAAAGTGTCAACATGATGAGGAACAAGGATCCCTATGGTTATGACTCCTACGTGAACTCTCCCCCTATCTTTGATGAAGAACTAGTTGTGGTGCTGAGGGGTCCTCACTCTAGGATGTCATCCCAGGCTCTTAATGCCATCATAAGAAGTCAAGGCCATGTCATCATTAGAGGGCCTAGTTTAGGTCAACCCAATAAACCAAAGCCAGTGGTATCCAAGAATGCCACCATAAAACCAATTGTCAACCCCAAGCCAAATTATAACCTTGTTGATCAGTTACAAAGAACACCAGCTCAGATTTCAATTTTGGAGCTTTTAGAGTTGTCCCCAACACACAAATAGGTCCTTGAGGATGCTTTACGCACAACCAATATTCCCAACAATTTAGATGTTGACCAATTTAAGGCATGGTTAATCACATTACCAGTCCTCACTACCTTACATTCTCAGAAGATGATGACAAAGCCTTGAACCACCCACATAATCTTGCCCTTCACATCAAAGTCATGATCAATAAAACCTGTGTCAGGCATGTGTTGATAGATGGGGGTGCTGGGCTCAATATCTATTCTTTGAGTCTGTTAAAAACTTTGGGCTATTATGAGGAAGTGATTTATACCAAAAAGAAGATCACTATAAAAGCCTATGATGAGGCAGAAAGGAGTTCCAAGGGGTTGGTTGTTCTTCCTGTCATGATTGGCCCCATTGAGAGAGACATTTTGTTCCAAATTGTTGATGCTGGTCCTCTGGCATACAATATCTTGCTTGGTAGGCCTTGGATCCATGAGATGCAAGCAGTGCCATCCACCTACCACCAGTGTGTTAAGTTCCCCTACAATGGAGTAGAAGTTTGTAAACCTGGGGATAGAACCTTATCTGTCAACTCCATTTCAGCAGGGACTCATGTTCCCCTCAACAAAGAAGTAGAGGATTTCAATACAACTCTAGCATAGTGCAAAGATAAGTTCAAATCAATAGACCTTGGTATGGGGGGATACCAACTTAACTCCTTTACAAAGATGCCCATTTCCCTTAGGTCTTATGGTAAGCCTTCTCAAGATATGAGACCTTCTTCGGCCATGACTTTGTTTGACACATTTGTCGAGTCTTCAGTGCCTATCCAGGATGAGAAAGAAGAAGTAGTTGTTAAAGATTAGATCTAAAAAGAGGAGAAGTATATGCACAATGAGAACTTCTCTCCTTCTCCTAAGGCTTATGGGAGAGGATATACATTGGTCAAACAAATGGGCTATCTTGGACATGGCCCTCTTAGTTAGAGATTAGACGCTAGAGCTGAACATCTCAATCATGCTATTTTTGGACACAGGTCTAAGAAGATGGTTGGCCTAGGTTTTCTGAATAATAACAAGAATACTATTCCTATCCTTGATGAGTTGGATAGTGAGGATGAATCACAATACATACCAAATTTGACAAATCAGCAAGACTTGTGTGATGATTGGATTCCTTCTACTAGTCTCCTTTGGAAAGATTCAAATAATCCAACCACTCATGCAATAGTTGCAAGCATAGAACAAGATGGATTAGACATTGACCCAAGAGGTGTTACCCTTCATGACATCGAAGCTTCTACATCAAGGCATCCCAAGCCTTTTTGCTATAAACATCCCAGCCGAGATTCAGAAATAGAATCACATGAGTATGAGTGGGACTCTCTCTGTGATTGTTCCATAGTTGACATGGGTGTTGATGTCATCCATTCTTATAGTTCTCAACTTGAGTTAGCTGATGAATCATGTGTAGGGCTAGAGGATTGGAACCTGCGTGTTGCATTGGTGGATGATTCTTCACTTGATAGGTCAACTCTTGATTTGGGTAACTTAGAAGAATACTTGACAGACTCTAACTCTATGGTCACTAGAGATGATACCATCCGCATCAACAACATTGAACCCGTCATTGAATTACCCCTTGCTAATCCTCATCTCATTGATTGGTCCAAATGTTATTAGGAGCCTGAGCTCTTAACATTCCATAATGACTATGAGATAACTTGTTACCTAAATGCCATTGAACCTGTAGTCTCTTCCACCAGTGAACTGACTACAAGCATGACCGAGCTAGACATCAAGTAGCTTAGTTGAAAGATAAAAAGAAAATAAAATAAAAAGAATAGGAGTTTTGATGGTGAAAACCACTGTGTGGCGGTGTCAGAATTGAAAAAAGCAAAAATAAATGACATATCCAAAGGTGAAAACCTCTCAGAGGCACCTATGGATGAGGTACTTGATCATCTCCCTAGTTATTTTCAAGACAGATCATCAGTGCTTGTTGAGCCTACACAGTCAATTAATTTGGGTACTGAAGAGGCTCCACAGATTGTACATTTGGCTCAATCCTTATCATCTCAAGAGAAAGAAGCCTACATTGAGTTCCTACAAAGAAAGAAAGTCAATTTTTCTTGGACTTATTCAGACATGCCAAGGTTGGACACTAATCTAATTATGCACCACTTGTCCATAGCTCTAGGTGTTAAACCAGTCAAACAAAAATTGAGGAAAATGCATCCTCACATTACTCTTTTAGTCAAAGTAGAACTGGAAAAACTTCTTAGTGCAGGATTTATAAGGGCTATTGACTATGTAGGATGGATATCCAACATTGTACCAGTTTCAAAACATGATAAATCCATTTGAATCTACACAGATTTTAGAGATGTCAATAGAGCATGCCTAAAGGATGATTTTCCACTCCCTAACATAGACATGATAGTGGACATGACTGCGGGTTATGAGATCTATTCCTTGATGGACAGTTTTTCTAGGTATAATAAGATTAAGATAGCTCATGAGGACCAGGAAAAGACTGCATTCACTTGCGCATGGGGTACTTATTGCTGGAACGTCATGCCTTTTGGATTGAAAAATGCAGGAGCTACATATCAAAGAGCTATGAAAACAATTTTCCATGACATGATGCATAAGAATATGGAAGATTATGTGGATGACACCCTGGCTAAGTCAAAGAAAAGAGACATACACTTGGATGATTTAGAATTAATTCTAGATCATATGGAGCAATTTCAGTTGAGATTAAATCTTAAAAAGTGTGCATTTGGAGTCACCTCTGGAAAACTTCTAGGATTTATCATTTCAGCCAAAGGAATAGAAGTGGACCCAGAAAAGGTTCAAGCAATCTTGGATATGCCACCTCCAAAAAACATTAGCCAAATGAGGAGTCTTCAAGGACATCTTCAATCTATCAGGAGGTTCATTTCACAACTATCAGATAGAGCTCAACCCTTCAATAAGACATTACATAAGGGAGTCAAATGTGTCTGTAATGAGGATTGTCAGAAGAGCATTGACCAAATCAAGGAGTACTTAACAAATCCTCCAATATTAATGCCTCCTATCCCAGGGAAGCCACTCATTTTATATGTTTCAGCAACAGAATCTTCCTTGGGGGCATTATTAGCTCAACTTGATGATAGTGGGAAGGAATGAGCCATATATTACATCAGTCAGACTCTTGTTGCATATGAGGTTAATTACACTAGTATTGAGAAAGCTTGCCTTGCTATGGTGTTTGCTTCCCAAAAGTTGCGACACTACATGCTTGCACACACAATACATTTCATAGCAAATATTGATCCTCTTAAGTATTTGCTCGGTAAGGTTGCCCTCACAGGTAGACTTGCTAAATGGATGGTGGTTCTTTCAGAATTTGACATAGAGTATGTTGAGTGCAAAGATATAAAAGGACAAGCCATAGCAGACCAATTGGCTGATTTCCAAATTCAAGATATTGTGCCTATTCAAGTTGAATTTCAAGATGAGCACCTAATGTACATGACTATGAGAACATGGAAGATGTTCTTTGATGGATCTTTTATGCAAAATGGTTCGGGAGCTGGAGTGTTGTTTGTTTCTCCTCATGGGTACACAATTCCTAAGTCCTACAAACTATTATTCCCATGTACAAATAACATTGTTGAGTATGAGGCTTTGACAAATCGACTCAAGATGGCTATTGAATGGAATATCACAGAACTGCACATCTATGGGGATTCACAATTGATAGTCAACCAAGTTAATGAACAATATCAAACAAAAGATGACAAACTGATACCTTATAAAAAAATGGTTGATTCATTAAGATGATATTTCATATTTCTTACATTTCAGCAAGTCCCCAGAGTAGAAAATAAAGTAGCTGATGCTATGGCTACACTTGCTTCGCTCCTTTAGTTAGAGCAGCATGAGTCTAGATTTGAATTCCTAGTGGAAGAGCTACACTATCTGATTTATGACTCCCAAGAACTCCATGTTATCTGTACCCTTGTCGGTCATGAATCATCCCACTACGATGCCATTTAATCATACTTGCATGATGGCATCATCCCTGAAACATTTAACCGATCTAAAAGAAGAAACCTTACCCGAAATGCTTCTCGCCATTCCCTCATCTCTGGTGATTTGTATAGGAGGGGTTTAGATGGGACACTTCTTAGGTGCTTAGAAAAGGAGGAATCTGATCAAGCACTAGTTGATATTCATGAGGCATCTATGGGGGACATTCTAATGGTCTTTCCATGGCTCAAAGGTTTCTTAGGGTAGGGTACTATTGGCCTACCATGTAGTTGGATGCAGTAGCTTTTGCGAAATCATGTGAAAAGTGTCAAAAACATGGTAACCTAATACATGCTCCAGGCAGGGAGCTCATTCCTTCTATATCTCATTGGCTGTTTCAATGCTGGGCCTTTGATCTTGTTGGGCAGATTCATCCCAACTCATCAGGTGGACATAAATTTATCATCACTGCTACTGACTACTTTACCAAATGGGTAGAAGCTATTCCACTTTCTGTTGCTTCAGGCAAGACAATTTCTCTATTCATTTTGAACCATATCATCTGTCGATATGGAGTGCCATCTGAGATAATCAATGACAATGGAGGTCAGTTTAAAAATAAGGACCTCACACAAATCTGCCAAAAGTTCAAGATAAAACAACATTGGTCCTCCATTTACTTCCCGCAAGGAAATGGACAAGCAGAGGCTTCAAATAAAACCATTCTCAAAATTCTCCATCGAACAATTCATAAGCATGGTAGAGATTGGCATCTACAGATAAATCCAACCTTATGGGCTTATAGGATGACTATTCGTACTCCAACAAGGGCTACTCCTTTTGCCCTTACTTATGGTGCTGAAGTAGTTTTACCTTTAGAGGTTGAGATTCCTTCACTCAGAGTCTCTCTCAAAGGTCTAGTTACAGATGAAGACTACTGCGCCATGAGACTGCAAGAATTAGAACTTCTAGATGAGAAGCGTAAAGCATCATTTGACCATATGAGGGTCTATCAAAAGCGGATGTCCCAAGCCTTCAACAAAAAGGTTCACCCTAGAGCATTTCAAGTGGGAGATCTTGTCCTATGAGAAAATCCTAAGAACCAACAACATAGAGAACAAAAGGGCAAATTTGAACCTAATTAGCTTGGACCCTACATTATCACAGCGGCTTTTGGGATAGGTGCTTACTTATTATCTAATGAAGAGGGAGAGTAGCTCCCTGATCCTATCAATGTCTTGCACCTAAAGAAGTTTTATTCATGATGCCCGTTCTGTCTGGGGGCATCCTTTGTAAATATTTATTGAGCCTGAAAAAATACCAAAACAATTCATATATGATGCTAAAAAAATTCTAAAAATTAGAAAATGTCCTTAAAAAAAGAGCATCCTAGTGAAAACCTAGCAATAGGCGCTTTGATGTCTCACCAAAAACAATCAAAAAATTCAAAAATTCAAAAAAATAGAAAAAGTGCCTTGGTGAAAACCTAGAAACAGGCGCCTTGGTAGAAAAAAATTATAAAAAAGAAAAAAAGAAAAAAAGAAAAAAAAAGAAAAATCCAAGTGGTGAAAACCTGGAAACAACCACTACTTGAGGCCTTTGCACCCCTGTTTCTTAGCATGCATCCTTGACACTTAACCTTTCTCCATCATGCCTTGTCCTTATTGCCTTGGTTTGGAATTGGTCTTTGTCTTTGTCTAGGGGGCATAACTATGATTAGCTTTTGTCTCTTGGATGTGTTAGTCTTTAGGACACCTTGTGAATGGTGTTTTTCAACACCAGCCCAACTGTGTTTTTCAACACAACCCCTGACATCGAGTGTTTTTCAACACTTATCAATTTGGTCTTATCTAGTTTTGTCATGAGATTTTACCTGCTTGCAAGCATTTTATCCTTATCCTCGAAACTTAGTATCAGTGAACACACTTAAGTTTTTAAACACAACACTTAATGCTTGAGATATGTCATTGATCTTTTCTTTGTGTGTTGACTGTTATTGATTTTCATTGAGTGCCCTTGTCTAATAAGTCTCTCCATGATGCATAGCTAGAGGACTTGGGGCATGGGGCATGTTTTTTTGCTTTCTGCTTGTGGGTGTGCTCTTGAAGCTCTTGAGTGTCTCTTGTTATTCCCTTGACACACTTAGGAGATTTGAAACATCATCCTTGATTGTTTTCACACAACCGTTCTTATGGTCATCCTGGCATTTATGCCTCGATGAGAGAGTGGTTTTGCTACATTAAATTGGGTAAGCTAACATTGAAGTCATCTTGACCCTTATGTCTTTGATGCTCATGTTAGAATCTTTCCACATTCCAAACTGATATAAATCATATTCATATCTTCATAGTTGCGTTTGTGACTAGTGCTGATTGTATGATTTTCCAATGTCCGTTAATAATGGCCCAATGATAAAAATAAGTTCTTTACATTCTCTAATGAATGATGAACATAAAATCCTATGTTACAGTTTCCCTATTGCAAGTACACCTTTTCATTTTCATGTAGTTTGCATTGTTAGACTTCATGATTAATTTGCATTTTTAGGCTACATTATGAGTTTGAGAGGGTTTTCCTTCATCTTTCTTGTGGACTTTTAATCAACTGTGATCACGTTTTGATCTTCATTTCCTTATATTCTTTCGTGATCTCAATCAAAATTTCCTATCTTAAACAGTTGATTGATTTTGGGACATGCTCGTTCTTGGGGGAAATTCTCTTTCTTCTCTCCATTTCTTTTCATTTCTTCCAAACTTCTGTCTTCCATTTGCTTTCACCCCACTTCTTTTCTTCTAATTCAACCTTGGGGCATAATCTTTCTTGATGATCTACCTTGGTTCTATGATCCTTATATCTTTCATCTTACATCAAGAACCTTATCTTTAGTTCGATTGGATCAAAATTATCAATTCACTATTTCTCCTCCATCTCATTTTGATTTCGATCATGAGGGGGCAGTACCTATCAAACTTCAATCCTTGATTCAGCTTTATCAAACCTATCAATCAAACCTTGCTTGAGACTTGACAATTACCTATTTACAGGGGTGTTGGCCTTGTCTTTTTCAATCAACTTATCTTTGTCTTGATGTGTTCCCATTCATCGAACACACATCTGGGCTATTTTGTGATCCCAAATCGATCTCACACTTCAATTCCATTCTTTGGCTACATGTGTTCCTAGAATGATCACACATTACCCAAAGAGGGGCAAATGTATGCACCCTAAAATGGTCGCCTAGACTTTGGGCCCCATTTATTAAATTATCAAATTTCTTGAATCAATACTTTGCAAAATTCAAATCAATTTCTTTGATCAATCCTAAATAATTCAATCATTTCAATTTTTTCCTAAGGTTTGATCGTTTCATCAATAATTTTATTTAATTAAAAGAAATATTCCCTCTTAAATAAATAAAATAACCTTATTTAATTGAAAGAAATATCTTTTAAATGAAATAAATTTATTTAATTAAAATCTCTTTTAATTAAATGATTTTATCTTATTTAGAATAATATCTCTCTTTTAATTAAATAATGTTATCTTATTTAATTAATAGAGAATCATTCTTTTAAATAAATAAAAAATCCTCTTAAAGCTCTTTTGTGATGAAAAAGGGAAATAAAAAATAAATAAAATAAAGAAAATTCCTTTTCTCTCCACACTTTCTAAAAATGAGCTTTCTTTCCTCTTTTTTGCATTTATCCCACATTGCTCTTGGAGATGCATTCTCTTCCACAGTTTCTTATATAAGGAGCCCTCTCCTTCTCATTTCAGATCCAGAATTTTCATGTTATTGTTATGCTGCAGGTTTTCTTGGTGATATTGGAGCTTTGGAGATCTCATTACATTTTAGCTTTCATATTTACATATAGCTTAATCTTCATAACACCTTAGCTTAGTTTCTTTCATTTTTTTAGCTTAATCTTCATAGAGTTTAATTAGCAAAGGAGAGTAAAACTTTCATTTCAATAGAGTAGTTTACTTCTTTGCATTTTTATCATCTAGATTAGTTTTTCATTTACATGCAATAACTTGAAGATCAATGGAGATTAGCATTCTTTCTTCTCATCCTTGAATCTCTCATTTCTTGGTGTATTTGCATGGGATTAACTAGGTCAATCTGAGGGCCTCATATACAACCCCTGCACTCCATGAATAGAGAGCTGTGAATTGCTATTTGAGACCTCATTGTTGAGTGTTCTTGAATGTAATGATTCACAAAAGTGTGACTACTTTTTAGCACACAACTAGTACTCAACATGGAAACCCTCATATGTATATAGCCACTTTAGCAAATCTCCACATCTAACAAATCTCCATAAAAATCCCTTCTGGCCTCCACTACATATACGTCTTCTCAAAATCTAAAAACTCTCCATCATTGATTCTCATCAATGTACGAATAAAATTGTGAGAAAATGCTTAATCTCTAATTCAATCTTTGACAAATATAATTGTGATAGAACACTTAAAGAATATGGAAAGCTCATAATGTTTAGAGACACACTACACTCCAAGTGCCATGTACAACAAAAATAATTTGTCCAATTTGGATAGTAAGTCTAATTTAACTATTTAAATATAAATAAATAAATAAATAAATAAATAAATATATATATATATATATATACACATTTGAAAATTGACACAATAAAAAGTGACAACGTAATGAAAATTGAAAATTATAACTTACATTATTTAGCATAAGTTTCAGATGCAACTCCCAAAATTTCACATACAAAATAAAATTTGGCAAGCGATCCTTCTTAGTTGTTGTTGGTATGTATTTTAGTCTAAAACAACAACAGCTAAGAAGGATCGCTTGCCAACATCTATTGAATACAAAGTACTCTAACCATTTCCATCATGATAACTCTCCATCATTAATTTTGATCATCATTGATATTTTTATACAAGCATTGGGGCTTACACTTTCAGAAAAAGGTAGATGAAACATTTACAACTCTATTTTCTCGAAGTTTGCATTTATGGATTAAATCCAATATGCTCTTGTGTGATCTAGTATGCTCTTGTATGATCCCAAACCTACAAGGAGAAAAAGGTATGATGTCAAATGTGTTATCAAGCACTAACCAAACGATCACTAGCACATTTCATGCATGGATGCAAAACAATATCCAAAGTTTCTAGATTTTGAGAAGAGGTATGAGTGGAGGCCAAAGAAGGGATATTTGTGAAGGTTTTATAGAGCTTCTCCTTAAATTATTGAGCTTCTCTTTGTTTTGAGAATAGTTTAACATTCTCTACTTAACAGGGCCAACCACGTGAAGGTGGAAGTTCATCTGGCCCCTCCTAGGAGCCTCTTATGACCATTTATGACATTTTAAGACCTCTAAGATGTATTCTTAGGGATTGTAAAGGGTCGTAAAGGGTCATAAGGGGTCCTGGGACACAACAACTGACAAAAATAAATGTAGGCATCATGGTCATAATTTTTTGGAAACACAACATAATTGAGTGGTATACCTAGATGATGCAATGCAACCA
Source organism: Chamaecyparis obtusa (assembly GCA_027943335.1). NCBI lineage: Eukaryota > Viridiplantae > Streptophyta > Pinopsida > Cupressales > Cupressaceae > Chamaecyparis > Chamaecyparis obtusa. Next base: position 507,465 of record BSBK01001552.1, on the reverse strand, counting down.
CTAGTCCCCCAGTTCCAAGTTGACACTGTAGGATCCAAAAACCATAGATAAGGAATAAATTTAGAGAGTGGAGGAGGTCTGTAAAAACCAAAATAATACAGGGTCCCTATATTATTTCGGTCGTTATGGCCCTCCTCCTCCGCTCTCTAAATTTATTCCTTATCTATGGTTTATGGATCCTGTAGTGTCAACTTGGAACCAAAGGAGTAGTGGTTGTGTTGCATCGTCTGGGTATACCATTCAATTATGTCGTGTCTCCAAAAAAATGTGACCATGATACCTACATTTATGTTTCTCAGCTGTTGTGATATCTACATTTATGTTTCTCAGTTGTCATGTTTATGTGCATGTTCTTTATGTGTTTGGCTTCTCTCCCTCACATCCAAAATAAAATTTTCCCACTCTGAATCAAGAATGAATGTGCAATAGGTATGTATGTTTTATGAAACACCTATCTGTAACAAAATGGGAAGACATCTCTCTAGCTTGGGCTTGGATACTTTGATGATTAGCTTCATAATAAATGAAGTAGATGAGAGCTGAGCAATTAGCTTCCCAAGAAAAATCTCATAAATGAACTATGTACCTCAATTCCTATGCCCTCTATGCGTACCTAAATGATATATTTGAAACAAGGGTAAAGCTTAAAGAAGTTAATTTTGCATCACAATCTGTAGTTGTTGCAGTAGTAGAGCATCATGCGCCACCTTCAGAACAATATGATCACTAGACAGGTTTGTATGTTTTATGAAGTTTGGTCATTGTACAAATTTGAAGTAGATGACTTACCACTAAAGGTAATAAGGAAACAAGAATGACAACTACAACAACCAAAATTCATAAAATATACAGACCTGTCTAGTGATCATATTGTGTTGAAGGTGGCACCTAATGCACTACTGCTACAACAACTACAAACTATGATGCAAAATTAAATTCTTTAAGCCTTACCCTTGCTGTTTCAAATATATCATTTAGGTACTCACAGATGGTGCATGAATTGGGGTACACATAGTTCATTTATGAGATTTTTCTTGGGAAGCTAATTGCTCAACTCTCATCTACTTTATTTATTATGAAGCTAATTGCCAAAGGATCCAGGCCCATGCTAGAAAGATATCTTCGCATTTTGTTTAAGCCATATTCCTTGTTCTTGTCAAACTTCCTTGTTCATTGCAACTCACTTGGGAATTGCAACATGAATCCTACAAGGGGGCCTCTCTTTCCCATCTCACAGCTTGGGCATTGTAACATGAATCCTATTGAGACAACTACTGATCCTACAGCGGTAAAGAGAATCCCCATATTTTATTAGCCTAACATAGTCTTTGGCCACTTTGGCAATGAGATTGTGAGCAGTATTGATCTAGCCAAGGGCCAACTTGTTCCTAAAATTATACTGCACCATTTTTTATCTCTTTCTCTTTGCCTGTGCTAATTCTTTCCCAAATTTGATTGCTCAGTCAGAAAATAGAAAAAAGGGCGCTTAAACTCACCAAGACTCTTTACAAGACTTCTAATGTTTGTAAGCTATACTTGAAAAAAATTGCAAGTTTGTTGTAATATCTTGGTAGTGATGTTGCAGTTACTATTTTCCCTTGTTAACACCAAATTAAAAACTTGGAATGAAGGTTTCATATTCAAAAACATTAGTAGTGAAATAGAAATGTAATTTAAAAGTTGGAAGACAAATAATACAAGGCAAGGCCAATAACTGGTGATGTCTAGTGCACCATTTCCTGTGTCTTTCACCCAGGACAGTCACTATTCCTTGCCTCCTTTCACCTTCCCTGCATAAACACTTATAGGCCTAGGTAATACAAGGCAAGGATTCTCCCACAAGTCACATTAAATTCACAAAAAGTGGGAGAGCCTAGTAAATCATTGGTTCTTCAATAAAAAGATTATTTGCACACCAAGCACTGTACAAGAATAGTCAATAAAAGGACTAAAATTCTTTGATTTTAAGACTTCAAAACAATATAATTAGTACATGGAATGATCAAAACTTATAATACTAATCAATGAATTCTTTTCCTATCAATGTTGCATTGAATAGAGATTTTAATAATATAAACACCAGACTGTGTCTTCACGAGTAGAGAAGTGACTGTTTGTAAAGAATAAAAAGTTTATTGCTTGGTAGTTCATTACATTGTATTCTTCGACCATAGACACCTCCTCACAAATTCTAAGACTCCTCTCCCATAAAAATCGCATATAAAATTGACCAAAATCCCCTTACAAATTGATATTCAACTTCTTCTTAACCCGCACAGTCAGTTATACGACTGTTACAGTTAGTTATTTGTTTACATTGTTGTCTAGTTGTCAACTTCGACCACTTTAATATTTCTTGCATCATCTTTAACCTTTCAAAAGGTTTTAGGTTCCTATCCTAATCCCCTAAACTACCTAAACCTCTACTAAACCCTCATTTAGCCCCTTAGGCCATAATTGCATAAAAATACAATTTTACATCTTTTTGGCATCTTTGAACTTTGAAGTGCAATTACATGATAATAATGGCATCAATGGCCATATAAAAAACTTAGATATACCTATAGGTCCTTGAACCTTACATAAATCCTTGGATCACTCAAGTGACCCCATAAATCTATACCGTGTCATAAATCTCCCATTTTGACATAGGATAAGAGAATAGTGATAGAAGATAGATCCATTTTGTGCATAACCTAAAGTCATCGTATTCCATGAGAGTGCATCTTTTGAGAATTTTTTTTGAATGTTTCAAGGGACCATTAGTTCTACAATTAAATCATCATAACTTTCCCATTACTTAACCATCACACATGACACAGTCTATCTTCAAATTGACAATACGTTACATGTGTAGTACAAAACTATTATTAATTGGAAAATTAAATGCAGATAATTACTAATAGATTAAGCATATTATTACTATGCTTAATGTTCCATTTAAATGCTAGTATATAAAGAAGACAATTAGAAGACAATAAAGATTTGTTTGACCAATAGTCTATAGAATTAGACCTTTTTTGGCTAGGTAAAATCTTCCTTCGTGCTAGCAGTCTACATAATTAGACCTTTATTTTAAATGCATTTAACACAATTTTTTTTTACAAAACTGAACCAATGGAATGTTTACAACAAAGAAATAAAATGATAATAATATGCTGAAAATTCTATTCTATTTAATACACGCCAAAGGACCAGTCCCAACAATTCTTAAACATACTTTATTTGATATGATGAATTCTTAATAAAGGTCTAATTTTGTAGACTGCTAGCACAAAGGAAGATTTGACCTAGCCAAATCTTCCTTGTACCACACAAAAAACTATGTGATAACTATGTCTACTCCAACCTTAATTGTTTAAGAATTCATCATATCAGATAAAGTATGTTTAAGAATTGTTGGGAGTTCTATTAGACCTTTGTTGTAAACATGCCATTGGTTCAGTTTTGTAATTTTGTTTTTTTGTGTTAAATGCATTTAAATGGAACATTAAGCATAGTAATAATATGCTTAATCTATTAGTTAAGATTTAAAATGAAGATTTTATTGCTCACCGGTCTGCACTTCTATGATATTCAACCACTGGTTCGAACTTACTTGCATATAGGTGCACGATGTCTATTAAATTATTGTTCGTTCATGTTTAATAAATGATGAGACAATCATGATATGCATATAAATATGTATATATTTATATATATATATATATACTATATAATATAATTGAAAAGTAAGTATATATTAATATGCAAAGTATGAATAAACTATTGGTTAAGATATGTTAACTAATAGTTATGTAATGAAGTGACATGACCATAAGTATATATGATCATGTCTATTCATTACATGACTATTCAATATATACATATACCCTATTGTTATTGTAGAATCAATCAATAACGAAGGCAATTGTATTCTACAATCACAATAGTAATCTATTTCAGTTCAACACTCATATATATTCTCTATAGGATGATCCTAATTTCTCAACATGGTATCAGAGCAAGGTTCCTTCTATAAAGCTTAACCGCTTGAAGGAAAGACCTGGGCAAGGACAGAGACATAGAATAAGAAGGAGGATAGCATAGACAGTCCCCTGATTTCATATCGTAGCACAAATAGATACAATTGATATTGCACATCGATTATTATCTATTAATCATTGAATAAATAGAGTGAAATGTACTGAACATGCATACAGGAGTGACGAGTTGATATGATAAAAAATGTATACGTTCATTTGTGAAGCACTTATGTCAGAGCATAGAAAGGTTGTGATAGCAACCGTTGGTGTAGGAATTTCATCTATATGTCAGAGACAACACCTATTATAAGAGCATAAATCATTATTGATATATTAGAGATGACTCACATATCAGGGATATTTACTGACTTCATAATTAATGAGGAAGATTGAGTATGGTGCGCTTAATTAGATTAAAGAATTAGCCATCACAGTATATGTGATTAATGGTAACTATTAGTCAAAGACTTAATACAAATTCTTAACATATTTATGAGAAGGTACGAGGATTACAATGCTCAAACACTGATTATGTATGAAGTCAACATGAAGGGTTGCGATTAGTCAAGGGATGATAATGGATAGGCACAAGTCATGTCTCATGCAACGTGACTTTCCATTCCAACTAGAAGATATAAGAGGGAGATGGATCACATGCATTTGAATATCATATTGGAACCTTTTATCTCTTAACATCCATATTTGGATATACTCATTTGAGCATCTGGCATTCGTCATTAATAGGTTGCAAAAGTATAATTGCAGAACAGAGATAACTCCAACAATTGTAAGCATAGAACATGCATATTAGAAAATGACGTCTGGTGTCTATGTGATATAAGAATTCTATTTATGGTCAACATTCTTTGATATTTGGAGCATTTCTCACTTTAATGTGTACTTGATCACTAGTTCTATTTTACCGTAAAGGTGGTCTGTGGATGGTCATGTCTTCCGATGAACTAAATCTTTTCTTATTTGACGTTATCAGAAGGTGATCTATTGCCAGTGTATTCATTTATCCGATGTGATCAGAAGGTGATATATTATCCATACCTACACCAATTACTACACAAATATTTGAGTAAATCTCCAAAGTCTGGTACTGCGTAGAGGAAAAGAAGAGTGGTCTTGACGTCTTGTCATTACCGAATTACACCTTATTGGAAAGGCAATGATATGGAGTCTATACAACACATTGTTCAAAGAAAACAAAATTGAAACATACAGTGATCTTATCAATAATAGAAACAACATTAATTAATAATATTACACGGCATATTAAAGACTTAATATCCGCTATCCTTTTGTAAGTGAAATCAAGGAGGAGTCTTGTGACTATTCAAGTTAGAAGGATGAGTTGGCCAATGCAACAAAATTCATAGTCGACTGGGTTACCATTTGATTCTACAATGTCATTGGTGATCACCTCAAGAAATATGGTCTCTACTATGATGATTTAGTATTTAGAAGAAATCAACGACTAGAAGAAACAATGATACAACAATTACCAAGTCTTCACAAGACAATGTCAAAGGAAGTGATTTGATTGTTTAGTAAAAGATGACTCTCTCATAAGTCAAAATTGATGATTGAAAAGAGGTCAAGAGGCCGATAATGACTATATGGTGTTGAACTGAGAATATGACTATCGCGGACTTGGAATGGCTAGTTGTGAATGGTGAATTAGTCTGAGTATTATCTCTGCATCACAGTTATGACTACTGTGTTCGTAGTGTATACTATATCTACCAATACGCACTACTAATGAAATGCTGATGATGCCACTGTGTAAGTCACAGGTATATGGGAATGCTGATTGGATGCCCAAGTCCACCTCTATGTGACTACAGATTTCTATGGCAAGGTTTTTATTAATTTCAATAATGATATTGTGATTGGTGATGTCTTTAATTGTTGGTGGAAATCAATGAACGATATTAATCACCATCAAAGAAATTGTCTTCAATCGCTGGTAACAAACAGTGGGTAATAGGATGAGTGTATTTGTTTTCCACCGTATTCCTCCAAAATGCTAACTGTAATATTTACAAGGTGCTGATTGGATTTAGACTCTTAAATGTGTGATGTTCTTAGCAGTCTATCATGATTTTGTTGTGAATTGCCCTGGAATATCAAACATATATAGAGATAAGTATTTCATACCCTTGAATAATGTTCATGAATTTTTTGAGTCATTAAATCATGCTATAACATTGAGATAATATATCTTTTATGCCTTTAACCTTGGTATTTCCCTTTGAGATAGTTCAGCCTTATGAACTATTCGTAGTCTATCTCTGACATATTTTTTAGGATGAAAACATGTGAATTCTAGATTCAGAGGGAGACTGACATCTTCAGGAAGGTCAAGAATTTGATGAGCTTGAGCTTCAAAGGGGAACATATGATTCAGTCAACTTACCCGATCATATTGATTGAGAGGGAGATCACTGCTGAAGGTGAAACAATTCTGAGGTTATAGAAGTGGAAACATGTGGATAGAATCACAGATGAGATGCACATGGATAGAATCTCTGATTGAAGTAATTCATACATTTCAACTATAGTTCATTACTTTAAGATGATCATACTAGAGGTCTTTATTATCTTCCCTCAAGTCCAAGAGGGAGTGTTAATGTTGTGGCCTTGAAAAAGATCAAAATGCATCCTATGCTAGTCAATGTGAGTCAGCAACCTTATGTCTATTCAGATTATTCATGTATGAGACATCAATTCTCTCAAGAAGAAAGGTATGGAATCACATCCTGCAGTAACACTGAGATGAGCATATAAATAGGGTATGCCTCCGTGACAGAAGAGGAAGTGAAAGGATCTGCATCAATGGACATTTGAAGATCTTGATTCAGAGGGAGTGGGCCATGTTTTGTTGGTTACCTATTGATCAAGAAACTGTAGTAGAGAATTATGATGAATTACCATGTGAGAAGGCTATGCTTTCATGTCAGTGGGAGAAGCTAGAAGATCAAATTAAGATGGCAACCCAGGATCGTGGTCATATTAATTCAGAGGAAGTATTCCTGATGTTGAGGAATAAAAGTCTTAGCTGAAAAGAGATTTTCAACCTTAGTGATCTATCATTTTGTATCTTAAATGATTCTTGTCTCTGATAGACAAGTTTAAGGTGGAAGCCTTCCTCACTTGATAATAGTGAACCAAAGTGTCAAGATTGACTACTTAAGGGTGTGTCCCGACTGTGCGGATATCTTGACTCTTGTTATTACTTGTTTTGTAATGATGAAACCATATCATGATTGACTACTTAAGTGTGTGTCCTGACTATGCGGATATCATGATATTCAAGTCTATTTTCATGATGAGACTACATTAAATTGTGTGTCTTAAAGTCTCAGAAGTCATGGTAGACTTTATGGGCCCATTCATTTTGTGTTATATTATGAAAGGTGATGATCTTTCATGTGTGTTGGGTTACTATTTCAAGGTGACGATCTTGAAAATAGTTAACCAGGCTTCAAGATTGACTCTCGAAAGGGACTATCCTAGATGTGCCAGATATCTTGTTGCTTATGTTATTACTGGATGTGTAATAACCTATCAAGATCGACTCCCAAAAGGGTCTGTCCCGGATGTGCCGGATATCTTGACGCCTATCATGATCGACTCCTGAAAGGGTCTGTCTTGAATGTGTCGAATATCATGATATGAAAAGATTCTACAAATTCTATTAAACTCTCTCTCAAGAGGGAGTGTTAAAGTATTGTTCGTTCATGTTTAATAAATGATGAGACAATCATGATATGCATATAAATATAGATATATTTATATATATATATACTATATAATATAATTGAAAAGTAAGTATATATTAATATGCAAAGTATGAATAAACTATTGGTTAAGATATGTTAACTAATAGTTATGTAAAGAAGTGACATGACCATAAGTATATACGATCATGTCTATTCATTACATGACTATTCAATATATACATATACCCTATTTTTATTGTAGAATCAATCAATAATGAAGGCAATTGTATTCTACAATCACAATAGTAATCTATTTCAGTTCAACGCTCATATATATTCTCTATAGGATGATCCTAATTTCTCAACAATGTCGACCTAGTACAGCTTCCCACCTTATACCGCCTCCTTTAGCACTCCTTTGCTCACAAACTATGCCAAAATGAAATAAAATGAAATGTGTCGGTAGGCGGGATATATGTATAAAATTTGACTTTTTTTTTTACTTCTATTCCCTTGTTGGTCAGAATTACTTTATCTGATATGATGAATTCTTAATAAAGGTCTAATTCTGTAGACTGCTAGCACGAAGGAAGATTTGACCTAGCTAAATCTTCCTTATACCGCACAAAAAACTGTGTGATAACTATGTCTACTCCAACCTTAATTGTTTAAGAATTCATCATATCAGATAAAGTATGTTAAGAATTTTTGGGAGTTCTATTAGACCTTTGTTGTAAACATGCCATTGGTTCATTTTTGTAAATTTATTTTTGTGTTAAATGCATTTAAATGGAACATTAAGCATAGTAATAATATGCTTAATCTATTAGTAATTGGTAGATTAAATGCAGATAACACCTTTATCAGTTTAGCATGTTTAATGCATAGTAATTACAAATTGATTCTTATATGCATTGTTATAAATTTACTGTTAGATTAATTCTATAGGGTACTGGACTTTTTCTTGCATGCACAAACTTGGCCCTAACTCTACATAGTAATAATATGCTTAATCTGCCAATTACTAATAGATTAAGCATATTATTTCTATGCTTAATGTTCTATTTAAATGCTAGTATATAAAAGGGATGATCAACAAAGACCTTAAATGATTGATCCTAGCTAATTCCTATTGGAAATTGAAGCTACTCTGAAATTTTATTCCTTTTGGGCATTTTTTGACTGCTCTCATTTACTTTCTCTTGAAGGAAACATAAATAAGGCAATTAAAAAATATTTATTTAAACTCAAAGCATATTTAGAGGACTCTAATTTTTTTGGTAGGATTGTTATTCTAAGTTCTACAGGCATTCTTGTACCTATGATGTCACCGAAGAGATTGTGCCATCTAAAAGCATTAGAGGCAATGATAGCTTTCAATATGAAAGGCATCTTACAGAGTTTCATCTCAGATTCTAATGACTTGGATGGAGAGAGGGCATGGATCCTAGACACGTTGATGTGAAATTTATTGAGTTGAAGCATTATATATGCCACCTTAATATCCAAAGAATTGTATGTAATGCCCATCCTAGCATCTTCCTATGTTAGACTGACAGGACTATTACTTTGACACTTTGGATTTTATGATGGACTATGATTATTATTTAGTTATCATTTTATGAGACATTTGAGCATATATATTTGGTTACTATAGTTTATTTGGGAATATTAAATGAGTTATAATTTAATGATGAATGGCTAGAAATGAACTATCAGTAAAATGTTTTACATTAATTTGTGTTATGATTATGATCTAACCCAACTGACCCTATTATGGTTTAATGATCACTGGTTGATGTGAGTGTAGGATGAGGAGGGGTAGTCATAGTTACTCCCACAGGAGATCCACACGATGTCGCACTCTCCCTCCTTGTTTACCACTGTCTGTTTATATTTATATATTTGTATATGCATATTAGTTGGTGATGTAGGATGCAGGTACCAGGCATCATCTCCACCTAGCTACACAGGTCTGAGCGTGCCTTCAAAATCCTCAAACTGTTGATGTGTGGAGATTTAACCAAGTTACTCTCGAGGTTACCCATGGACCTAGAATTCTGTTTAGGAAGTGATCCTAGTTGGGAAGTGGAATGCAGTTTATGTGATGGACTTGATTTGATGTTGTTCTGAGTTTATGTTATGAGTTAGAATTAATTTGTTTATATGTATAATAAATAATTATGTTATAGTTGTTTGTATTTTATATAGGTATATGTATATGTGGGTGCACACACATATATCCATGCTTATATAAATAATAATAATTGTATGTTTTCATTAATTGTGTAATTGGTATGTTATTTATAATAAGTAAATAAAGTATATTTAATAAATATATTAAATAAAAAGTAAAAATAATAATAATTAAAGGAAAATGGCCTTTGTAGTAGAATTGGCTATCTAGGAGGGAGTTGAACTCCATACCTCCTAGAAGTTAGGCCACTTGTTTTCCTATTGTGCTATGTGTTTTTCTTGAAAGGTATTTGTTTATTATTCTTGTTATGCTTTCATTTAAAAGATATTTTAATTAAATTTATTAAAAACCTTGATTAAGTCTTTGCGGGAAATTATTTGGTTGTTCCTCCAACCAACTATGGAAGTTGGAGAAGTTGCTTCCCGTAAAGCAACTCCTCCAAACACATAGTTGGGGAATAAATATTTGAAGATTTTTGTGTGCGGGAGGATGTTAATTTTTGGAAGATTTGTTTTCTTTTGAGTTGTCTGTAATTGATTTCTCCGGAAATTTTTGGTGAAAGTTTATGTGAGCTTGAGAGTTTTTGGATTGTTGGGAGTTGATTGTCGGAGGAAGATTTCTAGAAGGATATCTACTCAAGGATTGAAGTTTTGCAGAGATTATCCAGTCAAGGGAAAATGATTCTCTGCAGGACCCAAGGTAGGGTCTAAAGTGGGAAGAATCTCCATTCTTCCTCTTTGTGTGTGAATGTGTTTGTTTATGATATGATAATAAAACTGTGTATGATTTTATAGTTTTTGTTTATGTTCATGTGGAAGGATGAGTTTATCTAGAGTTGAATGAAATAGGGAAATCTAGTAAGAAATAGGAAGGGTCATAAAGGTGTAGGATTGAAATGCAGTCATTTTCTTGCTATTTTCCTCTTGTAGACTTCTCTTTGAAATTGATGCTTTTATTTGGATTAATTTGGTCTGTATGATCCTTAGTATTCTCCTTTTTATCTTCCTTCTTTCTAGAATATTCATGAGTGCTTCCAAAATTTAGAACTGTTATTTCAAACCTTACTGGTTCATGTCGGTTTGTGCACCACCTTTCTTTGTTCAGATCTAGAATAGATTTGTTAGATAGATAGGATGGATTGATGAGCCATTTCTAAAGGGAAACTGGGAGATCTCAAATGGGTCATGCTCAGATTAGGCAACCATAGTCCCCATAATGCCCAGTTTTACCCGCAAGTCATAGTTGACAGTCGTATTTCATAGTTCCTGTCGGTCTAGTATTAGTCGAGCCAGGTCGGTCTAGTATTAGTCGAGCAGGTCAGTCTAGTATTAGTCGAGCAGGGTCAGTTTAGTATTAGCCGAGCAGGGTTGGTTTAGTGTCAACCGACCAAGACAGTGTTAACTGACCAAACCAGTGTCAACAGAGCCAAGCAGTGTCAACCGACCAAAACTATATCAACTGAGCGATTAGTGTTAACCAAGGAAAATAGGCTTTATACAAGTATAACATTTAAGTATAAGAAATTAAAGTACGTAAAGAAATTAAAGTATGTAAAGAAATTTAAAAATTAAAGTACGTAAAGAAATTAAAAATTAAAGTATGTAAAGAAATTAAAGAAATTAAAGTACAAAGGGTTTAGGTACCTTCTGAGATGATTGGGATAGGTTTCAGATTCATGGGAGTTAAGATACAATTTTTAATTTTGATATTTCTTAAAAAAATCAGACTTAGCCAAATTTCAGGCACATGAGACTTTTTCCTAGATTTTTGAAATAAGCTATGGAATGTTGTGTCAATGCATGTGGGAAGTTTTATGTTGTGTTTAATGAATTTCTACATGGTTTTGAGTTTAAGCTTTTGTTCATACTTGGATTTTGGTAGAGTCCATAATATAAGGTCAGAACTTGTTCGGGTGGCCTGAGTGCACCGGAGGGTTCCCTAGACCTATGAGAAGGATTATTTTGAGATTACTTGAGGTTTTCATGGCTTGTGTGTGTGTGTGGGGTAAGGGGATAGGAACCTTAAGTGAGTGGCTCACCATAGGTATTGGAACCCTAAAGTGGTTGCTAGATGATCCTATGGGTGGGTTTGTAAAAAGTGATAACCTTAAAAATTAACTTAGGAAGGGGGGATTCAAAAGATAATGAAAGAGAATATAATAATGGCCACACAGACCTAATTGGAGTACTGAGACTAGGGATAAATACCAAGATGGATCCCTATTCATAAAGGGGGGACCGGGGTTACATGGTTGCCAGGAAGGATCTCAATATATAGGTTGTGTGATGACACTCACTTAGGTAGTACCCTAGAACCTTGACCTCTATGTTATAGCATGATGATATTTTATGTTCTTTTTGAGTCTTGGATTTTTTTATCTTCTGAGCCTTAGATTGCTTAGGGCCTTGAGAGTATCTTGGTTCTATCTCCTAGCACGGGGGGTGGAACTTCACCAGTTTCACATGGTTTGGTGGCAAAAATCTTTCGAGGTCCTGTTCCTGGTTCGTGACTTGGATGTGTTCAAATTTATGTATTGATGTAGATATTTGTATTTTGTATTATGTATTTTTGAAAGGAAAGATGAAAGATATGTTGTAATGCCTTTGGGCCATTCATGTACCTGTTATTATGAGATCTATTATCAGAAAGATGTAATTGAAAAGAAAAGCAATGTAATTGGGAGGGATAGTTCTAGGCTTTGTTTCAAGGGTTGTTATTTGAAAGATTAAAGTTGTAAATGTATAATGTAATGTCGAATGATCTTTTCTATCTCTCCTATGTTGCAATGAAAGAAAATGTTTATTATGCTAAGATGTAATTTTGTAAGGAATAGTTATTCAATGTGTAGGAAGGAGAAATAAAATTAGTATATAAAGTAAGAAATATATTTGCAAGTGAAATGTAATTTTCTTGCCCTATCTCTTAAGTTCTAAAATGTGAAAGTTAAAAAAGGAAATGAAATTTAATTAAGTGAATGAATTCATTAAGGGAACCTTAAGGAATGTAAATGTGATGTAGTAATGATGTAATGTTAGGAAAAAAATTTGTTAGTTGCAAATTTTGGTCATAAGACCTGATTCCTTATGGGTTCCTTGGTGGGGACATTACATTATATCACACAAAAAGAAATGAGTCTTATGAGGTTTATGCACACACTAGTGTATATCTAAATTTAGGCCGAGGACACATGGTTATAAAAGGAAAATGCCTATGTCATTTTATGCACTTTGACCTTATTCCTTACTTTAATATCTCTAGTTAATTGACCAATTTTTGGACACCCTACGAGTCAGTCATCTTACCAAATTGAGTGAGTTCCCTCACAGACATGTGTTGTATCAAATATGAATGTATATTGATTTTTTGTTTCTTGCTAAATCTCCGAGTGAAGTTTTACCAATGGTTTTTGCTCTATTTTTTTGGTAGCTATCAGGTGAAGTTGTATCCCTGTATGCTACATTTATTTTCTTAGAGAATCTTGGGCAAGGTTATTTGAAGATATTTTTCCCTTCTGTCTTGATAATTTTAGATGATATTATGTCAATTTATTTTTTTATGTTCTTTTTCTCAGTAAATCTTGGGTGAGGATAAGATAATTTATTATGTTTTTTTTTTGATAAATCTTGGATAAGGTTTAAATCAATGTAAATTCTATTTTTTTCAAGACAAGTTTTGGAAAGGTTTAAATGAATGTATCTTGCTGTTTTAAAATTGATAAATCTTGTTTGAGGTTATTTTAGTGTATTTTGTAGTTTTTAAGGCAATTCTTGGGTAACGTTGTATCAATGGATTTCACTCATTTTTCTCTTATCAAATTATGGGTGAGGTTATATCAATGTGATTAGTCCTTATTGTTTTTTGTGTAAATTTAAGGCTGAGCTAATATGTTTTTTTGCTATTTATGTGAGGTTAAATCAATATATTTTATTATTTTTTCTTGGTGAATCTTGGATGGGTAAGATGGATCTTGGGTGAGTAATATGATATAAAAGAAGTAACACATATTTTTGTGATGTCAATGTATTTTGGTTTTCTTTTTCTCGATGAATCTTGGACCAGGTGGTCTAATTGCTAGGACACAACCTTGTATAGGTGCTTAATGGAGTTATGGGTTGCCTTAATGTTGTCAAGGAATTTGAACCATAAGTATGCATTTAGAGTTTATTCTGTTAACATTAGACCATAACCCCTTGACCCTGACCCTACAATAATGTGTCATCAACCATCCTAGTACTTTAAGCACTCTGTGTTCTGTTCCAACAAGAAGAGTAAGTTGTCTATGTGATTGTATCTCTTAAAGGTATTTCTAATCGATGCACTGAATACATTGAAAAAAAACTGCCTGGTCTGCATAAACCAAGCTTAAAATGTTTTTCTTAGCAATTGATTTTTTATGTTAAACTGGCTTAGGGTTCAAACTTTACTCCTCAATTATTAGTATGTCCAAGTTCAAAGCTGGATTTTCTTGAGGTTGTCGACATTGATGACTTGGGGATTACACCTCATCGCTAGAGGAATCATCACATCTATGACAAAAGTGAAAAATTCCTATTGTTCCACTATTTTCCAAAAGCCAGGAAATTTTAGCAACCGTAGTATCATACAAAATCACATAAGAAATGATCCTAGTTGTGCCAATGATAACAACTCAATACATACTCTTGTATACTTGGGCTGGAAATAGGGGTTTCTATACATTAATCTGCTATGTGTGAGGGTACAGTCATGTTAAATGACTCTCAAAACCTTCAAAATGTGTGATAATACCTTTAAACATCTTATTGAATCCTTCTAGTCTCTATCCAATCAAAATTACATGAGAAAAATTATAAAACTTCAAGGTAAAGTCACAGTTTGTAGTCACAACAACTGCTATCCAGTATTAACACATAGAATAGTGATTCAAAATAATCTTCAATGCATTCAATAGATGAAAATGAACGTTTGAAGCTATTCCTTAGGGACATGTCGCATTTTTTTCTTAGTTTGTTTTATAACTTGACTATAGTAATGTGTGTATGAATGCATCACCCAAATGCGAAGGATGTTGCATGGATTGTGCTGAAGATGATAGTTCACGTTAGCATAATGTTAGACGGTAGCTTTAAAATATTTAATGTGGCTAACCTATGACGTTAACCAAGTGTAAATTGTTGATCACTTCAAAAAAATAGTAGGCTTATCATTCTTGGTCAACATCGGACTTGAGAAGGCTCCGGAGGAAAAGCCCCTTCGAGATGGAGGAAACATAGATCCAGGTGAAAAAAAGAATCATTTTTCAAAGATAAGTTAAAGATATTGCAGTAAGGAAAAAGAACTAGAATGTAAGTTTCTTTCCTTTATATGTTTTGGGTTTGTGTAGATTTTTAACCCGGTCTCAAAAATCAATAAAGCCAAATTAACCAATAGGTGTTTAAAATCACCAAGGAAACAACTAGGGAACATCTATACATATTGAAAATAAAAATCACACAAAGACTATTAACACACCAGTCATATCCGTACACACACTAGTCTATCATACTCGTAAGATTTAAAAAACTCCAAAAACCCTAGCTGGTTAAGATTTAAAATGAAGATTTTATTGCTCACCGGTCTGCACTTCCGTGATATTCAACCACTGGTTTAAACTTACTTGCATATAGGCACGTGATGTTGACCTAGTGTAGCTTCCCACCTTATACCACCTCCTTTAGCACTCCTTTTCTCGCGGACTATGCCAAAATGAAATACAATGAAATGTGCCGGTAGGCGGGATATATGTATAAAAAATAAATTTTTTTTTACTTCTATTTTTGTGTTAGTTGGAATTATGACCACTCTTTAGGGTCATAATTCCGACCAAAACGGGAATAGATTTTTAAAAAAATCAAATTTTTCCTTCTATAACCAACCATGGAAAATCATTTTATAGCTTGGCCGAAAATGTTGGTCTAAAAAGTGGGTCAAATGTACTAGTGATATTCTTCAGAGGATACAAAGACTGAGGAGGCACCCAATGAGGCTACAACATGTGGCACTTCTTCAACCCCTTGAAACAAGGAAAACAACATAAAGATCTTGTGTGGTTGAAATAAGCACAAAAGAAACACTTGGCAGAAATGGAATTGACTTTGGAAGTTGTTGCAAATTTTAGTGCATAAATCACTGAGCAATTTTGTGAGATGTAATAGAAATATTTTGTATTTGTCAAAATTTTATCTCATATGTTGTCACTTTTGTCTTTTCCTAAATGATCTATAGCTTGTTTGCAATCCTTGTTTTTATAAAAGGATTTTCTAAGATCATTTAGAAGGAACAAAACTTGAACATTTTGCTTGCAAGTTCTGAGTCTAGGGTATAGCAGACTGTATTAGGTCAGATTGTTTATGTAAAAAAGAAAGCATTATTGATTTTTATCCAATATTGAAGTGGCTTATATTCTAAATCATTATGTATACATGAAAGATGATTCAATAAATTTAAATACAAAATCTAGGGTTTACATCTCTCCTGTGTGTAGTATTTCTTTAAGTTATGAATTTTGAAATTCATTGCATAGAATTTTGCTATGTATGTGTTGTCATTCTTTAGCTTTGATCTAGGACCAAATTAAATAAGCTTTGGATATAACATCGATTCTCTGGGGTTTGCATTAGGATACTAGTAAGTAGTATGAAGCTAGGAGTTATTTGATCAATATTATCACAAGGTGGTAGTGTTTGTGGAATCCCGAATCATTAAATTTAGTTGGTTTTCTATATATTTCACTTTGTAGTAAAATATTACCCAATGGATAAGGCACTGGCTATGAATGAGCTTATTTTATAGTAATATCTATTTGATGGAGTTTTGTTGTATTCCTAATATTTGATTAAAAAAATGTCAAGATCTTTAGGGTATTGTGACCTGGGTAAAAGCACAATCAGGTGTCACCTTTTAGGCTAACTTATCAGCACAGCTGAATTTTAGTATTTCAAACTAAAAATTAATTTTGGTCAAACATATGGTCTAGCTAGATTCATTCTAGCTAAGTTAGATAAGTTCTTTAACTTTTCCAATTGGAAATATCTATTAAATGCCCATTTTATACCACTTTAGGTCTAATTACCATAAAAATAAAATTATTTCAAAAAAGTGGCATTTCAATAACTCCTAATCTTTTGAATAATATTTTTTTAAAAATAAAAAATACCCTTTTGTAGAGATCAGAGTCAAGAATATCCTCATATAGATTTTATAGTGTTTTAATTAGACATAGTTTATTGTAATTAAAAAATATTGCAAGTAGGTATTTTAATAGTCAAAGAGATTTTGATTCAGAGAAAGAAAAAAATAGTAAATCATATTAAATAAATTTGAAAAACATATGGTACACTAGAGGAGAGAGTCCTCTTTAAAAATGTATATTTCTTTTTTTGATTGGGATATATTTTTTTATGAAAAATATGTTGCAAGATGAAAACTGTTGATTTCAGTGAGTTGGAATTTGAATTGTTATAAAAGTTAAAATATAGGTCACAAACCAATTTTTATTTCTTCATGCACTAGCTATATATGTCATCTATGACATATTTTGAAATTAGGGGAAAAAATATTTATTTACATATAATTTTTTGGTGGGAACTAGACCCCTAATTTTCAGCAACTGAAAAATTATCTTTAAAAATTAAAAAAATATCAATTCTTATTCAAAAAATTATTAAAAATATTAATCATAAACTTTATCCATTTTATCACATTTAATTAGTTTACATCATCTTCAAACTCCAAGCATAAATGTCATTTTTATGCTATTCAAGTTGAACAACTTTAATTTTGTTAGCCTTTTCCTTTGTAAAAGCGTGACAACTTATTGTGATTTTACCCACCTGCAAGTTGTATCTTATCAAATGGTAATGGAGAATCAATAAATGAGTGGTTATCATTTAGTATTTTCTTACCATCTATTTGTTGTATTAAAATCCAGTCTATAATTGTTAAAGTAAAGTTTGTTTTACTGGATTAGGAGCACCCTCCTTGGTTTTGCAGAGCTAGAAGTTCCTATAGTTGGTCCTGTCATCTTGGTTTGTGAAAACTGTTGATTTCAGTGAGTTGGAATTTGAATTATTATAAAAGTTAAAATATAGGTCACAAACCAATTTTTATTTCTTCATGCACTAGCTATATATGTCATCTATGACATATTTTGAAATTAGGGGAAAAAATATTTATTTACATATAATTTTTTGGTGGGAACTAGACCCCTAATTTTCAGCAACTGAAAAATTGTCTTTAGAAATTAAAAAACATATCAATTCTTATTCAAAAAATTATTAAAAATATTAATCATAAACTTTATCCATTTTATCACATTTAATTAGTTTACATCATCTTCAAACTCCAAGCATAAATGTCATTTTTATGCTATTCAAGTTGAACAACTTTAATTTTGTTAGCCTTTTCCTTTGTAAAAGGGTGACAACTTATTGTGATTTTACCCACCTGCAAGTTGTATCTTATCAAATGGTAATGGAGAATTAATAAATGAGTGGTTATCATTTAGTATTTTCTTACCATCTATTTATTGTATTAAAATCTAGTCTATAATTGTTAAAGTAAAGTTTGTTTTACTGGATTAGGAGCACCCTCCTTGGTTTTGCAGAGCCAGAAGTTCCTATAGTTAGACCAACTATATGAATTTCTAAATGCATGTAAAAGTTTGTATTAGTATGTGTAATGCTCTCTATAATTTTTTATGTATTTATAAAGAAAGAAAGTGTAAAAAAAGATTATTCCTTATGCTTGAATGCAACAATAAAGCTTGTTGGTTTGTTTTCCCATATGCAAGAAAAAATAGATTTTCTTTATGTTTGATAATCTCTTCCCTATGTAGACAAAATTTACTTCAAGTATTTATTTGAAAGAAAAGAGAAAAGTTAATGTAGATTTACTTTCCTAATTACCTATGTAAGAATAGATTTCATTTTGACATCATCTTAGTCTAAAAAAAAAGTCTTGTATATACACCTATATATATATATATATATATATATATATATATATATATATATATATATATATATATATATATATATATATATATATATATATATATATATATATATATGTATATACCCTATTAGGATACATTGCTATGTTGATGTTTTAAAAAAATATACTTAGTTACTCTCCATCTTTCTTCTTGTTGATTTTGGAAGAGTATATATACACAAGTATATATGTATATATATACACACCCTTGGTATGTATATACACACATGCATACTTATGTGTATGCAAAATTTGAAAATCTTCTTCTTCTTGCTCCTTGCCAAACTTGCAATTACCAAATGAGAGTCTCAGGGTTTTGGTAGATGTTTTATTCTTAGCTTAACCCTAATTTTGAATTAGGGTTAGGGCTGGCTTTTTAGAGCCATTTTAATTTTTAATTAAGTTATCATTAAATTATGTCTAAATTTTAACCTCTATTTTATTATAATTTAATGACTGATGACTTTTCACGGTCACTTTATTTTGAATTTTGTTTTAATATTATTTTATTAATGATTGAGATTTTAAAAAGATTCTTTTTTATTATTTAGTAGGATTATGTTTGGATTTAAATCCCTGTCTTATTTTAATTTAATGACTATTGACTTTTGATAGTCACTTTAATTTGAATTCTGATTTATTTATTATTTTTATTTTCATTGGGATTTTGAAAGATATTCTTTTTCTATTTAGTGGGTTAATGACTAGACAATCACTTTAATTTAAATTCTGATTTATTTATTATTTATTATTTTCATTGGGATTTTGAAAAGATTCGTTTATTATTTAGTGAGATTCTAATATTTGCCTTTTGGAGCCATTTTTAATTTTTAATTTTTAATTATGTTTTTTCTTTTAATTCTGGCTTAGTCTTTTAATTTCAGTTTAATTCTATTTAATGATGGTTGACTTTGCACAGTCACCTTTTTGAATTCTGATTTAATAATATTATTATTTTATTCTTGATATTCAAATTCCTGAATCCCTTTTATTATTAATTCTGGGATTTTAAATATTTGATTATTGAATAACTGATTTTAATTTATTTTTAAATTTAATAATATTGTATTGGTAATTAATGGACTTCATTATTTTAATATTAATCCAAAGATTTGTTATTTTCATATTTGTAAATTTAATATTTATTTCTAAATGAATATTATTATAGTTTTAATATAAAGTTGGTGATAAATTTAATATTTAATATTTAAATTGATTCTATTATCTTCAATATTGAAATGGATTATTCTAGGGGAGATTAAATAATGTCCAAGATGGGACTTAGGTAAATTATTTCTCCCTTAGCAATAATATTTTATTTATTATTAATGTTTTTATAGAGTTATTAAATCTTTTTTAATGCATAAATTAAATAAATAAATAAACTTTGGAGCTTTATGACTTAAGTAAAAATATAACATTTTAATTTAAAATATTTGAACATTATTTTATTAATGGGTAATAATTTATTGACCCTAGTTTCTGCATGGGGTTATTATCCTAGTTTTATTTTATCTTTTATATATTGAGGTTATTTTTGCGATTTCTAATCTATCTAGTAACCAGGTTCACGATAGGGCCACTAGGGTTACTAATGCGATTGATTTAATTGTTATTTTTAAATTAACCCTTTTCAGATGTGTTGACCCAACCTTTGACTTTTTATCTTTATCTATGTTTTATTTCTCTTTGTTTATCTCTTTTATTAACTCCTGTTTAATCCTGGTTAGGGTTTCTTAGAGATCTAGTTAGGGTTTTTGAGTTAACTGATATAGTTAACAATCAAGGGATGTTGGTAAGCCAGTGTATGCCATGATACTTCTTGTAAGTTAACTTGCGTTGGGTTATGTGATTGTACTTATTAAATGAACCTTAGTGTGTTAGCTTTGTTGTCATTTGTGCTTTTAAAAAAAATGTTGTGTGTGTTTTGCCTTAAATTTTGGTTATGACATTTTGGTATCAGAGCACAATTTCAATGCTTGGAACCTTAAGCCATTGTGTTGCCCCTCTATATTTGTGTTTGTAGGATGTCTCTTAAGCATGACAAGTGCATAGATGTGGGAAGGTTCTTGATGTGTGTCTCAGCACGTGAGGAAGTGGAGTAGGGAGTTTGAGCATACTGGAAGGAAATCAAGAACCCCCTTCCTGAATAGCTCCCAAACCAGAAAGGAAATATAGTAACTTCCTGAGAGGTCGGTACTTCACCGAGCCCATGCTCTTACTTTGCAATCTTAATGATGTGATCTCTCCTGCATAAAGTATTGTGAGATCGTAGTCGACCTATAGCTTGGGTGCCCTTGTGTTGCAACTTGGGGCTTTTTGAGAAAACTAACCCACCTAACTTGTGGTTTAGGAAGGAGCGCTTCCTCGGATGCACAAAAATTGCTTTTAGATTGAGTTTCTAGCAACCCTATTATGGTCCATAGTGTGATAGGCTTGGCAATGATGGTAGTGATGCCACTAGGCATGGCATGATGGTTGGTGTATGTTGTTGAGACCTTTGTTTCTCTTGGTAGCCCTATAGCGGTTCGCTTGCTAGCATGACCATCTGCGGTTAGAACAAAATATTGGTGTCCATGCTTGGTATGAGAACCTGTTAACTTTCTCCTTGCAGCATGTAGTGCATTTGTTAGTTTATATTGTTATGGCACCATGAGAATGTGATGAGTTTTTTGTGATTAGGGCCTTGGGGTCATGGCTTGAGAGAGAGTAAGGAAGATCTTCAGTAAAGGCTTGACATAGATGTCTTGATCTTTTGAGGAAAGGTGTATTGTTGTGGTGGAGGTATGGTATCATATTGAGTTATTCCTTTTGTGGAACCAATATGAATCTGGTGAACAATAATTTTACCCCTCTACTTGTTCTATGATGTCATTTATGTAGACAAATTTTTCTATCATTGTGTAGTGTGGGAATTTCTACCACACCTTTGAAGGATGACTTTTGTAGAAGCCTTTTCCTAGGATGTAACACAAGTTGTGCATATCCTAGCTTTGGGAAGAACCTCGTGGGGAAATTCTTACATTTCCTTGGAACAGATAAAGAACCCCTTCTGAGAGTTCAAGGTTCATGTTATGATTTTGAGAAGTTTTCTCTACCTTTGTGTGGTGGTTGAAGGCATTACTCTAGCTGCTTTTACCACATTAAGAAGGCTATTGCAATAAAGAGAAAGAGAAGATTGTAAAGATTAGGATATTATTGAATTATCAGAATTATAGTAATGCTTGCAAATGTGAACCGTATGTGGTGGTTATGATCTCAAAGGTTTATTGTGTAGTGGTGCCCTCAGTGTCTTGTGGTGATTCCTCCATCTTACATTACTAAATTTTGTCACAATATTTTGTGAATAACTCCTTGACTTATTTTTTTTATTCCTTTCATCTCATCTATCTTTTGTAGAGGAACTTTCCTCATGTTGTGTGGGCTAGAATATTTTGGTCATTTCTTATGTTAGGAAATAGTCACCTAAATCTCTCTTTCTATGACTTATGACACATTCCATTTATTGTTGAATTGAACTCATTTTTGAATTTACTATTGAAATTAATAGATATCTCATTAGGATTTTCCTTTCTTTTGGTTCTTGGTGACTATTCCAAATTTTTTTAACTTGTTGGCTAGTCTTATGTTTGTTACTCTACCTAGTTTATTGAGGATCTTTGACAGTATGTACAAAGGGGGAACACCAGGAAGGACACACTTTAATGCACCTTTGTAATAGTATAGATGTGGTGAAAGTCGGTAGCTTAGTAGGAGCATGATGAGATTTGTTGTTATCTAGAAGTGTAGATTAGAAGTTTCCCTTGTGTGAGAGCTACTTCTTGATTTGAAATCAATATTGGTTAGACCATACCAAGGTAGTGAAGGCTATAGTTGGATTGTGAACCTTTCTTTTCTATGTTGGATCTAGCATGTATGCTTATGAGGACCCTTTTAGATCCCTTGATGTGATTTGGGAACTAGGAGAGTTCCTCTTCTTATCATGGCTTGATGGATTATTAGGTGTGACTTAGACCACTTTGGAGATTCGATCCATGTGGTGGGTCTTGATGGCCCTGATTTTGATGGTGGTAACACTCTTTTTGGTTATGTTCATTCATGTTATCTTATCAATTAGGTTGTCCCCTCCGGGGAAGCCTCCATGCTATTAATTGGGGGCCACTAGGGGATGACTTGATTTGAGGTATCCCTAAGCTCGACTTGAAGGTAACAGAATCATAGGCTTATTTTTCAACTAAGATTGGAGTTTGAGGATGAGTATTTTGAGGTCATCTCTTATTTGAACTCTTTTTCCTCGTGGTAGGACTAAGGTATTGTGGGGTAAGAGACCCTATTCCGCAAGGGTAATTGACCATACATCATTATGGAAACACAATGATCTGAGTCTGGGAATTATTTTAAGGTGCTCTATTTATCCCTATAAATAGGATTACACTATTGGGCCCCTATTTTAGAGTGCTCTTGATTGAGTGAGGAAATCCTTGGAGTTGTATTTGTTGGTACCTTGGAGAGGAAAGTAGTATTCCTCATAAGAGTTTAACTTTGGTAAGAGGATTTTGTTCCTTGTTCCTGAGATAATGGCTTGGAAGCTCTTAGTGCTACGACCTTGGGAATGGCTTGGAGGGAAGTGCTAGCTTTTCAACCCTCATGGTTGGGTATTTGAGGTAGACTTACACCATTTATGGTGAGGTTAATGTTTTGATACATTCTCATTTTTGAGTTGGACCTATAGTTGAGGGGCTTGGAATAAATTGTTGACTCTCTCATTTGTAGGATGGATCCCTTTCTGTAGTTATCGAATCGATCGGTTGAGACAGTTGTGATGGAAGGCCTAATAAGTATTCTTATTCCTAGGATAGTTGGACTATGCATGTGTAGCATTTCCTTCAGCTTGTCTTGTCATCTTCTAGGAGTAAGCCTAGTCCTTGGGGGGATGATGTAGTGCCTCCCTCATTTGACTCCTTGCACGAACACCCTGATGGTGTGGTTTTGAATTTCATGCTCATTGGGTAAGGTCACGGTGGTCACTTGTGAGGGTGAATCCACCAAGAGGATTGCCTTGGAGCATATATTTGATTCCTTGCGTGAACTTGGAGACATAGGATGTGGCCTTGGATCATATTCTGGTAATTCTTAGAGATAGGGATGACTCGATCTTGAGTTTTAGTGACTCTTCCTCACATTATGTTTTATGATGACATCGTGAGATGCACCTAGTTCAACTTTGTCTTGTGTTTATCAGGAGGTTATCATTGGGGTCGTGATAGATTTATTGAGGGACCCTACCATTGCATTTCTTCTATATGTATTATAGACTTAGTATTTAGATATGCCATGTTGATGCATTATGGATTTATATTCTGATGGACAGAGGTTTGACCACACCGATTTGTGATGTACTCTTTTTCATTTTGCTTATGTACTCATGTCAATGTTTATAGGATGCATTATGTTTTCTTAAGGGCTAAATGAATTCAACTAATTTTTTTACTATAGAGAAATTGAGTGCATGTTTTGAGGGGTTTGAATGGGAATCAGGCAATTTAAATTATAATGAGATGTGATGTAAATTATAATGAAGTAAATGTTATTTTCCTTGCGCATGTAATTTATAATAGAAAATATAGTAGGAAATGTGAGTAGATTCATGAATTGAGTAGGTAGAATGTACCCTTTAGGAATATTGAAATGTTAATATTTTCTTGATTATGAAAGGGATTTTGGGATGCTTGTGAATATTGTATTTCTAGAGATTTCGTGGTAAAGAAATTTTTGAGTATTATGCTTTGATATTATATTGATGCGAGAAATGTGAATCAATTGAAATGTTGTATGTAAATGATTTAGTTTATTTGTGATAGATGTGTTTCTTGGAATGAGTGGTCCCACAATAATGTGTCCCACTTTTTGGCCAACTTTGACACAAAGATCAACATTCTGAGAAAAAACTTCACTTTCAAACACATGTTGCTGCAAAACTATGAGGAATTTGAAGATGATGTAAACTAGAGTCTTTTAAAATTTTCTTTCTAGTTTCTAACTATATTTAAAAAAAGAAAAAATAAAATTCATTTTTCCTTCTCCTTCGAAAAGTGGGTTGTGTGAAAAACTGTGTTTTTAAGGAGTTATTGCCACTTGGATCAACATAACTTTAAAAAATAAAATGATAATGATGTAATTATTTTGAGATTATATTTGTAACTTCAATATATAAAGGATACAATTGGTTTCATTCATTTTGGGTCAATATTTCATAGTTTATTAATTTCTAAAGTGACGGTAACTGTAATTTACACATAAGGTCACTTGGATCACTCTAACTTGATCTATGTATATCAAAATTTATTTTTTCATTTTTTATAGAAAGGTAACAAAAATAATCTTTCCCTACATATTTTTCATAATTTTTTTTTTGTAATTTACTATTTTCCTGAAGTCTTGAAGATACAAGTTGTTGAATGACCAAACAACCTATGTTTAGTTAAAGTAATATTTAAAAGTGATAATGAACTCAATATGTATTAAAATTATATTCATTAGAAAGCTTGTTCCAAATAGCATTATACTAAATAGATAGGTTTTTCAAATGGATTCATTTGATCTGCCAAAACATAAAGTCAAAGTGATTTTTTGTCAACATTTTAATAGGTGTGAAGGAGACTCCATTGCAGGTATGAATGAGGAGTATAAATGTTATATCAATGTTTTTTAAATCTAAGAGGCTTTGAGATAACCATTTTAATTAATTCCTTCAAATGGAACCTCTCAAGGCTTAAATCATCATATTTTATTAAAAATGTGTTATTTCAGCAAATATAAGCATGTCTAAAAAAGTGGGACACACTATTGTGGGACCACCCGAATATATATTGAAATTTAATATATTTTGAGTAAATGTGTTCTTGTGAAAAGTGAATTTCATATGATGTTGTAAAATGTAGTTAGATTTTATGATGATTTAGGAGATATTTACATGCTTTGATTTTTAGGTCTTGATGATTACGATATTTGATGAATTATTTAATTTTTAATATCATGTTTATGCAAGAAAAGTTTATGTGAGATGATCAAGGTTAAGAAGTTAGGTTAATTGATATATTTATGTGTTATGAATTAAATTATTTTAAAATTGAGTAATATATTATTTCTCAACATCAAGATTATGTGAATTTGTTGTGAAATAGTGTGGATGCAGTTGGATTATATAATGTATTTGAGCATGATGATTTATGATGGATTTTATATGAATATGTCATCAATTTTCATGAGCTACTAATATTTTTATCTTGTGTGCAAGAAATTGACCATGGATTAAATAAGGGGAAATTAAAGATGGATGCATGTAAAAAAATCTTGTAAAGCCAAGGTTATCTCTAAAGAGAGAAATAACCTCATTGTTACGTATAATGTTGTAAAGTAATGTTTCAATGTATTTAAATTGTGTTTATTTTTATTTTAAATTAATGTCTACTTGGCATGCCATGTGTGTAGTTATATGTTGTAACTTTATGCGGTGTCAATTGACACATGTGTTGTGAGTTGGCATGGCCAAGTGTATTGTTTATTAGTTATCTTCCACCTTTGAGTCACCTTGTAGAATCCCAAGGTTAGGTATCTTGGTTATTGAGCCTTGGGAGGGAATCTAATTTTAAATTTTCATGAGTCAACTCTTAGTGGACTTTTGAGAGGTTAAAAGTAGCCCTAGGGGTTAGTTAGGGTTAAAATGAGATAACCCCGTAGATGTACCTTGGGTTGGGGGTCAAAATTTGACTAATAGGATGTTTTTAGCCTATTTTTGCCTCTTTTAAAAATATATTTTTAGAATGTGACAAAATTGGGAAGTGTGCCATGTCTTCCTCTCTTGCAATTTTGAATTTCCCTCTCATTGGAGAGAGGACCCTTGGATAGTGTGTCCAATCATCTTTTAGGTTAGGTAGGGTTTTCCTTTTTAGTGGGATGGAGAGGAATTTGGTAGGTTGATTGCCCACTCTCCAATTTTAGAGACTTCTAGTGGACTTAGAAGGTTTTGATGGACTTAGCAATGAAGGATTGTAGGAAAGAGAGCTCTTCTCAAACCCTCATTGTCATAGCTTGGAGTGAGGTTGGTTGCCTTGTCATGAAAGACTCTTTTCTTTTAATTTTTTGAAAAATGTATATTTTTGGTGTGTTATTGTTTATGATTTTGTGAAGCTTTGTGCTTGCTTTCATGACTTCTTGTTTATGTTTATTTGCTAGTTTTGTCTTAGTGTTCTTGTTTTATTGGGGTGTGCAAGGCTAAAATCACCCTTGGGTGGGAAGAGAGATTTGATGGGTGAAGGGATTTAGTTGGGAAGACCCATTTTGTGTAGAGTCCTTCCTCATGGAGGAAGGGGATGAGACATGGATGTATGGGCTCCATGTTACCATTTTGTTATATTCTCATTTTGGGGGTCATAAGGGTTGTTACATGTGTATGGAAATGGAGGAAATGATATTTTAGTTATGGTCTTGTGAAGGCAATGGCATTTTGGTAATGGCCTTGTTGAAGGCATGGTTTCATATTTGAATGACTTCTCCTACTTGGGTATTTTCCACCTTCACCCTTATGTCCAAGGTGACCCATTGTGTAAAAATCCTTGGGATGAGAATTTTATGTAATTATGTGATGCTAGTTTTAATGGAGTATGTGTGTATTGAAGCTTGTTGTTACCCACATCCATCTTTGTTTCCCCAAGCTTGGGGGTGGGCATGTAATAGCTTAGGTTGTGAGGTGAGCCTCCATGGTCTTGTGACTTCTTTTTGCAGATTTTCAAATGAATAAGTTGTTACAAGTAGTGGTTGTTGTTTGCATCAAAAGATCGACCTGTTAATGCCCAATACAACCACTACACTTATAGAAGACAAAAGAGGTGGTTAAGCCTTGTCACGAATCTTGAGGGGAGCGTTGGCCTTTTTTCCAATAATCTCCCCCTCAACGTTACCCGAAGAGATTCAAACTTGGGACCAAGCTCGAATACCAATTGTTATAAGTAATGGTTGTCATTGCACCAAAAGATCGACCTATTATTGCCTGATACAACCACTAGACTTATAGAAGACACAAGAGGTGGTTAAGCCATGTCATGAATCGTGAGGGGAGCGTTGGCCATTTTTCCAACATAAGCTTGCTAGTTTTAATGAAGAATATGAAGATTTAGACTTTTTCCCACTTGCATATTTTTTATGTTTTAAATGGGCTATAAAACCATGTGTAATAGAGTAGTGAAAAATGCCATGTAAATGTCTAAATGCATGTAAAAGTTTGTATTGGTATGTGTAATGCTCTCCATAATTTTCTATGTATTTCTAAATAAAGAAAGTGTTAAAAAAGATGATTCCTTATGTTTGAATGCAACAATAAAGCTTTTTTGGTTTGTTTTCCCATATGCAAGAAAAATTAGACTTTCTTTATGTTTGATAATCTCTTCCCTATGTAGACAAAATTTACTTCAAGTATTTATTTGAAGAAAAGAGAAAAGTTAATGTAAATTTGTTTTCCTAATTACCTATGTAAGAATAGATTTCATTTTGACATCATGTTAGTTTTAAAAAAAAGTCTTGTATATACACCTATATATATATTTTTGTATATATACATAGATGTATATACCTTATTGAAATACATTGCTATGTTGATGTTTTAAAAAAATAGACTTTGTTATTATCTATCTTTTCTCTTGTTGATTTTGGAAGAGTATATATACATAAGTATATATGTATGTATATACACACCCTTGTTGTGTATATGTACACATGTATACGTATGTGTATGCAAAACTTGAAAATATTCATCTTCTTCTTGATCCTTGCCAAACCTGCAATAACCAAATGAGAGATTAGGGTTTTGGTAGATATTTTTGATTAAGGTAAATACAAGTGTTTTGAATGGACCCCGAAACCATTTACAAAAGATTACAAAAAGATTTTCAATTAAGTTCTTACAAACATAGTACACCTACTTAAAGACAAAAGGCAAGATCCAAGCTTATTAAACAACACTAAAAACAAGAACCAAAAGTAAAAAAATAGTCGACAGTAGAACTACCAACAACCATCTAGCAAAAAACTAGCACGAGTTACATCTTAGCTTCAGTGGCCTTTTCTGCCTGTTTCTGCATTTCCTCCATTTTCTAAATGGTTTCTTTCACATTTGTAAGCTCCTTAGGAATGTCAAGAACTTTTCCCTTGAGGTTCCTTCTGGTACATTACCAGGCCCTGTAGACTGACCTTTACCCCCAACATCATCAACCACCACGATGGTAGTTTTTTTCAGTAGATTGTTCTCTAGGTAGGCATACAGAGATTTTAAATTCATAACCGAGGCCCTGAGGCCTTCATTACTATGCTTCAGTATTTCTCTAATGCAATGACCATTATAGCTGATTTTTTCATTAACATCCTTTAGATTTTCATCCACAATAGTAGAGATAGTAGCATTTAGGTTATCATCAGTGTTGTTTTTATTTACCTTTTGCAAAACTTCTTTAGTACAATTTTCCATTCTTCCTTTTAGAGACTCCATTTCATCTTCCAGGTCCTTCAGGTTGCGACCCATATCCTTCAAGTCTTGTTTAAGCCATTTTTCCATATCAATGCCATGTCCTTCAGTACTCCTTACCTCTTGCAGAATGCGTTCATCAACATCAAAGCCAGAGAGAATCTCTTTCTCCTTCTCAGCTCTCTGTCTTTTCTCTTCTCTTTTCCCAGCCCTAGTAATAGGCTTCCTGTACGAAGTTCCTTCCACTTTCTTCCTTTTTTTCTCCTTATTAATTTTCTCAATTCTCTTTATTGGTAGATGTTTTATTCTTAGCCTAACCCAAATTTAGAATTAGGGTTAGGATTGGCTTTTTGGAGCCATTTTAAATTTTAAATTTTTATTAAGTTATCATTAAATTATGTCTAAATTTTAATCTATATTTTATTATAATTTAATGGCTGTTGACTTTTCACAATCCTTTTATTTTGAATTTTGTTTTAATATTATTGTATTAATCATTGAGATTTTAAAAAGATTCATTTTTATTATTTAGTAGGATTATGTTTGAATTTAAATCTCTGTCTTATTTTAATTTAATGACTATTGACTTTTGAGAGTCACTTTAATTTGAATTATGATTTATTTATTATTTTTATTTTAATTGGGATTCTGAAAGATATTTTTTATTAATTTAGTGAGATTCTATTTGGATTTTAATCCCTGTCTTATTTTAATTTAATGACTGTTGACTTTAGAAAGTCACTTTAATTTGAATTATGATTTATTTATTATTTTTGATTTTCATTGAGATTTTGAAAAGATTCATTTATTATTTAGTGAGAAATTTCTAATATTTGCCTTTTGGAGCCATTTTTAATTTTTAATTTTTAATTATGACTTTTCCTTTAGTTCTAGCTTAGTCTTTTAATTTCAATTTAATTCTATTTAATGAGGGTTGACTTTGCACAATCACCTTTTTGAATTCTAATTTAATAATAATATTATTTTATTCTTGGGATTTTAAATAGATTCCCTTTTATTATTAATTTTGAGATTTTAAATATTTGATTATTGGATAACTGATTTTAATTTATTTTTAAATTTAATAATATTGTATTGTTAATTAATGGACTTTATTATTTTGATATTAATCTAGAGATTTGTTATTTTCAGATTTATAAATTTAATATTTATTTCCAAATAAAAATTATTATAGTTTTAATACAAAGTTGGTGATAAATTTAATATTAAATATTTAAATTAATTTTATTATCTTCAAAATTCAAATGGATTATTCTAGGAGAGATTAAATAATGTCCAAGATGGAACTTAGGTAAATTATTTCTCCCTTAGCAATAATGTTTTATTTATTATTAATATTTTTATAGGGTTATTAAATCCTTTTTAATGCATAAATTAAATAAATAAATAAACTTTGGAGCTTTATAACTTAAGTAAAAATATTTCATTTTAATTCAAAATATTTGAACATTATTTTATTAATGGGTAATAATTTCTTGACCCTAGTTTCTGCATGGGGTTATTATCCTAGTTTTATTTTATCTTTTATATATTGAGGTTATTTTTGTGATTTCTAATCTAGCTAGTAACCTGGTTCGTGATAGGGCCACTAGGGTTACTAATGCATTTGATTTAATGGTTATATTTAAATTAACCCTTTTTGGATGTGTTGACCCAACCTTTGAATTTTAATCTTTATCTATATTTTAATTTCTCCTTGGTTTATCTCTTTTATTAACTCCTATTTAAACTCGGTTAGGGTTTCCTAGAGACCTAGTTAAGATTTTTGAGTTAATTGATGTAGTTAATAATTAAGGGATGTTGGTAAGCCAACGCGTGCCATGATACCTCTTGTGAGTTAACTTACATTGGGTTATGCGATCGTACTTGTTAAATGAACCTTAGTGTGTTAGCTTTGTTGTCATTTGTGCATTAAAAAAAATGTTGTGGGTTTTGCCTTAATTTTTAGGCATGACAAAATCAAATTAAAAATTAGAAATTTCTGAAATCAATAAAATAAGCATCTAAATTAAATATCTTTCGCAATAATTATAGATCTTTAAATGCACAGACACGCTCACGAGTCAAATCACAAATGCACCATGAAGTCTGGATTTACCAACACATGTCAAAGGGATAATGATATAAAATGGGTACGCCACCCATACATGGATGACATTGACTAGATATGCAAGGCTAAAGCTACTATCTCTTGGTGCCATGTCAGGGACATATGCACACACTCAAATCTCACAACTTATGATGAATGTGTTTGGTATCTGCTCATTGGAATATGAAAACATCAAATGTACTTAATCACAATATATAAATAGTTGAAGTACATAGACTACATGATAATCACAATTTGTGAGAGCAATACATCATGTGGATCTCACAAATGATTGACTATGACTCCCTCTCACTTTGTACTGACACTAAGAGCAAAAAATGCATAACAGTGGTGCGATAAAGTAGTACACATCATATAATTATGTTGACCATTGCATTAAAATTAAAACATTTAAGTAAATCATTTTATGACTATTTTGAACATAATTGACTTAAGATGACTATTGATATATCCTTAGCATAAAGGCATCATAATTAAATATCCATGGTAATCATCCAAACATATTATCTCAAAGTATCATCATGTAGATTTGATAAAAATACTAACAATAACATAATCTAGCAGATGAATCATAAATGTTGTAATAATTGAAATAAAGTGTGGTAATTAAATACATCACATAGTGTAATCACTAGATAACATCTCAAGGATACTCACAAAACAACATCGTAATACAATCAAACTTTGGTAGTCATTGGCACAAACATTAGTGACACCATCAAATCACATCAAAAGCCAAACAAGGCATATACCAATCATTACCACAACAACAACAATATGAGAATGAACACAAGAATCAACTGTACTAGGTGCATCTCATAGTGCCCACTTAAAAGCATAACATGGGAATGGTCACTACATCACAAGATCAGATCCACCAATCACATAGGAGCAACAATAAGCATCTCAAAGCTAAAGTAAGGCATCACAAATTAGGTATACAACTAGTCACAACACAATGGTCCTCACAACTAGGTATGAATCATAAATAATTTGTCAATGTAATGACATAAATTTGATCATCTTGAAGGTACAAACCTCTCACGGTTCCAACATGATCACACAACAGGAATAAGGCTTAAAGCCACATCTATTAGGATGTCATGCAAAATGCAAACGAGGCACTGCATGTATATGCAAATAGTGATATTGAGAGGATTTAGGGAATGAAATCATTTTTGTTTAAAATTGTGTTATTTGTTGATTTTTAATTGTATTAAGATGCTCTCTCAAATAGAAATTAGTTTAGTAAGGAGAAAAATATGCTGGTTTGAACAAAGAAAGGTCTAGTTTTAAGGCATTCCATCACCAATGTTTAGTAGACTCTTATTCTTTATGCTCATAATCATATAAACACTTCAATGTATTGTTTTAAAAAATGCTTGTCTTTAGGGAAGATATAGACTAACCAATTGGCTCCATTATTTTATTAAATAAAATAATAACTTAATTCCCTTACTAATTTAAAAATCTTGTCATTTCACTTGCAAGAAAACTAAAAATACATGTAAAAAATGGATTATATTTAATATACCACTTAACAAGAAGATAATAATGATCATCAAAAGAAAAACATAACCCCTATAATAAATAAGCTTTTCACTATATCCAACACTATAAACATCAATATATATATATATATATATATATATATATATATATATATATATATATATATATATATGGTAAATAACTATACAAGTGAATGAAGCCAAACATCCAAAAATTGGTGATAATATCTATGCGAGGCCCTACCCCAAGCTCATCATAGCATTTCATTTACTTTCATGATAGAATTACTATTTAATACACTATTTTGATGCATTATGGATTTAGACTTTATTTGACAGGGATATGATAGCGTTAGATATGATGCATTCTATTTTATGTTGATTTCAGTACTTATGTGGACAATATTATGATGATACATTTACGCATGCACTATGGTTAGTTAACTTAAATGATTATCATGGTGATGCAATTAAGTATTGGATTTCAAGTTAAATTGATTCTATTCATGTTGAGCTATGATTTGGAGTATATTAGATGTTAACTAGATGTTAACTGGCTAAATGGTTTTCTTTCATATACTTATTATTGGCAAGTGGTCAGCACATGCACACATATGGACATGTACATATAGAATGTTGTCATTTATGGAAACACTTATCAGATTTATGATCACACATATTGGACATCACTAATATGTTTGTATGTAGTTGATGAAGGAAAAATGCCTTAATATGTTTGTCTACAGTTGATGAAGGAAAAATGCCTAAGTCCACAGACTGTTCCTGTGACACCCAATCTGACAGAAAAGATTAGTGACCCTCACAAAAGATTCCTAAAGGCATGCAATCTTGGCTACATGCTTGAAGGACATGAATGAATACATGTGTAAGGTCACACATGTTAATACTGTGGTATCAAAGAGATATGTTCAATTGATTGGATGTGAAGATAGTAAACAGGGTTGTAAAGAATAAAAAAAATAATTGGTTGGTTATTGTTGATGTGTTCACCAACATGTAAATAATATGCTTTACATATAGAAGAATTGGGGAAGGTAATATTCTCTTCTTAAACCCAAATTCCCAAAGGAAAGATCCAAATTGATTAACCATAAGAAAATGGTCAATGAATAAATGAATCAATCGATTAGTAATAAGAAGAAAGAGGAAAACCTTACATTCCATTTTGGAAGAAAGTATTAAAATCTTAATCAAAATTAATTAAAGAAAAATACTAACCTTAAACTATAGTAGATCTTGAAATTGTTGTTTTCTAGTCTCTATACTGAGTTTTTGGAAATTTCACAACTGGATCTGGAACAGAAACACAAAGATGAAGAAAACCCAGAAATATTTTTCTTTTCTAAGCCAGGTCAACCTTGACCCAAATACGGGGGCGCAATCGTGCCCCTTTATGTCGACCTTGACCTACACTACTCTAACAAAAATTCTATTTGTGAATCCTAAAAGTTTGCTGAAAAGGGTATCCAAATCTGTTCTATAATTCATTGTTCCATATCTGCAACTGCAAGAAAAATGGTTTTGTTGTTTGGATGAGGGGTTTGCCTTGGTCAAACCCCAGTTTTGGAATTAACCTTGAAATAGAATTGAAATTACAATAATAAATAAAGTAAATAGAATAATTCACCTTGCTTATGTTGAAACCCTTGTGGAGGATTCAAATCCTCGAATCTACAAGTATGGATGCTCCAAATAGATGTAGAACTGTAAGATGTAGGATGTCTCAAATCAATTGCCTTTAGATCTTCAACACCAATCTTGAATGGATCTTGGAATAGGAAGAAGCTTGAATGAATATGGATGGAGAAATCTTCAACAAGAGGGCTCCATAGAGATTGAATCCTTTAATGGCTACCAATGGATCTCCTTGATGAATTAAATATTGAATGCTTAAATGCTCACTTTGATAAATTATGCATAGATGATCCTCCCTTTTCTTTCCTTAAAATGAGAGGATAAGGCTTCCTTATATACTAGTCTAGGACACCAACTTATAGAGAGGCCAACATATGAGAAATAAATTCCCATTAGGCTCATACCCTTAGAAGTGGATGCATATTAAATGTCTTTTAAGAGTCACCATTTTGAAGCCCAAAAGAACCTGACCCAAAAGCGGGAAAGGATTCTTTCCAAACCTTGACATCTGAAAATCTTTAGAATTTGAAATTTAGACCCTGGGTTAGGGTCAAGGTCAACCTTGACCCAGGTTAGGGTCGAGGTTGACCTTGACCCAAAAGGTCAACCTTGACCCTGAGGTCAAGAACCTCAAAATATCAGAGCAAGATACCAGAAATGGGTAGGAAAGAAGTGGAAAATAGGACAAGAAAGGGGAAAAACTAGATCCAAGTCAAAGACCCATTTAAGGCATTTGACATGACCCTAAACCACTTACTCAGAGGGCTAAACTAGTCCTAAATGGAAGTGCTTCCATTTTCCAACGATATATTTATCCCCCACTTTAGCAAGAGTATGGACTCAATGAAAAATCTTGGTAAAGGAGATCACAAAGAAAAATAAAATCTTATTGAAATCAAAGGGACAAAGTAATCCTCAAGCCCCTAGGGACTCAAGTCTTTGTCAACCCCAAGCTTACAATAAGAGAGACATCAGTAGAAAAAAGAGAGAAGATGGTGTGATTACCTCATCCAATGAGAACCTTGTTATCTTTTTAGTTTATACTAAAGTGATAAATTGACAGGTGTTTTGCATTGAGGTTTGAACTTAAAAGTTGTTGTTTTAAGTTGTAGAATGATAAAAATTTAGAAAAGATAAAGGTACATGTACATCAGTATAATTGTAAAATTCAAAATGCTAGCATTAAGGTACACTTATTTATACTAGTATTCAAATTTTGAGCACTATTCAGATTTTTTGAAGAAAATAGAAAAAGTGAAAGATATGTTTGCATTTTAGACCATAAAAGTACAGCTTTAAATTAACCACACAAGCAGTGGTTCCTCTTAAAAAAATAAATGGAAAGTACTTTTGCAAAGATATACAATGAAAAATTCATATGAGGCCACACATCCCGTGGCAATAGGTTAATGCAGGTATGCATTTCAGTCTTAATTGAATGCATAAATTAAAGGACAAACTACATTTATGTAAATGCAAGGAAAGGAGAAAAAGAAGACAGGTTAGGCCCCCCCATTGCCTAGTGATTTTGTGGAGGGTTGAACAGGGCTGCATCTTTGGTTCTGCATCCTGAGGTATTCCAAGTTATCCTGCAAAAGAAGAGTGCGAAAGTGGGGCCAGTTCATACAAACTGAGCAATGGAAAGGGACTAAACTATCATTCTAGCTATCTACTTGATTGCATTTACAAAAATGTAAACTAGAAAGCATTAATGGAGCTGATGAAAGAATGATCACACCATAGAAAAACACTTTATTTCTTAACATTGTTTGCTTCATGTGTAGATTTAGGTACGAAGGCTAAGTAAGTTGTTGAAAGGATGTGCATACATTTTACGCATGAAACTTTCTGACTGAAGCTATGGAGAGGTGAAGACATGAAGACCAGTGGACTAGAGGAGGCTGTTGAGGGGGCATGCATAAGTTTCAGGCATGGGACCTTCTGGCCAAATCATGAAGCTGTAGAAGGCATGCTATTGAAGGGACATGACTTTCGTCATGAAACCTTCCAGCCAATAAATCAAGGTTACAAGTGTTACAAAGAGATTGTTCATTTCATTCTGTGATGGAACACAATTGGAAAAGTGAAAATAAAGTGATTTTCATGACTTGGATAAGACTTATGGGAGTCATGAGCCCGTGCTCAAACCCCATGAGTGATAGTTCAATATGCTGAGAAAGGTGAAGACTTCAATGATTATCAAATGCTAAGAACATGAAGAACATAATTACAAATCAATAGTGAGATTAGTAGGGAAGATAAATTTCAAAACAAAATAATTTTTATGTTGTTTCAGCCTGGTATGCATTCACAGAGATGTCACTTACATCATATCAGGTTAAGATAGTATGTGTGTAAGTTTTATTCACTGTTTGGTATCAGTTAAATTTTCTATTCTAAATGACTAATATTTTTGAAAATGAAGATGAGAATAGTTTATGGCATGTTTATAGTTCAATAAAATATTCATAATGAACATTAGTAAGTCCTAGGCATGTTGGTTGTAATCAGTTATAGCAAGGAAGGAAGAAAGATACATTTATATAATAGCATAATAAACCATGACAGCCATGCTGTGTTTCACGAGAATGTTATTTCATAAAGTTTGTTTTAGTTATATGAATACTTTAAGAGGATAGAAATGCTGTAGGAACATTTTATCAATGGGATAACAGTGACAGGATAGTAATAGGCCAATACTGAATAAGAATAAAAGACAATCAAGGTATATCTCAAAGCATTATTAATGATAAAAAGAGAATAATGGTCAAGTAGCAGAGTGTAAATTCAGAGTTTAAGCAAAATAGAACTGAGCATTATCTATATATTCAAGCATTCAACTAACTTACATTCATTAACAATGAGCATCACGAAACAGAAAATTAATTTTCTGAGATAAAAGATAGTAGGATTCATCTATAATTTTTAATTACAATATCAGGGAATAATATCAAAGTGTTGTTTACAGCAAACAAACAAAGAAGCAGGTGGAGATATCAATTTGATCTTTGTGTGTAGTGAAAAAATCATCAAATATGGAGAGTTTTTAACAAAGAAATTTGCCTTTTACACATGCTTCTTTGCATACAGCTGCAAGTGGAAGAGTTGGTAAATCAAAGTTTAAGAAATTTTGAAAATGGACATTTTCTTTTAAATAAAATTTTGAAAGTTAAATTTTTAGGTGTAATAGGACTTGTGAAACTGGATACTACTCAATTTTTTCAAACGTAAATGGTAAGGATATTAGTCATATGATACAAACAGTGAATCAAAGTGCAAATCATGATGTTTGGTCTACTCAATTTTTTTCAAAAATTCTTGTAACTGGTATTTAAAAATAAAATAAAAATTTAAGGCTCTTGCGGGTTTTATTTTCTAAAGATACCATTAAGAGGGGGATAGTCTCTACCATAGTAAACATGATCAATACAATGAAGTTTCATGGTTTCTTTATAAACATATTTGAGGCTTCTATTGCATATTTTGTTTATAATATCAGTTATACTTGTATGCTTGTTAGGAATAGAAATTCAATCCTTGACCTTGATTATCTTCTCGAGGAGGTTTTAGACCAGGAATATGACGGAACAATAAAAGATACACTTATTACACTAGCTCACTTACAAAAGTTGACTCTATGTGACCATACGACATAGCTGGGATGATTTTTGTTCAAGCAGAGAGTCAGGAAGATGGCTCAGATGAGCCACTTCAGCTGGTTTGATTAATAAGAAGGGGCATTGATAGGAGCAAATTGAACAATGTTATGTATGTCTTGAAGGATAGGACAAGGTTTTCAAGCAACAATATGTATGTCTTGAAGGATAGCACAAGGGTTTCAAGCAACAAGGAGAAATCAACATGCATTTTTAGTTCAATGAAAGAAATCAACAACAGGAACAAGATGAAAGAAAATAAATAAATAACTAAATACCGAGATCAACACAAATTTGATACATGCTACAACAAGTTTGAATATGGAAAGTAATAAACTTATCTTTATATTATGCCATACATAATGAACAGAGAATCTGAGCTACATATAACAGTGAAGAGAGCCATAAACTTAAGGAGCCTGAGTTTCTTTTATTACTACCCGTTGCCAGTTGGATTATGAGCCCTATTATTGATTCAAGGCTGCGGACAGAGATGAAGGATAAATAAACACAAAGATGCACATATGACCCGTAAATGCCATTAAAAGATAGTAGACTTCAAATAGTAGCTTGAATGTGTCAATGGTGAACTGCAGTGTACAAAATCCATGCCAAAACTCTAGATTTACCATGGTGATTTCCAGTCAAGCAACACTGAACACACAAATCAAATGCAGAAGAAGTTCTTGTAGATGGTGAACAAAACCCTAAGCTCTTCTTCATCTTCAAAGTACGAAAATACCTAAGTATGGTATACAAAAGATGAAATATAAAATGCCCTTTGCCAATTTTTACAAACTTTTGGAGTTCGCAAGACAACAGTGCACAAATGCCTCTTGAAACATGCCATGCATCCATAGTCACATGGCTTTGTAAGGAAATGCCCAGATATTTCGTAAGGTCATGTTGACCATTTAAAAAACCAAGTTTCTAATTATTATGCATGTTAAAATTAGGTATTCCCAAGTGTATTGATTTTATATTTTTTGTTTATATGTTAGGTTTAAAGTTTTTATTTATATTTTTTCCTTCTTTTCAAATCTTTAGTTTTAACTATATATAATATAATATAATATTATTTTAAATTTAATAGATAATTTTATTATCTATTTGACTTAAATAATATTATATTCTAATGTTTATGGTT
Source organism: Chamaecyparis obtusa (assembly GCA_027943335.1). Lineage (NCBI taxonomy): Eukaryota > Viridiplantae > Streptophyta > Pinopsida > Cupressales > Cupressaceae > Chamaecyparis > Chamaecyparis obtusa. Next base: position 467,883 of record BSBK01001552.1, on the reverse strand, counting down.
AAAACTAAAGTTCGACAACTATACTCATTACATTTAATATTAAATAAAAAATGGACTTATAGTTAATGTTAAATATATTTGATAGAATTACATTAATTCTATTTTTATATGTTGAGTATAAATCTATTGTTTATTTATTATTAAATATAATGAGTATAGTTGGGAAAAATATAAATAAAACTTTTTACAGAATATATTAATGAATATATATATAGTCAAAATAGTGTTTGGGGTCATCATTTCTGGTAAAGGAGGAGCTCTTTCAGTTTTGTTCAGTTGTGGAGGCAGATTAGGGGTTGTTGACAACATCTTGGAGTCATTTGGGGGTATTTTTTGAGTTCTCTATCAGATAGTATCAGTTGAGAGGCCTTTTGGAACAGTTTACTCTCAGTTTTTGATAGTTACACTCCTGACTTGGTGGGATTTTTGTTCATATCCAACCCACATGAAATATGCATGATTTTTGGAGATATGGAGCAGTTTTGAGGGGATTTTGAGTGGCAGTCCAGTTACACATGACTTGAGGGAGTTCAAGGGCCACTTAGACTACATTTTTTATAGTTTGACTCCTCATTTTAGAGGGATTTTTCATGCATCCAAGTTAGGGTTTTGAAACTCTATTTATTGTATTTTCACCTCATTTTTAAGGGGTTCAGATTTTTTTGGAAAAAAAGGTGTTAAGTGAGAATATTGTTTCTTCACCATTTTTCCTATTATTTTGTAGCCATTTTTGCAGAGTTTTGAGGATTACAAAGTTAGGCATGTTATTTGCATATGTCTTTCTGAATATCTATTTTGGAGCCTTTCAAATTTTCTGCATCCAAGTGTTGTCTCTTTCAAGTTATAGATTAGTGAATTATTCTAATTCCTTCTCTAAATTGTAAAGAATTTAACCTTTTGCAGAGTTGGCCTATTTGTCGATTAAATTCTCATTATCAGTGGTATTGAACCCTAATTTTGAGTTCTAAATCATCCTAGGTATTGAAAAGTGTTTTCAATTGTAGAATTTAGTAATATGTGTCTGATAGGTACAAATTTGTGATTTTGAGGAAATCTGCACTCATTTTGGTGTATCACCTATTAGTTAGGTTTTATCTTAGTTATTTTTCTATCATTTTCTCCAAATTTGATTTTTTAGTATTAGGTGATATTCCAAATCTAAAGGAACCGGCCTAGAATCCAGAGATTCATTCTCTTTTCCACCAATGAGAATGTTTTCATGTTTCAATAGGATAGCTAGATTCCGCATCAAGCTATAGGTGCAATCCTGACTAACAATAGTTTTTGGAACGCCTGGTGGGACATGAACTATTTCTCAGTTCCTTGATTCACAAGTTTTTATTGTTGTTTTGGTGTGAGCAACAGTATTATAGCTTTTTAAGAAGGCATTTTATCAACACCTGGTAACTCTATTTTTGAAGGTTTCTTACATAATTAGTTGCAGATTTGAGTGTTTATTTTAATGAGCAGAATTCCAACAAGATCAAACAAAGAGGGTTTTGAGTACTAAGAATTGCAGCCCGGTACAAGGGTAGGAAGATCAGCCAGAAGAGGAAGGACATCACAAGATCAAAGAGGTAGATCTTCTCTATTTAATTCTAATTTTTCATCATTTGATAATCCCATTTTTGAAGATCAGGTTGCAAATCTGGATGAACCTGAGGTGTTAATTGAAGATATCAGTTTTCCAGAAGATTTGAGTGCTCCTAATAATTCTGGATCAGAATTACCAAGTTTTGAAGACTTACCAAGGGATAATTTTGTTTTGGAGCATCTACAAGTGGTACTACAACAACTCCTCAAAGTTTGAAAACATACCAAAGGAAGGTAGTTCATTCTACTCAGCCTTCTATTACACCTGCAATTCAACAACAAGCACCACCAGCTCATCAAATGGGCCAAAATTTGCTATTCATAGCTTTTAACACTGGCAATCCTTTACAAATTGCTGTTCATCATGATATTCCTCTGGCAATGTTAAAAGGTTTGCCTTATTTTACTGGTGAAAATCATGTTTAGCTATTGAGCATATTAAGGATGTGGCCACTCTTTGTGGATTACATCAAGTCACACATGATGACATGAAATTAAAACTGCTAGTAGCCTCGTTGAAAGGTAAAGCTTTGATTTGGTTTAGAAGTCTGCCTATTAATTCAATTGCTATGTGGGATGCTTTGGAGACTATTTTGATTAGCAAATTTGAAGACAAGTCTGATAATCTCTCACTGGTTGAGTAGTTGACTACAATTAAAAGGCATCCAAATGAGCATATTTCTAATTTTAATTTTCATTTTTAGCAAACTTGGGATAGAATTCCAGCATCTGTTAAACCTTCTAATGATTATGCATTTTTATTTTATTTGAAGGCTTTTAACAATGATGTTTTAGTGATGATTCAGTCCATGGGTGGACGTACCCTGCCAAATGCATTTGATATTGTTGTTAGAGTTGAGAACTGCTTGATACAAGCTGGTAAGTTATCTCCTAGACCTCCCATGCCTTATTTTGTAGAGGTACAACTAGTTGTACCAGCTATAGTTCCACCAATAGCAGTTGTACCACCTATGCCAACATTACCAGTATTTAATATGCAAGTTGCAGTAGAAGAGCATGCTACCACAACTCCTTTTAGAGAGCTAAAAGAGCAGAATCTAGAGTTAAAGGACAAAAGTGACAATATTTTGAGAATGCTGCAAACTTATGGTAATGAGATCATGAACTTGAAGAGGCAACAAGGTCAATATAATAGACCTCCTCAAGCTTCTTATTAGCAAAATAGACAATCTAATCAAGCTTCCGGTTGAAATTAGTCACATCAAGCTCAAGGACATCAAATGAATTATAGTCAGAGGACTAATCAGCCTTATAATTATGCAACTCCTAGTACTTCCAAAGAGTTGGTAGTTGTTCCTCAGAATAAATATGCACAAGAGGAGGAGTGGTGTAATACTTGTAATGCAAGCCATTTTTGGCTTGATTGTCCTCATGCGCTTGAAGTTAGGAGGTAGGATGTTTTAAATGGTTAATTGACTAATGTACAAGGAGATGCATAGAATCAACAAGTACAACCACAAGGTAATCTAGATGTTACTTTAATGAATTTTAATGCTGATGAGACTATTTTAGCAACTAATTTTGATCAAAATCAAGTATGGAGACCTGTAGCAGTAGGTACAAGATCCAAAACTAAGGCTGTAAATGAACAACAAGAAGCTGATAAGGTACAACATCTTGCTGTTATTTCACAACAGCAAATATTGAAGGGCAAACAACAGCAAAATCAAGCCCAAGATGGACCTTCTCAGCCAATACAAGCATCAAAAGAGCTGACTATTCCAAAACAACAACAAAAGGTTAGTGTTCAAAACTTCAATATTGTTGATCACTTAAAGAAGACACATGTTCCTATTTCTATTTGGGAAGTTTTAGCACTTCCAGGTCAAAAGGATATGCTATAGGAAGCATTACAAGCACTAACATTATCAGATGACGCTTTAAAACAACAAACTCCTAAGGTGTTAATGGATGGAAATGAGATTTTGAACCAGCAAACACCCAAGTTGATAAATCCACCACCTTTTTATATCACTGTTATAATAGGACATAATTTAGTACATAATTGTATGATTGATTCAGGTGCTTCTAGCTCAGTTATGCCTAAGAAAATTGTAGACCAGCTAGGCCTTGAATATGAGCTAATTGAAAAAGGGGTTGTTCAGCTTGATGGTACAGTAGTAGATACTGTTAGAGTTATTAGAAATCTAGATTTAACAATGCATGCTTGTCCTAGTTTTTCAGTACCTATGGACATCTTTATTATAGACTTACCTCCTAATTTCTCTATTTGTTTATCATGAGATTTCATTGCCAAAATATGAGGGTATTTGTCTGCGGATTGGTCTCATATGCTATTTCGTACTAGGTATGGTACAAAGGTTACTATTCCTTATGAGCCTATTGTGAAATTTTGTATTGAGCCATATGTCAGTTTTTCTAAAAATGGGACAACAATAGTAATTTTTGATCAAGAAGAAATTAATACTATTCATGAGTCACGAACACAGGTTGAACAAATTCTTGATATTTTATTAGACACATGGGCTACTAAGAATGTGAAAATTTTTGATGCACAGATTGAGGAACCAAGCTTGGGTAACTATGTTATTAATGAAGTTACTGATTTTATACCAACTGTCATAAAAAGTACAGATTTAGAGTAGCAAACTGGTGTTGTTTGGAAGTTGTTTTTTGATGGCTCTTGCAACAAACTAGGTGCTGGAGGTGGTTGCATGATGGTTTCACCAGAAAATCAAAGGTATTATGCTTCTTTCAGATTCACATTTAGTTGCACAAACAATGTGGCTGAATATGAAGCCCTCATTAATGGATTAAAGTGGGCAATTAAAAAAGGAATTAGCTGTTTGCAAGTATATGGTGATTCTGAATTGATTGTAAACCAAGTTAGGAATGTTCATACAACAAAGAACAATTTGTTAAGATATTATGAACATGTTGTATGGGACTTGATTGAAGGTTTTGAAGCCTTTAATTTACAATCTATTCCTAGAAATCAAAACAAGCATGCTGATAGGCTTGCTTTTGTTGGAGCCCAATATGATATCCCAACAGAAATTAGCAACACTAAGGGAATGAATTATGTTAAAGTTATTGTCAGACTTGTTGTACCTAATAATGCAGATAGTTGGTAGGTTTTTGAATCTGACCAACACATTGTGAATTTTTTGAGAGAGGAGGCTAAGTTTTCACAGTCAAATCAAAAAAAATTGCAGGAACAATATGAAGAATAGATTATCCAGCTAAGGAAAAACAAAATGCCTAAAGGTCTTGTGACCTTAGAGTCTATGTTTGGTACCAATGATGAGTTCAAAAAGGACAAATCTAGCTTATAGATCAAGGAAGAACATTACGAGGAAATTTTTGTTTCAGAGGATAAAGTGTTGAAAGTTGGCAAGGTATGTACACCTGAAGAATGTCAAACCTTTGTCAATTTATGCAATGAGTTTCATGATATAATTGCATGGAATTATTTAGATCTGAAGGGATTTGATCCCAATATTTCCTAGCATACAATAGAATTAGAACCAGGGGCTAAACCCATTAGACAAAAATAGAGGCCTGCAAATCCCAAGCTGGAACCCCTCATGATTAAAGAGTTGAATAAGTTAATTGAAAGTAACATCATTTTTCCAATTAAGTATACTTCACGGGTGTCAAATCTGGTTCCTGTTAGGAAAAAGAATGGAGAAATTAGACTTTGTGTTGATTTCCATGACTTGAACAAGGCTTCATTGAAAGACAAGCATCCTTTGCCTTCAATGGAACAAATCTTGTAGGTTGTTTCAGGTTCAGAGCGGTTTTCATTGCTGGATAGTTTTTCTGGTTACAACCAGATTTTGGTGAAGGAAGAAGATAGATTTAAAACAACATTCACGACCAAATGGGGAACCATGGCATATCAAAAGATGCCATTTGGTCTATCTAATGCTGGTGCAACATTTCAGAAAGCCATGGACAAGGCTTTCATTAATCTGATGTATAGGTTTGTGCTAGTTTACTTGGATGACATTACTGTTTTCTCTAAAAATGTAGCAGATCACTTTAAACATTTAAAGATAATCTTTGAGAGATGTAGGGAATACGATATTTCTTTAAATCCTAAGAAAAGCATATTCACTATTCATGAAGGTAAGCTGCTAGGTTTTATTGTTTCAAAGGAAGGAATTACAATTGAGCCCGAAAGAGTAAGTGCTATTCTAGCATTACCTCTTCCTCTTCAAAAAAAGGGTCTTCAAATATTTTTAGGGAGAATTAACTTTTTTAGAAGATTCATCTCTGATATTGCAGATCTATTAATGCCACTTATAGCCATGCTTAAGAAGAATATCACTTTTAAATGGACCAAAGAAGGTAAACTCAGTTTTGAACTGATTAAGGAAACATTATCTACAACCCCTACTTTGTTAAGTCTTGATTTTTCTAAGGATTTCATTCTGTATGCATATGGGAATGTAGATAGTATTGCTACCATGTTAGTTCAGAAGAATGATTCAGGATATGAGCAGCCAATAGCATTTTTTAGTCAAGGGTTAAAAGATTATGAATTGCATTATCCTTTCATTGAGAAACATGTTCTTACTGTGATTAGAAGTCTAAAAAAATTCAGACATATGCTTTATAGCAACAAGATAAATCTGATGGTTGCACATCCTTCTGTCAAGGAATTTTTATTAAATAAGGATTTTAACACCAAGAGAGCAGGCTGGATTACAAAAGAAATGGAATATGACATTGATATTAAAGTTACAAAGCTAATAAGGGGTAAAGGCCTATGTGAACAACTAGCTAGAAATGGAGATAATACTCCAAATGATGATACTGAGGTAATTTTGGCTTTATAAGACCCTGACCAGCTTGCTGTCCCAAATTTGCAGAATGATTGCGTGAAAGAAATGATTGATTTCTTGAAAATAGGATGATGTCTTGAAGGTTTGGATAGATAAAAAAGAAGATATTTTAGATTATAGTCAATTCCTTATTTCTTATTGAATAATGTGATGTATAGAAGGGATTATAATGGCGTATTGTTGAGATGTATAAGTGGGGATCAAACTGACAAAGTGTTACAGGAATTCCATGATGGACCAGCAGGTGGACATTTTGCAGCAAGGACAACAACATTAAAGATTTTGAAAGCTGGATATTTTTGGCCAAATTTGTACAAGGATGCCTTCATTTGGGTAAGGAGGTGTTTAAAATGTGCTATTTTCTCAAACAAGAAAAGGTTAGTAGCTTTACCTCTTAGTCCAATTCAAATTGAACAACCTTTTGCTAAGTGGGGTTTAGATTTTATTGGTCCTATAAAACCATTATCAAGTTTAGGTCACAAGTATATATTAACAACAACATATTATTTTACTAAGTGGACTGAAGCTATTGCATTAAAAGATGCCAATGAAACTTCAGTTCTAAATTTTTATGAAGATCTTCTTGCAAGTTTTGGTGCACATGAATCCATTATTTCTGACAATGCCTTGGCATTTTTAGGCACAAGAATTTTTGATTGGGCAGTTAAAAATAATGTGTATCTTAGTACCTCGTCCAATTATTACCCATAGGGTAATGGACAAGTAGAATCAACAAACAAAAATCTGATTCGCATTATCAAGAGGACTATTGAAGACAATCGGTGAGTTTGGAATAGCAAGCTAAAACATGCCTAATGGGCTGATAAGATCACCCCAAAGCGCTCAATAGGTAACTCACCATACATGCTGGTTTATGGTAGAGAGGCAAGATTGCCAATTTTAGTTGAGTTTCCAAGTTTGAGCCTAATCAAGGAATTAGACCTGCTGGACCAGCAGCCTATGGAGGTAAGATTGGCTGAATTAATAGAGTTGGAAGAGACTAGAAAGAGATCTTTTTAGAAGTTGAAGGAACATCATGATCAAATGAAGAAGACATTTGATAGAAAAGTTGTTGCAAGAGTCTTAAAAGAAGGTGATTTAGTGCTTAAATGGGATGATTTGAAGAGAAGACCTAGCAAACATTCAAATTTTGATGCCATTTGGAATGGTCCATATGTGATTATAGGATGCAAGGCTCATAACACTTTTCAGCTCTCAACTATGGAAGGAGAAGAATTGCCAATCCTAGTTAATGGGATTCATCTCAAACATTGTTTTTGAGGTGAGTTAAATCAAAATAAGTGCTTTGCACATAGATTGTTTGCTTTTAGTTAGTTGCAGTTAGTTGTTAGTCACAAAAAATAAACATGTTTCTCTAGTGCATCATACCTAATAAGTGAGTGCCCATCATAATAGAGCTGAGCTGTAACTTAATGCTCTACATCATGGGATACAAAATATTTTTCTATCATGCACTGCAACAAAAGGTTTATTTTCTATTTTTTATTTTCCTCTAAGTGCATCACGCACATTTTCCAATTTTTTGAAGGCTGCAAGTTATACAAGTTCATGGTAGAACTGTTTAGAAATGTATACATCAATCCTAAAGTGAAACATTGGATTTTCCAAGGTTTCACATCAGGCGTAATGGCCACACTCCAAAATAGGTCATCCATGACCTTTTCCTAATAGCTTGCAGACTTCAGAAGAGAAGATAAATTTTTTAGGAGAAAGTACATAAATTAGAAAATAGACTCAATTTTGTTTTCTACCTCATACTGGTTGCAAACAACTAGTATGAGGTATTTGGATTCAGTTTTAGTTTTTAGTTTTCCAGTTGGGTGGTGTGTTTAAGTTTTCAACATTTTCCCAAGTTTTCTAGAGTTTGAAAAGGTTCAGCTTTAACAAGGTTTAATACTTAGTGCCCAATGGATTACAAAAGGCAGCTAGTCTATTTTGTTTAGCAGGCAAAAAACCCCTAAGAGGTTGCCAAAAAATGTTATCATTTTAGTTTATACTAAAGTGATAAATTGACAGGTGTTTTGCATTGAGGTTTGAACTTAAAAATTACTATTTTAAGTTGTAGAATGATAAAAATTTAGAAAAGATAAAGGTACATGTACAATAGTATAATTATAAAATTCAAAATGCTGGCATTAAGGTACACTTATTTATACTAGTATTCAGATTTTGAGCACTATTCAATTTTTTTGAAGAAAATAGAAAAAGTGAAAGATATGTTTGCATTTTAGACCATAAAAGTACAGCTTTAAATTAACCACACAAGCAGTGGTTCCTCTTAAAAATATAAATGGAAAGTACTTTTGCAAATATATATAATGAAAAATTCATATGAGGCCACACATCCCGTGGCAATAGGTTAATGCAGGCATGCATTTCAGTCTTAATTGAATGCAGAAATTAAAGGACAAACTACATTTATGTAAATGCAAGGAAAGGAGAAAAAGAAGATAGGTTAGCCCCCCCCATTGCCTGGTGTTTCTATGGAGGGTTGAACATGGCTGCTTCTTTGGTTTTGCATCCTGAGGTATTCCAAGTTATCCTACAAAAGAAGCGTGCGAAAGTGGGGTCAGTTCATACGAACTGAGCAATGGAAAGGGACTAAACTATCATTCTAGCTATCTACTTGATTGCATTTACAAAAATGTAAACCAGAAAGCATTAATGGAGCTGATGAAAGAATGATCACATCACAAAAAAACACTTTATTTCTTAACATTGTTTGCTTCATGTGCAGATTTAGGTATGAAGACTAAGTAAGTTGTTGAAAGGATGTGCATACATTTTACGCATGAAACTATCTGATTGAAGCTATGGAGAGGTGAAGAAATGAAGATCGATGGACTAGAGGAGGTTGTTGAGGGGGCATGCATAAGTTTTAGGCATGGGACCTTCTGGCCAAATCATGAAGCTGTAGAAGGTAGGCTATTGAAGGGACATGACTTTCATCATGAAACCTTCCAGCCAATAAATCAAGGTTACAAGTGTTACAAAGAGATTGTTCATTTCATTCTGTGATGAAACACAACTAGAAAAGTGAAAATAAAGTGAGTTTCATGACTTGGATATGACTTATGGGAGTCACGAGCCCGTGCTTGAACCCCATGAGTGATAGTTCAATATGCTGAGAAATGTGAAGACTTCAATGATTATCAAATGCTAAGAACAGGATGAACAAAATTACAAATCAACAGTGAGATAAGTATGCAAGATACATTTCAAAACAAAATAATTTTTATGCTGTTTCAGCCTAGTATGCATTCACAGAGATGTCACTTACATCATATCAGGTTAAGATAGTATGCATGTAAGTTTTATTCACTGTTTGGTATCAGTTAGATTTTCTATTCTAAATGACTAATATTTCTGAAAATGAAGATGAAAATAGTTTATGGCATGTTTATAGTTCAATAAAATATTCATAGTGAACATCAGTAAGTCCTAGGCATGTTGGTTGTAATTAGTTACAACAAGGAAGGAAGAAAGATACATTTATATAATAGCATGATAAACCATGACAGCCATGCTGTGTTTCAGGAGAATGTTATTTCATAAAGTTTGTTTCAATTATATGAATACTTTAAGAGGATAGAAATGCTGTAGGAACATTTTATCAACAGGATAATAGTGACATGATAGGAATAGGCCAATACTAAATAAGAATAAAAGACAATCAAGGTATATCTCAAAGCATTATTAATGATAAATAGAGAATAATGGTCAAGTAGCAGAGTGTAGATGCATAGTTTAAGAAAAATAGAACTGAGCATTATCTATATATTCAAGCATTCAGCTAACTTACATTCATTAATAGTGAGCATCATGAAACAAAAAATTAATTTTCTGAGATAAAAGAGAGTAGGATTCAACTATATTTTTTTATTACAATATCAGAGAATAATATCAAAGTGTTGTTTATAGAAAACAAATAAAGAAGCAGGTGGAGATATCAATTTGATCTTTGTGTGTAGTGATAAATCATCAAATATGGAGAGTCTTTAACAAAGAAATTTGTCTTTTACACATGCTTCTTTGCATACAGTTGCAAGTGGAAGAGTTGGTAAATCAAAGTTTAAGAAATTTTGAAAATGGACATTTTCTTTTAAATAAAATTTTGAAAGTTAAATTTTCAGGTGTAATAGGACTTGTGAAACTGGATACTACTCAATTTTTTCAAACATAAATGGTAAGGATATCAGTCAGATGATACAAACAGTGAATCAAAGTGCAAATCATGATATTTGGTCTACTCAATTTTTTTCAAAAATTCTTGTAACTGGTATTTAAAAAATAAATAAATATTTAAGGCTCCTCCAGGTTTTATTTTCTAAAGATACCATTAAGAGGTGGATAGTCTCTACCATAGTAAATAGGATCAATACAATGAAGTTTCATGGTTTCTTTATAAACATATTTGAGGCTGCTATTGTGTATTTTGTTTATAATATCAGTTATACTTGTATGCCTGTTAGGAATAGAAATTCAATCCTTGACCTTGATTATCTTCTCACGGAGGTTTTAGACCAGGAATATGATGCAACAATAAAACATACACTTATTACACCATCTCACTTACAAAATTTAACTCTATGTGACCATACGACATAGCTGGGCTAATTGTTGTTCAAGCAGAGCGTTAGGAAGATGGCTCAGATGAGCTGCTTCAGCTAGTTTGATTAATAAGAAGTGACATTGAGAGAAGTAAACTGAACAATGTTATGTATGTCTTGAAGGATAGCACAAGGGTTTCAAGCAACAAGGAGAAATCAACATGCATTTTTAGTTCAACGGAAGAAATCAACTACAGGAACAAGATGAAAGAAAATAAATAAATAAATAAATACCCAAATCAACACAAATTTGATACATGCTATAGTAGGTTCAAATATGGAAAGTAATAAACTTATCTTTAGTTTATGTCGTGCATAATGAGTAGAGAATCCGAGCTACATATAACAGTGAAGAGAGCCATAAACTTAAGGAGCCTGAGTTTCTTTTATTACTATCCACTGCCAGTTGGATTCTGAGCCCTATTATTGATTCAAGGCCGCGGATAGAGATGAAGGATAAATAAACACAGAGATGCACATATGACCCGTAAATGCCATTAAAAGATAGTAGACTTTGAATAGCAACTCGAATGTGTCAATGGTGAGCTGCAGTGTACAAAACCCATGCCAAAAATCCAGATTTACCATGGTGATTTCTAGTCAAGCAACACTGAACACACAAATCAAATGCAGAAGAAGTTCTTGCAGATGGTGGCCAAAACCCTAAGCTCTTCTTCATCTTCAAAGTATGAAAATACCTAAGTATGGTATACAAAAGATGAAATATAAAATGCCCTTTGCCAATTTTTACAAACTTTTGGAGTCCGCAAGACAATAGTGCACATATGACTCTTGAAACATGCCATGCATCCATAGTCACATGACTTTGTAAGGAAATGCCCAGATATTTCGTAAGGTCACGTTGACCATTTAAAAAACCAAGTTTCTAATTATTATGCATTTTAAAATTAGGTATTCCCTAGTGTATTGATTTTATATTTTTTGTTTATATGTTAGGTTTAAAGTTTTTATTTATATTTTTTCCTTCTTTTCAAATCTTTAGTTTTAACTATATATAATATAATATAATATTATTTTAAATTTAATAGATAATGTTATTATCTATTTGACTTAAATAATATTATATTCTAATGTTTATGGTTAAAACTAAAGTTCGACAGCTATACTTATTATATTTAATATTAAATAAAAAATGGACTTATAGTTAATGTTAAATATATTTGATAGAATTACATTAATTCTATTTTTATATGTTGAGTATAAATCTATTGTTTATTTATTATTAAATATAATGAGTATAGTTGGGAAAAATATAAATAATTTTTTTTACAGAATATATTAATGAATAAATATATAGTCAAAATGGTGTTTGGGGTCATCATTTCTGGTAAAGGAGGAGCTCTTTCAGTTTTGTTCAGTTGTGGAGGTAGATTAGGGGCTGTTGACAACATCTTGGAGTCATTTGGGGGTGATTTTTTGAGTTCTCTATTAGATAGTATCAGTTGAGAGGCCTTTTGGAACAATTTACTCTCAGTTTCTGACAGTTACACTCCTGATTTGGTGGGATTTTTGTTCATATCTGACCCACATGAAATATGCATGATTTTTGGAGATGTGGAGCAGTTTTGAGGGGATTTTGAGTGGTAGTCCAGATACACATGACTTGAGGGAGTTTAAGGGCCACTTAGACTACATTTTTTACAGTTTGACTCCTCATTTCAGAGGGATTTTTCATGCATCTGATTTAGGGTCTTGAAATTTTATTTATTGTATTGTCACCTCATTTTTAAGGGGTTCAATTTTTTTGTGAAAAAAGGTGTTAAGTGAGAATATTATTTCTTCACCATTTTTCCTATTATTTTGTAGCCATTTTTGTAGAGTTTTGAGGATTATAAAGCTGGGCCTGTTATTTGCATATGTCTTTCTGAATATCTATTTTGGAGCCTTTCAAATTTTCTGCATCCAATTGTTGTCTCTTTCAAGTTATAGATTAGTGAATTATTCTAATTCCTTCTCTAAATTGTAAAGAATTTAACCTTTTGCAGACTTGGCCTGTTTGTTGATTGAATTCTCATTATCAGTGGTATTGAACCCTAATTTTGAGTTCTAAATCATCCTAGGTATTGAAAAGTGTTTTCAATTGAAAAATTTAGTAATATGTGTCTGATAGGTACAAATTTATGATTTTGAGGAAATCTGCACTCATTTTGGTGTATCACCTATTAGTTAGGTTTTATCTTAGTTATTTTTCTATCATTTTCTCCAAATTTGATTTTTTAGTATTAGGTGATATTCCAAATCTAAAGGAATCGGCCTAGAATTCAGAGATTCATTCTCTTTTCCACCAATGAGAACGTTTCCATGTTTCAACAAGATAGCTAGATTCTGCATCAAGCTATAGGTGCAATCTTGATTGACAACAAACCTATGTCCCATTGTGAATCATACAAGGAAATAGTGGAACTGGAAAGATGGAGTTGAACTACCTAGTGAATGTGGCCACTCACTAGTCAACCCATCAAGGATTCACCCTTAGGAATATTCTATTCCAAAAGAGCAAAGCCAAAACAAGAGAGATCTAGTCTTAAGGACACCTTTTGACCTTAAGGGATCAAAATTTTGTAAATTGAAATTGGAGGGATCAAGAGATCCTATAAGGTAAAAATCCATGCTTTAAGGATTAGTCTCTAATCCATAAAGGGAGAAAAAAAAAGTTTTTAATTTTGAAAAATATTTTGGAAGTGCATGTGTGCAAAAAGTGAGCAGACTGTATGCCCCCACATTAAAGTCATTGCTAAAACTTTAACAAGAGAAATGGCTTGAATGGAAACATAAACAACTCCACTGATTATGTTTCCACTACGAGATGCCCCCTAGCGAAGAAAAATCAAGAGAAATACCACATAAAAATACAGAGAACACATAAGGGATCCACCTACCATGGGGTCAGTATGATCATAAGATTATATATATATATATATATATATATATATATATATATATATATATATATATATATATATATATATATATATATATATATATATATATATATATATATATATATATATATATATATATATATATATATATATATATATATATATATATATATATATAATATTATTGCAAATGAATTGACATCATTCCCCAAAGAAAGTAGAACTACAATCACAATGCAGGAAATAAAATGCAAGAGTTACGAAGAAGAGTCTTTTTGGATCACAACATGGAGACCAAAAAGAATTAGTGCTACCAAGTCCAAAATCCAAGCACAGGTACAACATAACATAAAAAAAAAAATATAGAAGAATAGAGATACATATAGAGGAATAGTACAATAGGTTTGATTCCTTTATCACCTTGTATCAACAAAGTAATAAGGGTCGTATACAAGAATCTAATAAAAAATTAGCAAACACATTATGGGAGAAACACAATACAATAAGAAAACACACAAAAAGCTACCATGTTGGAGAAGCCAATTAAGCACATCACCTACTCTCCCCATCTTGGTCTATATCATTTAAGGAAGGTGGGAAAATCACAAGAGGGACTATATCCAACATAGTAGGAATAGCCAGTTCCAAACAAGGATCCTCTTGAGAATCGTGATGTTTGATACTAGGTGTAATTATCAATTGTGTTGAAAGCATATTAGGTAAATTAGTATCAATGTCAATAGTCTCATATTCATCATTAGCATCATTAGGATCATCAAGATTTTCTTCTTCATCAAGATTAATTGAAATAGAATCTAAGATACAAATAGAATCATCATAATCATTCATCTTAACATCATTATTAACATTAACTTCTTCCAACACATCAAGAATAGGTTAGTCAAAATAAGGCAAATAACTTTGAAGAACAAAGGCATGGGCCTTAGCTTGACCTCGAGGCTTCTTACGACATTCATTGGTAGATCGGTTACATTTTGTCTTGTTTGAAATATGTTGAGAACTAGGAGGAATAACCACTAGTTCCTTCACAGGTTCTATAGGAGGATTAGTAGGATTCTTAGTAGGCTGAAAAGAAATACTAGGAGCTTGATTAACATAACTATAAGCAATAGAAAAAGGAGGTATGTAAGGTGTAGGAAAAATACCATGGTTAAGATCCATTTGGGACATGCTTAACTCAACAATCTTGCGATGTTTATAGGCTTGATATGAGCAAAAAAGGTTATCAGGTCAAGAAGAACATGAATCAGGTAATGAAGGCCAAAATAAGTCAAGGGTAGCACAATCCCTAGGCCTAGAAGGTTGATATAAACTATGATTAATTGTCTTCACTTCTTCATCATGAATGAATTTAATACACTTATGGATAGGAGAAGCAATGGCATGCATGGTATTCAACCAAGGAAAACCAAGCTTAACTTGAAACTGATCAAAAGTAGGGACAACAATGAAGGTAGTGTCCACAACTTTACCACAAAGCTCAATAGGAAAGTTAATAGAACCAAATGATGGATAGAGAAAACCATTACAAGGTTGGATCCACATATTAGATGTATCATAACAATCATGTTGTAAGTTCTTCATAAAAAGTATTTCTTCACTAATGACATTGACTAAGGATGTAGGATCAATAAGACAACCACACGTAGGTATCTTAGAAATCCTAGCATGAATGTAGAGGGGACCATCAGGAGCTTTAATAGTCTTAGAATCATCAAAGGTGATCAAGAGTTCCCTAGGTCTTTTATTCTTTGGTTGTTTTTGAGGTTTAGGTTTTGGTTTTGGTTTAGGCTTAGGCTGAGGTGGAACTTGAAGTTGAGGTTGAGATTGAGGCTAGGATAGAGATATAGGTTGAGACAAAACAACATGCTCCACATGGTTAACAATATGATTGAGATCATCCATCTTTAAATCCTAAACAATATCCATAGAAGATGGTTGAACAATGGTATTAGTATCATGTGTAGGCAAAGGATTTGTATAGATTTGGAGGTTTTGATTAGGATGAGAGATAAATTTTTTCCCACTACCATCAAATTATAAACAAATAAAGCATTATAATTAATTAAGTCTTGAACCTTATGTTTTAGGGAATAACACTTCTCAGTATCATGGCCATTTTGATGATGGTATTGACAAAAGGCTTTAGGATCAAAGGATTTGGATGCCATCATCAAATAAGAGGCAAAGTAATCATATTAGCATTCAACAATTTACTCATAATAGAATGTAAAGATTCATAAAGAGGATTAAACGTACGATTCAAATGAAAAGTAGTAGATGCAGAAGTGGCATTGTTGGATGTAACAACAACTTGATCAACAACTGCATTTTCTTTCTTATTTATCTTGACATAGTTGTTAGGTTTTTGAAACTTGTTGGGATTAGGAGTAGCATCACTCTTATTGACTGGAACAGGAGCCATTGGAGTGTTTCTCTCAAATTGACTCACTTGCAATTGATAATGATGAAGCGCTGCACAAAGTTATTGAAAAGAGGTAAATTCAGTAAGCAAAATCTTATCTCTAATATTCTTTTGTAAATTTGAAATAAACATATTGTGAATATCAATATCAGGAACATGATAAGAAATTTGAGCATACAAATGCTTAAATCTACCAATAAATTTAGTCAATTTTTCTTTAGTATTTTGTTTACAATGCATCAAATCAGTTAAGGACACTTGTGGACCAATGTTCTTTTGGAACTGTTGGATAAATGAATTAGCAAGTTTCATAAAATAATCAATAGAATAAGGAGGCAAGGAACAATACCATTTCAAGGCCTTATCACAAAAAGTTCTAACAAACAACTTGGCTAAAATCCTATGGTCATGAGTATAGTCACTAAAAAGGATTTGAAATGATTTAACATGAGTGATAGGGTCTCCCTTACCATTGTAATTCTCAAGATGAGGCATATCAGCTTGCTGAGGAATAGGAGCACAAATAATGTCTAGGGATAAAGGACTACCCATGTCACATGTAGGAATACTAAACTTAGATTGAGTTAAGGACACAAGTTTTTGTTATAAAGAGGACACAATTTGAGCCATAATAATGATTGTGGAATCATTAGAAGAAATAGGATGCATAGAAACATTAGAAACACTAGGGAAAGTGTAGGAAGTGATAGGACTAGAAGATACAATCGATGGAACACTTGGAACCACAGTTGGAAGAGGGTTGGAATAGGTAAAAATAAAATGATGGTAAGAAGGTTGTGAGGTAGGCAGAGACACTGGTGGAACACTCATAGGAAGATATGGAAGAGATGTAGTCACTAAAGGAATATAAGTAGGAATGCTAGGTAAAGGAACATAATAAGGTTCCACACTAGTGACAAGAGGAGTGAATCCTAGATCTTGAGCTTCTTGAGCTAAAGGTTTGATATTTAAATACACAAGATGGGTGATACCACACAAGATATTAACACCTTGATCACTATCTAGAAGAACTTTATTAAGAGCCTCTATATCTTGAATAGAATCTTGATTATGGTTTTCTTGAATAAGCCAATTTCCCATTTTATCAAGTTCGGTTGAAAGTTTTTGGACTTGTTTAGGAGGAACTCTTAAAGAATCATACTCATCATGAGATGAGTGAGAAGAGTTATGCTCCATAGTAGGATTGGAATCATGAGTGATAAAATTATCATCTGGGATCCTAAGGAAAGGAGAGGAAGAATCAGGATCAAAGGAACCCATAAGTCTGCGACTTCTTCTAATTGAGATATTATAAGTAGGAATAGAGGTAGTAAAGATCATACACCAATGCAATGCAAATGAACTAAATTAGGAAAACACAAGGCATGAACAAATAAATGTTTTTTTATTTTTTCTTTATATAATTTTTTAAATTTATTTTTGAAATGTAAATGCAAACACATAAAAGAAGGCTAATCTAATATACATGCAAGATCTAACATGAAATGTAAATCTAACACCTTAAAAGAAAGAGTTGTCGTAAGAGGGTTCACCAAAATGTAAAGAATAAAAAAATGATTATTGGTTGGTTATTGTTGATGTGTTCACCAACATGTAAATAGTATCCTTTACATATAAAAGAATTGGTGAAGGTAAGATTATCTTCTTAACCCCAAATTTCCAAAGGAAAGATCCAAATTGATTAACCACAAAAAATGGTCAATGCATAAATGAATCAATCGATTAGTAATAAGAAGAAAGAGGAAAACCTTACATTCCATTTTGGAAGAGAGTATTAAAATCTTAATTGAAATGAATTGAAGAAAAATACTAACCTCAAAGTATAGAAAATCTGGAAATTACTATTTTTTGGTGTCTATACTAAGTTTTAGGAAATTTTGCAACCAGATTTGGAACATAAACACATAGATGGAGAAAACCCATAAATCTTTTTCATTTTTGAGCTAGGTCAACCGTGACCCAAGTATAGGGGTGCAATCATGCCCCTTTATGTCAACCTTGACCTGCACTACTTCGATGGAAATTCTATTCGCAGATCTCGAAAGTTTTCTGAAAAGGGTATCTGAATCTATTCTATAATTTGTTGTTCCATACCTACACCTGCAAGAAAAATGGTTTTTTTTTTTGGATGAGGGGTTTGCCTTGGTCAAACCTTGGCTTTGAAATTAACCTTGAAATAGAATTGAAATTGCAGTAATAAACAAAGTAAATAAAACAATTCACCTTGCTTATGTTGAAACCCTTGTGGAGGATTCGAATACTTGAATCCACAAGTATGGATGCTCCAAATGGATGTATAATTGTAGGATGTAGGATGTCTCAAATCAATTTCCTTTAGATCTTCAACCCTAATCTCGAATGGATCTTGGAATAGGAAGAATCTTGAACGAATATGGATGGAGAAATCTTCAATAAGAGGGCTCCATAGAGCTTGAATCCTTCAATGGCTACCAATAGATCTCCTTGATGAATTGAATGCTTGAATGCTCACTTTGATCAATTATGCATAGATGATCTTCCCTTTTCTTTCCTTCTCTTTTCCTTCCTTAAAATGAGAGGAGAAGGCTTCCATATATACTAGTATAATAAATCAACTTCTAGAGAGGCCGACATATGAGAAATAAATTCCCATTAGGCTCATACCCTTAGAAGTGGACCTATATTAAATGTATTTTAAGAGTCACCATTTTGAAGCCCGAAGCAATCGACCCAGAAGTAGGAAATAATTCTTTCCAAACTCTGACATCTGGAAATATTTGGAATTTGAATTGACCCTAGGTTAGGGTCAAGGTCGACCTTGACCTAGAAGGTTGACCTTGACCCTGAGGTCAAGAACCTCAAAATATCAGAGTAAGATACCAAAAATAGGTAGGAAAGAAGTGGAAAATAGGACAAGATAGGGGAAAAAACAAATCCAAGTCAAAGACCCATTCAAGGCATTTGACATGACCCCAAACCACTTACTTGGAGGGCTAAACTAGTCCTAAATGGAAGTGCTTACATTTTTCGATGATACAAGTGTATAACTTGTTGGTGATCACTAAAGCTGACCTTGTGAGCGATCAAAAAGTTATTCTTAGATATAGTCATGGATCTAAGGCTGACTAAGGATGTTAATGAAGCGTGCAAATGTGCATTAAATAATATGAATTTTTGCTAGAGTAATATTGACTAGCTTTTTTAATATACCTCTAACAATGTATAATTATACACACTTTTGAAAAAAGGAGGAGATGATGATTATAATGAAATAGATGGATGCGAACTCTGAAGGCATCTAAGGAAAAGAGAAAAGATCAAGAGAAAGGAGAACAAGATGAGTTCTTCAAGAAATACTCTGTTAACTCTTTGAATTTAGGATAATAGATTGAGCCCCACTGAAAGTTGACCTTTACCTAAAATAGCTCCGACAGAAATTTTGTTCGCGGATCTCAGAAGTTCGCTGAAAAGGGTATCTAGATCTGTATAGATATTCATTGTCCCACACCTGTACCTACAAAAAAAATGGCTTTGTTGTTGGGATGAGGGGTTTGCCTTAGTCAAACCCCAATTTGGAATCAACCTTAATAATGGAATTGAAATAGAGAATGCTAGCAAGTAGTAGAAGTAGATCTAACAATGAAGCTATGATATACAATAGATATACAATTGTATTTGAAATGTAATCAAGTATGTTAATATGAAAGCTTGAACACAATATTACCCAATGTAAATCCAAACCTCCATGATTGTATGCTTGGAATCCACCTTGAGGGAAGAATGAATGGATCTTGAAGATGAACAAGGGATCTTGAAGGAAGATCACACCACCATGATGGATAGATCTAGGTTTAAATGATGAATCTTGAATGTTTGAACCAAATCCCTTCAAAGGCTTGAATGCTTGAATCCTTGATATTCAATGGATAAATTGAATGCTTGAATGGATGATAATGGCTTGAATACTTCCTTGATTGAAAAATTCTTGCTTGATCACCAATGTCTCCTTGAGAGTTCTTGATGAATGATGGATGAGAGATATCGAAATGAGAGAGGAAGGCTTCCTTTTATACTAGTCTAGGGAAAAAACTTCTAGAGAGGCTGACATAGGAGAATTAAATTCTAATTAAGTCTTAACCCCTAGAAATGGACCTAAATTAAATATAATTTAAGAGTTTACCATTCTGAAATCCAAAACAGCCGACCCAGAAGCGGGAAAACAAATCTTTCCAAAACTTGACATCCAAAAATTATGGAATCTTGAAATTTGGACCTTGGGTCAAGGTCAAGGTCGACTATGACCTAGGTCAGAGTTGAGGTCAACTATGACCTAGGTCAGAGTCAAGGTCAAACTTGACCCTGAAGTCAAAGATTTTAGGATCTCAATCCAGAATGCCAGAAAAGTGCAGAAAGTGGGTGGAAAAAGGGGCAGAGTGAGGAGAAAAGCCAGATTCAAGCCAGGGACCTACCCAAGGCATTTGACATGACCCCACACTACCCACTTGGAGGGATAAACCTACTTAAATAGAAGTGCTTCCATTTTTCAATGATACATGTAGCCCCCACTTTAGAAGGTGTATGGATTCAATGCAAAATCTTGGTAAAGGAGAAGAAAGAAGAGATCCAAGTGGATTCGTAACGAGATAAAATAACTCTTAGCTAAGGACAAAAGACCTTAGACTAGGGATTCCAATTCAACATACATGCATGAGGGTGTGAAAAAAAAAACAAAAAGACACAAAAGAGGGGTTAGTACAAAAACAAACCCAAATCAACTAGTAGAGGAAACCTTGCTAAGAAATGTTTCCTATACTAATATCATATTTGGAAAGCTATCATAAAAGCATAAATGATTAAATAAGGAAGACAAGAGCAACACTATAAATAACATAGCTTCATGATCCAGTCCTACTAGCATGAAAGAGAAAAAGAGAGAAAAGAGAAAGTGATTACCTCACCTAGTAAGATTCCCACCTTACCATGAATCACCAAGGAGGGAGAGCCAAACAAGTGGCCAAACCTGATAGTTCACCCATTAATTGTGCCTTGAAATTGTAACGCATCCTCTGATGGCTTTTAGAATACCCATAGATCCACCTTCTTGTATCACCATGGAATATAAAATGCGTGTCTCCTCAGGATTTAGCAACTTATGTGCATTACCTTAAGAAGATTTAGCATATTTGAAAATTGAAAAATGTGTGTCTCTTCAGGATTTAGCAACTTATGTGCGTTACCTTCAGAGGATTTAGTATATTGAAAAATTGAAAAATGTGCGTCTCTTCAGGATTTAGCAACTTATGTGCATTATTCAGAGGATTTATCATATAAATCAAAAACTATAGTACAAGGGAGACCCTATATATGCCCCCCTCCTTATCATGGCTATCTACTAGACATGATAAGGAAGAGGTAGAGGATACCTACTTCACAATGTAAGGAGATATCTTGTTTATCAACAATGTATACTATATTCCTAGCAAAGGGTATTGACCCCTACATCCAAGAGCATAAATAATCATGGAAAGGATATGTCACTCATGGAAAAATGATCCTTAAAGAAAGAGATCTTATTAGCAAGACCCCCACCATAGAGGAGTTCTTTTTAGATAAAATATCATCTTTCAAAGATAAACCAGGCAAGAACAAAGATTTAATCATCAAGCCCCCTACAATCAAGAGGAAGAGGAATCTTTGAAAAGAGGGAAACAAATCTAATCACCCTAGCAAGGGAAAAAGTTTATAATGAACATAATTTGCAAAATAGAGAAGAGGTGATGACCCAGGACAACAACCTCTCATATTAAAGGATATCCATAGTCAAAACATCGGTCAGTATAATGAAATAATGTTGCAAGATAAATAAATACCACTAAGCTAAGGGAAGTAGATCCCTAGACAAAGAGAAAGAAGGAAGAACCTTGCCCCCTAGGGATGAAAGAAAGGGATACCTTTGCAAAAAAAATGTCTTAGAAAAGATATCTTGAATATAGAATAAAATCTATGGATGATTATAAACATAATACAAGAACCATAGAGAAGAAGGGAAAAAAGAATACCAATTAAGTTCTATATAAAATATATGCCAAGAGCCTAATGGATCCTATAAGACTGGATTACATGCCTCTTGCCCTCCATTCTTGAGACAAGATAAGAAGAAATCTATATTATATTAGAATGAGGGGTATCCCCTATCTCAAAATTTTGAAGGAATTGTAAAACTACATGAGAGTGAGATATAATTCCTAAAGCAGCTCTTTCCCTAACATATAACTTGAAATTATTACAATCAGTAAGTAAATATGTATTACTATAATGAAAAGGACATTTGTATTTGGATAAAGCATCTTTCGGCATAGGTTTAAAGATTTCTTTCTTGGAACTCATCAACTGAACATACACCTTCTTAGCTACATCTTGACGAATATCAGGGTTATCTAAGGAAGGTGTAGGGAGAAGAGGAGGATGATGATCAAGATCAACCACCTTGATTTGAGATTGTGAACAATGAACACCCTGCATATCTTGTTTAGGGGGTATATGAACCAGATACTTAATACCATGCTCATTAACTCCAAGCCCTAAACCTTTATAACCTTGTTTAGTCATCATATTGAATACTATAGTGTACATATCTTGTAAGGCTTCTATAGGAGGTGATTTTTTATCATGTTCATGAGTAAAGGTTGTATAAGGAGGAATAATAGGTTTTGAAGAAGTTTCTTTATCCTTTCCTTTAATATCATCATGAATCGGAGGAGAAGTTAAGTCAAAGAACTCTTTCACATCTACCTCATAAACTATAGCTTTAATCCCATCTTAAGTATGGGAAGAAATAGGATTAGTAGATGGAGAATTAGGTATTTTAGGCATTGGATTAGGAATAGGAAGGTTAGGAATCAAATTAGGGATGATAGGATTAGGAAGAATATGAGATGGCGTATCATCTACCCAATTATTTACATAATCCAAAAGAGTAATAAGTCCGCCACATAAATCTTTAATGAAAGCTTTGAAAGTAGGAAGACTAGTATCAGTCAATTTCACAAAAGCATAGGCAAGTGCAAAATGAATGGTCACCAACATAATGAAGTGAATGATACTCTCATAAACATCATAGGTATGGTAAAGAGATGCCAAGAGAAGGGTAATAAAGAACATAATCACACACCAAAGCATCTTAAAAATCTTCATAGTAGATGAAATGCAAGAAATATTTTTGGATTTTGTTGAATATATAGATTTTTTTGTGTTTTGAATGTTAAAATGCAAGAGCATAAAAGAAATCTAATCTTGATGCAAGAAAACAAAAGATGTAGCACCAAAAAGAAAGAGTTGTCTAACACAAGATAATACAAAGGGAAATCTAACACAATAGGACATCTAAATCCACAATATATAGGGGGTAAGTTTTTTGGGTTCACCAAAAATGTATGGTGTAAAATGGGGTAGATATGGATGTGTGTGTTCAGTTTCAAGAGATTCTATGACCTGATCCAACCTAGAAATGCCAAGATAGAGAAAACCCAGGAAAATCTTGTCTTTCGGAGCAAGGTCAACCTTGACCTCAGAATCGAGGTAAGATCTTACACCAGGGTATAATCTTGACCCCCACTGAAAGTCGACCTTGACCTGAAACAACTTCAATGGAAATTCTGTTCACGAATCTCAGAAGTTCATTGAAAAGGGTATTCAGATCTGTATAGATATTCATTGTCCCACACCTGTACCTACAAAAAGAAATGGCTTTTTTGTTGGGATGAGGGGTTTACCTTAGTCAAACCCCGATTTGGAATCAACCTTAATAATGTAATTGAAATAGAGAATGCTAGCAAGTAGTAGAAGTAGATCTAACAATGAAGCTATGATATTCAATAGATATGCAATTGTATTTGAAATGTAATCAAGTATGTTAATATGAAAGCTTGAACACAACATTAACCAATGTAAATCAAAACCTCCATGATTGTATGATTGGAATCCACCTTGAGGGAAGAATGAATGGATCTTGAAGATGAACAAGGGATCTTGAAGGAAGATCACACCACCATGATGGATAGATCTAGGGTTTAAATGATGAATCTTGAATGTTTGAACCAAATCCCTTCAAAGGCTTGAATGCTTGAATGCTTGATCTTCAATGGAGAAATTGAATTCTTGAATGGATGATAATGGATTAAATGCTTCCTTGATTGAAAAATTCTTGCTTGATCACCAATGTCTCCTTGAGAGTGCTTGATGAATGATGGATGAGAGATATCAAAATGAGAGAGGAAGGCTTCCTTTTATACTAGTCTAGGGCACAAACTTCTAGAGAGGCTGATATAGGAGAATTAAATTCCAATTAATCCTTAACCCATATAAATGGACCTAAATTAAATATAATTTAAGAGTTTACCATTCCAAAATTTGAAACAGCCGACCCACAAGCTACTAATGCTTGGTAATACTGCTCTAGTGCTTGGTTAAAAATGATTCCTTTTAGTTCTCAGTACTTCCTTGAGACTACTGGGTATGAAGGCTTATATAGTTAACCAACTAGCATATGTAGCTTGTAGTTCTTCCTTTTACTAACTGATTAGCATAGGTAAACAACTGATCTTCTTTGATACTAATGACAATACTTAATGCTCAAATAGAGATAAAAATCTCCCCCTTTGGCATTAGTATCAAAACTTTGTAATGTATATAGACCTAATATCTCAAAAAAAAAAAAGTTCTGACTTCTCCATATATACATAGATAACTTTTCTATCAAAATTTTCTCCCCCTCGGTGCATGCTCCCAGTATATGTGTAGTACACTTTTCATATAATTACACAATTTGGCATATACATTATGTTTTCCCCCTTTTTGATAATAATGCCAAACTCAAAAATTGTGTACTTATAGTTTATCAAATATGTGCTGGTGGGTATTCTTCAAAGAATCTAAGAGGTTCTCCCATTCCTCTTTCAAGTTGGTTAGATCAATGTGCTCAAGAACGACTTGTGCATGCATGTCAAAGATGTTTTCCAACAAAGAAATTTTTGGTGTTGCAACTAAAGCTTGTGCTTTGACTATATGCTTCTCAAATATTTTAAGGTGGGGAAGCAAATCTATTTGTAGCTTGGTAACTTGGTCACTTATCCTATCTTCCCACTTCCTCAAATATGCTCTTAACTGCCTAAGTTCTTGAACTTTGAGTAAGTGCTTATTAAAAGCATTTGGCTCAGTTAAGGCTGCTTGTGCACTGGCTTGGATTTTGGTATCCAACTATTTTATCTTCTCACCGATCTCAAAAGTGAAGTTCTCCATAGTGTAAAGCTTTACCAACATATGAATAATTGTTTGAGTAATAGATTGAATGCCGATTATTACCTCAGATATTTTTACCTTATTTATTGCCACTACCTAGCTGATTTTCTCTGCTAGTTTGTTCTCTATTTTTTATTTTGCCCTCTCTTCAATTCTCTTTTCTGCTTCGGTGTCCGGGGCATTGATTTCTTGTGCAAGTGTAGAAAGTTGGTCCATAATTGGTGTATCTTCATTGATTTGTACCTTGGGTACAACCTATTGTAAGATGTCTCTTACATTCTCTAAAATTTCCTTACTCTTGCATTCCTTTCTCAGCTTCTCCTGAGCTACTTTTCTTGTACAAAGCTCCCCATATTTTCTCAATTCTTTAGGGTCTAAGGTCCTTGGGTCACATTCTAGTATAACAATGACTTCTTCAAGTGTGACCGAACCTTTTTCATGCTTCTTCTTCTTCTTTGGCTCTTGAGGTGAGCTCTTAACAAATGGAATAATTTCTTTTTCCTCAAAATTTTGCATTTCATGCTTGGTTGACACATTATCTTCCTTTTTATGCTCCGCAGTAACCCGTGAGTTGGTTGACTGAGATGGAGCCTCTGATGTAGTGTTAGGTGGGGTTGCCTCAGTTTCCATAGGGTCATCTTGGCCTTATGTTTCTTCCTCTTTTTCCTTAGGCTCATTTATTTTTGCTGGTATGCTAGCTCCTTGATCTCCTGATGTATCCATTGGTTGCTCAGGGATTGAGCCTTGGGTTTCTCCTTAGAGAAAATTTCAACTACTTATATCAGAATAGGAAGTTCAGCCGGTAAAGATGTTATTGCTAGCTCGGTAAGTGTACCTTCATCTTGTGTTTTTGCTCCAACAATAGTCACATCTTCATCAACATCTTGGTCATCAAGATTACCATTTGTGATGTCCTTAATGAGTACATCAAGTGTAGTATTATCTATGACTTGGATCTCAGCTTAATCCAGTGCATCCTGTGTAAAGCTCAACTCCTTGGTGGAAACTATAGTATCAGGTATCTCGGTATCTGATATATCTATCTTGTCTTGTTTTAGTGCTAGGTCTACATCATCAATGTGAAGTCCCTTTCCTTTTGTCTTCAAATTTGTCTGAGAAATTTTGGCTAATGCCATCTTCTCTGCTTGCTCTTGGGCTTGAACTATTGAGCTCCAAATGAGTTGACTATTCTCATCTATGTCTACTAGATTTTCATCAAGTATCTGTAGTGCCCAGTTCTTCACTCTAAACCTCTTTGAGTATTTTCTCATGTGTTTCTCAATTTTAGGGATAGTCAATTAAGGTATTGCCAAAACTAGGGATTGTTCCCTCATTCTCTTCTCGGTATCTAAGGCATAGGACCATTTTTGTGAAATTCTTTCCTATAGTGCCTTAGGTAGATGTTTGGAAAATTCAATGGGAACTTGTTTGAATCAAATCATCATCTAGATGATTTCCTCTTCAAGTTTATTCTGATCCTCAATTGATAGGTTCTCAAATTGACTATTTTTAGGTTCACTAAGTTACCATTCTCAATTATGTACTCTGCTACTTCATCAATTGATCTAATCTTATTACTAACAACTTTGAATTGATCATTGTTATCTTCTCCATCATCTAAATCATCCTTACCCCTAATCAAATTTATTCTTTTCCTTGGGGCATGAACAATAGTTTTAGTACCTCTTTTTGTATATGTCTTTGTTGGTGTTGCTACCTTTGGTCTTGAAAAATTCACAACTCCTTTCTTCGAGGGAGGTGAGGCTATAGTTGTAGACCTTGTGTGTGCCCTTGTTTTCACATCCAACTACTTCTTCTTTGGAGTTGGTGAAGGGGAAACTGATGTAGAGTCTACGTCTTTGTCTGACTCAGTTTCTTCACTATCATGAGGTTTGTTAGTTAGCATTAACTAAACTTCGGTTAAAACTTCAACCAGTGTACTATTATATGATCTAGTATCATATCCAAACTTTTCTAAAAGAGTCTTCATCATTTTTCTTGATTTCTTTGTTATCTTACCGATAACCAAGCCTTTTTTATTCTTGTCTTGGCCTCCTCGTATGTTCCAAACCTTTCAGCATTCACATCCTTTGTTGTAGCCAATAGAGCCTTAATTGATTTAGAAGCAAAATCAATATCTATTTCATAACCCATGGAGGCTAGCCATTTAGTCCTAGGCTCCACAACCTTTATCAATGTGTGGTCGATATCCACAAGAAAACGTATCTCCTGCTCATAGTCTTCTACTATTTGACTAGGAATTCTACTCCAAGAATTCATTCTACTCTTGAATTGTTCAAAGTAATTATCTAAAACATTATTGAGATTATTTCCCATGCCCTTAATCAAATCTAAAATTTCTATTATCATTGGCTTGTTGGTTGTCCACTCTATATTACTGACAGAAGGGAAAAATATTTGCACATAGAAAAACATGCAAACTAGTAGGGATCCAAACTTACATGTGTTGGACTTCACCATCTGGATTGTCTTCATGTTCTCTTCAACTTGCTTCAACATAAGCTTGGCTAGGTCCAATTGATAACCTTTCTTGACCATTTGGTAAGCAATGTCAACGACTCCATAAGGCACACTATTATGTCTGCTTGACTGATAGATTTTATAGCCTATGAGATGTGCTTCATATTTCACCTTTGGGTCTTTGATTGTGCTTATCTTCAATGCTCGGCCATCCCACTCAGCTCTAGTGTTCTCAATATATGCTCTTGGTGCACTGCGAATTGCCTTTGCTTCATCTATAGTAGGATACTTGATAATTGCATGAATCATTTTCTTGGTAATCTCTACCGACTCATCCAACCATAACCTTCCATCATGAAACTAACTGAGAACAACCCTAATCCATTCACTCTTAAATTTCCTTAGAAAATTTAGGGGATTCGTCAAACTGATTACTTCCAATTGTTTGTGTTTAGGTTTTAGTCTTCCATCTTCTCTGCAAAGCTTCTGATAAGCTACATACATGTCAAAATCACCTATTTCACCTATCTTGCAATGAATGTATGATCTTACATCTTTGACTAACAGAACCCTAGGGGTTATGCTTGAAAATGCTCCCACTGGATCAATTTTGGATGTAACTTTAGGGTGAAGTTTGTATCGAGGTTCATTATAGGTTGTAGACACTATCAAATTTATTTCTTCCTCATCTGCAAACTTGGATTTTGACGCGGATGCCATTTTAATTAAATTTAGGGTTTTGTTAAATGATATGAATCAACTCAGTAGTAACTGTACTTACTTAGAATCAATGATGAACATGCTCGGTAGAATCTGAAACCGCTCTTGAATACACCTCAAAATATTTTCTCTTCAATTGCTCTCTAAAAGTTCTTGCTCTTCAAAATTGCTTGGTGAAGAAATGAACTAAGTTCTCCGTCTATTTATAAATTTTTTAAATTCTCACTTAAAACACTTGTAATAAATGCTCGACCTACTTACAACTCGATGACAACTATCAACTCGGTGATTACCACAAAATATTAACAGCTCGACTAACACATAACTATTTCACTCAGTTAATACTGATACTCGGTTAACCTTGCCTGATAGTCACTGATGGGTAACCCCTTACTCAGTCTTGCATATACCGACTGTATGACTTTGTAAGTTCAAAACTTATAAACCATAATGCATCTCAATTCATGCAAATCTGGTATGTGTACATCAAATATAAGGAATTGTATGTAAAATAAGATCAATTTGGAATATCAGTTCCATACATACCTTTTTCACCTTAGGTGGAGGTGCCGATGTCACCCAATCCAATGGATGAGGTTTCACCAACTGCATTGGTTGAATCAATATTCTCATTTGATGCCTTTCTCCATATAGTGTTTCTAATACTCATGATATCTCATGCAATTATGTTTCCATTCTCAAAAACTTATTCATTTGGTGCTCAGTCTCTGCAATCCTTACTTAGGTGACCAACTTTGTGACAATGTAAACACACCATACTAGTACCTATCCAGCTTTGTGATTTACTAGCCCATCTTTTCCGCATACAATTAGCTACAATATGTCCATACCTTCCACATACTATTTAGTTAACCCATGTGTTATAATCCCAAGTGTAGGCATTACCTTGTCATCTCGGTTGATAGGATTTGTTTTGTCCTTTCAGTGTCCAAACTTGCTTCATCTTTGTTCTACATTCTTGTGAAGTGTGTCCATGCTTGTTGCAAGTATAAGATAGTTTCTCCATGTGGGGTTTGTTAGGAGTCCTATTCAATGTAGATCTACACTCATATGCTTGATGCCCAAACTTATTATAATTATAACCATGACCATTGAAGTTAGGAGTGGTTTTAGGTTTAGCTTGTGCTTTACTCCTGCAAACATTTGAAGTGTGTCCTAGTTTTCCACAATGATAGCATGTCAGTGTCTTAGGTCTCTGATTCTGATGCTTATTCACCTATTCATCTTTCTTGGATGATTCTCTTTGCTCGGTGTAGCCTAATCCAGTGGTTCTTCCAAGTCCTCTTTGACTAATCAGAAAATCATCAATTTTCTTTGAACTGTCTTCAACCTTTTTCATCATCTCATTATGTTGTTGCTACATCTTTACTTCATTTCTTAGTTTTTCATTCTCCTCCTTGAGTACTCCAATATCTTCAAGTTTTCTTGACAACTCACCATTTACTCAGTTGATCTCCTGACTTACAATAATCATCTAATTGGATATTTCAAAGTGATGCTCGGTAAGTCTCAATATCTTAGTTTCTTTTACTTGTAGTTGTTCAATCATATATCTTCTATCTTCAATAGCCAAATTCCTCTCTTGTTCATCTTGTCTAGCATTGTTCATTACATCAATCATTCTCACCATTTGTGTCTCTTGACCGATCTGCAGGGCTTTCACTTGTTCAGTGAAATGGAGATTTTTCTTAGATAAATTAGATATTGCACTTTCAGAACTATTAGAAATACTACCTAAACTAGATCCTAAATTCTCAAATGGGTCATCAATCTCTTCTTTATGGTAGTTAGTCTCACACTCCCTAATAGCCATGTTCTTTCTCTACACTAGTAACTTTTTCAATTCATCCTTGGCTTGTTTGTATTGTTTAATAAACATCTGCATCTAAATCTTTTGATTCTCTATTGTTTTGTCCAACTTGTATCTCTCCATGATTAGATCTTTACTCTTTAGTGTTTAAACCATCCAATAAGAGATCTAAGCTCTGATACCAATTATTGGAATGGAGAGATAGGGTACTGAGAGGGGAGGGGTGAATTAGTGCCCTAAAATTTTTTTAACTTCAAACTTAATCAACAAACACTAGTAAACTAGTCTATCCAAATGAATCCATTGTATGCATCATTCATTCAATTAACTTGTAAATGTAAATTGCATGAAAAAAAATCAATAATTCAATCACATAACACAAGTATTTTGGTTACACAGAAACCCTTGTTAGAAGGTAAAAACTGCGGTGGGGATGACAACCACAAATTCTTCACTACTGTAGATAATAAAGTATGCCGGCTAAGGCTACAAGTTGTGATCACTTCTCATGATCCTACCCTCAATGTGTGGATGTCTCACCTCTATACTACTTGGTAGCCTTGATTGATTCTAAATAATTTGAATATCTCTCATTTCTGCTCAACCTTGTCTAAAAATTGATGTCTTGAAGAAGGATGCTTACTTCAAGATCTCCTCCTTGTTCTTCACATACTTATGTCAAAATGACATGAATTAAAAATATATAGCATACTGCTATGACCACCTAACCTTCATGACCTAATTAGGTTTACATCCTCTTAGGAAAACCCTAAGATCTACAGTATACAAAAAATAACCTAGATCTAACAATTACATAGAGATCATCATCACATTTAATGATTAAATCTACAATAAATGATCCTCTATCTTGGTAAAATATTTTTTGATTTTTTTGTAACTATTTGCATAGATAAATGTGCCAAAAATGATTACTATGTCATTTCCTAGATTTCTCGGTAAACACTATCAATACTGCTCAGTGAATACATTGGTGCTGGGTGTTTACTGACGCTCGGTATCAGTATACACTAATTCTTGGTAATAATGCTCTAGTGCTCAATTAAAACTGATTCCTTTTAGTTCTTGGTACTACCTTGAGACTACTTGATATGAATGCTTATATAGTTAACCGACTAGCAAATATAGCTTGTAGTTCTTCCTTTTACCAACTGATTAGCATAGGTAACCGACTGATCTTCTTTGATAATAATGACAATACTTAATGCTCAAATAGAGATAAAAAATTCAAGAAATAATCATCCACAAATTTTATGAAGCATCAAACCTCTTGCGAATTTGAGTTAGAAAAATCTAGAGCTAATTAGTATTTTCATTTGGAATTAACTTGTATTAGCTTGCTTATCATTTGATTTCTCATATTAGGACTGTCACTAGTGAGAGCTTTCTGAGAGTTCATCATTAGCATCCCTAATTAGAGAGCCATAGAGTGCTTAATCATCTTTAAATTTGCTTAGTTAGATTGCTTTTTGTGGCTATGTACTTCTTATTTTGATTTATTGATGATACTAACCCTATGAAGGTGCTTTCCTTACCACACAAAATGACACCCACCATGGGGCATTAGGTCTCACAAATTTCTAAATTTAGAGAAGTAATTTTTGCTTTGCAAATACTTTTATTACACTCTATTTTGCAAGTTTTTTGGTGCATTTACAAGTTTCTTCAGCGCGTACAATACATTCTCCAGTGCATACTATTAATCTCTATTGAGCATTTAAGGTTATCATTAGTATCGAAGGATAGTAAATAGGCCGGTTGGTTACTTATATTGAGACAGTCAGTAACTAGAAGTAAGATAGAGTAGTCGGTAAAGCCTTTACATCGAGCATCACACAGTTAACCGAGCACCAGCGACATTGACACCGACGGTCAGTAAACACCGAGCATCATAGTATACACCAAGCAGATTATACAGTGTTTACCAATGATCATAGAAAATGACATAGTAATCAGAAATGGCACATTATTCTATGCAAATGGTTATAATAGATCGTAAAATGGTTTATCAAGATCAAGGAGCATTTATTGTAAAAGATATTCATTAAATGTAATGATTATCTTATTTGTATTAGTTGATCTAGGTTATTTTGCACCATAGATCTTAGGGTTATGATTATTTTTGTAACCTAATTTTTGCTAAGGTGAAAAAAAAAACACTATATATTTTGTTTGTTCGCACCATTTTAAGAGGTTGGTGAACTAATATATATGAATCAAGGAGCACTTGAAGACATTGCCTATCTTCAAGACAATTAGTTTACCGAGTAGAATAGAGCACAAAGGATATCAAATTGAGCAGAATCAGACAAGCTTACTGAGAAAAATAGAGTAGAGAACCATCACAGATAAGGTGATATTTTGATGAGCATTTATAGATTTGTTTCAGACAATTGAGTTGTCAAGTAGCAGATAATTACCTATTACTTTCTAACAATTGTGATAGAGTTTTTTTTATCAATCTCTTAACAGAGTAGACTTAACAGTCTTATGTAAATCTCTTAACCGAGTACACACTTCATTTAGTGTTGTTAAATCCTATAACTAGGTAGATCTAGTTGATCTAATATGTTACTCCTAATAGGGTAAGATCACCAGAAGTGATCAAAACTTGTAGCCTTAACAAGAAAACCTTTTCTATTTGCAGTAGTGAAGAATTTGTGGGTGTCATCCCGACCGCAATTTTTACCTTCTTACAAGGGTTTCTGTGTTACCAAAATACTTTTGTTATGTGATTATCATATTGATTTCATGTTGTTTACTTTCTTAAGTTAACTAGATGATTGATTTATGCAATTAGATTCAAGTTATTCTAATCAGTTAGCACAAGTATTCAGTTATAGATCAGAAAAGTTTTACAAGTAAAGTTTCGAAGGCACTGATTCACCCCTCCCCTCTCAATACCTATCTCTCCTAATTACAACAATTGGTATCAGAGCATAGTTCTCTTGTTGAATAGTCTAACCACCGAAGGGTAAAGATCTAAGTCATGGAGAGATACAAACTTGACAAGACTATTGAGAATCAGAAGATACAAATGCAGATGTTTGTGGAATAGTATAAACAAGCCAAGGAAGAACTGAAGAAATTACTGGTTGATAGGAAGAACCTTGCAATTCAACTAAATGAAATTAGTTATCATGAAGAACCTATTGATGAAATATTTGATCATATTGGATCAAGCTCTGGAAGCATCTCTAACGGATCTGAAAGTATAATCTCTGAGTTATCTAAAAAGAATCAGCATCTATCTGAGCAAGTGAAGGCACTTCAAATCGGTCATGAATCTCAAATGGTGAGAATGGTGGAAATCATGAACAATGCTAGAAAAGCTAAACAAGATCAGAATCTGGCTATTGAAGATCGAAGACTGATGATTGAACAACTTCAAGCAAAAGAAAGTGAAATACAGAGACTCACTGATTGTCACTTCCAAGTATCAAATCAGATGATGACAGTTAATCAAGAAATGAATCGAGTAAATGGAGAATTATCAAGAAGACTAGAAGATGTTGAAATACTTAGAGAAGACAATGAAAAAATGAGAAATGAAATAAAGACACAAAAGAAACACAATGAAATGATGAAGATAGCTGAGGACACTTCTAAAAAGATTGATGATTTCCTAACTAATCAGAGGAGATTCAAAAGCAGAGCCAGTATAGGCTACATCGGTGAAGGAGAATCATCACAACAAGATGAAAAAGTCAACAAAAATCAAACTCAGAAACCTAAAGTGATGACATGCTACCACTGTGGAAAAATAGGACATATATCTAATGTGTGCAGAAGCAAAGCACAAGGTAAACCTCCTGTCATTCCTAAGTTCAATGGATATTGTTATTATTGTGGTAAGTTTGGACATCCAGCTTATGAATGCAGAGCTAAGAAGAATGACATTGCTAATAATACTACTGAGGAGAAAATATGCTATACTTGTAATAAGCATGGACACATTGCAAGGTGAAAATGAAACAAGTTTGGACACCTAAAGAGAAACAACAACGAAAGCCATATCAACCGAAGAGACAAGGTAACTCATATGTTTGGGATTATAATACATGGACTAATTGTACTGCATGTGGTCAATATGGACATATTGCAGCAAACTATTACAGAAAGAGTCGGATTGGACAATCAAGAAACTAGACAAATGCAGGAATGGCATGTATGCACTGTCACAAGGTCGGTCATGTAAGCAAGAACTATAGAGACCGATCACCAGATGAAAACCATATATTTGAGAGTGGATATAACATTGAAGAAATTATGAAGCTAAGGAACACAATTTGGAAGAAGGCATCTAATGAGAATGCTGAGTCAAGTAACACTATTGGTGAAACCTCATCCACTGGATTGGGTGACATCGGTACCTCCACTTAAGATGACAAGGTATGTGTGGAACTGACATTTTAAATGATCACATTTTACATACAGTTCCTTATATATGATGTACAAATACCAAATCTGCATGAATAAAGATGCACCATGGTTTATTTGTTATAAGTTTACAAATGTCATATAGTCAGTAAAAGAGGAAATGTGAGTTGGTTACCCATTGGTAATCACTATACAAGGTTAACCGACAACAGTACAAACCGATGAAGAAATTATATGTTAACCAAGAAAAATATATTGTAGATATTACCGAGTTGATAGCCGTTTCGTATCAAAAGTTAGGTCATGCATTTAATGCATCAAAGTTTGAGTGGGAATATCAAAAAGTCTATAAATATGCAAAAATAGAGTTGATTGTTACATTGCAATTTTGAAGAAAGGAGATTTTATAGAGAAGAGTTCAAGCTAAATATTTTTAGAAAAGATTCAAAGCTACTGTAGATCGAACTGATGACAACTCTTCGACAATAACAAGTAAGTTCATCTGCCTACCGAACACTGGTTATCTATTGTTTGCCAAAACCCTAGAAATAATTTATGGCATTGACATTGACCGCAAGAAAATTGTAGAACATTGAGGAGGAAGTGGAATTAATTATTAGGGCACACTTTGTTGAGGAGAAATTCAAACCTCATCCCAAGGTTGCAGCACAAACAAATGATATGGACACATTTTCTAGTATTCTAGATAGGGTTTTGTTGACAGAAGATGTTAGGGCCTATATTCACTACAAGATCGGTGAAGCATGTGATTTTGAGACCATTGCAACTTATCAGCAAGTCTGTGGACCAGATGGTAAGACTAAATCTGAATACAAGAAGATCGAGGAGTCAGGGTTATGGTGTTTCACATACTTCTCGCAATCCTTCCACAATGACTGGATAAGAATCATGCTAAGCAGATTTCATGATGGAAAATTCTAGTTAGATAAACCTATTGAGGTCACTAAGAAGATTATCAGTAGGGTCACTGGGTACCCTACAACTGACAAAGCCAAAGCATTTCAAAGTTCATCTTGTCCTGACATAGAAAATAACACTAGAGCTTAATGGGACAGTAGGGCACTAAAAATTGGAACCATCAAAGATCCAATGGTAAAATTTGTAGCTCATGTCATTGGGTACAAGATATTCCAATCAAGTAGACCAAATAGTGTACCCTGCAGCGCCGTGGACATGGCTTACAAAATTGTGAAGAAAGATCACCAGGTTGATCTTGCCGAGCTACTACTACACCAACTGCATGACAACATGAAGACAATAAAAGAAAAGAAGTCCAATACATGTAAGTACAGATCACTACTTGTATGTACATTTCTCTATCTACAAAAATATGTACTGGGTTTCAGTAAAGTAAACTGGCAATCGGACAAACCGATAACTACTCAAATCGGTGAAATGATGAAAAGTCTAGGAGACAATCTGAACAAGGAATTCAATGCATATTTCAAGGAATTTCAAAAAAAAATGCAACAAAGAAGTAGAATTCCAAAGGAATTAGTAAGTAAATTTGAAGATGAT
This sequence comes from Chamaecyparis obtusa, assembly GCA_027943335.1. Taxonomy (NCBI): domain Eukaryota; kingdom Viridiplantae; phylum Streptophyta; class Pinopsida; order Cupressales; family Cupressaceae; genus Chamaecyparis; species Chamaecyparis obtusa. The sequence continues at coordinate 431,212 of BSBK01001552.1, read as the reverse complement.
ATATGCTTTGTGGTAAGCACAGACCACTCAATGATAAAGGTAGTAGAACCAAGAACAAAATGGCTAGCACTGATGGGTTATGATATGAATAATGATTTTGCTTTGAAATCTATCAATGCATTGCTGGTATTATTGATAGATATCACTGCTAGTAGGTTTGGTGTATATGAGGAAGCTAAGTCTAGAATCACAATGGACATAGAGATCAGAAAAATGTCTAGAAGGGAAAAGAAAATGAGAAAAGATCTCTCAGCAAAATATGGAAATGTATCTGACTCACGTAAGGAGTCACCAGTTGATGAGGCAACCAAATGTCAGTTATAGTTGGCTGACAAGCCCTATGACAGCAAGGTGACCGAGTTAGACAAAGAAAAGGATCACACACTGGTTCCTCCCACAAATGATGAAGAGGAAATTCAAGTACCAGAACCTGAAGGAATGAGGACATGTTCATCAACTGCTGCACAATCCACTGAGAAAGCAGAAGTAGTAAAAGTAGCAAAAAGAAGAGAAGCTACACCGATGAAGAAATACATAAAAAGAAAGAACAAGAAGGTAGCTGAGCCACAGAAGAAAAAGAGGAAATACATAAGAAATAAGGAAGATCTAGAGGATATAGAAACTAAAAATGATCATGATCAATTCAAGTTAGTTCGTAATAGGGAAAGTACTATAGAAGAAATTATTGAAGATATAATTGAGAATGGAAATCTTACAGATCCAAGCATAGGCAAATTTGGCAAAATGTCAATTGAGGACAAAACAAAGATAGAACATGCTATCATCCAAATGATGATAAAATTCAAGAGAGTACCAATGGAATTTGCATGTCAATTGCCAAAAGAACTTGACAAAATAAGTGAGAGATGGGCTATTGCACTAGATATAGAGAAAAGGAAAAGAGAACGGTCACTAGGCCATGCAACCTCACACTTTAGCTATGCTGTGGTAAGTGAATATATGACAAAGTATCAGGCTAGATTTCTAGTCAAGAATAGAGCAATGCAGATCATGGATGAGAATGTGGATGATATGGATGTCATATGTGACTCTCTATGGACATCAATTTTGAAAGCAGAAGAGAAAGCTAAACAAGAAGCATTCCTAAAACTATCTAAGAAGAGACACAGTTCAAAAGATAAAGGTATTTTCATTGATGATAAAAAGGGTAAGAAAATAGAAGACACTGGTATATTAGTTACTGAGGTAATTGATATCACACAAAAAAGGAAGAAATCAAAATTTCACAGGATGCACCGGATCAAGTTAAGATCCACTTGCAAAAGAAAACTGATGATGATGCACTCATTGAGGACATCACTAACGGTGATCTTGATGATGAGGATGATGAAGATGTGACAATTGCACCATATAAAGATGAAGCATTAGACACTGCTAGTGTGCTCACATCACTACCAGGTGAACTACCTGTACTTGTAGAGGTAGTTGAAATAATTTCACAAGTACGACCCAATGTACCTCATCCTAAGCCAAATAAAGATACAACTGAGATTCAAGCACCTGAGCAACCTGCAGATACAAATGAGCCTAACAAACTAGAGGCACAGTCTACAAAACCAAAGGAACCAGAAGATACAAAGTCAACTGAGGTGATCCCACCTAACACTACAACTAAGACTCCCACACAATCCACCGAGGAGTAGAATAAGGATGATATAGTGTCAAAGGGGAAGGATACTTCGAGGAGTGAAGAAAAATCTATTGTCATAAGTGAGAAGAACTCACCTCTTGCCTAGAAGAAGAAGAAGAAGAAAGCCAAAGGGTCGGTCACCATTGATGAAGTTATCATTATACCAGAATGTGACCCGAGAACCCTAAGCCTCGAGGAACTAAGTAGATATGGGGAGTTATGTTCAAGAAAAGTGACACAAGAGAAGTTAAGGAAATAACAAAAATATAAAGAAGTGTTAAATGATGTACAAGATATTCTACAACAGATAGTACCAGAAACAAATATTGATGAGAATACTCCCATCATAGATCAACTTGCCACACTCACCGACAAAATCAATGCCCTTGATAAAGATGTAGACAAAAGAATAGAAGAAAGGGAAGAATCCAAGATTCAGAACAAATTGGTAGAAAGGATTAGCATAGAAGTGGAACTGAACAAGGTAAAATTATCTGAGGTCATTACAAAGGTAAAATCTATCTTCCAGATAATCTGTCAACTTCTAATCAAGCTTTGTACTTCAAACACCTTCACTGTAGAAGTCAGTGAAAAGATAAAAGGTTTAGAAGCAGAGATAAAGTTGAGTACACAAGAAGCTATCACCGAGCCAACTGCTTTCTTAAAGCGTATTAACTAAGTTTAGGAACTTTGACAGCTGATAGTAGACTTAAGGAAACAAGAAGCGCTCATCACCGATCAGGTTACAAAGTTACAGAAAGAACTCACTCCTTACCTGAAGATTTTTGAAACACATATTGTCAAAGCTAAGCAACTTGTAGAAACACCAGAGATTTCAGTGTTGGATAATATCTTTGACATGCATGCACAAGTCGGTCTTGAGCATATTGCTCTTACCAACTTGAAAGAGGAGTGGGACAACCTCTTGGAGTCTGTACAGAAAACCCATCCAAACATTTTTGATAAGATGTAAGTATACATTATATTTTTTTTTTGCATTTGGCATTATTATCAAAAAGGGGGAAAACCATGTATATGCCAAATAAGTATACTTTGATATGTACATTACATACTACCGGGAGCATGCACCGAGGGGGAGTACTTTTGTACTTAGAAGTTTTTTGTTGTGGATATGTATATGGCAGAGACATAACGAATATATAGAAACATTTTGTCTATATACATTTGAAGTTTTGATACTAATGCCAAAGGGGGAGATTGTTAATATCTATTGAGCATTTAAGGTTGTCATTAGTATCAAAGGATAGTAAACAGGTCAGTCGGTTACTTATATTGAGATAGTCGGTAACTAGAAGTAAGATAGAGCAGTTGGTAAAGCCTTTACACCAAGCATCACACAGTTAACCAAGCACCAGTGACACCGACACCAACGGTCAGTAAACACTGAGCATCGTAGTATACACTGAGTAGATTATACAGTGTTTACCGATGATCACAAAAAATGGCATAGTAATCAGAAATGGCACATTATTCTATGCAAATGGTTATAACAGATCGTAAAATGGTTTACCAAGATCGAGGAGCATTTATTGTAAAAGATATTCATTAAATGTAATGATTATCTTATTTGTATTAGTTGATCTAGGTTATTTTGCAATGTAGATCTTAGGGTTGTGATTATTTTTGTAACCTAATCTTTGCTAAGGTGGAAAAATAGAACACTATATATTTTGTTTGTTCGCACCATTTTAAGAGGTTGGTGAACTAATATATATGAATCAAGGAGCACTTGAAGACATTTCCTATCTTCAAGACAATTAGTTTACCAAGTAGAACATAGCACAGAAGATATCAGATTGAGTAGAATCAGACAAGGCTACCGATTAGAATAGAGCAGAGAACCATCACCGATAAGGTGGTATTTTGATGAGCATTTATAGATCTGTTTCAAACAATTGAGTTGTCAACTAGTAGATAATTACCTATTACTTTCTGACAATTGTGATAGAGTTTTTTTTTATAAATCTCTTAACAAAGTAGACTTAACAGTCTTATGTAAATATCTTAACCGAGTACACACTTCATTTAGTGTTGTTAAATCCTATAACTAGGTAGATCTAGCTGATCTAATATGTTACTCCTAACAGGGTAAGATCACCAATAGTGATAAAAACTTGTAGCCTTAACATGCAAACCTTTTCTATCTGCAGTAGTGAAGAATTTGTGGGTGTCATCCCCACCATAGTTTTTACCTTCTTACAAGGGTTTCTGTGTTACCAAAATACTTGTGTTATGTGATTGTCATATTGATTTCATGTCATTTACTTTCTTAAGTTAACTAGATGATTGATTTATAAAATTAGATTCAAGTTATTCTGATCGGTTAGCACAAGTATTTAGTTATAGATCAGAAAAGTTTTACAAGTAAAGTTTTGAAGGCACTGATTCACCCCTCCCCTTTCAGTACCTATCTCTCCTAATTCCAACACATACAAGGTCTGAAACAATGCGTCTACGATAAAGTCTTACACATTTACATAGGGTTTCGTTGCATTTAATCTTTCTCTTTTCTTATCTTCATTCTTTCAGTGTGTGTGCCCTGATTCTCTAGCGCATACAATATATCCTCCAGCACATCCAAGGATTTATTTTAATGCCTTTACTCATTTTGTCAGCATATTTAACTTCTGTTCCTGGGCATTCAATCTTTTTCTACAGCACATTTACTAGTTTTAACAACACTTTCAATCATTTTAACAACACATTTAATAGATTCTTCTGTGCATTTAATTAAATTAAAAATTTACAGAATCTAACACATGGAAAATGATTTCTCTGTGTCTGCAGGATGACTGGTCATAGAAAAATAAAAAAACCAGAGACCAGATTTAATAGTGAGGGAAAGGCCTTGGCCAAAAAGATTAAGGAGGAGAATATTGCACATATCAATCTGGTTTTGGAGAATTGGCAACAGGAAAGTGAGGTATATGAAAATTATTTGAGAGTTGTAGAAGCTTACAAATTAAAATTTGTCTCATTAAATTGGATTTACTTGCCTTAATCAATTTGTGTAAAATTTGATGAATAAGACTTAGATTTAAATTTATTCTTGTTTTTCGTTACTTTGTTTGGTTGTGTTGACTAACTTGTTGGGGGAGAAGTGAAAGGGAAGGAATGATAGCCACTAGGTGAGCATAAATAATGAAAGATTCATAAAAAATGCCCCTAGCCTTTGCTAGCATCGATTGAAGATAAGCCTCAACTTGGTCAATTTTTGTTTAAATTGTGGCCTTGTGATTTTTGTTATCATTTAGTAATTAAAATAGCATAAAGGAATAAATCAAACACTAAATTTGAACAACCCCTTGTTTGTGGAAAAGAGTAGAAATACTCGATTCCCATTAGTTAGTGGGTTTGGAAATTGAACCTTGGTAAAAGTGTTTGGGAATCAAGAAATAGATAGGGATATGCTCTTCACATTTTGGTGAATCAAATTCCAAAAACCTATCTCTTATTCCACTTTATTACTTTCAATATGAACATTCTAGATCCATAGTGGGCTTGCCTCCTGAGATTTTCCTTAACGAGGCCGGTGAGAGGGATAGCCCAAAGTGGGATACAATTGCCTTTTCCACAATAATACGACTCACTATTAAATAAAATGCATGCATCCTTAATGATGTGTGTGACAAAAGGGTGTTAAGCTTTCTAACTTCCTCGAGTAGTCCTTCATGATTGTGCAAAACTCCAACATACCGGTGGTGGGAAGCCTCCTAATTTTTGGAGGATGAAAACTTAATATCCATTTTGAATGGAATCTTGATTAAATACCTTATTAAAATAGAAAAGCCTACCTTATAGAGCCATGTTTACAAACCAAATTGTGAACTAGGTAGATTGCTTGAAGTGTCTTTTTGTGTAAAAACCCATGATACCGTCCTTATAAATTCAAACACTTTTTATGTAAAAGGGTTAAAAAGAACAAGTGTATTTGTGGTTGTTTTGTTAGAAAAATACATAGAATAAGTAAGAGATATCCATTTGAAAATTCATCTTATATTTTTAATCTCTTCATAAAAGAAAATAATTACCAAGTTTGGGGAAAATGATTAGAAATCAAACACGCTCTCATAGACTCAAATTATCTTTACAAGAATATGGCACTTGCCTTGACAAAGAGGTTCCCGAATTTGAATCCCAAAAATCTTTCGTAAATCACAACCAAGGGGATAGTCCCCCAAATATTTTTGAAAAGAAGAATGATCCAATGGATAGGAACTCTACATTTCACAATTATCTCAATGGAGGAAATAATGAAAACATTAATCATGCTAATCAAGGTCCAAAAGAAACAATTGAAGATAAGGTAAATAGGGAGGCTCAAGATATTGAATTTCTTGAAGTCATGGATAAATTAATAGAAAGAGATAGGGAAAGATACTTCCTAATGCAAGGTAGGGGCCAATAGGCACCAAAAAATGGCACACCCTAATGATCCAAGCCTGCTCAACACATGCGGAAGCGAATGAATACAACAATGAGAGAGAGAATGCAAAAGCTTTCATACATTTTCATCAAATAGAATAATACATGCCAGGCTATAAGGCCTTCCTAGTTAGGGCTAGATATTAAAATGATTTATAGAAGTCCTCAAACATGTGAGGATCTGTCAATAGTCTCTAATCTTACTATCTTCTATCTTCTACCAAAATTACCTCCTAAACTACAACCAAATGACTACATTTATAAAAGAGTCTACTGAACTGAGTCGGCCTTCAGATCCATAATCAATGGAAGGAATGGTCAGATCTAGGACCACATGCTTCCCAATGATGGATTCTAACATTAAATCCATGACCCAACATAAATGCATACGTTGGCCACAACAGAAACCAAAACTAAACCCGTCGGTGAGAAAAGATAACCGAGTAGCAAAAAAGCAACGCCGAGCACCAGTGAAACAACCGACCACCTAGGAGATAATCGACCACACTCAATTGTTAGGAATGAATGCTAAATATTTGGCAGCCATTCTGTAGCAGTTTTTATTGCATTCATGACTATGATTGTCATTGATGTCAACATAGTGATTTACTAGAGACTTGCAGAGAAGTAGACAGTGTTTGGATTAGTGCATGTGGGATATTGCAGTTGGAGCTATGTGATTTTGAGGATATACTCATTGATATGTTATATGTTTATGGTTAAGAGTGTAGATAGTAATTAATTATTCATGGAAGTTATGAGCATTTTGGTGGAAGCAGTATTCAGGCAGTGTTCCTGAGTAGCGGTTTGTGGAAATCAGATGATATCTCCTAATCGGGATGTAATCTAGTTTTACACAATTAAAGGGAAGTTGAAGACACATTTTTAGTGATGTGGATGACAATGCAAACTTTGAGGTCACATGAGTGAAGATTTATTGTATTTGAAAGCTGACAATTTTGTGTAATTTTGATGTAGTGTGTAGAAACTTTTATTTTGTAATTGTATGTTGACTCATTTGTAATTACTTGAGTGTGGTATAAAGGAAGGAATTTTTTTCCTTATTTTAATATGGTTGAATATGGTTTGATGTGTTGATGTATGCATGAAGTGAAGAAAAGAGCTAATGCAACTGTGAAAGCGAATTTATGAAGGAAGACATGCGAAGTACAAAGATTTGAAATTGAGATTTGATGTAAAAGTGAGTGCGGTTTGGCATAGTCAGAGAAGAGGTAACATATTATTCTATTGAATAATCTAGAGATCATTTGGACAGTGTGTTCAATGATCTTGACCTTGAATCTGTTTGGGCAGTGGGTCCTTCTATCTTCCATAACTCTTAACAGGGTTAGAATCTTTTAACAGGGATTCAAAATATCCTAACATGGATTCATATGTACTGAATGTATTTCATAAGAATCCTAACAGAGTCCATCCTTTCATAAGAAATATTCATATTAGTGCATCTTTTGTGGGCATCATTCCCACCGGGGTTTACTCTTTGATCAAGAGGTTCCCTAGTCAACATATCTTGTGTCATTGTGTTATTGTGTATGAATATCTTTCTATGTTTGGTAATTATATTGCTTACATGGTTTAATGCTGTTGAAGTTGATAAAAGTTATAATTATCAGATAAATGATTCACCCCCCCCTCTCATTTTTCTTGGCGAACTTTACTTTCTAACAATTGGTATCAAAGCGGTAGGTCCTTGGAAAAGAAGTTTCACAGCTTAAGGAGATCCATGGAGAATTTTAGAAAAGAAAGCCCTAAGTTTGATGGAGTAAATTTTGACAGCTGGGAAGAAAAGATGAAGACACACCTACTATGTTTAGGACTAGGTTATTGGTTGATTACAAAGAATGATAAGACTATCATTGAAGAGGACAATCTTGAAACATGTACTGCCAATGAGAGAGATCTATTCATGTGTAACATACTTGCAAGAGAAGCACTTTTGACAGCCCTTCCGGAGAATGAGTACAATCAGGTAAAATGTTTGAAAGAATCTTATGAAATTTGGAAAGCTTTACACTCTACTTTTGAAGGTGATGAACATGCAAAAAGAGTTAGATTACATAATTGGATATGTGCATTTGAAGATATAAGAATGTTGGAAGATGAATATATAGAAGCTATATTGGTAGAATGTCAGAAATTGTTACAAGTATAAAATCTTGTCGAGGAACAAAGACAGAGAATGAAGTGATATGGAAAATTTTGAGACCATTGACTCCTATATTTAAGCAGACATAATAGATGATTGAACAAGTTATACCTTGAACTACAAACTTTACAAGAGAGACTCTTCTTGGAAGATTGGAAGCAACATAAATGAACTTGAGTTTATTAGGAAACTTGCCTAGAATGGAGACAACATTCAGTGCTCTTAGTGTTCACCCTACTTTGTGAAGAAGCATAAGTGTGAGTGGAGATTATGCTAGCAGCAACAGATCTAGAAATGAAGAAGACAAGAAGATTAAAGAAGGTATTGCCCTACTTGTGAAGAGAGAACTAGACGGTAAGAAATTTTTTAAATGTTGGACTTGTTAAGAATATGGTCATTTTGCATCTAAGTGTCTTAAGAGAATTAAAAAAGTATAAAAAAAATTTCAAATCTAGAAGATCTAAGGAATGTTATTATGCTAATGATGAAGATCTTGAAGCTAGTATAGAGAGAACTCTGAGTGAAAGTGATACTAAGAATAATGATGACATAGGATTTGTACCAATTAAAGAAGAGAATCCTGAAACTGATCTTAAGGAAGAAAAAGCCTTAGTTTCTCAAGTTGAAAAGAAAGCTGATTGGATTATAGATAGTGGTTGTTCACATCATATGACCGGAGACATGAAAAAGTTCATAAAGTTTAACGATTATGATGGAGGAGTTGTTAGAGTTGGAAACAATGCACCTTGCTTGATTAAAGGTATAGGATCTATTACTCTTGATGGAAAGACTAATACTTATGATGTTTATTTTGTGGATGGATTGAAACATAATGTTTTGAGTGTTGGACAGTTAGTTGATAAGGGATATCAAGTTTGGTTTACTGTGAAAATGTGTGTGATAAAGGATAAAGATGGAAATTTGATTGGAACTGGATCTAGAACCAGAGGTAATGTATTTCAGTTGAATCCTACTGAGATGAAATATTTGATTACTAAAATTGATGATAGCTGGTTATGGAATAGAAGGTTTTGTCATATAAACTTTGACAACATTGTGAAAGTAAGTACTACACTTGCAGTAAGGGATTTGCCAAAAATTATGAAGCCTACTAACATGATTTGCAAAGAATGTGTGATGGAAAAACAAAAGAGAAGTTCTTTTCCCAGTAAGAAATTTACATCTACAAAAAAGCTAGAGACTATTCATATAGATTTGAGCGGTCCTACTAGGGCTAGATGATTCTATGGAGAAAGGTATTTTATGATTCTTGTTGATGATTTTACAAGAATGATGTGGATTGCATTTCTTAAAGAAAAGTCTGAAGCATTTGATAAGTTTAAGGTCATTAAGAATAAAGTTGAGAATGAATCTGGAATGAAGATTAAATGTTTGAGATCTGATAGAGGTGGAGAATTTACTTCTAGAGAGTTTAACACTTTTTGTGAAGAAAATGGCATTAAGAGATAGTTTTTAGCCCCTAGGACACCTGAAAAAAATGGTATTACAGAAAGAAGAAATAGATCAGTGACTGAAGTAGGAAGAGATATGTTATTTGAGAATGATTTGGTGAAGATATTCTGGAGAGAAGTAGTGAACACAACCGTGTATACAATGAACAAAGTACAAATCAGAGCAGACACAGACAAGACACCCTATGAATTATGGTTTGGACATCCACCCTCAGTTAAGTATTTTAGAATTTTTGGAAGCAAATGTTATATAAAGAGAGATGATGATATTGGAAAGTTTGATCCTAGAAGTGATGAAGGTATATTTCTTGGATATTCTTTGAAAAGAAAAGCCTATAGATGTTACAATAAAAGAACTATGACTATTGTTGAGAGCGCAAATGTTAAAGTTGATGAAAAGTTCAAAATTCAGGAAAGAATGCTTGATTATGAATTAGATGAAGAAGCTCATCCTAAACCTAACAATGGATCTATTGAATTATTTTATGAGACTGGTAGTGATTTGTTGAATGAAAGCCACCATGAAGTCATTGAAGAACCTACACCTGAAGTGAGATCTAAGATAGTGACACCTAACAAGAGTTTATGAAGAAATCATCCTATTGGGAAAATTATTGGAAGCATCAAAAGAGGATTTCTAACTCAGAATAAGGTACAAGAACAGTTATGTTTGATTTCTCAAATTGAACCTAAAACTACTAGTGAAGCCTGTGAGGATGAAAGTTAGACTAATGCTATGAAAGAAGAACTAGATCAGATTGAAAAGAACAAGACATGGGAATTGGTCCCTAGATCTAAACACAAGAATGTTATTGGAACTAAATGGGTATTCATAAACAAGATGAATGAAAAAGGAGAAGTAGTAAGAAACAAAGAAATATTGGTATGTAAGGGATACTCACAACAAGAAGGAATTGACTATGAAGAAACCTTGGCACCTATTGCAAGAATTGAAGCAGTAAGAATGTTTTTGGCTTATGCAGCTTACAAGAAATTCAAAGTATATCAGATGGATGTGAAGTCAACATTTCTAAATGGAGAGTTGGAAGAAGAAGTCTACATTGAGCAGCCTGAAGGTTTTCCTTTGACTCAAGAAGGAGACATGGTATGTAAACTAAAGAAAGCCTTATATGACTAAAGCAAGCACCTAGAACTTGGTATGAAAGATTGGACAAGTATTTGTTAAAGTTGGGATTTACAAAAGGAACAACTGATAGAAATCTGTACACAAAAGAAATTGAAAATGGTTTGTTGGTTATAGTTATTTTTGTTGATGACATTATTTTTGGAGGAGAAGATGAAGCTAGTGAAAAATTTGTTGATGAAATGAAGACTGAATTTGAAATGAGTATGATTGGTGAAATGAAATACTTTTTGGGATTATAGATAACATAGAAAAATGATGGTATCTTTGTGAGTTAGACAAAGTACCTAAATGACTTGTTGAAAAGATTTGGAATGGAGAACTGTAAACCAGTTGGAACACCTATGGTAACTGGACATAAATTATCTAGCATAGATGAAACACTGATAGTTGAACAGAAGAAATATAGATCTATGATTGGAGGATTGCATTACTTGACGCATACAAGACCTGATATAGAACATTCAGTTGGAATTGTAGCAAGATTTCAAGCTGAACCTAGAGAATCACATTATGCAGCAGTAAAGAGGATACTGAGATATTTAAGAGGCACAATGGACTATGGATTGTGGTATGAAAAATTTGATGATTTTACCCTATGTGCATATACAGATGCTGATTGGGGAGGCAATGTTGATGATAAAAAGAGCACTAGTGGTGGAGCATTTTTCCTTGGAGGAAGATTGGTTTCTTGGCTAAGAAAGAAGCAGAATTGTATCTCACAAAGCACAACAGAAGCATAATATGTAGCAGCAGCAAACAATTGTAACCAAATAATTTGGATGAAGAAAATGCTAAAGGATATTGGAATAAAGTTTATTGAACATGTTGTCATACATTGTGACAACACTAGCACAGTTAGTATGTCTAAGAACCCTATATTACATTCTAAGACAAAACACATAGAGATTAAGTATCATGTTGTAAGAGAGAAAGTTGCTGAGAAAGAAGTCAGACTTGAGTACATAAGTACAAAGGAGCAGATAGCAGACATATTTACAAAGCCTTTTCCTAAGGATACATTTGAGTATCTGAGAGGTATGCTTGGGGTTATGCCCCAACCTACTTTTTTGTAGTGATGTAGTTGGTTGCATCCATCTAGTGGTATATAAGCCTTATTTTTCTTCTGGACTGGATGTTGGTACTTCCTGTATGGGGGAGTATGTGTATCTGAGCTAAGTCATGAGGACTCTAGTGAATGTATTTTATGAATAGTGTCTTTTGACATTGGAGTTGTTGTTGACATAATGATGAGATTTCTATCATTGATGTCAATGGGGGAGAAGTGTACATGAAAAAACTATTTGTACTTTCTGAATAGGAAAATGAAGCAAGATTTGATTGATGAAGAGGATTTGAAATATTTTCTTGAAGTAGTAGTGTTGCAATATTGGATTTTTGGTACATTGGATGTTTTTTCATCTATGTTTCCATCAATGCCAATGGGGGAGATTGTTAGGAATGAATGCTAAATGTTTGGCAGCCATTCTATAGCAGTTGTTGCATTCATGACTATGATTGTCATTGCTGTCAACACAGTGATTTACCAGAGACTTGCAAAGAAGCAGACAGTATTTGGATTAGCGCACATGGGATATTGCAGTTGGAGCTATGTGATGTTGAGGATATAATAATTGATATGTTATATGTTTATGGTTAAGAGTGTAGATAGTAATTCATTTATTCATGGAAGTTATGAGCATTTTGGTGGAAGTAGTATTCAGGCAGTGTTCCTGAGTAGCGGTTTGTGGAAATCAGATGATATCTCCTAATTGGGATGGAATATGGCTTTGTCCAGTTAAAGGGAAGTTGAAGACACATTTTTAGTGACATGAATGATAGCAAAAACTTTGAGTTCACACGAGTGAAGAATTATTGTATTTGGAAGTCGACAGTTTTGTGTAATTTTGATGTAGCGTGTGGAAACTTTTATTTTGTAATTGTATGTCGACTCATTTGTAATTACTTGAGTGTGGTAGAAAGGAAGGAATGTTTTTCCTTGTTGTAATATGGTTGAATATTTTTGGATGTGTTGATGTACACATGAAGTTAAGAAAAGAGCTAATGCAATTGTGAAAGCAAATTTATGAAGGAAGACATGTGAAGTACAAAGATCTGAAATTGAGATTTGATGAAACAATGAGTGTGGTTTGGCATAGTCAGAGAAGAGGTAATATATTATTCTATTGAATAATCTAGAGATTATTTGGATAGTGTGTTAAGTGATCTTGCACTTGAAGCTATTTGGGTAGTGGGTCCTTCTATCTTCCATATTTCTTAACAGGGTTAGAATCTTTTAACAGGGATCCAAAATCTCCTAACAGGGATTCATATGTACTGAATGTATTTGATAAGACTCCTAAAAGAGTCCATCCTTTCACAAGGAATATTCATATTAGTGCATCTTTTGTGGGCATCATTCCCACTGGGGTTTACTCTTTGATCAAGAGGTTCCCTAGTCAACATATCTTGTGTCATTGTGTTATTGTGTATGAATATCTTCCTATGGTTGGTAATTATATTGCTTACATGGTTTAATGCTGTTGAAGTTGATACAAGTTATAATTATTAGATAACTAATTCACCCCCCCTCTCAGTTATCTTGGTGGACTTTACTTTCTAACATCGGTAACTAAAGGAAACCGACCAACTACCGACCAACTTGGTCAAAGCAGAAACTGAGCAACACAGACAAACTCCAAATTGTTTTTGGTGATAGAGGATTGCCAAGGACCTAAGATGCTCCTGCATTAGACACTTGGGGTTATTTTGAAATGATTCTCTGAATCATTTGGTAGGTTTGGTAGGAGCTACATCCAACTCAGACTATGAAATCCATGAACTTTCTTCCATCAGTCTATTCTTCCACTTTACCAGATATTCCATATACTATTTTCCTTTTGTAATCTTGTCAACTCTTTCCTTCAAAATCTATTCAACTTCTTCATTCTGCTTCTTAGGATATTTTGTTAGTACTATCACTTCTTCATCAAGTTCATGATACTCATACAAATCAACAATGTTGAAAATCGGTGATATGTCCATGTCATCAGGTAACTCAATTTTATATGCATTTCCACTATCAAATTTCCTCAAAATCTTGCAATGTCCAAAATTTTTCATCTTTAGCTTCCCATATGTTCCAACAGGAAATTGGCCTTTCTTCAAATGAACCATCACTTCATCACCAACATCAAAAGTTTTGTGTCTTCTTGATCTATCAGCTCTGTCTTTGTATTTTTGATTACTGTCTTCCAGATTCAGCTTCACATCTTCATGCAATGTCTTCATGTACTCAGAAAATTTTACTCCTTCAACACTTCTCTTGTTTTCATCAGCAATATCTCTCAAATCAGATATTCCTCTCGGCTGTGTGCCATTCACAATCTCAAATGGTGTCTTTCCAGTACTCTTATTCATTGAATTATTGCATGCAAATTTTTCTTGTGCCAACACAGAATTCCAATTACTCTGTGGGTCTCCAACTAAACATCTTAAAAGATTTCCCAAACTTCTATTCACAACTTTAGTCTGTCCATCAATTTGTGGGTGAAATGTAGAACTATATTTCAACTCAATGCCAAATTTCTTCTAGAGGGTCTTCCAAAAGTATCCAACAAATTTACTATCTTGGTCAGAGATTATACTCCTTGATAATCCATGCAATCTAACAATTTCCTTAAAGAAAAGATCTGCTACATGTATTGCATCTAATGTCTTTCTACAAGGTATAAAATGTGCCATCTTAGAAAACCTATCCACAATAAAAAATATAGAATCATTACCTCTTAAAGTCTTCGATAAGACAAGAACAGAGTCCATACTGATGTCAATCCAAGGTTTCTCTAGAACAACAATTGGTACATACAATCTAGTATTCTGACTTACTCCTTTTGTAACTTGACAAATTCCACAACTTTTCACAAATTTTTGAACATCTTTATACAACTTGTTAGAAAGTAAAGTCCACCAAGATAACTAAGAGGGGGGGGGGGTGAATCAGTTATCAGATAATTATAAATTTTATCATCTTAAATATTATTAAACCATATAAGAAATATAATTAACAACCATAGAAAGATATTCATACACAATTACACAATAACACAAGATATGTTGACTAGGGAACCTCTTGATCAAAGAGTAAACCCCGGTGGGAATGATGCCCACAAAAGATGCACTAATATGAATATTCCTTGTGAAAGGATGGAATCTATTAGGAGTCTTATGAAATACATTCAGTACATATGAATCCCTGTTAGGAGATTTTGAATCCTTGTTAAAAGATTCTAACCCTGTTAAGAGTTATGGAAGATAGAAGGACCCACTGCCCAAGCAACTTCAGGGTAAGATAACTGAACTCACTATCCAAATAATCTTTTCATTATTCAATAGAATAATATTTTACCTCTTCTCTGACTATTCCAAACCGCACTCACTGTTACATCAGATCTCAACTTTAGATCTCTGTACTTCGCATGTCTTCCTTCACATATTCACTTTCATACTTAGCTCTATTCTTCACTTCATGCATACTACATCACACCACCTCTATTTCTTCTACTACATCAACAAGGAAATACATTCCTTCCTTTATACCACACTCAAATAATTACAAATGAGTCAGCACATAATTACAAAATAAAATATTCCACACGCTACACCAAAATTACATAAAACTGTCAGCTTCCAAATACAATAAATTTTCACTCATGTGACTTTGAAGTTTGTGCTATCATCCATGTCACTATCAATGTGTCTCTAACTTCCCTTTAATTGTGCAAAGCCAAATTCCATCCCGATTAGGAGATATCATCTGATTTCCAAAAACTGCTACTTAGGAACACTGCCTGAATACTGCTTCCACCAAAATGATCATAACTTTCATGAATAAAAGAATTACTATCTATGCTCTTAACCATAGACATATAACATATCAAAGAGTATATCCTCAACTTCACATAGCTCCAACTATAATATCCCATGTGTGCTAATCAAAACATTGTCTGCTTCTCTGTAAGTCTTCGGTAAAATACTGTGTTGACATCAATGACAATCATAGTCATGAATGCAACAAAAACTACTACAGAATGGGTGCCAAACACTTTAGCATTCATTCCTAAAAATATCCCCCATTGGCATTGATGGCAACATAGATGAAAAACATCCAATGTTTGAAAAATCCAATACTGCAACATTGCTTTTTAAATCCTCTTCATCAATCAAATCTTGCTTCATTATCCTATTCAGTTCTCACATATTGTTTTCTCATATTGTTTTTCATGCATACTTCTCCCACATTGACATCAATGATAGAAATTCCATCACTAAGTCAACAACAACTCAATGTCAAAAGACACTATTTTTTTGAAAAAATACATTTACGAGATTCCTCATGACTCAACTCAGATACACATACTCCCCCATAGAGGAAGTACCTACATCTAGTCCAGAAGAAAGATAGGGCTCATATACCACTGGACGGATGCAACCAACTACATCACTACTCAAAAGTAGGCTGGGGCATAACCCCAAGCATACCTCTCAGATACTCAAATGTATCTTTAGGCAAAGGCTTTGTAAATATGTCTGCTATCTATTCCTTTGTGCTTATGTACTCCAATCTGACTTCTTTCTCAACAAATTTTTCTCTTACAACATGATACTTGATCTCTATATGTTTTGTCTTAGAATGTAGTACAAGATTCTTAGACTAACTGACTATACTGGTGTTGTCACAATGTATAACAACTGGTTCAACAAATTTAATTCCAATATCCTTCAGCATCTGCTTCATCCAAATTATCTGGTTGCAATTATTTGCCACTACTACATACTCTGCTTCTGTTGTGCTCTGTGAAATACAATTCTGCTTCTTGCTTAGCCAAGAAACTAATCTTCCTCCAAGGAAAAATGCTCCTCCACTGGTGATTTTCTTATCATCAATACTGCCTCCCCAATCAACATCTATATATACACATAGGGTAAAATCATCAAATTTTTCATACCACAATCCATAGTCCATTGTGCCTCTTAAATATCTCAGTATCCTCTTTACTGCTGCATAATGTGACTCTCTAGGTTCAGCTTGAAATCTTTCCACAATTCCAATTGAATGTGCTATATCTAGTCTTGTGTGTGTCAAATAATGCAATCCTCCAATCATGGATCTGTATTTCTTCTGCTCAATTGCTGATGTTTCATCTGTGCTAGATAACTTATGTCCGGTTACCATAGGTGTTCCAACTGGTTTACAATCCTCCATTCCAAATATTTTTAGAAAATCACTCAAGTACTTTATCTGACTAAAAAAGATACCATCATTGTTTTGTGTTATCTATAATCCTAGAAAGTATTCCATCTCACCAATCATACTCATTTCAAATTCAGTCTTCATTTCATTTGCAAATTTGTCACTAGCCTCATCTTCTCCTCCAAAAATAATGTCATCAACAAAAATAAATATAATCAACAAACCATTTTCAATTTCTTTTGTGTATAGATTGCTATCAGCTGTTCCTTTAGCAAATCCCAACTTTAACAAATACTTATCCAGTCTTGCATACCAAGTTCTAGGTGCTTGCTTTAGTCCATATAATGCTTTCTTCAGTTTACATACCATGTCTCCTTCTTGAGTCATAGGAAAACCTTTAGGCTGCTCAATGTAGACTTCTTCCAATTCTCCATTTAGAAATGATGACTTCACATCCATCTGATATACTTTGAATTTCTTAAAAGTTGCATAGGCCAAAAACATTCTTACTGCTTCAATTCTAGCTACTGGTACAAAAGTTTCTTCATAGTCAATTCCTTCTTGCTGCGAGTATCCATTACATACCAATCTTGCTTTGTTTCTTAAAACTTCTCCTTGTTCATTCATCATGTTTCTGAATACCCATTTAGTTCCAATTACATTTTTGTCTTTAGGTCTAGGGACTAATTCCCATGTCTTGTTCTTTTCTATCTGTTCTAGTTCTTCTTTCATTGCATTAATCCAATGTTCATCTTCACAAGCTTCACTAGTAGATTTAGGTTCAATTTGAGAAATCAAACATAAATGTACCTATTCTGAGTTAGAACTCCTCTATCCAAACTTCCAATAACTTGTTCAATAGGATGATGTCTTGATAAATACCTGTTTGGTGTCATACTTATAGATCTTGCTTCAACTGTAGATTCTTCTCTAGATTCCTCTTTGGTTTCTTCAGCATGACTTTCATTCAACAATTCACTATCAGTTTCATAGAATAATTCAGTAGTTTCAATGTTAGGTTTAGGATGAGCTTCTTCATCAGATTCATAATCAAACATTCTTTCCTAAATTTTGAACTTTTCATCAACTTTAACATTTGCACTCTCAACAATAGTTTTAGTTCTCTTATTGTAACATCTATATGCTTTTCTCTTTAAAGAATATCCAAGAAGAATACCTTCATCACTTCTAGGATCAAACTTTCCAATATCAAGTGTTCTAGGGGCTGAAAACTATCTCTTAATACCATTCACTTCACAAAAAATGTTAAACTCTCTAGAAGTAAATTCACCACCTCTATTAGATCTCAAACATTTAATCTTCATTCTAGATTCATTCTCAACTTTGTTCTTAATGATCTTAAACTTATCAAATGCTTCAAATTTTTCTTTTAGAAATGCAATCCACATCATTCTTGTAAAATCATCAACAAGAATCATAAAATACCTTTCTTCATAGAATCCTCTAGTCCTGGTAGGATCGCTCAAGTCTGTATGAACAATCTCCAACTTCTCTGCCAATGTGAACTTCTTACTAGGAAATGAACTTCTCTTCTGCTTAGCCATCACACATTCTTTGCAAATCATGTTAGTAGGCTTCATAATTTTAGGTAAATCCCTTAACGCAAGTGTAGTACTTACTTTCACAATATTATCAAAGTTTATATGACAAAACCTTCTATGCCATAACCAACTGTCATCAATATTAGTAATCAAACATGTCATCTCAGTAGGATTCAACTAAAATACATTAACTCTGGTTGTAGATCCAGTTCCAATTAGATTTCCATCTTTATCCTTTATCACACAAGTTTTCTCAGTAAACCAAACTTGATAGCCCTTATCAACTAACTATCCAACACTCAAAAGATTATGTTTCAATCCATCAACAAAGTAAACATCATCATTATTAGTCTTTCCATCAAGAGTAATAGATCCTATACCTTTAATCAAACAAGGTGCATTGTTACCAACTCTAACAACTCCTCCATCATAATTGTTAAACTTTATGAACTTCTTCATATCTCCAGTCATATGATGTGAACAACCATTGTCTATAATCCAATCAGTTTTCTTTTCAATTTGGGAAACTAAGGCTTTTTCTTCCTTAACATTAGTTTCAACATTTTCTTCTTTAATTGCTACAAATCCTATTTCATCATTATTCTCAGTGTCATTTTCACTTAGAGTTCTTTCAATACTAGCTTCAAGGTCTTCATCATTAGCATAATAACATTCCTTAGATCTTCTAGAATTGAAATTATTTCTATACTTCTTAACTCTCTTAGGACATTTAGATGCAAAATGACCATATTCTTGACAAATCCAACATTTAAAATTTTTCTTACCGTCTGGTTCTCTTTTCACAAGCAAGGCAATACCTTCCTCAATCTTCTTGTCTTCTTCATTTCTAGATCTGATGCTACCAGCATAGTCTCCACTGACACTGATGCTTCTTGATAATGTGGGGTGAACACTAAGAGCACTGAGTGCTATCTCCATTATAGGTAAGTCTCCCGATAACCTTAGGTTCATCTTTGCTACTTCCAATCTTCCAAGAAGGGTCTCTCTTGTAAAGTTCACAGTACAAGGTATAACTTGTTCAATCATCTGCGTTGTCTACTTAAATACATGAGTCAATGTCCTTAGAATTTTCCATATCACTTCATTCTCTATCTTTGTTCCTCCAAAATATTTTATCCCTGCAACAATTTTTGACATTCTACCAATATAGCTTCTAACAGATTCATCTTCCAACATTCTTATATCTTCAAATGCACATATCCAATTATGTAATCTAACTCTTTTTGCATGTTCATCACCTTCAAAAGTAGAGTGCAAAGCTTTCCAAATTTCATGAGACTTTTTCAAACATTTTACCTGACTATATTCATTCTCCGAAAGTGCTGTCAAAAGTGCTTCTCTTGCAATTATGTTACACATGAATAGATCTCTCTCATCATTAGAGCATGTCTCAAAATCATCTTCTCCAATGATAGTCTTGTCATTCTTTGTAATCAACCAATAACATAGTCCTAAACATAATATATTTGTCTTCATCTTCTCTTTCTGACTGTCAAAATTTACTCCATCAAACTTAGGGCTTTTTTTCCTGAAATTCACCATGGATCTCCTTAAGTTGTTAAATTTCTCTTTCAAGGACCTGCTGCTCTGATACCAATTGTTAGAAAGTAAAGTCCACCAAGATAACTGAGAGGGGGGGGGGTGAATTAGTTAGAAAATAATTATAACTTTTATCATCTTCAACAATATTAAACCATATAAGCAATATAATTACCAACCATAGAAAGATATTCATACACAATTACACAATAACACAAGATATGTTGACTAGGGAACCTCTTGGTCAAAGAGTAAACCCCGGTGGGAATGATGCCCATAAAAGATGCACTAATATGAATATTCCTTGTGAAAGGATGGAATCTATTAGGAGTCTTACGAAATACATTCAATACATATGAATCCCTGTTAGGAGATTTTGAATCCCTGTTAAAAGATTCTAACCCTGTTAAGAGTTATGGAAGATAGAAGGACCCACTACCCAAACAACTTCAGGGTAAGATCATTGAACTCACTGTCCAAATAATCTTTGCATTATTCAATAGAATAATATGTTACCTCTTCTCTCATTGTGCCAAACCACACTCACTGTTACATCAGATCTCAACTTTAGATCTCTGTACTTCGCATGTCTTCCCTCACATATTCGCTTTCATACTTAGCTCTATTCTTCACTTCATGCATCCCACATCTCACATCACCTATATTTATTGTACTAAATCAACAAGGAAATACATTCCTTCCTTTATACCACACTCAAATAATTACAAATGAGTCGGCACACAATTACAAAATAAAATATTCCACACGCTACACCAAAATTACATAAAACTGTTGGCTTCCAAATACAATAAATCTTAACTCATGTGACTTCAAAGTTTGTGCTATCATCCATGTCACTATAAATGTGTCTTTAACTTCCCTTTAACTACAAAAATCTAGATTCCATCTCGATTAGGAGATATCATCCGATTTCCAAAAACCGCTACTCCGGAACACTGCCTGAATACTGCTTCCACCAAAATGATCATAACTTTCATGAATAAAAGAATTAATTTTTGTGCTCTTAACCATAGACATATAACATATCAAAGAGTATATCCTCAACATCGCATAGCTCCAACTACAATATCCCACGTGCGCTAATTAAAACATTGTCTGCTTCTCTGAAAGTCTTCGGTAAAACATTGTGTTGACATCAAGGGCAATCATAGTCATGAATGCAACAAAAAATACTACAAAATGGGTGCCAAACACTTTATAATTCATTCCTAAAAATCTATGGCTAATAGTACTTCTCCTTAAGAAAATTCCATGTTTTATCAATACCAAAATGTCTAGCCAAACCACTACTATGTTTCTCCTTTATCAAATTAGTTCTCATTATTCCTCTCGGTATACACAACTGAATACCTTTAAACAACATACCTTCCTAAATAAAATATTCATCGCATTTAGTATCTTGTTGATCTTGAATAGGTGCTCTGCACTTTCTCCATGGCTCAAAAAAATTAGGGTCAAACTCATAAGAATCTCTCATCTCATCAAAACCAAGAACTTCAATTTTCATCTCGGTCATCAAAGATCTTCTTCTACTCAATGCATCAGCAACTTAGTTAGTGACTCCATTTTTATGCTTTATCACAACTGTGTAACTCTGCAAATACTCAATCCATTTCATATGTCTCTGAGTCAACTTATTCTGACTACCCAAATATTGTAAAGCCTTATGATCAGTATACAACACAAATTCACTTGGTATCAAATAATGTCTCCATTTCTTCAGTGCTTGAACAATAACATAGAATTCTTGATCATAGACATAATATTTCCTTCTTGCATCATTCAACTTTTCACTAAAGAAAGCAACAGGTTTACCTTCTTGACTCAACACAGCTCCAATTGCACTTCCACTTGCATCACATTCTACTTGGAATACCTTACTAAAATTAGGTAATGCCAAAATAGGTAATTCAACAACCTTCTGCTTCAGAGTCTCAAAAATTTTATCAACTCCATGTGTCCACTTGAATTCTCTTTTGTCTCCTCTCATAGTCTTAGTCATAACATTACAAATTGAACTAAAATTTCTTATGACCTTTTGGTAAAAACTTTCCAAATGATGAAATGATCTTACCTTGCTAGAATTCATAGGTGTAGGTCAATTTCCTTCAAACCATCAGCTGAAATAACAAATCCCAAATACACAATCTCCTCTTTCATGAATGAACACTTTTTTAGATTTATCAGCAACTTTTCCTCTTTCAATCTCTACAAAACTTGTATAACATGCAACAAATCTTCTTCTGTGGTCTTACTGAATATAAGAATATCATCAAGATATACAATCACAAAATTACCCAAGAATTTCTTCAAAACTTCATTCATTAGCCTCATAAAAGTACTTGGTGCATTAGTTAAACCAAAGGGCATAACCAACCACTCATACAAACCTTCTTTTGTCTTGAAACTAGTCTTCCATTCATCACCTTCTCTAATTCTGATATGGTGATACCCACTTTTCAAATCAATTTTGGTGAAATACTTTGCTCTAGTCAAACTGTCCATTCTGTCATCCATTCTTGGCATAGGAAACCTATACTTCACTGTTATCTTATTGATTGCTCTGGAATCAGTACACATTCTCCATTCTCCATTCTTTTTCAGTGCCAATACAACAAGTACTGCATAAGGACTCAAAATTTCTCTAATCAAACCTTTCTCGAGCGACTCTTGAATCTGTCAGTTGAATTCCTGATTCTTGGTAGGTGTCAACCGATGAGGTGCCTTATTCGGTAAACTAGCTCCAGGGATTAGATCCATACAATGATCAATGCTTCTTTTTGGTGGCAAACCATTAGGTACATTATAAAAAATGATATCACTATACTCGGTGAGTAACTTATCAATCTCCTTAGGGACATTATCCTCTATTTTCTTACTTGGTTTTTTAGGAATCACAACAAAACATACATCATTCTTCTTTAAAGAGTTAACAAACTTTCTTTCCTCCATCAAACAAACTTTCACAGATGTGCAAACATTACTAACAGGTTCTTACATTGATGGTAAAAAGATTTGTTTCTTTCCATCAGTCACAATAGTGTACTTATGCAATCTCCCATCATATATAGCATGTCTATCATATTGCCAAGGTCTACCCAACAAAATATGACAAAAATCCATAGGCATGATATCACATAACACCTTATCATAGTACTTTCCAATCTTCAAATTCACATAACATTGTTCACTTACCAGGAGTGTATGCTCATCTTTGATCCATGAAATCTGATAGGGCTTCGTATGTACCAACCTTTCCAACTGCAACTTTGTGACCATCTCTTTGGATGCTAGATTCTCTAAGCTACCACTGTCAATGATTACCTTCCAAAATTTATCAAAAACTCTACATCTAGTCTTGAACAAAATTTTCCTTACCAGATCTTCCTTCCTACTTTCATTCCACAGTGCTCTGCTTACCATCAAGTTATTTTCTTTCTCAAGTTCATTCAGTGACTCTTCTTGCACCAAAGCATTTCTACTACTAATAGCCTTCTTACTAGCATGTGTACATTCAAAAGATCTATGTCCTTCTCCATAATTGTAACAAGTTCCTCAGAAACTTCCTCTGCTATAACCACCTCGGTAGTTGCTACCTCTACCTCTAGATGAACTTTCACTTTTCCACTCGGTCTTACCTTTGTATAGATTTGTCTTTACTGGTTCAGATCTACCATTTTTACCATTAGATATACCTCTTCATCTAGGGAATCTACCACCTCGACCTATTTGTCTTTTCTCATGTCTTTTATTCAATTTCTCCCTGGCCTTCAATGCAAATTGATAAGCCTCTTCAATGTTCTCCAACTTGACCATTCTAATTTCCTCTTGGATGGAAACTCTCAAACCATTTAGGTATCTACCGATTATTTTTACATCATCTTTATCATGTCTAGATTTGATATCTAATCTATAGAATTCCTCAGTATACTCTTTTATCGAGCTATCCTTCTGCCTCAAACTTTGCATTCTCTGAACTAGGTTAATTTGATAATCACAAGGTAAGAACTTTCCTTTCAATTTGTTTACCATTTTATTCCATATCTTTATTTTTTCTTTGCCTTTCCTCTTCCTATCCAACTGTAGATGTTCCCACCATAAGGATGCATGACTTTTCAACTTTGTGCTTGCAATCTTTACCTTCTTGTCTTCAAGAATGTTTTCATACTCAAAATACTTTTCCATCTCGGTGATCCATTCCACCAATTCATCATAATCTAGCTTTACACCATACACAAGAGGATTGAAATGTGGTGTAGACTTCAGACTTGTCAAAGCCTTCAAAAATATTTCTTCACATTGATCCATAATAGGTGTAGGTTCTGCATTCACCTATTCTTCCTCATCTTCATCATCACTAACATCTTCAAGATGTCTCCCTCTCCTCTGGGCTATTTCAATAGCTTCTAACCTAGCAGCAATATGCCTTAGCATATCTACCAATCCTAGATCTGCATCTCACCTCCCACAAACCATCTTGACAACCCTCTACAATTCTAGGTCAGATCACAATCTACTACCCCACAACAATCAACTAGGGCTTCAAGAGGAACCTACAAACATAGATCCATAGACCTAGATCAAGATCTCACCTCGCTCTTATACCACTTGACGCAAGGTAGGGGCCAATACGGGCCAAAAAATGACATGCCCTAATGATCCAAGCCTGCTCAACACATACAGAAGCAAATAAACACAATAGTGAGAGAGAGAATGTAGAAGCTTTCATATATTTTTATCAAATAGAATGATACATGCCGGGCTGTAAGGCATTATCGGTTAGGGCCAGATATTACAATAATTTATAGAAGTCCTCAAACATGTGAGGATCTATCAATAATCTCTAATCTTACTATCTTCTATCTTCTACCAAAACTGCCTCCTAAACTACAACCAAACAACTAAATTTATACAAGAGTCTACCGAACTGAGTTGGCCTTCAGATCCACAATCAATAGAAGGAATGGTTAGATCTAGGACCACATGCTTCCCAATGATGGATTCCAACATTAAATCTATGACCCAACATAAATGCACAAGTCAGCCACAACAAAAACCAAAACTAAACCCACCGGTGAGCAAAGATAACCGAGTAGGAGACAAGAAATGCTGAGTGCCAGTGAAACAACTGACCACCCAGGAGATAATTGACCACACTCAGTAACCAAAGGAAACTGACCAAATACTGACCAGCTTGGTCAAAGTAGGAACCGAGCAACACATACAAACTCCAAATTGTTTTTGGTGACATAGGATTTCCAAGGACCCGAGATGCTCCTGCATCACTTCCTAAACCTAGCCCAAGTAGAAGTAAAATTTCCTCATGATTATGATGTTGATCAACTCAAGAAAGACAAGGAAGATGATAATCTGACAGGTGTGATGACTAAACAATTAAAGATGTTCCAAACACAAATCGACCTAATGAAAAAGGCAGCTGAACCTAAACCATTCTCTATCGAGGCCTTGTGCCCATTTCCTTTTGATGAGAGCTTTGTTATGGCACCTTTTCCAATAAATGTGGTTTTTCCTAAGTACAATAAATATATGGGTAAATAAGATGCACAAGACCACCTTAGAGAGTTTTCTCTCTAAGCATCAAATTTATGCACGACATAACTTACCTAATGAGACTTTTTCCAAGAAGTTTAGGAGGCCAAGCCATGGAATGGTTCTCAAAGCTTCCACAAGGGATAAAGACATTCGAGGATTTAGCCTCTAAATTCATGACTCACTAATCTTACAACATTGAGCACGAGATCACCATGCTTAATCTATGTGATACCAAACAAAGAGATGGTGAATCTTTCCTTGGGTTCCTTCAAAGGTGGAGAACCATCTTTGAAAGATATCCATGAAGCATACCTAAAAAGGAAAAAATGGAAATATTTATGAATAACTTAAATATGGAGATGAACTATAGACTTCAACTTCAACGTCCCCCAACCTTTGAAAAATGTATCAAGAACGGGATCAAAATTGAAGATGTGTTGGTTAAGAGAGGAGAGATCAAATTATTTAAAGATAATAAAACCTATACCAACACTAATAACAATCATAATTCATATAATTATAATAATAATAAAGGAGCCAACAATCACAATGATAAACCTAGACTATGGTTGAAAAACAATAACAAAAATCTTGTGAATGATGGAGTTGTGGAAGCACACAACTGAAAGGCTACTCCCTTTAATTTATCAAGCGGGGTGAATTCAACATATAATGTAAAGAAAATGACTTAATCCCCTTACAATAATAACAATTCCAATAACAACAATAATTCTAACAACAACACTAATCCTTTTAATAATTCCAACATCAACAAGCCCAAGCCTTTCTTTTCCACATATCAAAAGAGAAAATTCACCTTTTTAGGTGAACCATTGGAAAATGCATTAAGGACTTTGGTGGCCAACAAAATCATTACCTTACCTGAATCAAGGCCATATGAACCCCAAGTTAAGCCCAATTGGTGGAATGACTCTCATTATTGTGAAAACTAATAAATGAATGAAATTGAAACACCTTGTCCAAGATTTAATCGATGATGGAACCATAAAGGTTGAAGGACCCCAAAACAATGAGGATCATACAACGTTCAAAAATCCTTTCCTAAACCATGAAAAGGGTGAATCATCAAATATCAATTCTAAAAATAATAGAGGTAATGAGAAAGTCAACATTGCTCATACTTATGATAATACCATTAATTCTTTAAGTGGTGAGGAAAACACCATAAATGTCATTGTGGTAAAAGAGAAGACAAGGGAAGCAACATCTAATGTTGTAACTAGGGGGCAAGCATCAAAGATTACCCTACCAGGAAGTGCCCCAAAGATTATCCTACCAAATCAAACCTCATATTCTTCTTCAAAACAATATAATTTGGTCAACCAATTGCAAGGGTCCCCTACTCAAGTCTCTATTCTAGAATTACTCAAGCTTCCACCAACTCATAAAGAGATTCTAGAAAAAGCCTTAGTGGAGACTAATGTGCCTCTAAATTTAGATGCGGAAAAATTTCAAAAGATGGTAGGACATCTTGTTGCACCCCATTGTCTATCTTTTCTAGAACAAGATGATATGTCTCTAAACCACTAGCAAACTCTGCCCTTGCATATAGAGGTCCTAATTCATAAGCATAGAGTAAAAAGAGTCGTCAATGATAGAGGAGTAAGCCTAAATATTTGTACCCTCAACTTGGTAAAATCCTTAGGATTTTTTGACGAGGCCATTGACCCAAAGAAAAAGATAACCATAAAAGCCTATGACGATGAAGAAAGAGCCTCTAAAGGTGTCATAGTACTTCCCATCAGAGTTGGTCCAATGCAAAATGAGACCATTTTCCAAGTCCTAGACCTAAAGTTGACTTACAATATTCTATTAGGAAGGTCATGGATCCATGAAATGTAGGTTGTACCTTCAACCTACCATCAATGTCTCAAATTTCCCTATCTAGGACAAGAAGTCATGGTAAGTGGGGATTCTAACCCCTTTCAATATTATAACAATATGAAGCCTCTTAATAACTCCTTAGTCCCACATAATGCAGAAGGGTCTATAACTCAAAGAATAGAACAAGGGAAAAGTTCAGAAGATCTCCCTTCTTTGAAGGGAAAGGAAAAAGAGGAAAAAGAAATTGTTGTTGGAAATGATCAAAGTCCTACTAACCTAACTACATCAATGAGAGGAAAAGAGAAGGTTAGTGAGGAGAATTCTCCTAAGAAATAGAAAGAAGACCAAGCTAGATCCATTCAAATATACACTAAAGATGCCCATTATCAAAAGATGGATCATATGATGAAGAATTTTGAAAAGCAATGTCAAATCAAATGAAAAGATGTAGATGAATACTATTTATCCATGATGGATCTACCCTTATCTACAAAATCATATGGAAGACCATCTAATCTACCTCATAAGTATAATGATCACTTTGTGAACACAAACACCTCTTCATCCATGGATGAGGAAGATAATGAAATCCTAAATGAGATATACAAGGATGAAGAATCAAGTACCCATCAAAAGCACATCTAGAATATAAAAATTCACACTCATCAATATGAAAAATGATTTCAAATAATGGAGAAAATGGGAGACAAAGGACAAGGATGTTTAGGTACAAGAAATGAAGGATTACTAGAACCTATCGAGATGTCATGGAGAGATAGAAAAGAAAAGACAAGATTAGGATACCTAGAACAA
This sequence comes from Chamaecyparis obtusa, assembly GCA_027943335.1. NCBI lineage: Eukaryota > Viridiplantae > Streptophyta > Pinopsida > Cupressales > Cupressaceae > Chamaecyparis > Chamaecyparis obtusa. The sequence goes on along the minus strand of BSBK01001552.1, from coordinate 402,725 downwards.
GGGTATACTCAAAATAAGTATCCCTTAGTTTATGACCAAATCTTACCACTAGGTTCCCAAAGTGATGAAGATTCAAACAATTGGGAATGGGACTCATTGTCAAGTGAGTCATGCCAAGATAAATAAGTTGATGTCATCCATACTTACACTCCTAGCAAGGGAAAAGAATAAGTCTTAGAATCAAATCAGAATCAAGCTTCAAGTTCTAGCCAAGTGGTCTTAGATAATGTACCAATTCAGGAAATTGAAATAAAGCAATGGGTAGGAGAGCCTTATTTCCCAACATGGAGACCTACTATAGAGTAATCTAACCCCAAGTTTAATCCAAGAGATTTTTACCTGACAAAAATCTTAGAGGATTCTAGTGAGGAAGATTTTGACCCTAGTTCTCTAGAGAATCTCAAAGAAGCACATATCATAGAATTAAATGATACAATGCTTGAACCTTCAAATGAGGTCATGTCCTTAAACCCTATTGAACCAAACCCACCCATGGATCCTTTATCCCTTATCTATCCAGAGCTTATTGAATGGTATTCCATTGAATCTAATAGCCTTCCCACATTCCTAAATGATAACTCGGTGTCTCAATACCTTAACATAGTTCAACCTTATTCTACCAGTGAATATCAAGAAGAAGTGACAAGGGGAAGTATCCAATCTCTTGGTTTGGTTAAAAATGAAGAAAGAAAAAAAATGAAAAAATTGAAATAATCTAATGGTGAAAACTACATTGTGGTAGTATTAGACCAAAAAGAAATAGAAATAGAAATAAAGGACATTTCCAATGGTGAATATTTGACATAGGCACGTAAGGAAGAGAGATTGGACACTTTACCTGAGCACTATGAAGAAAGATCACCTATCTTGATTGAACCAATAGAGAAAGTAAATATTAGCTCAGAATCAAAACTGAGGATTATACACCTAGAAGCTTCCCTATCAAATGATGAAAAAGAGAAGTTCATTAATTTTTTTAAAATAAAAACAAATCAATTTTGCATGGTCGTATGATGATATGCCAGGATTAGATTCAAATTTAATAATGCATCATTTGAATATCAGAGAAGGGGTAAGACCAGTGAAATAAAAATTGAGAAAGATGTATCCACATATAGCTTTACTTGTGAAAGTGGAGGTGGAAACATTGCTAAAAGTAGGGTTTCATAAGGGCCATTGATTATGCAGAATGGATTTCAAATATTGTGTCAGTTTCCAAATCAAATAAATCCATTAGAATTTGCACAAACTTCAAAGATCTAAATTTGGTGTGTCCAAAAGATGACTTCCCTCTACCAAGCATAGACACCATCGTAGAATTGGCAACATGACATTCAATGTTCTCACTTATGGATGGGTTTAGTGGTTATGATTAGATAAAGATAGCACCAGAAGATCAGGATAAAATAACATTTATATGCGCATGGGGGACATTCTATTGGAATGTTATGCCTTTTGGTTTAAAGAATGCCTGAGTGACCTTTCAAAGGGCCATAATGACCATATTTCATGACATGATGCACAAGTTCATGGAGGATTATGAAGATTATATAATTACTAAATTCCACTCAAGGAAAGAACATATACCCATTTTAGAGAAGATATTTTTAAGATTGGAGCAATTCAAAGTAAGGTTAAATCCAAAGAATTGTGCATTTGGTGTTCAATTAAGAAAGCTACTAGGATACATTGTTTCAGCAAAAGGAATAGAGGTAGACCCAACCAAAGTCAAAGCCATCATGGAGATGGGGGCACCTAGAAACATAACTCAAATGAGATCACTTCAAGGAATAATTCAATCCATCAGGAGGTTTATATCCCAATTAGCAAAAAAGTGCCACAATTTAACTTATCTCCTTCACAAGGACACAATTTTCAAATGGGATGAGAAATGTGAAGAAGCCTTCACTTTGTTAAAAAAAAATCTAATAAACCTTGCAACTTTGATGCCACCAATAAGAGGAAAGCCCTTAATTCTATACATCTCAGCTGCAAAATATTCATTAGGGGCACTTTGGCTCAGGAGGATGAAGTTGGAAAGGAAAAGCTATTTACTTTATAAGTAGAAAATTGGTGAAGTATGAGTTGAATTACATCTTCATTGAAAGAGCATGTTTGGCCGTAGTTTTTTCTTCTAAAAAATTATGCCATTATATGTTATCTAATAAAATTTGACTCATTGCAAAGATTGATCCTCTAAAATATCTTCTTAGCAAAATAGCATTAAATGGAAGATTGGCCAAATGGGTCATGGTGTTGAGTGAATTTGACATATAATATGTGGACCAAAAGTCTATCAAGGGCCAAGTCATATCTCATCAATTAGAAGAGTCACCTTTACAAGGTGAACATCCAATCCAAGTGGAATTTCTTGATTTTGAAATCATAAATATTGAAGCAAAAACATGGCAATTATATTTTGATGGTTCCTATACACAACATGGTCCAAGAGCTGGGATACTTTCGATTAATCCTCAAGGGTATAAAAGTTTGAAATCATAAAAATTGATATTCCCATGCACAAATAACATTATTGAGTATGAAGCATTGGTTATTGGCATAAAGTTGGCATTAGAATGGAAAGTAACAGAACTACAAATATATGGAGATTCCCAACTAGTTATCAATCAAATCAATGATGAATATCAAACAAAAAATAACAAGTTGATACCTTACAAGAACATGATCCAAAATATAGGAAAATACTTCACTCCCATCACATTTGAACAAGTACCAACAGATAAAAATAAGGCAGCAGCTGCAATGGCTACTTTAGCATCACTTCTTCAAATACCAGATCAGAGTACCAGATATAAATTCCTTGTAGAAGAAGATGAGAAACCCGCATTTGACCCTACCCATCCTCATACTATTTTTTTACTAACTAGACATGAATCACCTTGGTATGGAGCCATTTACACCTACTTGAAAGACCAAATCTTACCTATAGACCAAACTAGGAATCAAAAGAAAAGCTTTATCTGACAAGCCTTTCATTATACCTTAATATCTGACACATTATATTGAAAGAGTCTAGATGGAATGCTTCTAAGATGTCTAGAGAAGGAGGAATCAAATGTAGCCTTACGAGAAATCCATGAAGGAATTTGTGGGTCACATTCAAACGGTTTAACCCTAGCTAAGAAAATTCTTAGGATAGGATATTTTTGGCCTTCTATGGAAAAAGATACTTGTTACTTTGCTAAAAATTGTCACAAATATCAGTATCATGGGAACTTGATCCATGTTCCAGCACAAGAGCTTCATCCTATGACTACACCTTGGTTGTTTTATCAATGGGGTTTGGATTTGATAGGTATGATTTATCCACCATCTTCAAATGGTCATAAATTCATCATTACTACAACATAATACTTTACCAAATGGGTGGAAGTTGTACCCTTATCAACTACAACAAGAAAGAAAATATCCTTGATTATAATAAACCACATAATTTGTAGATATGGTGTACCTCATGTCATCATAATGGATAATGCCAAACATTTCAAGAACAAGAACTTAAAATAACTATGTACTAAATTCCACATAATACATCACTCATCTTCAATATATTAACCACAAGGTAATAGGAAAGTAGAAGCTACAAATAAGAACATTCTAAAAATATTGAAGAGAACTGTGGATAATTCAAGTAGAGATTGGTACATTAAAAAATGTGACCCTATGGGCTTATAGGACAAGTATCAAAATGCCAACAGGAGCTAAACCATTCTCCTTAGTTTTTGGAGAAGAGGGAGTTTTACGTTTAGAGGTAGAAATTCCATCTTTAAGATTATCCTTACATGGTTTGTTAAGTGAAGAAGACTATAGAGTTTCTAGGTTACAAGAACTAGAACTGCTAGATGAAAAACAATAATAAGCCTTCAATCATTTGAAAGTGTATCAGAATCGAATGTCGAGGACCTATAACAAGCATATCAAATCAAGGACATTCCAAATAGGTGACTTAGTTTTGAGAGAAAATCCCAAGAATTAAGCAGAAAGGGAAAACAAAGGAAAATGGGAAGCGAACTAGTTAGGACCTTTTGTGATCACTTCATCTTTTGGGATTGGTACCTATAAACTAGCTGATTGTGATGGAGAAGAATTGCAAGATCCTATCAATAGTATTCACCTAAAGAGGTTCTACACATGAGATAGATAAAATGGTATAAAGAAAAAGGGTATCAAAAAATCAGATGAAGAACATCCTATTTATTGTACATAGTCAAAGAGATATTGAAAATTCCAAAAACATTAAAAAATAGAAAAGAGCAAACAAATCAGAAATGCAGAAAAGATAAAAAATAGTGGAAAATTGAGCCTGAAGAAAGTAAAAAACATTTAGAAATGATCCTCAAAAAGATGTTGTCTTGGTGAAAACCTAGCAAATAGGTGCCTTGATAATATGGAAACAAAAAAAAATTAAAAAAAGATAAAATACAAAAAAATAAAAAAAATATAAAAAGTACCAAATTGGGTGAAAACCTAGCAAATAGGCATCTTGGTAGCAAAAAAAAAAGGAAAAAGCTTTAGAATTTGACAAAACTAGTAGTTGTACTCTCATGATTGACAACAATCAGTGATAGTCATACCAAAGGATGGGAACGCAATGTAAGAGGTGAGAAAGGTATTCATATCACCATGGTTGAACTAGTGATGGTTGTACTAATTTTAGGGTTCCAAAAACTGCTTGATGATGAATATAAGCTCTAAATTTTTTAATAGTGACAGTTAGTTGAATACATCCCAGATTAAATGTGTTTAAAGTATTTCCCTTCCTTAGCTTCAAAAATGAATTGGAAGAGAAAAATAGAAAGGGGGTGGAGTTAAATAAAAAAATCAAACAAACATAAAAAACTATATGTGATCGGAGTGTGTTGGAAATCAAAAATAAAAAACAAGGGTGCATTGCATTAGTTCACTTGCATTTGTTAAAATAATTTTATCTTGCATTCATTTAAGACTTTACCCTAAGTTCAATTAATTTCATTACATTAGTTTGCATTCACTTTCATCTAAAGTTGCATCTCATTAGTTTGCATTTATTTTAAATCCATCTTATTTAGATGCATTCATTTAGATAAATTCATTCTAAAAATCATTCCTATTACACCATTCAGTTCATTTACGCCTACATTACATTAGGTGGCATTCATTTCATCCATCAAATCACCTAATTAAGTAGCACTAATGTCATCATTAAGATATTTTAGTTGCATTCCATTAAGTTCATTAAAAAACATTGCATTGCATATCACATTGTATTATCCAGGTAGGTGCATTCATTAAAGATTCTTTGCATTTACAGATTGAAATATATTCAAGTATAAGTGTATTAGGTCATTACATTTACATATACATGTTCATCATCTCAATACATTATATATCATTGCATTTGCATCATCGACATCATCAATCCATATAACATTTATATATCATTTATCATAACATTAATCATTATTCATTAAAACTTCAATATTCATTCAATACACCATATATGTACATCACATTTTGTATCACATTTGAATACCATACATCCATTACATTTAATATTGATTACATACATTCATATCATCAAAAAATGCATGCATAAATACCATCACATTAATCATTAAATCATTACATCATCATACAACATTAAAACATGTATCATATGCATCCATAAACATCATGTATCATAGCATTAATCATTATAAAAGATCATTAAATTAATATCACATATGTTCATTTATTCTATGTCATAAATAAGACAACCATTGAAACATAAATAAAACATGTACATTCATATCATAAACTACATCTGTAAATGCATAAAAACAAAGTACCTAGGAGATAGAATCATATAGATCTGCATGTAATAGCAAAGCACCTGGAAAATGGAGTCCAACACATAATGACATCATATAAAGTAAAATCTGTCAAAGTCCATGATATCATCATCAAAGCAATAAATCAAAGTCCATCAGAGTATCAACAAGTATCAAAGCATACAAAGTCTCAACTAATCAAAGAATAAATTGAGTCCAATGTCTCAAGTTAAAAAAGGAATCATCATATCTATCAATAAATGAATAAAATATATCATCTCAATACAAGTCAACTACTAGCACCATAGGTACCATCAGGACCATGATCAACATCTGGAGCTCTACTCGAGCTAGCCTATAAACCATGATGACTCATAGCAGCAATGAAGGTCTACATCATCGCACTAAGCTGAGTGACCTACTGTCGCATCTTTGATATCTTAGACTGCAGGGATCTCACATCTGAGGCCAAGGCTAGTGTTGATGGAGTCTGTCCCGAAACCTGTGTAGGTGGAGTCTATAGAGGAGCCTGAACATATGGAGCCTATGGAGGAGCCATGGAAGAAGATGGAATAAAAGGAGATGGAATGGAAAAAGATGGAATGGACAAGGATGGAATGGGAGAAAAAGAAGATGGTGTAATACCTCTCTTATAGTACTATGATTTGACTCTTTTCTATTATGATGGTTAGAACTATGCACTCATGTTTATGTTTCATAGAGGATTACATGTTCATCGGATGATATTTATATGTTCAGTTATAGTTACATTGATTATATGTTTATGAGATCCTAGAAGAATTTATTTTGAATGATTTGGATACTAACCCTTATCACGATTGTATTATGGAACCATATGTCTGATGTGTTTTCATGACTTAGGACGGAGTCGTAGTTACTCACTCAGTGAGGCCCACACGATGTACCGATCCTAGTCATCTGTCTGCAAGTATTTGATCTATATATATGTACATGTATCTCTTCTTGGTGATGCAGGATGTGCAGGTACCGGGTATCGTCTCCACCTGGCTTCACAGGTCTGAGCGATCCCTTAAATCCTTGATCATTGTTGTTGTCATGGAGATATCACCAAGCCTTACAAAAGAAAACCTTTACCTTGATCATTCACCCTAGTGGGAAATGTTGGATCAGTTCCTGGTAGGGAGGTATTATGTGATTTATCAGTTATTAGGATCTGGACCTTGTTCTTGCTTTTAGGGTATGCTCAATCTTGGTTGTAAGTTATCAAAGTGAGTCTTTGCTAGTCAAAGATTGTTATCGTAGTTTAGATTATCATGTTAGCTTTAAGGGTAAGTTGATATATGTACCTTTAATCATACGATTTTATAATTATAAAAAGGATACTCTTAACGTGAATAATCGGTCACTTATAATATATGTGTCATAAACATATGGGTGCACACATACGCTTATGAACACATATAAGTATATTAAGATAGATATATATATATATATAAATAAATAAATATAATATATATATATACTTAATTATATTGATAGAACTAATAATTGGCACTAGCCTAATAATTGTTTGATAAAATTAAATCAAGCATACATATATATATATATATCCCTATAATTGCTCGTAAATAGAAATTACAATCTTAACCTAATTGTAAATAATAATAAAAGTAATTGCCTTTGGTTAAAAAACTAGCTAATTATGAGGGAGTTGAACTCGAGACCTCCTAGAAGTTGGGCTAGTTAGATTCCAATTGTGCTATGTGTTTTCCTTGTAAGCCACCTAATCATTCTTGTTGTTATAGTTTGCTTTGGATGATATGTTAACTAAAATTAATTAAAAAAAAAAAACTTTATTGATGTTTACGGGAAAGATGGTTTGGGAAGTTGGAGAAGTTTCTCCCGTAGAGAAACTCCTCCAACTACCATAGTTGGATATTAAATAATTTGGAAGGATGGATTTTGGGAAAAGAAGGATAGGAGGGCTGGACTTTGGAAGCTGGAAAGATTGTCTCGACAATAGGAGAATTGGAGAAGAAGAGCAGACCCGGATTTCATCAACCAGACCCGTCAGATTTCCAGGTTGGATCCTGAGTCCGTTTGTTATTGATCATATGCTAATAAAGCTTGATGATATATTTATTTAATCTATGTTAATTATTAGGTGAAATGGATTATTTTATTCTACAGAAATATCTTAGGATCAAAAATATATATATTACTTCATATAGTATTTTACGTTTTGAAAAATAAAATCCTATTATTTTATTGTAAATAAAATAGCGATGTTAGTTAAACTTTATACGGGTAAAAAAATAATATATATTTATCATATATATATATATATATAATATATATATATATATATATATATATATATATATATATATATATATATATATATATATATATATATATATATATACATACATACATATTTATATAGATTAAGTTAAAATAAAGAATAAATGATATTTTTAAAAAAATGATATTGTTTTGAAAATATTTTATTTTCTTTGAAATTTACTAAGTAAAAATTTTAATACCATTTTGAAGTATTAAATTTTTTTTTTTAAAAAAAATGAATGATGAAAGGCCGCACGGTAACCTAAGGTACCGTCGATAGGTGGTACGCCTGCCGGCGGCACCTTAGGGTGCCGACCGACAGTGACCACACTGCCGGCGGTACCCACGGGTACCGTTCGACAGTGCGGCCACTGCCGGTGGCACAGGGACCGCCCGAGTTTGGAAGGAAAGGGAGATAAAACAAATCAATTTTTCATGCAGTATAATTTATATTTTAACATTATATTATATATATAATATGTTTAATATTATATATATAATATAATTTATATTTAATTTAAAACAATTTCATGTGGTATAATTTATGTATTGTTGACATTATATTATATATATAATATGTTTAATATTATATATATAATATAAATTATATTATTTAATTAAAAAAAATTGTATTATATTATACATATAATATAAGAAATATTATATGTATAATAGGATATATATTTTGTAATATGGGATTTAGTTAATTTTGACATATTAAATATATATATATATATATATAATATACATAATATTATATATATATATAATATAATACATGAACTTTTTAAGACATCTAAGAGGCATTTGATTTCAATAAGTAAATTTTTAATAAATGTAATATATTAGGATAATATATCTTAGACGAGATAAAGTCAGGAACTAAAAGACATCTAAATTTAATGATCAATCATGTAAATCTCATTTGCAAATATAAGGGTTCTCATTTTCATATTTGGATAAAGGTTAGGAGGGGTTAAAAAAAAAAAAACTGAAAACAAAACCTTTCCTTTCTGACTTGCTTATGATCAAACCTAGCCAAACTTTAGATTCTTATAAACATCCAAGTGTAGATTTGAAAATTGTGAAATGATCGCTGAGATAGACATGTCAATAGGCTATTATGGGTATGTTGTGAACTAGATGGGAATGGGTTAGGGTTAGGAAACCTAGGACCCTAAGTGAGTGGCTCTCAGTGCGGGGCCGGGGCCCTAAAGTGGCTAGAACCAGGATAACCGACTGATGAGTTAATTAACAAGTGATAACTTAATAAATTTAAGGGAATGGGTATTAAAACATTAAAAAGATTAATTTGTGCCTCGCCCATGCCATGAGTGCTAGGATAGGCTATGGATGGGAGTGGGAGAAGGTACCTAAGTATAGGTACGATCGAATGGCGATTGTTTGTATGAAAGGCATTCGATCTCGCATGTGCCTACTTGGGGGCCGGGGCCCGGAGTGGCTAGTACCAGGACAACCCAAGGTGTTAGGGCTATGTGATGACACTCACTTAGGTAGTTTCTAGAGTTTTCTACCCAAGCCTTAGAACCCTAGTTGTAAAGAACTATACTTGTGGGAAATATTACTCAACCCTAGGTGTAACCTAATAAGTTCCTTCTTTTGTGGGCCTGGTGTTTATCTCCTAGCACAGGGGAGTGGATCCTTTTGGGTATCCACATGGTTGGGTGGAAAAGTCTTTCTATCGAGGTATTCTATGCAGATGTAAATAATTAAAGATCCATGCTTGTCTATGCACCTGTTGAAGAATGAAGACTTGTACTTATTTTATTATGATGTAAACTTTATGTATTCTCCCATGAGGAGTTTGAATGTAATGTAATTTCAAGATAATGTAATAATGGGTAGATATAGGAAAAGGGTTATATGGGATGTTTATTTTCATATACAAATGTATGTTGAAAAGATGTAATTATGTAATATTTCAAGTTATGTAAAATGTAGAGCATCAATTGTTGTATTATTGCAATATGTTAAGTTTGATGGATGAAGTTTGATTATAGTAATTGATCTCTAAAATTTTTAAATGGAAATTAAAAGTGAATGTGTTTAGGTGTTTTTTTTTTCTAATAAGGAATTTTAGATGGAATTTATATGGGTAGTAAAGGTGGCTAAAAAAAAGAATTATTTATCAGCCTTCAATAAATCATACAAATAAAATTAAGGGAACCTTGGAAAGAAGTTAGAATAAGTTTTGTTTATTTGTAATTCTTAAAAGTTCAAAATTTTTCATAAAACTCTACTTAGGTTTTTCTTTTACAAAGTAAACCTTTGTGCTTTTCCATGGTTCCCTTGCGGGGCGTGACATCTTTGGTATGAGAGCCCTAAGTTACTACGCTGGGGCCTAAAGAATTGGGTCCATGTACCCTAAAACTTGTATTATATCTTAGGAAAACTCAAAATGAAAATCAAAACCATAAACTCATCATTCTTCTTAACTCATGGAAGGATGGCACCCGTAACCCGTGGTCGAAGAGGAGGTGCCCAAAATGCCCCTCCTAGATCTCAACATGAAAGTTCTCAAGAAGAAGAACAATACGAGGGGCAAGGGGAATAATCTAACAATCAATCAGGAGGTTTTCAGGGAGCCCAAGTAACAGAACTACTACAACAAATCCTTCAGAGATTAGAGGCAGGACAGGATAGAGGCCAACATGGGGAAAACAACACTCACCATGAGGAAAGAGAAAGAAGTCCTAGGAGGAGAGACTGGACAATGGAAGAAGATGCCCTATGGGCTTCTCATATGCAGGATCTCCTTAGGACCAAGACAAACCCATTTAAGGGAACACAAGGTGGAACTACCGCACAAACTTGGTTGCTAGAATTAGAAAGGCTTTTCTCCATGCACCCATACAGTAGTAATACCAAAGCCCGGTTTGCCATTATTCACCTTAGAGACTTTGCATCCACATGGTGGGAAACAGAAAGAGAGAAACTTCACTTAGACATCACCACCCTTTCTTGGGAATTATTCCTAGAACTTTTTCAAGCTAAATTTCTATCTGACCATTGGAGGTGGGAAAGAGCTGAAGAATTTCACAATCTAAGGCAGCTTAATATGTTAGTGGATGACTATGAGAGGAAGTTCTTGGAACTCAAGCCATATTCAGGGTTTAAGGATGATGAACCCATGCTAACTCAACACTTTCTTAGAGGGCTCAATAGTCGTTTGGCCTGTAGTGTAAGAATGTTTGAACCTCAGACTATAAATGATGCAGTCATCAAGGCTCATCTTGAAGAACAAAACATAGCCTTGGGGTTAGGAAGCTGAACCAGTGGCCAAGGTGGCAATACATTCCAGGTTGGGTCAGGGAATCAATTTCAAGGCACACCTAAGAACTATCCACCTAAGGGGAATTAGAATCAATAGAAAAGGAAGTTTTTTAACAACAACAATAGTAACTATCATAATGGGAACAAAAGTAAAAGTGGGGGTTCTCAATCTAATAATTCTCGCAACTGGCAACGTGTAAAATGATTCCCAAACCATCTGCCAGCTCAGAGTATGCCTCAGAACTCTAGTCAGGGTAGTTACCAGCAATCTAGTGCACCATCTGCAGGGAGGAATTTTGTCAAAAACACTGGATGTTACTCCTATGGGCAACATGGGCACATTGCAGTAAATTGCCCTCAAAAATCTTCTCCAGCAGTTAATTTCAGACAGGCTACTTCAGGACCAACAGTAGGTAACACAGGCAGATCTCATCAAGTGTTTTCTACTGTAAACCAAGGTCAAGCCAATCATCAGGGGGCAGTCATTGAAACTCTAGGTTTGTTGAAGGGTATCTCTACCACCATTTTGTTTGATTCAGGGGCAACAGATTCTTTTATTTCATCTTCTTTGGTAGAGCAATGTGGGCTGAAGGTAGTAAGGCAGGAAGATAGGTGGCAGGTTGAACTAGCCTCCGGGGCAAGAGTAGCCTCTGACTCCTGTGTTCAAAGTTACAGTTTAGAACTTGGACCTTTCTCTACCCTAGTAGATCTTAGAGTGTTTCCTTTAGGGTCATATGGAGTAGTGTTGGGCATGGATTGGTTGGATACTCACAAAGCCACTTTGGATTGTCAAAACAAAAGTGTTCAATGCACTAATGACTCGGGGAAACCTAAGAAGATTATTGGGGTTCAATCATCCATCTCTCTCCACATGATTTCGGTGATGCAGCTTAAGAGGTGCATGCGCAAAGGATGCCAACTTTTTGCAGTCACAATGGAGGATTTAGATCAAGAAGAGAGTAGGGAGATATCATTAGATTACCCCCTTTTACAAGAATACTTGGATGTTTTTCCAAAAGAAATTCCAGGGTTACCACCCAAGAGAGACATAGATTTACAAATTGATTTGGTGCCGGGAGTAGAACCAATTTCCAAAGCTCCGTACCGTATGACCACACAAGAACTTGAGGAACTCAAGGTTCAGCTAGAAGAACTTTTAGAAAAAGGGCTCATAAGACCTAGTGTATCACCCTGGGGAGCGCCAGTAATATTTGTAAAGAAGAAAGATGGATCTCTTCGATTATGTATTGACTATCGTCAACTGAACAAGGTTACCATCAAAAATTGGTATCCTCTACCCCGCATTGATGATCTATTTGATCAGATGAAAGGGGCAAAAATATTCTCTAAGATAGATCTCAAGTCAGGTTATCATCAACTGAGAATTCAAGAAGCTGATATTCATCGAATAGCTTTTCGCACCAGGTATGGCCATTATGAATTCACAGTGGTACCCTTTGGGTTAACAAATGCTCCTTCCGTATTCATGAGCTTGATGAATGGAGTGTTTAGAACTTACTTGGACAAATTTGTGATAGTATTCTTAGATGATATCTTGGTATACTCCAAAACTCTTGAAGAACATGAAGTTCATCTTCGGCAAGTATTGCAGTGCCTTAGAGAGAATCAACTTTATGCCAATGTAGAAAAGTGTGAATTCTTTTAGACTGAGGTTAAGTATCTTGGACATGTCATATCAGGAAGCGATATTGCTGTTGACCCAGATAAAATTCAAGCCATAGTAGGGTGGCCAACTCCTACTAATGTCCCTGAGATTCGTAGTTTTATGGGATTAGCCAGGTATTATAGGAGGTTTGCCAAAGATTTTTCTCAGGTTTCTCACCCCATTACTTCACTTCAAAGAAAGGGTAAGAAGTTTGTTTGGTCAGAAAAGTGTGAGGCCGCTTTCCAAACCCTGAAAGACAGATTGACCAGTGCACCAATTTTGGTAGTTCCTGAACCATCCAAAAATTTTGTAGTATGCACAGATGCTTCTCTAGAGGGGATCAGGGCAGTTCTTATGCAAGAAGGAAAGGTTGTGGCTTATGAGTCAAGGAAACTCAAGGATCATGAACTCAACTACCCCACCCACAACCTTGAACTTGCAGCAGTCGTACATGCCTTGGTGAAATGGAGACACTTTCTATTGGGTCACAAGTTTGAACTCCAAACAGATCATAGAAGTCTTTAGTACATCTTCTCCCAACCCAATCTCAATGCTAGGCAATGAAGGTGGGTGGAATTTTTATACGAGTATGATTTCAAAGTTAAGTACATTCAAGGCAAAATGAATGTGGTGGCAGATGCTTTAAGCAGGCGCCGACATACTCTTTTAGCCTTAACCCTTAGCACAGATTTGGAGAGCAGAATCAGGGAGGCCCTTACTTCTGACCCTTGGTTTCAGGAGGTTAAGTTAGAGATAGGATCAGGGAGGCCTTTGGAAGGTCGCTTCTCAGGATATTCCTTGGATTCAGTAGGGTTGCTAAAACAACAAAATAGAATCTATGTTCCCATGGCCAGAGATCTTCGTGCGCTTATCCTTTCGAAAAGCCACAAGGTGCCCTATTCAGCACATCCAGGGGTGAAGAAAATGTATACTGACCTACGATAGTTATACTATTGGTCAGGGATGAAGAGGGATATAGCAGACTATGTGGCTAGATGTTTAGAATGCTAGAGAGTGAAGGCCGAACATCAACACCCTGCAGATCTATTGCAGCCTCACCTAGTGCTAGGATGGAAGTGGGATATCATTTCCATGGATTTTGTAGTGGGACTTCCAATGACTCCCAGGAGACATGATGCTATCATGGTAACAGTGGATAGACTCACCAAGGTAGCTCATTTTTCTCCTATACAGTCCTCCTACTCAGCATCTTCTGTGGCCAGAATATTTATGAAGGATATTGTGAGACTCCACGACATTCCTAGAAAAATCATATTTGATCATGATCCAGTATTCACCTCAGCTCTTTGGACTTCACTTCAGCATGCTTTAGGGACTCAGCTCAACTTTAGCTCAGCCTATCACCCTGAGACAGATGGGCAGATAGAGCGAGTCAATCAGGTCCTTGAGGATATGCTCAGGATGTATGTTATGGACAGGCAAACCCATTGGGAAGAATACCTCTACTTGGTAGAATTTGCCTATAACAATGGTTATCATAGTTCCATAGGTATGTCCCCTTTTCAGGCATTGTATGGTCGCCCATGCCGTACCCCCTTGAGTTGGGACCAGTTGGAGGACAGGGTGCTTTTGGGGCCGAAAATGTTGCAGGATATGGAGGATCAGGTCAGGCACATCAGAGAGCATATTGTGACATCTCAGGACAGACAGAAGAAGTACGCCGATGCTCATAGGATTGATGTACACTTTTCTCCTGGTGATAGAGTATTTTTGAGGGTGCGTCCATGAAAGAGTCCAATCCATTATGGAAAAGGCTCCAAGTTGGCACCCCGGTTTGTTGGCCCTTTTGAGGTCCTGGAGAGGATAGGACCAGTAGCCTATCGGCTTGCCTTGCCACCCAGACTTGCTCGCATTCATGATGTATTCCATGTTTCAGTTCTTAGAAAGTATATTCCTGATGTGACTCATGTTTTAGATTGGAATGCATTACAGGTAGCAGACGGGCAGCTAGCTTTAGAGCCAGTACGTATTCTGCAACAGCGGACACTGACCCTCAGGGGTCACAACATAGAGTAGGCAAGGGTCCAATGGGACCCCAATGATGAATCTTCCACCACATGGGAAGATGCTGCTAGGCTTAGAGGTGCTTATCCATATTTATTTGTAGGCTTCCAGGAGTAAGCCTAACTCTAGGAGGGGAGGATGTAATACCTCTCTTATAGTACTATGATTTGACTCTTTTCTATTATGATGGTTAGAACTATGCACTCATGTTTATGTTTCATGGAGGATTACATGTTCATCGGATGATATTTATATGTTCAGTTATAGTTACATTGATTATATGTTTATGAGATCCTAGAAGAATTTATTTTACATGATTTGGATACTAACCCTTATCATGATTGTATTATGGAACCATATGTTTGATGTGTTTTCATGACTCAGGAAGAAGTCATAGTTACTCACTCAGTGAGGCCCACACGATGTACCGATCCTAGTCATCTGTCTGCAAGTATTTGATCTATATATATGTACATGTATCTCTTCTTGGTGATGCAGGATGTGCAAGTACCGGGTATCATCTCCACCTGGCTTCACAGGTCTGAGTGATCCCTTAAATCCTCGATCATTGTTGTTGTCATGGAGATATCACCAAGCCTTACAAAAGAAAACCTTTACCTTGATCATTCACCCTAGTGGGAAACGTTGGATCAGTTCCTGGTAGGGAGGTATTATGTGATTTATCAGTTATTAGGATCTGGACCTTGTTCTTGCTTTTAGGGTATGCTCAATCTTGGTAGTAAGTTATCAAAGTGAGTCTTTGCTAGTCAAAGATTGTTATCGTAGTTTAGATTATCATGTTAGCTTTAAGGGTAAGTTGATATATGTACCTTTAATCATACGATTTTATAATTATAAAAAGGATACTCTTAACGTGAATAATCGGTCACTTATAATATATGTGTCATAAACATATGGGTGCACACATACGCTTATGAACACATATAAGTATATTAAGATAGATATATATATATAAATAAATAAATATAATATATATATATACTTAATTATATTGATAGAACTAATAATTGGCACTAGCCTAATAATTGTTTGATAAAATTAAATCAAGCATACATATATATATATCCCTATAATTGCTCGTAAATAGAAATTACAATCTTAACCTAATTGTAAATAATAATAAAAGTAATTGCCTTTGGTTAAAAAACTAGCTAATTAGGAGGGAGTTGAACTCGAGACCTCCTAAAAGTTGGGCTAGTTAGATTCCAATTGTGCTATGTGTTTTCCTTGTAAGCCACCTAATCATTCTTGTTGTTATAGTTTGCTTTGGATGATATGTTAACTAAAATGAATTAAAAAAAAAAAACTTTATTGATGTTTACGGGAAAGATGGTTTGGGAAGTTGGAGAAGTTTCTCTCATAGAGAAACTCCTCCAACTACCATAGTTGGATATTAAATAATTTGGAAGGATGGATTTTGGGAAAAGAAGGATAGGAGGGCTAGACTTTGGAAGCTGGAAAGATTGTCTCGACAGCAGGAGAATTGGAGAAGAAGAGCAGACCCGAATTTCATCAACCAGACCCGTCAGATTTCCAGGTTGGATCCTGAGTCCGTTTGTTATTGATCATATGCTAATAAAGCCTGATGATATATTTATTTAATCTATGTTAATTATTAGGTGAAATGGATTATTTTATTCTACAGAAACATCTTAGGATCAAAAATATATATATTACTTCATATAGTATTTTACGTTTTGAAAAATAAAATCCTATTATTTTATTGTAAATAAAATAGCGATGTTAGTTAAACTTTATACGGGTAAAAAAATAATATATATTTATCATATATATATATATATATATATATATATATATATATACATACATATTTATATAGATTAAGTTAAAATAAAGAATAAATGATATTTAAAAAAAATGATATTGTTTTGAAAAGATTTTATTTTCTTTGAAATTTCCTAAGTAAAAATTTTAATACCATTTTGAAGTATTAAAATTTTTTTTTTTAAAAAAATGGATGATGAAAGGCCGCACGGTAACCTAAGGTACCGTTGACAGGCGGTACACCTACCGGCGGCACCTTAGGGTGCCGACCGACAGTGACCACATTGTCGGCGGTACCCACGGGTACCGTTCGGCAGTGCGGCCACTACCGGCGGCACAGGGACCGCCCGAGTTTGGAAGGAAAGGGAGATAAAACAATTCAATTTTTCATGCGGTATAATTTATATTTTAACATTATATTATATATATAATATGTTTAATATTATATATATAATATAATTTATATTTAATTTAAAACAATTTCATGTGGTATAATTTATGTATTGTTGACATTATATTATATATATAATATGTTTAATATTATATATATAATATAAATTATATTATTTAATTAAAAAAAATTGTATTATATTATACATATAATATAAGAAATATTATATGTATAATAGGATATATATTTTGTAATATGGGATTTAGTTAATTTTGACATATTAAATATATATATATATAATATACATAATATTATATATATATATATATATATATATATATATATATATATATATATATATATATATATATATATATATATATATATATATATATATATATATATATATATATATATATATATATATAATATAATACATGAACTTTTTAAGACATCTAAGAGGCATTTGATTTCAATAAGTAAATTTTTAATAAATGTAATATATTAGGATAATATATCTTAGACGAGATAAAGTCAGGAACTAAAAGACATCTAAATTTAATGATCAATCATATAAATCTCATTTGCAAATATAAGGGTTCTCATTTTCATATTTGGATAAAGGTTAGGAGGGGTTAAAAAAATAAAAATTGAAAACAAAACCTTTCCTTTCCGACTTGCTTATGATCAAACCTAGCCAAACTTTAGATTCTTATAAACATCCAAGTGTAGATTTGAAAATTGTGAAATGATCGCTGAGATAGACATGTCAATAGGCTATTATGGGTATGTTGTGAACCAGATGGGAATGGGTTAGGGTTAGGAAACCTAGGACCCTAAGTGAGTGGCTCTCAGTGCGGGGCCGGGGCCCTAAAGTGGCTAGAACCAGGATAACCGACTGATGAGTTAATTAACAAGTGATAACTTAATAAATTTAAGGGAATGGGTATTAAAACATTAAAAAGATTAATTTGTGCCTTGCCCGTGCCATGAGCGCTAGGATAGGCTATGGATGGGAGTGGGAGAAGGTACCTAAGTATAGGTACGATTGAATGGCGCTTGTCTGTATGAAAGGCATTCGATCCCGCATGTGCCTACTTGGGGGCCGGTGCCCGGAGTGGCTAGTACTAGGACAACCCAAGGTGTGAGGGCTATGCGATGACACTCACTTAGGTAGTTTCTAGAGTTTTCTACCCAAGCCTTAGAACCCTAGTTGAAAAGAACTATACTTGTGGGAAATATTACTCAACCCTAGGTGTAACCTAATAAGTTCCTTCTTTTGTGGGCCTGGTGTTTATCTCCTAGCACGGGGGAGTGGATCCTTTTGGGTATCCACATGGTTGGGTGGAAAAGTCTTTCTATCGAGGTATTCTATGCAGATGTAAATAATTAAAGATCCATGCTTGTCTATGCACCTGTTGAAGAATGAAGACTTGTACTTATTTTATTATGATGTAAACTTTATGTATTCTCCCATGAGGAGTTTGAATGTAATGTAATTTCAAGATAATGTAATAATGGGTAGATATAGGAAAAGGGTTATATGGGATGTTTATTTTCATATACAAATGTATGTTGAAAAGATGTAATTATGTAATATTTCAAGTTATGTAAAATGTAGAGCATCAATTGTTGGATTATTGCAATATGTTAAGTTTGATGGATGAAGTTTGATTATAGTAATTGATCTCTAAAATTTTTAAATGGAAATTAAAAGTGAATGTGTTTAGGTGTTTTTAGATGGAATTTATATGGGTAGTAAAGGTGGCTAAAAAAAGAATTATTTATCAGCCTTAAATAAATCATACAAATAAAATTAAGGGAACCTTGGAAAGAAGTTAGAATAAGTTTTGTTTATTTGTAATTCTTAAAAGTTCAAATTTTTTCATAAAACTCTACTTAGGTTTTTCTTTTACAAAGTAAACCTTTGTGCTTTTCCCTGGTTCCCTTGCGGGGCGTGACAGATGGAAGAACTGTAGAAGATGACATAGAAGAAGAAGTAGGAGCCTGAGCTGGAGGAGCTTGTGGTGGTGCTGGTAGACCCTATGCTTGATCCAATAATATCTAGGTAGCCTGAGCATCTATGTCAGCTACTACCTAAGCACCCATTTGCCAAAATAATCTCAACCTATGTTGGACCCATCTGGCCAATCTATCTACACCTACCTGATGCAAAGCTCTATCCACACCACCACCTTGGACTCAGACCCGACCACCTGTCATCTAAACTCTACCACCCCTAGGAGGAATCAATGCAGTAGCAATCACTGAGATAATGACCCTGCCTCCTCTAACCACTCACTGACCTAGTTATCCTCAACAATCTCATCTCTGGACACCCCCATCCCCATCCCCACCATCATCATCAGATTCCTCCTCTATACCAGGCACTGGCTCTGGAGGATCTATAAATCTCAGAAATGGGTTATGAGCAAACCAATTAGCATAGTTGTCGATCATACTAGCATCTAGAATATGATCCCACATATCCTAGGGAGGGTGGGATAGTTGTAACACCTCCTAACAAGCCTCTCGGTAATCAATGTGGCCTCCAGAGTGAACTTTCTATTTGTACCCATGCATACAAAGCCAATCCTTGTGGCATGCCCTGTGTTTGACCATACTACCACAAGACTCTCAAAAATTAAAACCTCTCAATAATCAATGAAGTACACCCTATCATCCATCGTGGCATGCACATGAAAGGTTACTCGGCTGCATCCTCAGGCCATGCCTTGCAACCAATATAGGGTCACCATACCACCTGATCGATGTCATCAATAACTTGTCTCCAATAATCTAGCTTGCCCAAATGGAATTGTACTACCATCCCCTCGTACATCCAAGTGAAGGGCTAGCCTAGATCATGGTGCTTGACATAAATTAGTCTAGTAACAGGGATATGCTCCCAAGTCCATAGTTGTAACAGGATCATACCTGCAGAAAGATTCACCCCGCGATGGTATACAACTGAATGAAGCTCATGGTATAACTGTGCAAGTACATAGGTCCCCCAATCACATTACCATGGTTGGGAGATCATATCCTCAAGGATATAACCCCAACCAACTGTAAAGCCATGTCCTTGGTGATTAGGAACAAGGAAACCACCAACTAGTGCTCCTAAAATAACATGAAGAGTAGGGAAGGAAGGAAACTAGGCCCACTAGATGGAACCATCGACAATTGTAGGATCCCCAAAGACTCACCTACAGGTGGTCCTATCATAAACTTGATCATAATAGATCAACTCTCCATGACTGGGGATGCAAAGAATGTGGTAAACATTATGGGACTAATGGTCATCTCCCCCATAGGAAAGTGAAAGGTATTATGGTTAGAGTGCCATCGCTCTATCATAGTTCTAATAAGACCTTGATTCACATGGAATCGAGGAAGGACAAGTAGGAATGATAACCCACATCTACCAATAAACTGGTGATCTGCACCGCTCAAGTCATCAATCATCTCAAAAAGAAGGGATACAAGCCTCTAACCCCGAGCGATTTAAGCTCGGCTTGCAAAAAATAGATTAAACACATTAGTATTTGAAATCATTACATTTTGGATCATTCTAAGTCAATCAAACATTTAAAAAATATCAAACCACAATCAATTTTCCTGATTCTATTCAGAGAGGACATAAAATTTATCATCACCACCATCTAAATCAAGATTGACATTCAAACATTCAGAATGACGTGACTCAAATTAATATTATATGAATCACTATCAAAATAGACTTGTTACTTAAACCAATCAACTAATTGATGACACCAGATGGTTCAGAAAACTGACTCATCAGTTTGCAATTTTTACCAAATAGGGTAAACACACTATTTTATTGTTTAAAAGTGCTAAAAAGAAAAAGTGCAACTAAAAATGGTGAATGCGCAAGATAAATAATTGAAAGCACTAATTTAAGTTGTACATGCTAGAGTATTTAATACGTGCTATTGGAATTACCTATATGCACTGCTAAATATTAAAATGCACACTTAAATTTTGTAGGCGTAGTAGAAAAAGTTGATTGCATTTGATGCCCTAGTTCTTCTATTTGTATGCACTATTTAAAATAGCGTATGTGCTACAGAAAACTACGAAAGCGCTGGAGAAAGTATGTATGCACCATTATAATTCTTGAATGCGCTATTAAAATTAAAAAAAGAAAAAAAGAAAAAAAGAGAGTTTTTCTAGTAAATATCCAAATTTTTTCAATTAAAATGCATTTAAAGGACAAAGCGAGTCAGGGGTATTTGTCATCAAATGAATTGGAAATTATTTATTAAATGACCAAATTCACACAAACTTGACCTAAAACATTAAATTTTTCAACAACGATCAAATTTAATTTCATTTCTGAGGGGGCATACACTTAGTTAATTAGGACTGACATCATAATCAACAAATCAGGGGCATGACCATCAAATCATAGCGTAATCTTTTATAAGAAAATTTTTCATTTATCAATCAAAAGGGACATAAAAAATTAGACATCAAATCAAGTATCATATCGGGTAACTTACAATCGAATTGACCATCAGGACATCAAATCAATCAAACTCCATCAACATCTACATCTTCTATCCAATATCGAATCAGACATCAGTTGATCAGGACTTCACATCAGAAATGATCAGGGCATGTTTTGAATCAATACGCTTCACATGTCAACTCAAAGAGGGGCATTTGTACTCACCTGAAATTGGACAACATCAATCAAGTGAGCAACTAAGGCAAAAATCAAAGTAATTAAATCGAATCAAGCTAGGATCAAAGAAAAATTGCAATCAAGGTATAAATCAAACTTTATTAAAAATCAAAAGCCATAAAATCAAATAAATCATGATAAATCAATCAATTGTGTAATTAATCTAATTAATTACATAGTTCATTTAAATTAAATTATCAATCAATTAAGTAATTAATCTAATTAATTACATAGTTCATTTAAATTAAATCAACTCATTCAAGGGGTACACATGGCTAAAGATATTAATTAAAATTCTATTTTCCCTCAACCACCAAATGGGAGAAAATGTCTCAACCAATAGGATTGAAGGATCAAACTCACATGTATTAAGCTTAAATCGAATCTCTGTCACCCATAAGGAGAGAGCATCTTGTCCACCCATTTTGTCCTCTTGTCCAAAGCTTTGAGGACAAAATATTTAAAGTCTCCAAAGATGGAACTGTGGACTCAACCCTCATCAAATCATGATTAAATCAACCACACCCCCTACCCTTGCCAAAATCTATAAAAGAAAGGCTAAATTCAAACAATAATCATCCACAAATTTTATGAAGCCTCAAACCTCTTACGAATTTGAGTTAGAAAGACAAATATAAAAATAATTAGTATTTTCATTTGGAATTAACTTGTATTAACTTGCTTATCATTTGATTTCTCATATTAGGACTGTCACTAGTGAGAGCTTGCTGAGAGCTCATCATTAGCATCCCTAATTAGAGAGCCATAGAGAGCTCAATCATCTTTAAATTTACCTAGTTAGACTGCTTTTTGTGGTTATTTACTTCTTATTTTGATTTATTGATGATAATAACCTATGAAGGTGCTTTCCTTAACACACAAAATGGCACCCACCGTGGGGCATTAGGTTTCACAAATTTCTAAATTCGGAGAAGTAATTTTTGTTTTCCAAATCCTTTTATTACTCTATATTTTGTAGGTTTTTCGGTGCATTTGCAGGTTTCTTCGACGTGTACAATATATTCTCTAGCACGTACAAGGTCTGAAACAACACGTCTACGAAAAAGTCTTGCACATTTACATAGAGTTTTAGTGCATTTGATCTTTCTCTTTTCTTATCTTCATTCTTTCAGCGTGTGTGCCCTAACTCTCCAGTGCATACAATATATCCTCCAGCACATCCAAGGCTTTCTTTTAATGCCTTTTCTCATTTTGTCAGTGCATTTAAATTTTGTTACTTTTTCTGTAGTGTATTTACTAGTTTTAACATCACTTTCAATCATTTTAACATCGCATTTAATAGATGTTCTGGAGGTAGAGATCTAGATTAGTGTGGCTAAAGGAAGGGGACAAAAACTCTAGATTCTTCCACCTCTCAACTATGAAGCATAGGGCTGCCAACAGAGTTAGTGTTATAAAAAAGGGGGATATTTCTCTTAAGGGTGATAAGGAGATCACCCAGGAAGCTATCAAGTATTTCTCTGCCATCCTCACTAAAGAGACCAACTTGGGTGAAGAGGATCAGGTGGATATTCTCAAAACCATCCCCAGTGTGATAAATGCTAGTCAGAATAGGGCCCTTGTGGCTATCCCCAAAATGGAGGAAATCAAGGAGGCTATTTTCTCCTTACCTACTGAGAAAGCCCCTGGCCCTAATGGGTTCCCTACCTTTTTCTTCTAGTTGTATTGGGAAGTTTTAAAAGATGATCTGGTTAAAGCGGTTTAGGAATTCTTTGGTGCTAAGTGCTTGCTTAAAGAAATCAATGCTACCTTCTTGGTTTTGATCCCCAAAGTCTTAGGTGCAGACTCTTTTGATTCTTTCAGGCCTATTAGCCTTTGCAACTATCTTTACAAGATTTTTTCTAAATTTTTAACCATTAGAATTATTAAAATCCTTCTGGGGATTATTGCTCCTCAAAAAAAGGGATTTGTCCTGGGTAGACAAATCCTAGATTCTATCATAGCTATTCATGAGGTTATTCATTCTTTAGAGGAAGGAAAAAAGAATGGCTTCCTACTCAAGCTTGATCTATCTAAGGCTTACGATAGGGTGGACTGGTTGTTCTTGGATCAGGTTCTTGAAGCTTTTGGCTTTAATGACAAAACTAGGAAGATTATATCTCAATTGATCTCTACCCCCACCTATTTTGTGATGGTTAATAATTCTCCCATGGATTTATTCAAATCCTCTAGAGGGATCAGGCAAGGGGATCCCCTCTCTCCCATCCTCTTTATTATCCTGGTGGAGTGCTTGGGTAGACTTATTCATGATAAAAGGAGCAGAGGAGTTTTTGCTGGGTTAAAACCTTCTTCCGGTCCCCTGATCTTCACCCATCAGAAATTTGTGGATGACACCATACTTGGGGGTGAAGATTCGGTGAAGGAAGCTAGACATGTGAAGGCCATCCTCAATAATTACTCTAATGCCATGGGTCAACTCATTAATTGGAGCAAGATCTCAGTCTCTTTTGTCAACACCCCTGAAGGTAGACAAAGGAAAATTGTTGGTATCTTGGGCTGTGGCATTGGGACCCTCCCCTCTACCTACTTGGGGCTCCCTATGGGGGCCAGACCTCCTGACCTCTTTTGGGACAATCTCATTGACAGGTTCAATA
The DNA here is from genome assembly GCA_027943335.1 of Chamaecyparis obtusa. Classification (NCBI taxonomy): domain Eukaryota; kingdom Viridiplantae; phylum Streptophyta; class Pinopsida; order Cupressales; family Cupressaceae; genus Chamaecyparis; species Chamaecyparis obtusa. The sequence continues at coordinate 378,079 of BSBK01001552.1, read as the reverse complement.
GAAAGTTGGCTGACTAGAAGGGTATCATTTTGAGTCAGGCTCCAGTAAAGTTCTTTTGATCAAATCTACTTTACAGAATTTGCCTACTTATGCCCTCAGCCTTTTCTCTATTCCTACCAAAGTGGTTGATACTTTGGAGTCTATTCAAAAGAATTTTTTGTGGGCTGGTCCAAAAGGCAATAAGAAGTACCCGCTTGTGGCTTGGGACAATATGTACAGACCCAAAAAGTAGGGGGGTTTGGGGATTAAGAATCTAAAGCAGTTCAACAGGGCTTTGCAAGCTAAATAGATATGGAGGATTTTCAACTCCAAGGGAGAATGGAGGGATATTCTGAAAGATAAGTATATGGACAATATCAATTTCAAGTAGTTCATCAGCAGGGATGATGACCCTAAGGGATCTAATATTTGGAATGGCATTATAAAGACTAAAGGGTTAGCCATTGAGAAGGTGAAATGGAAACTTGACAACGGTGAAGCTATCAATTTTTGGCTTGATGATTGGCTAAGTGTGGGGCCTTTGTGGAACATTGAATAGTACAATAGATGGGCGATGCCTTACATGGAAAGATTTGGCTGTAGGGTGAGAGACTATAGGGTTAATGAAGAGTGGGTGAACTTGACTGAGATATCCCAGGAGCTCAAGCCATTGATGGACATGATCAGGCTCTCTCCTTTGTCCCTCAGCAAGGATGCTATTATTTGGGGGATGACTAAGGATGGCAACTAAATTGTGGCCTCAGGCTATGAGACCATGCAAAATTGTGTTTCTGTCCCTATCTAGGCCAAAGCTTGGTTTCCTGGCCTCACTCCCAAAATCAACATTTTTTTCTGGATAATGCTTCAAAACTATATATTGACTGTGGACAACCTTATCAAGAGAGGCCATAAGATACCTAATCGATGTATCCTTTGTAAAAAGAAAATGGAAAGTGTTGATCACCTTTTCATTCATTTCCACTTCACCAAAAACATATGGTCTTCTTTCCTGGCTTTCTTCAAAAAGACCTGGGTTTTCCCAAATAACATGACTGATCTCTTCCAACAGTGGCAAAGTGGGGTGGCTGGGGATGTGAGCCAGGGCTTATGGGTTTGGTCTCTACCCCATCTCTCTTGGGGGGTGTGGAAGGAGTGGAACAACTGAATTTTTAGGGAAAAAGAAGCCAATTCTATGGTGGTTTTCCACAAAAGCCTTAACACTTTGATCGAAAACTATACTATCATCAAGGGCTACAACCCTCTTCTCAATGAAAAGGAGAATGATCATAGCAGGAGGGAGGACTACAGATGGACTCTTCTGCCTGAGGGCTGTTGTAAAGCCAACTTTGATGGGGCTGCAAAAGGCAACCAAGGCCAGGCTGGGATTGGAGGCATCATCAGAAATGATCATGAGAAAGGCATTGCTACCATCTCGGCTCCTCTGGGGGTGCAAACTAACCACTATGTGGAGGCAACTATGGCCCATCAAACTATAAAGCTTTCTAAGGATATAGGAGTCCGAAAACTCTGGCTAGAAGGAGACTCAAAGAACATAATCAATTGCCTCAATGAGAAAAACTTGCCAACCTAAACGATTGAAAATATAATTAACGAGAGCATTTAGTATCTCAAGTCCTTTGAAAGAGTCTACATGGCTCATGAGTACAGGGAGGCTAATCAAGTGGATGACAGGCTGGTCAATTGGGCAGTCAGGAAAGATGAGGTGAAAAGATGGATGGACAGACATATTATTTCGTTTGAAATCAAGGAATTAATTGAAAGCGAGAGAATCCTGGGTGGATTGGGAAACATTAAAGTTTAATTATGATAGTTTATGTGTTAGGGGAAATGTGCTGATATATGGTGTGTAAGTACATGAGCCAAAGTATGAATCACCTAGGCAATTTCCATCATTGCATTGTGACTAGAAGAATTGTTTGCAGAGAGAGGTGAAATGGTGGGGGAAAGACACATGAGGGAACCAGAGGATGAAGCTGAGAAGTGGCAGAGGCATTCAAAGGTGTGGGGCATTTTGAGCAAAGGGGAGGTGCCTTCTTTCATTGAAAGACTGCATGGGTGGAAACCCTCTGTTACCAAAACCATGGTTAAGAACTGGAATGAGGGGAGTGTCAAAATTGATGGGGTTGAGTTCACGGTGATAGAGGAGGTTATTTCTATGGCTACGGCCATACCCATTGTTGGGAAGAAATTCTACAGAGAAAGGTGCATTTCAGGTTAGGTGATGATGAAATTTACCAAAGGAAAGGAGGAAAAGAAGGCTCTGGTGAAGAAAGTCACTTACTACCCACTGAGGTCCATTAAACCACTATGGAGGTTTGTGCTGAGGGTGATTATCAAATACATATCCCTGGACACAATATTCGACCGCATCTACTCCTACCACTTCGTGCTTCTCAACCACTTTAGGTCTGGGACTAAAATTTATATCTCTTTTTACCTTTATTCATCTATCAATGAGAATATCAATGATTACAGGGAGAAGCCTATTGATAACCCTGCTTTCCATGAGGGGCTTTTGTTGTTGATTTACAAATTTTTTAAAGCTAGAACTATAGGTAAAGAAATTAAGTGGGGAAAAGGGGGGAAGGAGGGCTCTGATGAGGAGATTGACTTGGGTGAAGAAGAGTACATCCCTTCTGATACTGAGGAAAGCCAAGATATGCATTCAGACATGGATGTAGAAGCCTCCCCTCACACTAAAAAGGGGAAAAAGAAGATTAAGAAAGAAAAATTGGAGAAAAAGGAGAAACCAGAACCTAAGTAGAGTATTGATATCTCTTCTGATAGAGATTATGATGAGGAGGTGGAGGGCATGGAAACAAAGGGAGAAAGTGCTGACAAGGAGGAAGAAATGATTGGGGAGGATGAGGAAACTAAGGAGAAAAAGAAGGGAAAGACAAATATCACAATTAAGATGCCTGCGGATAGAGAAGAGGATACTGATATCAATTCTAGTAGGAAGCAGAGGAAAAGGAAGAAATCTAAAGAAGATAATAAGGAGGAAGGACAAGAGGAGGGGATGGATAGGGAAGAGGAAGAGGAGAGTTAGGGGAAAGAGGATGATCACGTGCAGGATTGTGAGGATCAAGGGACTGACCAATACACTTGCAAGATCTCAGATAAAGAGAAGAGTGTGGTTTGGAGAGATTTCCATAATGTTTCTGTTAGGATGGGCTTAAAGAGGGAAATGATGAAAACCTTGGTTAAGGAGAATAAGGAGGGAAAAATTTAAATGGAGGACCTTATTGACCCTGCCCTGGTTATTCTGAGAGCCATCACAAAAGAAAACCCTCAGATGGATGTGCTCAACAATGCCAAAAATAGTGTCATTGATAGCTATAGAACTAGTAGATGGACCTACCATGAAATCTAGGAGTTAAAATTTAGGGTGGGTAGGTTGGAGAGGGAGGATAACAGTAGGAAGATCAGGCTTACTGAGGAGAAGAATGATATGGAAAATAAAATGGAGGAAGTGAAGAAAAGAATTCAGAGTCTGGAGGGAATGTTATAGAAAATTGTAGAACAGAGCTACAACATCCTCAAAGCTTCAAAGAAAAACATAAAGGTTTTGATCAGTAAAATTGAGGAACACAGAGGTAGCAAGGAGGATTCTCCCAATAGCAGTAAAGATAAATCTCCAGAGGATGGTCCGAGGAAGAGAACCAGATCTAGCACTATGAAGAAGGATACCCAGGAACCTAATAAGGATTTGGCTAACCTTAAGGAGGTGGTGGAAAAGACATCTGAGCTTGAGATTCGTGCGGCGGAGATCCTCAGAGAGTTTTCTTGAGCATCTCTCCTGGCTTTGTGTTTGGCTTGGTTTTTTGTTTCTGCCCCTGGTTCTATTTTTTGGACTTTTTGTTTTCTTTGCTGGCGGACTATGTTTGGCTATCTCTTTTTGCTATGGCTATCTTGTTTATGTAAACTTTCAATGCTATATCTATGTTATGCTTTAACTCTGTAAGGGTTTCAAGGCCCCATTAAAACCTGTTTTCCTTAATAAAAAACATTGCATTTAATAGATTCTGCTGCACATTTAATTAAATTGAAAATTTACAAAATCTAACATATGGAAAATGATTTCTTTGTGTTTGTAGGATGACTGGTCATAGAAAAAAAACAAAAAAACCAGAGACCAGATTTACTAGTGAGGGAAAGGCCTTGGCCAAAAACATTAAGGTGGAGAATATTGCGCATATCAAGCTGGTTTTGGAGAATTTACAACATGAAAGTGAGGTATACAAAAATTATTTGAGAGTTGTAGAAGCTTACAAATTAAAATTCATCTCATTAAATTGGATTTACTTGCCTTAATCAATTTGTGTCAAATTTGATAAATAAGGCTTAGATTTCAATTTATTCTTGTTTTTCTTTACTTTGTTTGGTTGTGTTGACTAACTTGTTAGTGGAGAAGCCAAAGGGAAGGAATGATCACCATTAGGTGAGCATAAATAATGAAAGATTCATAAAAAATGCCCCTAGTCTTTGCTAGTATTGATTGAAAGTAAGCCTCAACTTGGTCAATTTTTGTTTAAATTGCGGCCTTGTGATTTTCGTTATCATCTAGTAATTAAAACAGCGTAAAGGAATAAATCAAACACTAAATTTGAACAATCCATTATTTGTGGAAAAGAGTAGAAATAAATCAAAATTACCTGTATGTGCTGCTAAAATATTAAAATGTGCACTTCAATTTTTACGCGCAACAGTAAAAGTTGATTACATTTTATGCCATAGTTCTCCCATTTGTACCCATTATTTAAAATAGCAGACACGCTGCAGAAAACCATGGAAGCACTAGAGAAAGTGTGTACGCACCATTAAAATTCTTGAATGCACTATTAAAATTAAAAAAAGAAAAAATAGGGTTTTTCTAGTAAAAATCTAATTTTTTTAAAATTAAAATGCATTTAAAGAACAAAGCGAGTTGTTGGAGTAAATAATAGAGGTCCATATCCAGGTGGCTATAAGTATTGGCGTCCTCACTCGAATCTATGCTCTCGAATCAGGATAACTATCGCGAAATAACTCCAAGGGGTTAGAGAGAAAAAATCAAAAGTGAAGGTGAAAATGAATAGTAAAAATGACTTTACCCCTATATATAGTCAATTTTGACCAAAAAATGACTAGGGACCCAAATTTAACATCCATTCTGCTAAATTAGGGGCATTTTTCATCCAATGAACAAGAATACATTATCGAAAATGAAATTGAAATTCTTTACTAATTGACCTAATTCACGCAAACTTGACCTAAAATGTTAAATTTTTCAACAACGATCAAATTTAATTTTATTTTCGAGGGAGCATACACTCGGCTAATTAGGATTGACATCATAATCAACAAATTAGGGGCATGACCATCAAATCAGAATGTAATCTTTTATCAGAAATTTTTTCATTTATCAATCGAAAGGGGCATAAAAAATTAGACATCGAATCAAGTATCATATTAGGCAACCTACAATCGAATTGACATTAGGAAAATAAATCAAATCAAATTCTATCAACATCTACATCTTCTATCCAACATCGAATCAAACATCAATTGATCAGGACTTCACATCAGAAATGATTAGGGCATTCTTTGAATTGATACGCTTCGCATGTTGACTCAAAGAGGGGCATTTGTAATCACCTAAAATTGGACAAGATCTATCAAGTGAGAAACTAAGACAAAAATCAAAGCAATTAAATCAAATCAAGCTAAGATTAAATAAAAATTGCAATCAAGCCATAAATCACACTTTATTAAAAATCAAAAGCCATAAAATCAATTTAAATCAAATAAATTATGATAAATTAATTAATTGTATAATTAATCTAATTAATTACATAGTTCATTTAAATTACATCAACCCATTCAAGAGGTACATATGGCTAAAGATATTAATTAAATTCAATTGATTAAAATCCTATTTTCCCTCAACCAACAAATGGGAGAAAATATCTCAACCAATAGGATTGAAGAATCAAGCTCACATGGATCAAGCTTAAATTGAATCTCCATCACCCATAAGAAGAGAGCATCTTGTCCACCCATTTTGTCATTTTGTCGTAAGCTTTGCAGAAAAAATATTTAAATGGATTTCCAAAGGTGGAACCATGGACTCAACCCTCATCAAATCATGATTAAATCAACCAACTCCTACCCTTGCCAAAATCTATAAAAGAAAGACTAAATTCAAGCAATAATCATTGACAAATTTTATGAAGCATCAAACCTCTTGCGAATTTGAGTTAGAAAGGAAAATCTAGAGTTAATTAGTATTATAATTTGGAATTAACTTGTATTAGCTTGCTTATCATTTGATTTCTCATATTAGGACTATCACTAGTGAGAGCTTGCTGAGAGCTCATCATTAGCATCCCCAATTAGAGAGCCATAGAGTGCTCAATCATCTTTAAATTTTCTTAGTTAGATTTCTTTTTGTGGCTATTTACTTTTTATTTTGATTTATTGATGATAATAACCCTATGAAGGTGATTTTCCTTAGCACACAAAATGGCCCCCATCGTGGGGCACAGGGTCTTACAAATTTATAAATTCAGAGAAGTAATTTTTGTTTTGAGAATCCTTTTATTACTCTTTGTTTTGCAAGTTTTTTGGCACATTTTTAGGTTTCTTTAACACGTACAATACATTCTCCAGCACATACAAGGTCTGAAACAACACGTTTACGGAAAATTCTTGTACATTTACACAGAGTTTCATCGCATTTGATCTTTCTCTTTTCTTATCTTTATTCTTTTAGCGCGTGTGCCCTAACTCTCCAGCACATACAATATATCCTCCAGTGCGTCCAAGGCTTTCGTTTAACGCCTTTTCTCATTTTGTCAGTGCATTTAAATTTTGTTCTTGCACATTCAATCTTTTTCTGCAACTCATTTAGTAGTTTTAACAACGCTTTCAATCATTTTAACAACACATTTAATAGATTCCGCTATGCATTTAATTAAATTAAAAATTTACAGAATCTAGCATATGGAAAATGATTTGTTTGTGTTTGCAGGACAACTTCTCATAGACAAATTTAATAAATCAGAGACCAGATTTAATAGTGAGGGAAAGGCCTTGGCCAAAAAGATTAAGGAGGAGAATATTACACATATCAAGCTGGTTTTGGAGAATTCACAACAAGAAAGTGAGGTATACAAAAATTATTTGAGAGTTGTAGAAGCTTACAAATTAAAATTCGTCTCATTAAATTTGATTTACTTGCCTTAATCAATTTGTGTCAAATTTGATAAATAAGCCTTAGATTTAAATTTATACTTGTTTTTCTTTACTTTGTTTGGTTGTGTTGACTAATTTGTTGGGGGAGAAGCAAAATGGAAGGAATGATCATCACTAGGTGAGCATAAATAATGAAAGATTCATAAAAAATGCCGCTAGCCTTTGCTAGCATCAATTGAAGGTAAGCCTCAACTTGGTCAATTTTTGTTTAAATTGTGGCCTTGTGATTTTTGTTATCATCTAGTAATTAAAATAGCGTAAAGGAATAAATCAAACACTAAATTTGAACAACACATTGTTTGTGGAAAATAGTAGAAATAAATCAAAATAACTTGTACGTGCTACTAAAATATTAAAATGTGCACTTAAATTTGTACACACGACATAAAAAGTTGATTGCGTTTTATGCCCTAGTTCTCCCATTTGTATGCGCTATTTAAAATAACAGATGCGCTAAAGAAAACTGCAGAAGCATTGGAGAAAGTGTGTATGCGCCATTAAAATTCTTGAATGTGTTATTAAAATTAAAAAAAGAAAAAAAGAGGGTTTTTCTAGTAAAAATCTAATTTTTTAAAATTAAAATGCATTTAAAGGACAAAGTGTGTTGTTAGAGTACATACTAGAGGCCCATAGCTAGATGGCCACAAGTATCGGTGTCCTCAATCAGATCTATGCTCTAGAATCAGGATAACCATCGTGAAATAGCTCCAAGAAGGTCAGAGAGAAAAAGTCAAAAGTGAAGGTGAAAATGAATAGTAAAATGACTTTTGCCCCTATATATAGCCAATTTTGACCTAAAAAGGACATTTTTGACTAGAAAATGACCAGGGACCCAATTTTAACACCCATTCTACTAAATCAAGGGCATTTGTCATCAAACAAATGGGAATACATTATTGGAAATGAAATTGAAATTCTTTACTAATTGACCTAATTCACACAAACTTGACCTAAAACGTCAAAATTTTCAACAACGATCAAATTTAATTTCATTTCCGAGGGGACATACACTCGGCTAATCAAGACTGACATCATAATCAACAAATTAGGGGCACGACCATCAAATTAGAGTGTAATCTTTTATCAAATTTTTTTTCATTTATCAATTGAAGGAGGCATAAAAAATCAGACATCGAATCAGGTATCATATCATGCAACCTACAATCGAATCAACCATTAGGACATCAAATCAAATCAAATCCATCAACATCTGCATCTTCTATCTAATATCAAATCAGGCATCAGTTGATCGGGTCTTCACATCAGAAATGATCAGGACATTTTTTGAATCGATACGCTTCTCATGTTGACTCAGAGGGGCATTTGTAATTACCTAAAATTGGACAAGATCAATCAAGTGAGAAACTAAGACAAAAATCAAAGCAATTAAATCAAATCAAGCTAGGATCAACAAAATTGCAATCAAGCCATAAATCAAACTTTATTAAAAATCAAAAGCCATAAAATCAATTTAAATCAAATAAATCATGACAAATCAATCAATTGTGTAATTAATATAATTAATTACATAGTTCATTTAAATTGAATCAACCCATTCAAGGGTTACACATGGCTAAAGATATTAATTAAATTCAATTGATTAAAATCCTATTTTCCCTCAACCACCAAATGGGAGAAAATATCTCAACCAATAGGATTGAAGGATCAAGCTTAAATTGAATCTCCATCACCCATAAGGAGAGAGCATCTTGTCCACCCATTTTGTCCTCTTGTCCCAAGCTTTGAGGACAAAATATTTAAATGGTCTCCAAAGGTGGAACCATGGACTCAACCCTCATCAAATCATGATTAAATCAACCACACCCCCTACCCTTGCCAAAATCTATAAAAGCAAGGCTAAATTCAAGCAATAATCATCCACAAATTTTATGAAGCATCAAACCTCTTGCGAATTTGAGTTAGAAAGGAAAATCTAGAGCTAATTAGTATTTTTATTTGGAATTAACTTGTATTAACTTGCTTATCATTTGATTTCTCATATTAGCACTATCACTAGTGAGAGCTTGCTGAGAGCTCATCATTAGTATCCCTAATTAGAAAGCCATAGAGTGCTCAATCATCTTTAAATTTACTTAGTTAGATTTCTTTTTGTGGCTATTTACTTCTTATTTTGATTTATTGATGATACTAACTCTATGAAGGTGCTTTCTTTAGCACACAAAATGACGCCCACCATGGGGCATTAGGTCTCACAAATTTCTAAATTCGGAGAAGTAATTTTTGTTTTGCAAATCCTTTTATTACTCTATGTTTTACAGGTATTTCAGTGTATTTGCAGGTTTCTTCAACATGTACAATACATTCTCCAGTGCGTACAAGGTCTGAAACAATGCGTCTACGACAAAGTCTTGCGCATTTACATAGAGTTTTGACACATTTGATCTTTCTCTTTTCTTATCTTCATTCTTTTAGTGTGTGTGTCCTAACTCTCTAGCGCATACAATATATCCTCCAGTGCCTCCAAGGCTTTCGTTGAATGCCTTTGCTCATTTTGTTAGCGCATTTAAATTCTATACCTATGCATTCAATCTTTTTCTACAACGCATTTACTAGTTTTAACAACGCTTTCAATCATTTTAACATCACATTTAATAGATTCTTCTGCGCATTTAATTAAATTGAAAATTATTGAAAATTTACAGAATCTAACATATGGAAAATGATTTCTTTGTATCTGCAGGATGACTGGTCATAGACAAATAAAAAAACCAGAGACAAGATTTAAAAGTGAGGGAAAGGCCTTGGCCAAAAAGATTTAGGAGGAGAATATTGCACATATCAAGTTGGTTTTGGAGAATTCGCAACATGAAAGTGAGGTATACGAAAATTATTTGAGAATTGTAGAAGCTTACAAATTAAAATTTGTCTCATTAAATTGGATTTACTTACCTTAAGCAATATGTGTCAAATTTGATAAATAAGGCTTAGATTTAAATTTATTCTTGTTTTTCTTTACTTTGTTTGGTTGTGTTGACTAAATTTTTGGGGGAGAAGCGAAAGGGAAAGAATGATCACCACTAGGTGAGCATAAATAATGAAAGATTCATAAAAAGTGCCCGTAGCCTTTGCTAGCATCGATTGAGGGTAAGCCTACACTTGGTCAATTTTGGTTTAAATTGTGGCCTTGTGATTTTCGTTATGATCTAGTAATTAAAATAACGCAAAGGAATAAATCAAACACTAAATTTGAACAACCCATTGTTTGTAGAAAAGAGTAGAAATAAATCAAAATTACCTATACGTGCTGCTAAAGTATTAAAATGTGCACTTAAATTTGTACGCGCAATAGAAAAAATTGATTGCATTTTATCCCCTAGTTCTCCCGTTTGTACGTGCTATTTAAAATAGAGGATGCACTACGAAAAATTGTGGAAGGACTTGAGAAAGTGTGTACGCACCATTAAAATTCTTGAATGCACTATTAAAATTAAAAAAAGAAAAAAAGAGGCTTTTTATAGTAAAAAAACAATTTTTTTAAATTAAAATGCATTTAAAGAACAAAGCGAGTTGTCAGACTACATATCGAAGGTCCATAGCCAGGTGGCCGCAAGTATCTACTTCCTCATTGGAATATGTGCTATCAAATTGAGATAGCCATTGTGAAATAGCTCCAAGGGGTCTTAGAGAAAAAGTCAAAAGTGAAGGTGAAAATGAATAGTAAAAATAACTTTTACCCTTATATATAGCCAACTTTGACTTAAAAAGGGCATTTTAAACTAGAAAATGACCAGGGACCCAAATTTAACACCCATTCTACTAAATCAAGGCATTTTTCATCAAACGAATGTGAATACATTATCAGAAATGAAATTGAAATTGAAATTCTTTACTAATTGACCTAATTCACGCAAACTTGACCTAAAACATCAAATTTTTCAATAACGATCAAATTTAATTACATTTTCGAGGGGGCATACACTCAGCTAATCAAGATTGATATCATAATCAACAAATCAGGTGGTATGGTGACCTTATATTGGTTGCGAGGTATGGCCTGAGGATGCGGCCGAGTTACCTTTCATGTGCATGTCACGATGGATGATAGGGCGTACCCCATTGATTATTGAGTGGTTTTTATTTTTGAGAGTCTTGCGATAATATGGTTGGACACATGGCATGCCACAAGGATTATCTTTGTATGCTAGGGTATAGGTAGAGAGATCACTCTTGGGGCCACAAATTGATTACCGGATGACTTGTTGGGAGGTGTTGCAGTTGGCTCACCTTCCTTGGGATCTATGGGATCATGTTGTAGATGCTGGTATGATAGATGATTATGCTGATCGGTTCACTTAGAACCCATTTATGAGGTTTACAGATCCTGTAGAGCTAGTGCCTAGTATAGAGGAGTCTGATGATGATGGCGGGGATGGGGATGGGGGTGGCTAAAGATGAGGTATTTTGGGATGACCAAGTCAACGAGTGGTTAGAGGAGGCAGGGTCATTATCTTGGTGATTACTACTGCACTGATTCCTCCTAGGGGTGGTAGAATTCGGATGAGGGGTGGTCAGGTCTAAGTCCAAGGTGGTGGTGTGGACAAAGTTGTGCATTAGGTTGGTGTAGATAGATTGGCCAGATGGGGCCAACATAGGTTGAGAGTATTCCGATAGGTGGTTGCTCAGGTAGTGGCTAATGTGGATGCTTAGGTTGCCTAGATATTGTTAGATCAGGCACATGGTCCATGAGCACCTCAACAGGCTCCTCCAGCTCAAGCTCCTACTTCTTATTCTATGCCATCTTCTACAGTTTTTCCATCTTCTTCTTCTTTCCTTCCATTCTTGTCCAATCCATCTTCTTCCATTCCATCTTATTTGATTCCATCTTCTTCCATGCCTCCTACACAGGCTCCTCTGTAGACTCTGCCTACACACGTTCCAGCACATACTGCACCGACACCAGCCTTGGCCTCAGATGTGAGATCCATAAAGTATGAGATGTCAGAGATGTGACAACAAGTCACTCAACTTAGTGCGATGATGTAGACCTTCATGGCTGCTATAAGTCAACATGGTTTACAGGCTATCTCGAGTAGAGCTCTAGATGCCGATTGTGGTCCTAATGGTGGTCTTGATGGTATCGATGGTGTTGGCAGTTGACTTGTATTGAGATGATATATTTTATTCATTTATTGATAGATATGATGATTCATTTTTGATCTTGAGACATTGGACTCAATTTATTCTTTGATTAGTTGAGACTCTGTTTGCTTTGATACTTGTTGATACTTTGATGGACTTTGATTTATTTCTTTGATGATGATATCATGGAATTTGATAGATTTTACTTTATATGATGTCATTATATGTTGGACTCCATTTTCCAGGTTCTTTGCTATGATATGCAGATCTATGTGATTCTATCTCCTATGTGCTTTGTTTTTATGTTTTTTCAGATGTAGTTTATGATATGAATGTACATGTTCTATTTATTCTTCAATGGTTGTATTATTTATGACATAAAATCAATGAACATATGTGATATGAATTTAATTATCTTTTATAATGATTAATGCTATGATACATGATGTTTTATAGATACATATGATACATGTTTTAATGTTGTATGATGATGTAATGATTTAATGATTAATGCGATGTGATGGTATTTATGGATGCATTTTTTTGATGATATGGATGTATGTAATGGATATTAAATGTAATGGATTTATGGTATTCAAATGTGATGCAAAATGTGATGTACCTATATGATGTAATGAATGGATATTGATGTTTTAATGAATAATGATTAATGTTATGATAAATGATATATAAATGTTATATGGATTAATGATGTCGATGATGCAAATGAAATGATATATAATCTATTGAGATGATGAACATGTATATGAAAATTTAATGACCTAATACAATTCTACTTGAATATATTTTAATGTGTAAATGAAAAGAATCTTTAATGAATGCACCTAAATGGATAATATAATGTGATATGCAATGCAATGTTTTTGAATGAAATTAATGGAATGCAACTAAAATATCTTAATGATGACATTAATGCTACTTAATTAGATGATTTGATGGATGCAATGAATGCCGCCTAATGTAATGTAAGAATAAATGAACTTAATGGTGTAATAGGAATGATTTCTAGAATGAATGTGTCTAAGTGAATGCATCTAAATAAGACAGATTTAAACTGAATGCAAAGTAATGCGATGCAACTTTAGATGAAAGTGAATGCAAAATAATGTAATGAAATTAATTGAACTTAGGGTAAAGTCTTAAATGAATGAAAGATATAATGATTTTAGCAAATGCAAGTGAACTAATGCAATGCACCCTTGTTTTTTATTTTTGATTTCCAACACACTTCGATCACATATAGTTTTTGATGTTTGTTTGATTTTTTGATTTAACTCCACCCCATTTCTATTTTTCTCTTGCAAGTTAATTTTTTAAGCTAAGGAAGGAAAATAATTTAACTGCATTTAATCTAGGATGTATGCAACTAACTGTCACTATTCAAAAATTTAGAGCTTATATTCATCATCGAGCAGTTTTTGGAACCCTAAAATTAGTACAACCATCACTAGTTCAACCATGATGATATGAATACCTTTCTCACCTCATACATTGCTTTCCTATCCTTGGGTACTACTATCACTGATTGGAGTCAATCACAAGAGTACAAATACCAGTATTGTCAGATTCTATGTTGCAAGTGGATTTTGGTATTATGATATTTAACATGAAAATATCCAAGGTATCCTTTTGCATAAAAAAACAAAGATCTTAGTTTCTCTATATGTACATGTCCTCGATGATTCTTTGATGATCATGTCCTTAGAGAAATAATACACACTTCAAAAATTTTGATCTTAAGACAGTCATTCAGAAATTAACAAAATATCATGCTTTCCTCATTGCTAGTCTAGTTTAAAAACTATCATCCATTTGCTAGAAAGACATGATTTCATCAATCAAGTCAACACTTTAGAAAATTTTGCACTATTTTTCAAATACATATTTCAAGTATACTTCAATCCATTTCATATTTTAAATCCTGATAAAGATAAGGTCTTTGTGAGATCTTGGATCAAATTTTGCATTTATTATAGATTTGGATTAGGATTTAGGTTTGATGAATCATTTTACTTGTGCTTTGATGAATTGATTTGGTGTTTGATCGAAGTTTTCTTTTGATGAATCATTCCTCCTTTAGTGTAGATTGGCCCTATTTTGATGTGAATTCTTGGTTGGACTTGGACCAATTTGCAGATTAGGTGACCAAAATCTTTAGGTACTCACAAATGCAACTATGGGGTTTTATTATGCAATATATACAAATGTTGTCGAATGCAATATTTACAGGGATGACCACTAGGTATGAGACTAACTTGGACTTTCAATGGTGCCTGTTTACCAGGTTTTCACCAATTGAATGGATTTTCTTTCTTTTTCTATTTTTAAAGCTTTTTACTTTTTTTTGCTACCAAGGTGCCTATTTGCTAGGTTTTCACCCAATTTGGTACTTTTTCTCTATTTTCTCTTTTTTTTTTAAATTTTATCTTTTTTTTGTTTTTTTTTGTTTCCATATCATCAAGGAACCTATTTGCTAGGTTTTCACAAAGACCACATCTTTTTGAGGATCATTTCTAAATGTTTTTGGCTTTCTTCAGGCTCAAAGGAACCCTGCTCAAATCTCTATTCTAGAATTACTCAAGATTTCACAAACTCATAATGAGATTCTAGAAAAAGCCTTAGTGGAGACTAATGTGCCTCTAAATTTAGATGTAGATAAATTTAAAAACATGGTAGGACATCTTGTTGCACCCCATTGTCTATCTTTTTTAGAACAAGATGATATGTCTCTAAACCACCCATAAAATATGCCCTTGCATATAGAGGTCCTAATTCACAAGCATAGAGTAAAAAGAGTCCTCATTGATGGAGGAGTAGGCCTAAATATTTGTACCCTCAACTTGTTTAAAGCCTTAGGATTTTATGAGGAGACTATTGATCCAAAGAAAAAGATAATCATAAAAGCCTACGATGATGAAGAAAGAGCCTCTAAAGGTTTCATAGTACTTCCCATCAGAGTTGGTCCAATGCAAAAGAAGACCATTTTACAAGTCCTAGTCCTAAATTTGACTTACAATATTCTATTAGGAAGGCCATGGATCCATGAAATGTAGGTTGTACCTTCAACCTACCATCAATGTCTCAAATTTCCCTATCTAGGACAAGAAGTCATGGTAAGTGGGGATTCTAACCCCTTTCAATATTGTAACAACATGAAGCCTATTAATGAATCCTTAGTCCCACATAATGTAGAAAGGTCTATAAATAAAAGAATATAACAAGGGGAAATTTCAAAAGATATTCCATCTTTTAAGGGAAAGGAAAAAGAGGAAAAATTAATTTTTTTTGAAAATAATCAAAGTCCTACTAACCTATCTACATTGACGAAAGGAAAAGAGAAGGTTAGTGAGAAGAATGCTCTTGAGAAATAGATTGAAGACCAAGCTAGATCTGTTAAAATCTACACTAAAGATTCCCATTATCAAAAGATGGATCATATGGTGAAGAATTTTGAAAAGCAATGTCAAATCAAACAAAAGGGTGTAGGTGAATACTCTTTATCCATGATGGATCTACCCTTATCTCCAAAATCATATGGAAGACCATCTAATCTACCTCATAAGTATAATGATCACTTTTTGAGGGAAAACACCTCTTCATCCATGGATGAGCAAGATAATGAAATCATAAATTGGCTATATAAGGATGAAGAATCAAGTACCCATGAAAAGCACATCCAGAATATAAGCATTCTCACTCATCAAAATGGAAAAGGATTTCAAATAATGTAGAAAATGGGATACAAAGGACAAGGACCTTTAGGTACAATAAATGAAGGATTAATATAACCTATTGAGATGTCATGGAGAGATAGCAAAGAAAAGATTGGATTAGGATACCTAGAACAAGGCTATACTCAAAAGAATTATCCCTTAGTTTATGACCAAATCTTATAACTAGGTTCCCAAAGTGATGAAGATTCAAACAATTAGGAATGGGACTCATTGTCAAGTGAGTCATGCCAAGATAAATAAGTTGATGTCATCCATACTTACACTCCTAGCAAGGGAAAAGAACAAGTCTCATAATCAAATCAGAATCAAGCTTCAAGTTCTAGACAAGTGGTCTTAGATAATGTACCAGTTTAGGAAATTGTAATAAATCAATGGGTAGGAGAGCCTTATGTCCCAACATGGAGACCTACTATAGAGTAATCTAACCCCAAGTTTAATCCAAGAGATTTTTACCCGATAGAAACCTTAGAGGATTCTAGATAGGAAGATTTTGACCCTAGTTCTCTAGAGCATCTCGAAGAAGCACATATCATAGACTTAAATAATACAATGTTTGAACCTTAAAATGAGGTCATGTCCTTAACCCCTATTGAACCAAACCCACCCATGGATCCTTTATCCCTTATCTATCCAGAGCTTATTGAATGGGATTCCATTGAACTTACTACCCTTCCCACATTCTTGAATGATAACTATATGTCTCAATACCTTAATGTGGTTAAACATTCTTATACCAATGAATATCAAGAAGAAGTGACAAGAAGAAGTATCCAATCTCTCAGTTCGGTTAAAAATGAAGAAAGCAAAAAAATGAAAAAATTGAAAGAATCTAATGGTGAAAACCACATTGTGGCAATATTAGATAAAAAAGAAAAAGAAATAAAGGACATTTCCAACGGTGAAAACCAAATAGAGGTACCTAAGGAAGAGAGATTGGACACTTTACCCGAGCACTATGAAGAAAGATCACCTATCTTGATTGAACCAACAGAGAAAGTAAATATTGGCTTAGAATCAAAACCAAGGATTATACACCTAGCAGCTTCCCTATCAAATGATGAAAAAGAGAAGTTCATAGACTTTTTTTATAGAAAAAAAAATCAATTTTGCATGGTCGTATGATGATATGGTAGGATTAGATCTAAATTTAATCATGCATCATTTGAATATCAGAGAAGGGGTAAGACTAGTGAATCAAACATTGAGAAAGATGCATCCACATATAGCTTTACTTGTGAAAGTGGAGTTACAAAAATTATTGAAAGTAGGGTTCATTAGGGCCATTGATTATACCGAATGGATTTCAAATATTATGTCAGTTTCCAAAGAAGATAAATCCTTTAGAATTTGCACAGACTTTAGAGATCTAAATTTGGCATGTCCAAAAGATGACTTCCCTCTACCAAGAATAGATGCCATCATAGACTTGACAACAGGACATTCAATGTTCTCACTTATGGATGGGTTTAGTGGTTATAATCAAATAAAGATAGCACCAGAAGATCAGGATAAAATAACATTTATATACACATGGGGAACATTCTGTCTGAATGTTATGCCTTTTGGTTTAAAGAACACCGGAGCAACCTACCAAAGGGCCATGGTGACCATATTTCATGAAATGATGCACTAGTTCATGTAGGATTATGTAGATGATATAATTGCTAAATCCCACTCAAGGGCAGAACATCTACCCATCTTAGAGAAGATATTTGTAAGATTGGAGCAATTCAAAGTAAGGTTAAATCCAAATAAGTGTGCATTCGGTACTTAATCAGGAAAGCTACTATGATACATTGTTTCAGTAAAAGGAATAGAGGTAGACCCAGCCAAATTCAAAGCCATCATGGAGATGGGGGCACCTAGAGACATAAGTCAAATGAGATCACTTTAGGGGAGAATTCAATCTATCAGGAGGTTTATATCCCATTTAGCAGAAAAGTGCCACAATTTCACTCAACTCCTTCACAAGGACACAATTTTCAAATGGGATGAGAAATGTGAAGAAGCCTTCAATTTGTTAAAAAAATATCTAATGAACCCTCCAACTCTGATGCCAACAATAAGAGGCAAGCCTTTAATTCTAAACATCTCAACTACAGAACATTCATTAGGGGTACTTTTGGCTCAGGAGGATGAAGCTGGAAAGGAAAAGGCCATTTACTATATAAGTAGAACATTGGTGAAGTATGAGTTGAATTATACCATCATTGAAAGAGCATGTTTGGATGTAGTTTTTTCTTCATAAAAATTATGCCATTATATGTTATCTCATAAAATTTGACTCATTGCAAAGATTGATCCTCTAAAATATCTTCTTAGCAAAATAGCATTAAATGGAAGATTGACCAAATGGGTCATGGTGTTGATTGAATTTGACATAGAATATGTGGACCAAAATTCTATCAAGGGCCAAGTCATATCTGATTAATTAGTAGAGTCACCTCTACAAGATGAACATCCAATCCAAGTGGAGTTTCTAGATTCTGAAATCATAAATTATATTTTGATGGTTCCTATACACAACATGGTTCAGGAGCTGGGATACTTTTGATTACTCCTCAAGGGTCTAAAATTTTGAAATCATACAAATTGCTATTCCCATGCAAAAATAACATAGCTAAGTATGAAGCATTGGTTATTGGCATAAAGTTGGCATTAGAATGGAAAGTAATAGAACTACAAATCTATGAAGATTCCCAACTAGTTATCAATCAAATCAATGATGAATATCAAACAAAAGATGACAAGTTGATACCTTACAAGAACCTGATCAAGAATCTCAAGAAATACTTCACTCTCATAACATTTGAACAAGTACCAAGAGATAAAATTAAGGTAGCAGATGCAATGGCTACTTTATCATCACTTCTTCAAATACCAGATCAGAGTACTAGATATGAATTCCTGGTAGAAGAAGTTGAGCAACCCGCATTTGACCCTACCCATCCTCATACTATTTGTTTACTAACCAGACATGAATCACATTGGTATGGAGCCATTTACACTTACTTGAAAGACCAAATCTTACCTATAGACCAAACCAGAAATCAAAATAAATTTTTTATCTGACAAGCTTGTCATTATACCTTAATATCTAACACATTATATCAAAAGAGTCGAGATGGAATGCTTCTAAGATGTCTAGAGAAGGAGGAATCAAATGTATCCTTATGAGAAATCCACGAAGGAATTTTTGGGTCACATTCAAATGGTTTAACCCTAGGTAAGAAACTTCTTAGGATAGGATATTTTTGGCCTTGTATTGAAAAGGATGCTTGTCACTTTGCTAAAAATTGTCACAAATGTCAATATCTCTATCTTGGCATGTCCAAAAGATTTGGTCATGACATCGACTTCTTTATCTTGGCATTACTCACTTGACAATGAGTCCCATTCCCAATTGTTTGAATCTTCATCACTTTGGGAACCTAGTTGTAAGATTTGGTCATAAACTAAGGGATAATTCTTTTGAGTATAGCCTTGTTCTAGGTATCCTAATCCAGTCTTCTCTTTGCTATCTCTCCATGACATCTCAATAGGTTCTATTAATCCTTCATTTCTTGTACCTAAAGGTCCTTGTCCTTTGTATCCCATTTTATGCATTATTTGAAATCCTTTTCCATTTTGATGAGTGAGAATGATTATATTATGGATTTGCTTTTCATGGGTACTTGATTCTTCATCCTTATATAGCTAATTGAGGATTTCATTATCTTCCTCATCCATGGATGAAGAGGTGTTTTCCCTCACAAAGTGATCATTATACTTATGTGGTAGATTAGATGGTTTTCCATATGATTTTTGAGATAAGGGTAGATCCATCATGGATAAAGAGTATTCACCTACACCCTTTTGTTTGATTTGACATTGCTTTTCAAAATTCTTCACCATATGATCCATCTTTTGATAATGGGCATCTTTAGTGTAGATTTGAACGGATCTAGCTTGGTCTTCTTTCTATTTCTCAAGAGCATTCTCCTCACTAACGTTCTCTTTTCCTTTCGTCGATGTAGATAGGTTAGTAGGACTTTGATTATTTTTAAAAAAAAAATATTTTTCCTCTTTTTCCTTTCCCTTAAAAGATGGAAGATCTTTTTAAATTTTCCCTTGTTTTATTCTTTGAGTTATAGACCCTTCTGCATTATGTGGGACTAAGGATTCATTAATAGGCTTCATGTTGTTACAATATTGAAAGGGGTTAGAATCCCCGCTTACCATGACTTCTTTTCCTAGATAGGGAAATTTGAGACATTGATGGTAGGTTGAAGGTATAACCTACATTTCATGGATCCACGGCCTTCCTAATAAAATATTGTAAGTCAACTTTAGGTCTAGGACTTGGAAAATGGTCTCCTTTTGCATTGGACCAACTCTGATGGGAAGTACTATGACACCTTTAGAGGCTCTTTCTTCATTATCATAGGATTTTATGTTTATCTTTTTCTTTGGGTCAATAGTCTCCTCATAAAATCCTAAGGATTTTAACAAGTTGAGGGTAAAAATATTTAGGCCTACTCCTCCATCAATGAGGACTCTTTTTACTCTATGCTTATGAATTAGGACCTCTATATGCAAGGGCATATTTTATGGGTGGTTTAGAGACATATCATCTTGTTCTAAAAAATATAGAAAATGGGGTGCAACAAGATGTCCTACCTGTTGGTATCATTTGCCATTGCACCAAAAGCATGAACTATCAATGCCCGATACAAATGTCAGATTTAACTCGATCCACGGGAGGCAGTTAAGCCATGTCATGAATCTCCAAGGAGGTGCTGATGACCAAGTCAACAATCTCCCCCTCAATAGCGACTAAGCCTTCAGCACCCACTGAAGGGAGACTCAAACCTATGACCCAAGGCTCTGATACCAATTGTTGGCATCATTTTCCATTGCACCAAAAGCTTGAACTATCAATGCCCGATACAAATGTCAGATTTAACCCGTTCCACGGGAGGCAGTTAAGCCATGTCACAAATCTCCAAGGAGGTGCTGACCACCAAGTCAACACTACCATGTTTTGAAATTTATCCACATCTAAATTTAGAGCCACATTAGTCTCCACTAAGGCTTTTTCTAGAATCTCCTTATGAGTTTGTGAAAGCTTGAGTAATTCTAGAATAGAGATTTGAGCAAAGTTGACTTTCTCATTACCTCTTTTATAGTTAGAATTGATATTTTATGATTCACCCTTTTAATGGTTTAGGAAATGATTTTTGAAGGCTGTAGGATCCTCATTATTTTGGGGTCCTTCGACCTTTATTGTTTTATCATCGATTAAGTCTTGGACAAGGTGTTTCAATTTCATGCATTCATTAGTTTTATGTACTTTGTTGTGATGGTATTGACAATGATGAGAGTCATTTCACCAATTGGGCTTAACTTAGGGTTCATATGGGCTTGATTTAGGTAAGGTAATGATTTTGTTGGCCACAAAAGTTTTTAATGCATTTTCGAATGGGTCACCTAAAAAGGTGAATTTCCTCTTTTGATATGTGGAAAAGAAAATCTTAGGCTTGTTGATGTTGTTATCATTATTGTTGTTGTTGGAATTGTTATTATTGTAAGGGGATTTAGTCATTTGATTTAGATTATATGTTGAATTCACCCCGCTTCATAAATTAAAGGGAGTAGCCTTTAAGTTGTGTGCTTCCACAACTCCATCATTCACAAGATTTTTGTTATTGCTTTTCAACCATAGTCTAGGTTTATCATTGTGATTGTTGGCTCCTTTATTATTATTATAATTATATGAATTATGATTGTTATTATTGTTGGTATAGGTTTTATTATCTTTAAATAATTTGATCTCTCCTCTCTTCACAAATACATCTTCAATTTTGATCTCATTCTCGATACGTTTTCCAAGGTTGGGGGACATTGAAGTTGGAGTCTTTAGTTCATCTCCACATTTAAATTATTTATAAATATTTCCATTTTTTCCTTTTCAGGTATGCTTCATGGATATCTTGAAAAGATGGTTATCCACCTTTGAAGGAACCCTAGGAAAGATCCACCATCTCTTTGTTTGGTATCACATAGATTGAGCATGGTGACCTTGTTCTCAATGTGTTAAGAATAGTGAGTCATGAATTTAGAGGCTTAATCCTCAAATGTCTTTATCCCTTGTGAAAGTTTTGAGAACCATTCCATGGCTTGGCCTCCTAAAATTCTTGGAAAAGTTCATTAGGTAAGTTGTATCATGCATAAATTTGATGCTTAGAGCACAAAACTCTCTAAGGTGGTCTTGTGGGTCTGATTTACCCATATATTTATCGTACTTAGGAAAAACCACATTTATCAAAAAAGGTGCTATTACCAAGCTCTTGTCAAAAGGAAATGGGCACAAGGCCTCAATAGAGAATGGCTTAGGTTCAGATGCCTTTTTCATTAGGTTGATTTTTGTTTGGAACATCTTTAATTGTTTAGTCATCGCACCTATCAGATTATCATCTTCCTTGTCTTTCTTGAGTTGATCAATATCATAATCGTGAGGAAGTTTTACCCCATCTTGGGCTAGGTTTAGGAAGTATCTTTCCCTATCTCTTTCTATTAATTTATCCATGACTTCAAGAAATTCAATATCTTGAGCCGCCCTGTTTACCTTATCTTCAATTATTTCTTTTGGACCTTGATTAGCATGATAAATGTTTTCATTATTTCCTCCATTGAGAAAATCATGAAATCCAAAGTTCCTATCCATTGGATCAATCCTATTTTTGAAAAGATTTGGGAGACTATCCCCGTGGTTGTGAATTACAAAAGAGTTTTGGGATTCAAATTCGGGGACCTCTTTGGCAAGGCAAGTGCCATTTTCTTGTAAAGATAATTTGAGTCTATGAGAGTGTGTGGAAACCGACATTCAACAAGGTTTGATTTCAAATCATTTTCCCCACACTTGGTAATTGTTTTATTTAATGAAGAGATTAAAAATATAAGATGAATTTTCAAATGGATATCTCTTACTTATTCTATGTATTTTAAAAACAAAACAACCAAAAACACACTTGTTCTTTTTAACCCTTTTACACAAAAAGTTTTTGAACTTTTAAGGATGTTATCACGGGTTTTTGCACAAAAAGACACTTCAAGAAATCTAACTAGTTCACAATCTGGTTTGTAAACATGGCTCTATAAGGTAGGCTTTACTATTTTAATAAGGTATTTAATCAAGATTCTATTCAAAATAGATATTAAGTTTTCATCCTCCAAAAATTAGGAGGTTTCCCACCACCGGTATGTTAGAGTTTTCACAATACCGAAGGACTACTCGAGGAAGTTCGAAAGCTTAACACCCTTTTGTCACACACCACATTAAGGATGCATGCATTTTATTTAATAGTGGGTCAGATTATTACGGAAAAGACAATTGTATCCTACTTTGGGCTGTTTGTCTCACTGGCCTTGTTAGGCCAAAGACTCGCCTACAGGCAGTCCCATCATAAACCTGATCATAATAGATTAACTCTCCATGAGTGGGGATGCAAAAGATGTGGTAAACATCCTCAGGAGTAATGGTCATCTCCCCCATAGGCAAGTGAAAGGTATTATGGTCAGAGTGCCATCGCTCTACCATAGCTATAATAAGACCTTGATTCACACATAATTGAGGAAGGACAAGAAGGAATGATAACCCACATCTGCCAATCAACCGACAATCTACACTGCTCAGGTCATCAATCATCTCAAAAGGAAAGGGATACAAGCCTCTAACCCCAAGTGATTTAAGCTTGGCCTGCAAAAAGAAAGTTAAACACATCAATATTTGAAATCATTATATTTTGGATCATCCTAAGTCAATCGATCATTTAAAAAATATCAAACCAAAATCAAGTTTCCTGTTTCAATTCAGAGAGGACATAAAATTTATCATCACCACCATCTAAATCAAGATTGACAATCAAACATTCAGATTGACGTGACTCAAACTGACATTATATGACTCACTATCAAAATAGACTTGTTACCAAAACCAATCAACTGATTGATGACACCAGGCGGTATGAAAAATGACTCAACAGTTTGCAATTTTTACCAAATAGGGTAAATGCACTATTTTATTGTTTAAAAGCACTAAAAAGAAAAAGAACTAAAAATGGTGAATGCATAGGAGAAATAATTGAAAGTGCTACTTTAAGTTGTACGTGCTAGGAAATTTAGTACGTGCTACATGAATTACTTGTATGCGCTGCTAAAATATTAAAATGCACACGTAAATTTGTACGCGCTATTTAAAATAGCGGATGCACTACATAAAACTATAGAAGTGCTCGAGAAAGTGTGTACACACGATTAAAATTCTTGAATGCGCTATTCAAATGAAAAAAAGAAAAAAAAGGGTTTTTCTAGTAAAAATCCAAATTTTTTCAATTAAAATGCATTTAAAGGACAAAGCGAGTTGTTAGAGTACATACCGGAGGTCCATAGGTAGGTGGCCACAAGTATTGGTGCCCTCACTCAAATCTGTGCTCTTGAATTGTGATAACCATTGCGAAATAGCTCCAAGGGGTCAGAGAGAAAAAGTCAAAAGTGAAGGTGAAAATGAATAGTAAAAATGACTTTTACCCCTATATATAGCCAATTTTGACCTAAAAAGGGCATTTTTGACCAGAAAATGACCAGGGACCCAAATTTAACACCTATTCTACCAAATCAGAGGCATTTTTCATCAAACAAATGTGAATACATTATCAGAAATGAAATTGAAATTCTTTACTAATTGACCTAATTCATGCAAAATTGACCTAAAATGTCAAATTTTTCAACAATGATCAAATTTAATTTCTTTTTCGAGGAGGCATACACTCGGCTAATCAGGACTGACATCATAATCAACAAATCAGGGGTAGAACCATCAAATTAGAGCGTAATATATTATCAATTTTTTTTTTGTTTATCAATCGAAAGGGGCATAAAAAATTAGACATAAAATCAGGTATCATATCGGGCAACCTACAATCGAATTGACCATCAGGATATCAAATCAAATCAAATTCCATCAACATCTACATCTTTTATAAAACATTGAATCATACATCAGTTGATCAAGAGTTCACATTAGAAATGATCAGGGCATTCTTTGAATCATTATGCTTTGCATGTCGACTCAAAGGGGCATTTGTAATCACCTAAAATTGGACAAGATCAATCAAGTGAGAAACTAAGACAAAAATCCAAGAAACTAAATTGAATCAAGCTAGGATCAAAGAAAAATTGCAATCAAGCTATAAATCAAACTTTATTAAAAATCAAAAGCCATAAAATCAATTTAAATCAAATAAATCATGATAAATCAATCAATTGTATAATTAATGTAATTAATTACATAGCTCATTTAAATTAAATCAACCCATTCAAGGGGTACACATGGCTAAAGATATTAATTAAATTCAATTGATTAAAATCCTATTTTCCCTCAATCACCAAATGGGAGAAAATATCTCAACCAATAGGATTGAAGGATCAAGCTTAAATCAAATCTCCATCACCCATAAGGAGAGAGAATCTTGTCCACCCATTTTGTCCTCTTGTCCTACGCTTTGAGGACAAAATATTTAAATGGTCTCAAAAGGTGGAACCATGGACTCAAACCTCATCAAATCATGATTAAATCAACCACACCCCCTAACCTTGCCAAAATATATAAAAGCAAGGCTAAAATCAAGCAATAATCATCCAAAAATTTTATGAAGCATCAAACCTCTTGCGAGTTTGAGTTAGAAAGGAAAATCTAGAGCTAATTAGTATTTTCATTTAGAATAAACTTGTATTAGCTTGCTGATCATTTGATTTCTCATATTAGGACTATCACTAGTGAGAGCTCATCATTAGCATCCCTAATTAGAAAGCCATAGAGTGCTCAATAATCTTTAAATTTTATTAGTTAGATTGCTTTTTGTGGCTATTTACTTCTTATTTTGATTTATTGATGATACTAACCCTAGGAATGTACTTTCCTTAGCATACAAAATGGCGTGGGGCTAGAGGCTTGTATCCCTTTCTTTTTGAGATGATTAATGACCTGAGTGGTGCAGATTTCTAGTTGATTGGTAGATGTGAGTTATAATTCTTTCTTATCCTACCTTGATTTCATGTGAATCAAGGTCTTATTACAGCTATGGCAGAGCAATGACACTCTGACCATAATACCTTTCACTTGCCTATGGGGGAGATGACCATTACTTCCGAAGATGTTTACTACATCCTTTGCATCCCTACTCATAGAGAGTTGATCTATTATGATCAGGTTTATGATGGGACCTCCTGTAGGTGAGTCTTTGGGGATCCTATGATTGGTGATGATTCCATCTAGTGGGCCTAGTTTCCTTCCTTCCCTGCTCTTCCAGCCATAGTGATTTTATTAGGGGACCTATGTACTTGCACATTTATACCATGAGCTTCATTCAGTTGTATACTATTGCGGGGAAACTCTTTCTGTAGGTGTGATCCTGTTATAGTTGTGGAACTAGGAGAATATCCCTATTACTAGACCAATTTATGTCAAGCACCATGATCTAGGCTGGCCCTTTGCTTGGATGTATGAGGGGATGGTAGTACAGGCCCATTTGGGCAAGCTAGACTATTAGAGATGAGTTATTGATGATATTAATTAGGTGGTATGGTGACCCTATATTAGTTGTGAGGCATGGCCTAAGGATGCGACTGAGTTACCTTTCATGTGCACGTCATGATGGATGATAGGGAGTACCCCATTGATTATTGAGTGGTTTTTCTTTTTGAGAGTCTTGTGATAGGATGGTTAGACATAGGGCATGCTACAGGGATTATCTTTGTATGCTTGGGTATAGGTAGAGAGATCACTTTGGGGGCCACATATTGATTACCAGACAACTCGTCAAGAGGTGTTGAAGCTGGCCCACCTTCCTTGGGATATAAAGGATCATGTTGTAGATGCTGGTATGACTGATGACTATGCTGATTGGTTTTCTCAGAACAAATTTTTGAGATTTACAGATCTTATAGAGCCCATGCCTGGTATAGAGGAGGATTCTAATGATGATGGTGGGGCTGGGGATGGGGGTGGCCGAAGAAGAGCTCATTGGGAACAACTAGGTCAACAAGTGGTTAGAGGAGGTAGGGTCATTATCTTAGTGATTGTTGTTGTGATGATTCCTCCTAGGGGTGGTAGAGTTCATATGAGAGGTGGTCGGGTCTGAGTTTGAGGTGGTGGTGTTGACAGAGCTATGCATCAGGTTGGTGTAGATAGATTGGCCATATGGGGCCAATACAGGTTGAGAGTATTCTGACAGGTGGGTGCTTAGGTAGTGGCTAATGTGGATGCTTAGGCTACCTAGATATTGTTAGATTAGGCATAGGGTCCACGAGTACCTCTACAGGCTCCTCCAACTCAGGCTCTTGCTTCTTCTTCTATGCCATCTTCTACAGTTCTTCCATCTTCTTCTTCTTTCATTCCATCCTTATCCATTCCATCTTCTTTTATTCCATCTTCTTCCATGTCTCCTCCATAGGATCCACCTGTTCAGGCTCCTCTACAGACTACACCTACACAGGTTCTAGCATAGACTCTTCCGACACTAGCCTTGGCCTAATATGTGAGATCCCTGAAGTCTGAGATGTTAGAGATGCGAGAATAGGTCATTTAGCTTAGTGCGATGATGTAGACCTTCATGGATGCTATGAGTCAACATGGTTTATAGGCTAGCTCGAGTAGAGCTCTAGATGCTGATCGTGGTCCTGCTAGTGGTCTTGATGGTACCGATGGTGCTAGCAGTTGACTTGTATTGAGATGATATATTTTATTCATTTATTGATAGATATGATGATTAATTTGTGATCTCAAGATATTGGACTCAGTTTATTCTTTGATTAGTTGAGACTCTGTTTGCTTTTATACTTGTTGATACTCTGATGGAATTTGATTTATTGCTTTGATGATGATATCATGGACTTTGAAAATTTTTAATTTATATAATATCATTATGTGTTGGACTCCATTTTCTAGGTTCTTTGCTATGATATGCAGATCTATGTGATTCTATCTCCTACGTGCTTTGATTTAATGCTTTTTCAGATGTAGTTTATGATATGAATGTACATGTTCTATTTATGCTTCAATGGTTGTCTTATTTATGACATAGAATAAATGAACATATGTGATATGAATTTAATGATATTTTATAATGACTAGTGCTATGATACATAATGTTTTATGGATGCATATGATACATATTTTAACATTGTATGATGATTTAATGATTTAATGATTAATGCGATGTGATGGTATTTATGGATGGATTTTTTTGATGATATGGATGTATGTAATGGATATTAAATGAAATGGATTTATGGTAATCAAATGTGATGCAAAATGTGATGTACCAATATGATGTAATGAATAAATATTGATGTTTTAATGAATAATGATTAATGTTATGATAAATGATATATAAATGTTATATGGATTAATGATGTCGATGATGCAAATGCAATGATATATAATGTATTGAGATGATGAACATGTATATGTAAATGTAATGACCTAATAAACTTATACTTGAATATATTTCAATGTGTAAATGCAAAGAATCTTTAATGAATGCACGTAAATGGATAATACAATGCGATATGTAATGCAATGTTTTTGAATGAACTTAATGGAATGCAACTAAAATATCTTAATGATGACATTAGTGCTACTTAATTAGATGATTTGATGGATGGAATGAATGCCGCTTAATGTAATGTAAGCGTAAATGAACTTAATGGTGTAATAGGAATTATTTTTAGAATGAATGTATCTAAATGAATACATCTAAATAAGACAAATTTAAAATGAATGCAAAGTAATGCGATGCAACTTTAGATGCAAGTGAATGCAAAATAATGTAATGAAATTAATTTAACTTAGGGTAAAGTCTTAAATGAATTCAAGATATAATGATTTTAACAAATGCAAGTGAACTAATGCAATGGACCCTTGTTTTTGATTTTTATTTCCAACACACTTCGATCACATATAGTTTTTGATGTTTGTTTGATTTTTTAATTTAACTCCACCCCCTTTCTATTTTTCTCTTGCAAATTCATTTTTGAAGCTAAGGAAGGAAAATACTTTAAATGCATTTAATCTAGGATGTAAACAACTAACTGTCACTATTCAAAAATTTAGAGCTTATATTCATCATCGAGCAATTTTTGGAGCCCTAAAATTAGTACAACCATCACTAGTTCAACCATGATGATATGAATACCTTTCTCACCTCTTACATTGATTTCCCATCCTTTGGTATGATTATCACTGATTGGAGTCAATCATGAGAGTACGCATACCAATTTTGTCAGATTCTATGTTGCAAGTGGATTTTGGTATTATGATATTTAATATCAAAATATCTAAGGTATCCTTTTGCGTAAACAAACAAAGATCTTAGTTTCTCTATATGTACACGTCCTCAATGATTCTTTGATGATCTTGTCCTTAGATAAATAATACATACTTCAAAACTTTTTATATTAAGACAGTCATTCAGAAATCAATAAAATAGCATGCTTTCCTCATCGTTAGTCTAGTTTAAAAACTTTCATCGATTTACTAGAAAGACATGATTTCATCAATCAAGTCAACACTTTAGAAAAATTTGCACTATTTTTCAAATCCATATTTCAAGTATAGTTCCATCCATTTCATATTTTTAATCCTGATAAAGATAAGGTCTTTATCAGATCTTGGATCAAATTTTGTGTTGTGGGGTTTTATTATGCAATATATACAAATGCTGTCGAATGCAATATTTACAAGGATGACCACTAGGTATGAGACTGAATTGGACTTTCAATGGTTCCTGTTTATGAGGTTTTCATCGATTGAATGGATTTGCTTTATTTTTCTATTTTTAAAGCTTTTTCCTTTTTTTTGCTACCAAGGTGCCTATTTGCTAGGTTTTCACCCAAATTTGGTACTTTTTCTCTATTTTCTCTTTTTTTGTATTTTATCTTTTTTTGATTTTTTTTGTTTCCATATCATCAAGGCACATATTTTCTAGGTTTTCACCAAGAACCATCTTTTTGAGGATCATTTCTAAATGTTTTTGGCTTTCTTCAAGCTCAATTTTCCACTGTTTTTGATCTTTTCTGCATTTCTGATTTGTTTTCTCTTTTCTATTTTTCAATGTTTTTGGAATTTTCAAGATCTCTTTTGACTATGTACAATAAATAAGATGTTCTCCATCTAATTTTATGATACTCTTTTTCTTTATGCCCTTTTATCTGTCTCATGTGTAGAACCTCTTTAGGTGAATACTATTGATAGGCTCTTGCAATTCTTGTCCATCACAATCAGCTAGTTTATAGGTACCTATCCCAAAAGATGAAGTGATCACAAAAGGTCCTAACTAGTTCGCTTCCAATTTTCCTTTATTTTCCCTTTTTGCTTGATTCTTGGGATTTTCTCTCAAAACTAAGTCACACATTTGGAATGTCCTTGATTTGATATGCTTATTATAGGTCCTCGACATTCGATTATGATACACTTTCAAATGATTGAAGGCTTGTTGCTATTTTTCATCTAGAAGTTCTAGTTCTTGTAACCTAGAAACTCTATAGTCTTCTTCACTTATCAAACCATGTAAGGATACTCTTAAAGATGGAATTTCTACCTCTAAAGGTAAAACTTCCTCTTCTCCAAAAACTAAGGAGAATGGTGTAGCTGTTGTTGGCATTCTGATACTTATCCTATAAGCCCATAGGGTTGGGTTTATTTGAATGTGCCATTCTCTACCTAAATTATCCACAGTTCTCTTCAATATTTTTAGAATGTTCTTGTTTGTAGCTTCTACTTGCCCATTACCTTGTGGGTAATATATTGAAGATGAGTGATGTATTATGTATAATTTAGTACATAGTTCTTTTAAGTCCTTGTTCTTAAAATTTTTGACATTATCCATTATGATGGCATGAGGTACACCATATCTACAAATTATGTGGTTTAATATAAATAAGGATATTTTCTTTCCTGTGGCAGTTGATAAGGGTACAACTTCCACCCATTTGGTAAAGTATTCTGTTGTAGTAATGATGAATTTATGACCATTTGAAGATGTGGATAAATCATACCTATCAAATCCAAACCCCATTGACAAAATGGACAAGGTGTAGTCATAGGATGAAGCTCTTGTGTTGGAATGTGGACCAAGCTCCCATGATATTGACATTTTTGACAAGTTTTAGCAAAGTGACAAGCATCCGTTTCCATAGAAGGCCAAACATATCCTATCCTAAGAAGTTTCTTAGCTAGGGTTAAACCATTTGAATATGACCAACAAATTCCTTCATGAATTTCTCATAAGGCTACATTTGATTCCTCCTCTAGATATCTTAGAAGCATTCCATCTAGACTCTTTTAATATAATGTGTTAGATATTAAGGTATAATGAGAGGCTTGTCGGATAAAGATTTTCTTTTGATTCCTGGTTTGGTCTATAAGTAAATTTGTTCTTTCAAGTAGGTATAAATGGCTCCATACAAAGGTGATTCATGTCTGGTTAGTAAACAAATAGTATGAAGACAGGTAGGGTCAAATGCGGGTTGTTGAACTTCTTCTACCAGGAATTCATATCTGGTACTCTGATCTGGTATTTGAAGAAGTGATGCTAAAGTAGCCATTGCATCTACTACCTTATTTTTATCTCTTGGTACTTGTTCAAATGTGATGAGAGTGAAGTATTTCTTGAGATTCATGATCATGTTCCTTTAAGGTATCAACTTGTCATCTTTTGTTTGATATTCATGATTGATTTGATTGATAACTAGTTGGGAATCTCCATAGATTTGTATTTGTGTTACTTTCCATTCTAATGCCAAATTTATTCCAATAACCAATGCTTCATACTCAGCTATGTTATTTGTGCATGGGAATAGCAATTTGTATGATTTTGGAAGTGTAGACCCTGGAGGAGTAATCAAAAGTATCCCAACTCCTGAACCATATTGTGTATAGGAACCATCAAAATATAATTGCCATATTTTTGCTTCAACATTTATGATTTCAGAATCTAGAAATTCCACTTGGATTAGATGTTCATCTTGTAAAGGTGACTCTGCTAATTGATCAGCTATGCCTTGGCCCTTGATAGACTTCTGGTCCACATATTATATGTCAAATTCACTCAACACCATGACACATTTGGCCAATCTTCCATTTAATAGTATTTTGCTAAGAAGATATTTTAGAGAATCAATCTTTGCAATGAGTCAAATTTTATGAGATAACATATAATGGCATATTTTTTGGGAAGAAAAAACTATGGCCAAACATGCTCTTTCAATGAAGGTGTAATTCAATTCATACTTCACCAATGTTCTACTTATATAGTAAATGGCCTTTTCCTTTCCAGCTTCATCCTCCTGAGCCAAAAGTGCCCTTAATGAATGTTCTGTAACTGAGATGTATATAATTAAGGGCTTTCCTCTTATTGGTGGCATCATAGTTGGAGGGTTCATTAGATATTTTTTTAACAAATTGAAGGCATCTTCACATTTCTCATCCCATTTGAAAACTGTGTCCTTGTGAAGGAGTTGAGTAAAATTGTGACACTTTTATGCTAATTGGGATATAAACCTCCAGATGGATTGAATTCTTCCTTGAAGTGATCTTATTTAACTTATGTTTCTAGGTGCCCCCATCTCCATGATGGCTTTGAATTTGGCTAGGTCTACCTCTATTACTTTTTCTAAAATAATATATCCTAGTAGCTTTCCTGATTGAACACCGAATGCATACTTCTTTGGATTTAACCTTACTTTGAATTGCTCCAATCTTACAAATATCTTCTCTAAGATGGGTAGTTGTTCTTCTCTTGAGTTGGATTTAGCAAGTATATCATCTACATAATTCTCCATGAACTTGTGCATCATGTCATGAATTATCATCATCATGGCCCTTTGATAGGTCGCTCTGGCATTCTTTAAACCAAAAGGCATAACATTCCAATAGAATGTCCCCCATGCACATGTAAATGCTCTTTTATCCTGATCTTTTGGTGCTATCTTTATCTGATTATAACCATTAAACCCATTCATAAGTGAGAACATTGAATGTCCTATTGTCAAGTCTACAATGGCATCTATGCTTGGTAGAGGGAAGTCATCTTTTGGACACGCCAAATTTAGATGTCTAAAGTATGTGAAAATTCTAATGGATTAATCTGCTGTGTAAAATGATACAATATTTGAAATCCATTCCACATAATCAATGGCCCTTATGAACCCTACTTTCAACAATTTTTCCAACTCCACTTTCACAAGTAAAGTTATATGCGGATGCATCTTTCTCAATTTTTGTTTCACTAGTCTTACCACTTCTTTGATATTCAAATGATGCATGATTAAATTTGAATCTAATCCTAGCATATCATCATACAAACATGCAAAATTTATTTGTTTTTCTTTAAAAAATTCTATGAACTTCTGGTTTCCATCATTTGATAGGGAAGATGCTAGGTGTATAATCCTTGGTTCTGATTCTGAGCCAATATTTACTTTCTCTATTGGTTCAATCAAGATAGGTGATCTTTCTTCACAGTGCTTGGGTAAAGTGTCCAATCTCTCTTCCTTAGGTGCCTCTGTTGGTTTTTCATTGTTGGAAACATCCTTTATTTCTTTTTCTTTTTGATCTAATACTACCACAATGTGGTTTTCACCATTAGATTCTTTCAATTTTTTCATTTTTTTTCTTTCTTCATTTTTTACTGAACTGAGAGATTGGATACTTCTCCTTGTCACTTATTCTTGATATTCATTGGTAGAAGAAGGTTCAACCACATTAAGGTATTGAGACACCGAGTTATCATTCATGAATGTGGGAATGGTAGTAGGTTCAATGGAATCCCATTCAATAAGCTTTGGATAGATAAGGGATAAAGGATCCATGGATGGGTTTGATTCAATAGGGTTTAAGGACATGACCTCATTTGAAGGTTCAAACATTGTATCTTTTAAGTCTATGATATGTGCTTCTTCGAGATGCTCTAGAGAACTAGGGTCAAAATATTCCTCACTAGAATCCTCTAAAGTTTCCATCTGGTAAAAATCTCTTGGATTAAACTTGGGGTTAGATTCCTCTATAGTAGGTCTCCATGTTGGGATGTAAGGATCTCCTACCCATTGATTTATTTCCATTTCCCGAATTGGTACATTCTCTAGGACCACTTGGCTAGAACTTGAAGCTTGATTCTGATTAGATTCAGAGACTTTTTCTTTTCCCTTGCTAGGAGTGGAAGTATGGATGACATAAAC
This sequence comes from Chamaecyparis obtusa, assembly GCA_027943335.1. Taxonomy (NCBI): domain Eukaryota; kingdom Viridiplantae; phylum Streptophyta; class Pinopsida; order Cupressales; family Cupressaceae; genus Chamaecyparis; species Chamaecyparis obtusa. The sequence goes on along the minus strand of BSBK01001552.1, from coordinate 343,712 downwards.
TTCTTTATCTTGGCATGACTCAATTAACAATGAGCCCCATTCCCAATTGTTTGAATCTTCATCACTTTGGGAACCTAGTTATAAGATTTGGTGATAAACTAAGGGATACTTCTTTCGAGTATACCCTTGTTCTAGGTATCCTAATCTAGTCTTTTCTTTTTCTATCTCTCCATGACATCTTGATAGGTTATATTAATCATTCATTTCTTGTACCTAAAGGTCCTTGTCCTTTGTATCCCATTTTATGCATTATTTGAAATCCTTTTCCATATTGATCAGTGGGAATGCTTATATTATGGATGTGCTTTTCATGGGTACTTGATTCTTCATCCTTATATAGCCAATTTAGGATTTCATTATCTTGCTCATCCATGGATGAAGAGGTGTTTTACCTCACAAAGTGATCATTATACTTATAAGGTAGATTATATGGTCCTCCATATGATTTTTGAGATAAGGGTAGATCCATAATGGATAAAGAGTATTCACCTACACCCTTTTGTTTGATTTGACATTGATTTTCAAAATTCCTCATAATATGATCCATCATTTGATAATGGGCATCTTTAGTGTATATTTGAATGGACCTAGCTTGGTCTTCTTTCTATTTCTCAAGAGAATTATCCTCGCTAACCTTCTCTTTTCCTTTCGTCGATGTAGTTAGGTTAATAGGACATTGATTATTTTCAAAAACAATTAATTTTTCCTCTTTTTCCTTTCCCTTCAAAGATGGAAGATCTTTTGAACTTTTACCTTGTTTTATTCTTTGAGTTATAGACCCTTCTACATTATGTGGGACTAAGGAGTCATTAATAGGCATCATGTTATAACAATATTGAAAGGGGTTAGAATCCCCTTTTACCATGACTTCTTGTCCTAGATAGGGAAATTTGAGACATTGATGGTAGGTTGAAGGTACAACCTACATTACATGGATCCATGACTTCCTAATAAAATATTGTAAGTCAACTTTAGGTCTAGGACTTTGAAAATGGTCTCCTTTTTCATTGGACCAACTTTGATGGAAAGTACTATGACACCTTTAGAGGCTCTTTCTTCATCATCGTAGGCTTTTATGGTTATCTATTTCTTTGGGTCAATAGCCTCATCAAAAATTCCTAAGGATTTTATCATGTTGAGGGTAAAAATATTTAGGCCTACTCCTCCATCAATGAGGACTCTTTTTACTCTATGCTTATGAATTAGGACCTCTATATGCAAGGGAAAATTTGGCGGGTGGTTTAGAGACATATCATCTTGTTATGAAAAAGATAGACAATGGGGTCCAACAAGATGTCCTACCATGTTTTGAAATTTATCCGCATCTAAATTTAGAGGCACATTAGTCTCCACTAATGCTTTTTCTAGAATCTCCTTATGAGTGGTTGAAAGCTTGAGTAATTATAGAATAGAGATTTGAGCAGGGGTCCCTTGCAATTAGTCTACCAAATTATATTGTTTTGAATATGAATATGAGGTTTGATTTAGTAGAACAATCCTTGGGGCACTTCCTGATAGGGTAATCTTTGATACTTTCCCCTAGTTACAACATTAGATGTTGCTTCCCTTGGTTTCTCTTTTACCACAATGACATTTATGGTGTTTTCCTCACCACTTAAATTATTAATGGTATTATTATAAGTATGATAAAATTTGACTTTCCCATTACCTCTTTTATTGTTAGAATTGATATTTGATGATTCACCCTTTTCATGGTTTGGGAAAGGATTTTTGAAAGCCTTATGATCCTCATTATTTTGGGGTCCTTCGACCTTTATGGTTCCATCATCGAATAAATCTTGGATACGGTGTTTAAATTTCATGCATTCATTAGTTTTATGTCCTTTGTTGCAATGTTATTCACAATAATGAGAGTCATTCCACCAATTGGGCTTAACTTGGGGTTCATATGGCCTTGATTCAGGTAAGGTAATGATTTTGTTGGCCACCAAAGTCTTTAATGCATTTTCCAATGGGTCACCTAGAAAGGTGAATTTTCTCTTTTGATATGTGGAAAAGAAAGGCTTAGGCTTGTTGATGTTGGAATTATTAAAAGGATTATTGTTGTTGTTAGCATTATTGTTTTTGTTGGAATTATTATTATTGTAAGGGGCTTTAGTCATTTGATTTACATTATATGTTGAATTCACTCCACTTGATAAATTAAAGGGAGTAGCCTTTAAGTTGTGTGCTTCCAAAACTCCATCATTCACAAGATTTTTGTTATTGTTATTCAACCATAGTCTAGGTTTATCATTATGATTGTTGGCTCCTTTATTATTATTATAATTATATGAATTATGATTGTTATTAGTGTTGGTATAGGGTTTATTATCTTTGAATAATTTGATCTCTCCTCTCTTAACCATCACATCTTCAATTTTGATCCCATTCTCGATACATTTTTCAAAGGTTGGAGGACATTGAAGTTGGAGTATATAGTTCATCTCCACATTTAAGTTATTCATAAATATTTCCATTTTTTCCTTTTTAGGTATGGTTTGTGGATATCTTGCAAAGACGGTTCTCCATGTTTGAAGGAACCCTAGGAAAGATTCACCATCTCTTTATTTGGTATCACATAGATTGAGCATGGTGATCTCATGTTCAATGTTGTAAGAATAGTGAGTCATGAATTTAGAGGCTAAATCCTCGAATGTCTTTGTCCCTTTTAGAATTTTTGAGAACCATTCCATGGCTTGGCCTCCTAAACTTCTTGGAAAAAGTCTGATTAGGTAAGTTGTATCATGCATAAATTTGATGCTTAGAGAACAAAACTCTCTAAGGTGGTCTTGTGGGTCTGATTTACCCATATATTTATCGCACTTAGGAAAAACCACATTTATCAGAAAAGGTGCCATAACCAAGCTCTTGTCAAAAGGAAATGGGCACACGGCCTTGATAGAGAATGGATTAGGTTCAACTACCTTTTTCATTAGGTTGATTTGTGTTTGGAACATCTTTAATTGTTTAGTCATTGCACCTATCAGATTATCATCTTCCTTGTCTTTCTTGGGTTGATCAACATCATGATTGTGAGGAAGTTTTACCCCTACTTGGGATATGTTTAGGAAGTATCTTTCCCTATCTCTTTCTATTAATTTATCCATGACTTCAAGAAATTCAATATCTTGAGCTGCCCTATTTACCTTATGTTCAATTGTTTCTTTTGGACCTTGATTAGCATGATTAATGTTTTCATTATTTCCTCCATTGAGATAATCATGAAATGCGGAGTTCCTATCCATTGGATCAATCCTCTTTTGGAAAATATTTGGGAGACTATCCCCTTGGTTGTGTTTTACGAAAGAGTTTTGGGATTCAAATTTGGGGACCTCTTTGGCAACGCAAGTGCCCTCTTCTTGTAAAGATAATTTGAGTCTATGAGAGCATGTGGAAACTGACATTGAACAAGGTTTGATTTTGAATTATTTTCCCCAAACTTGGTAATTGTTTGCTTTTATGAAGAGATTAAAAATATAAGATGAATTTTCAAATGGATATCTCTTACTTGTTCTATGTATTTTTCAAACAAAACAACCATAAATACACTTGTTCTTTTTAACCCTTTTACAAAAAAAGTGTTTGAATTTGTATGGACGTTATCATGGGTTTTTGCACAAAAAGATAGTTCAAGCAATCTATGTAGTTCACAATTTAGTTCGTAAACATGGCTCTATAAGGTAGGCTTTGCTATTTTAACAAGGTATTTAATCAAGATTCTATTCAAAATGGATATCAAGTTTTCATCCTCCAAAAATTAGTAGGTTCCCCACCACCGGTATGTCAGAGTTTTGCACAATCCCGAAGGACTACTCAAGGAAGTTCAAAAGCTTAACACCCTTTTGTCACACACCCCATTAAGGATGCATGTATTTTATTTTATAGTGGGTCAGATTATTGTGGAAAATGCAATTGTATCCCACTTTGGTTTTTCCCTCTCACCAGCCTCGTTAGGCAAAAGACTGGCCTATAGGCGGTCCCATCATAAACCTAATCATAATAGATCAACTTTGCATGAGTGGGGATGTGAAGGATGCGGTAAACATCCTCGAGAGTAATGGTTATCTCCCCCACAGGAAAGGTGAAGGTATTATGGTTAGAGTGCCATCGCTGTAATAAGACCTCGATTCATGCAGAAATGAGGAATGACAAGAAGGAATGATAACCCACATCTGCCAATCAACTGACGATCTGTGCTGCTTAGGTCATCAATCATCTCAAAAGGCAAGGTATACAAGTCTCTAACCTCGAGTGATTTAAGCTCAGCTTGAAAAGAATAAGTTAAACACATCAATATTTGAAATTATTACATTTTGGATCATCATAAGTCAATTGAACATTTAAAAAATATCAAACGACAATCAATTTTTCCTGATTCTATTCAGAGAGGATGAAAAATTTATCATCACCCACCATGTAAATCAAGATTGACAATCAAACATTCAGAATGACGTGACTCAAATTGACATTATATGGCTTGCTATCAAAATAGATGTGTCACCTAAACCAATCAACTGATTGACAACACTAGACAGTTCAAAAAACTAACTCAACAGTTTGTAATTTTTACCAAACAGGGTAAACACGCTATTTTATTGTTTAAAAGCACTAAAAAGAAAAAGTGCAACTAAAAATGGTGAATGCATAGGAGAAATAATTGAAAGTGCTACTTTAAGTTGTACACACTAGGGAATTTAGTATGCGCTATAGGAATTACCTATACATGTTGCTAAAATACTAAATAGCGCACTTAAATTTTTACGGGCTATTTAAAATAGCGAATGCACTACAAAAAATTGCAGAAGCATTGGAGAAAGTGTATGTGCCATTAAAATTATTGAATGCACTATTAAAATTAAAACAAGAAGGAAAGAGGGTTTTTCTTGTAAAAATCAAAATTTTTTCAATTAAAATGCATTTAAAGGACAAAATGAGTTGTCGGAGTACATACAGGAGGTCCATAGCTAGGTGGCCGCAAGTATCGGTGCCCTCGCCTGAATCTCTGCTCTCGAATTAGGATAACCATCACAAAATAGCTCCAAGGGGTCAGAGAGAAAAAATCAAAAGTGAAGGTGAAAATGAATAGTAAAAATGACTTTTACCCCTATATATAGCTAATTTTGACCTAAAAAGGGTATTTTTGACCAAAAAATGACCAGGGACCCAAATTTAACACCCATTCTTCCAAATCAAGGGCATTTGTCATCAAACAAATGTGAATAAATTATCAGACATGAAATCAAAACTCTTTACTAATTGACCTAATCCACGCAAACTTGACCTAAAATGTCAATTTTTTCAACAATGATCAAATTTAATTTCATTTTTGAGGGGGCATACACTCGGCTAATCAGGAATGACATCATAATCAGAAAACCAGGGGCAAGATGATCAAATCAAAGTGTAATCTTTATCATAATTTTTTTTTTTTATCAATCAAAAGGGGCATAAAAAATTAGACATCGAATTGGGTATCATATCAAGCAGCCTACAATCAAATCGACCATCAGGACATCAAATGAAATCAAATTCCATCAACATCTACATCTTCTATCCAACATTGAATTAGACATCAGTTTATGATAACTTCACATAAAAAATGATCAAGGCATTCTTTGAATTGATATGTGTCGCATGTCGACTCAAAGATGGGCATTTGTAATCACCTAAAATTGGACATGCTCAATCAAGTGAGCAACTAAGACAAAAATCAAAGCAATTAAATCAAATCAAGCTAGGATCAAAGCAAAATTGCAATCAAGACATAAATCAAACTTTATTAAAAATCAAAAGGCATAAAATCAATTTAAATCAAATACACCATGACAAATCAATCAATTGCGTAATTAATCTAATTAATTACATAGTTCATTAAAATTAAATCAGCCCATTCAAGGGGTACACATGGCTAAAGATATTAATTAAATTCAATTGATTAAAATCCTATTTTCCCTCAACCACCAAATGGGATAAAATATCTCAACCAATAGGATTGAAGGATCAATCTCACATGGATCAAGCTGAAATCGAATCTCCATCACCCATAAGGAGAGAGCATCTTGTCCACCCAATTTGTTCTCTTGTCCCAAGATTTGAGGAATTTTTTAAAAAATGGTCTCCAACGGTGGAACCATGGACTCAAACCTCATCAAATCATGATTAAATAAACCACACCCCCTAACCTTTCCAAAATCTATAAAAACAAGGATAAATTCAAGAAATAATCATCCACAAATTTTATGAAGCATCAAAACTATTGTGAATTTGCGTTAGAAAGGAAAATCTAGAGCTAATTAGTATTTTCATTTGGAATTAACTTGTATTAGCTTTCTTGTCATTTGATTTCTCATATTAGGATTTTCACTAGTGAGAGCTTGCTGAGAGCTCATCATTAGCATCCCTAATTAGAGAGCCATGAGTTCTTCAATGTTTATTTATATTGCATGGTTATTTATCTTATGCTACATTTTTATATGTTATTTAAAGAAAGTTAAGAAGTTTAATAATTTAGTTAGTACTATAACATTGATTTACCCCCCTCTCAGTGTTGCCAAATCCTAACAATTGGTATTAGAGAATTAGGCCCCTGAAGGAAAAGCTTAACACCATTGAGGAGATCAAGATGGAATTGAAGAACTTGAGGAAAAATTATGAAATGGAATTGGTAGATGTGGATATTGTTAATGAAGATAGAGTGGATCTAAAATACAGATTAAGGAAGGCAGATGACTTCATCAAGAAGTTGAAGCAACAAATTGGGCATGAAAGAAAATTGAGAGATGATATCATGGAAGCACAAAATGAGGAGCTATCAGATCAAGATTTAAATGAGTAGCTAAGACATGAAAAGAATTCCTTGAAGAATGAATTGGAAGTCACAAAATTTAACCTGATGAAAGAACTTGATATTGAAAGAGAGGAAAAAGAAAAGTTGCAAAATGAACTATCAAACACAAGGGAGTGATTGCAAGATTTGGAGAATGAAATGAGTACACTAAATAAAATTATGACAAGGTAGAAATATACTACATCACCATCACTGGTGAACTTGATCATGCCAAAGGTTGCATATAAAAACTTCATGAGACCAGAAAGAAATTGGATGAGAAAATTGACATGCAAAAACCTGTTGGAGACATGACAAGACTAGGATTGAATGAAAATCCTGATAAGAGGAAAGATAGATTTGTGGTGAATCTTGATTCACCTAAGAAGTCATATTTTGAGGTTGTGAAGATAGAATCTGAGATACCCCCTTGCAAGAATAATGCAAGGTTTGCAATCATGAAGATCAATCAAATAAATCAATTGAAAAAGGTATTCCTAAGCCCAAGTTTATTGGTTTTTGTTTTAAATGCTACCTATATGAATATAACATAAGAGAATGTAGAAAACTATATGTGAGGTCTAGCAGACCTACATATGATCACCTGAATGATTTTATCAAGAAATAAAAGGATAAAAGTCCAAGTTATAAGGAAAATACTAAAAAAGGTGAATGTAGTAAGAATGTAGAGCATAGATAATCTGAGGATATGGAAACATGTAAAAAAATGATGCTATGCAAGATAATGTTTCTAATTCCATTAAGGATGAAGTCAACAAGTCAATAGAAGAAGCTAAGAAACCTTTTACCAGACCTAGAAAGATTGAATGTTACAAATACAATAACTTTGGTCATATTTCCTATTGAGCGTCATTTTTACACGAGACAACGACTAGGAATTTGTGTGAGAAAATTCCCCTCTTGGAAGAATGATATAAATCAATGTCAAGGTTCCTTTTGGGTTGGTTCTCAACCGCTTAGATAGCTCAATTGAAGATAAATGTGAATCTATCCATGAGGAGGCCTTTTTTGGTTCGATCTTCGAGGGATTGCAAAACAATCTTAAAACGCAAACAATATTTCTTTCTTTTTGTATTTTTTTGATTTCTAAGTGAAAGTAATATAAATCTAATTTAATCTCTTATGACTAATTTTTGTAAACAAAGGAGAAAAGTAACGAGAATAAGGTGACAAGAATTTAAAATGAAATTGCAAAAAGTAAACTAATGGACATTGTCATGCCCCGCAGGGGAACTAGGAAAGAGAACAAAGATTCTCTTAGGAAAGAAAACCTGAGAAACGAAATGTGAAAATTTTTGAACTTTAAAAAGATAATAACATAAGCAAAGTTTAACTTAGATTACTTCCATGGTTCCCTACTATACTAAAAATCCATTCAAGCTTCATTAAAGATATGAATAACATGGATAAATTTTGAAATCGGTTATATTATAATATTTAAAGATTATTGATAGGAAACATAAATACTTTCTTCCAAACATTTAACCTAACTCTTAGATCCAACCACGTTCTCTAAATATTCCTGTATGTACAGCATAACATTTGAAACACTAATTCCTTATGAATGAATCATTTAAGACTTTAATAAACATGTGTATGAAATTATCCCATTTGATTTACTAGCCTTTCTTAAACAACAATAATATACAACATACCACTTTACTTTGAAACTTACTAAATTCCTTTTTAACACTACCATACTTTGCATCAAGATTACAATTCCTCTTCTTTCTTCTTTTCCTAAACCTACCCATTCCAAATTACATCACTTTGAATTACAATGAAGATCACATTACATTAATCTCCTCTTAGGAGGTTACACTAATAACTTTACTTTATGTTTGACATAAATGATGAAGGATAAACAAAGATTCTTCTTTCTTCAAACTGGGACAAGGTATATGCAGGAATCCATAAGTATTGCAACCAAAAAAGATACCTCAATAAAATATTTACCACCCAACCACGTGCATACCAAAGAGGCCCACTCCCCCGTGCTAGGAGATAAAAACCAAGGTCCACAAGGAAGTGATAACAACTAGGCCATACCTAGAGTTGGGGTAATCTTTCCCAAATAGCATCCCAAATAAGATCAAGGTACCAACATTTCCTCAAGGCTCTCAGGCTAGGTAGAAACTCTAAACCATAGTCTAAGTGAGCGTCCTTAGGTTTTCTACCCTTAACCAGAACATCAAAAACACATCATACATGAAGTAAAATACATCCCAAAGACCTTTGAGAACATGCATCAAAGAATAGGAAAGTTAGAAACATTTAGGAACGTTTAGGAAGCCTTGGGGTAGTCCTAGTCCACCAGACAACCCTAAACCCTAATTCTGATCCCTAACCATACCTAAACCTTATTCAAGCATCTAAATGCACCATATAACCTAAACCAAACAAATAATATACATGTATAAAGTTTACACAAAATTCCATGTGCCAAAACACAATGTTCCATAAAAACTCCCGTGCTTGAAATTTCACTAAGTCTGATTTTTTTTGAAAATTCTAAAATCTAGAAGTTGCATCCTAATTCCTATGAGGCCAAAACCTATCTCAAACATCTTGAATGGTACCTAATTTCTTTATACAAGTATAACTTAAAGTATAAGAAATTAAAGTATCAAGACTCTAATTCAGGAAATAAATAAAACTTCTAATAAACAAATCTGTTATAACCCTATAAATTTGTTATAACCCTATGTATAAACATAACCAAATCTAATCCTGAAATAAATAAAACTTCTAATAAACAAAGCTATTATAACCCTAATTTAGGATTTAAATCCAACTTCTAATAGACTTCTACCTATCGCCAACATAATACATCACATGAAACCAACCCTAGTTTGAAATACAACATCATACTACTTGTATAAATGGCTTATAATTGTATAAACATGACATACATTATAAACAACAACAACATTAAGAAACATGACAAAGATTATAAATGGTAGAATCATTAATAAACTGCACATAGGATATATAATATAGGAACAATAATAAATGACACACACACATAATACATAATATAGTAACATTAAATGGCTGCTAGAATCGGCTGGCATATCACAACAATACAAAATATTGACAAAAAACAATAAGGTATAAACAACTCACATAATAAGATATTATAACATAAACATTAAACATCATATTATAAAGGAGACTTAACTCTCAGGATGGATTCCAACTTGGAGTCCTGCAGGATTTGGTTGTTGAAGAATGATCCAATCCTCTCAATCACTCCCAACACTCCTTCCAATCCTTCCGAATGCAATCTCTAGCCTCTATCAATCTTAGATAATGATGAATCCTCTCCTCATAGATATAATTCTAATATAAATATAATTTTATTAATTCCTATCCCCCTCCCTTCACACATGAGATCCTTCCTGTATATAGATCGGGGAAGGTGGTTGCACGGGTAATCCAACCGATGCAACCATCCCAACTATATTAGTTATTTGCTAATATTATGGTTTTCAAAACCATTCCCATGAAGGAATACATAAATTTTGTTTAATAAGGTTTAAATCTATGTCTCCTCATTTTGAGGATGACAAAATATATATATTAAAGATTTTAGGAATACCTTTACTAATTACTTACTATGGTAATTTACCAAGGTATTTCCCAAACATAATTATATCATAGACTTACCATAATCTCTTAATAATTTCCTCCACATAATTAAATTATTATATAATAATAATATATATTTATATATATGTATTCATAGGCATATGTGTGCACCCATATGCTTATGGTACATATACCATAAGTAAGACACATTATTATTAATATTAAAAATATTAACATATTAGGAATATTATTATTTAAATCAAATACATTATAATTTGAACCCACTTACTAATTCATATTCTTCACAAAATATAATAGTGATATATATTAGGTAACTACTAACATAAGTTGGAATTTACCACTATTATTAAAACATTATTAATACTGTAAATTCTTTATTATTATTGATATTAAAATCACATGATTAAATCACATACTAACTTATTCCTAACAAGATACACTTGTACAAATAGGTAACTACTAATAAAGATAAATTACTAAATCATACCCTCAAATGAACAATAATTCACATCAACAATCTACTAATATAAATTGAACATACCATGAAGACCATTAGAGCTACCATACTCAAAACCTCAAACTCCATAAATGCAAGAAGTAAGAAACACAATCCACATAATCTAACAAACTAAGACAACACAATAATTCACTATCAGCACAAGGACTGACTCAAAAACTCCCCACCTAAGGGACATAAAAGGGTCAGAGGTAGGATTTCCCTCTTGCGAAACCTTGGTGATATCTCCATAACAACAACAATGATCAAGGATTTTGAGGGCTCACTCAGACCTATAGGACCAAGTGGAGATGATGCTTAGTACCTACAAGCCTACATCATTGAGAAGAGATACATGTGCATATATATATATATACAATAATATATTTGCAAATAGATGACCAGGATCAATACATCGTGTGGACCTCAACTAAGTGAGTAACTACGACTTCATCCTGAGTCATGAAAACACATCAATCACATATACATTAAGCATGAGGCATCACATATATATAATGGTTAGCTTCCAAATCCTTGGGTTAGCTCTTTAAATCTTCATAAGTGTATACAAGATGAATGATTTCCAATTTAATAAACAATAATCATAGCTAAGTATATCTAAATATCTGATAAGCATATCATCATAAGATAAATGTGAATACATAGCTCTAATCATCATAATGTAAAATGTCCAAATCAAACATTCCAAGTATAATCATCAGAGAGGGTGTTACAGACATAAACCGATGCTATGTTGCTTTGCGAATTAAAGTACCAAGAAGATGGAGAAAACCCACAAAATAGAGATCTGAACGAATTACAATCATGGCTTAGCAGATGTAATGATAAATGAAATAAACATAGATGTATGATATGTCAAAATTCATTAGATCACGAAGCCACTGTGAATGTGCGCACACATGAGCAAAATTTATCTTGAAGCACCAGAGAACAATATTCCCAATAATTTGTCACAACAAAGCAATGCATCAATGATAAACACCAAACTAATAGAATCGTAGATCAAAATCACCATACAATCAATTGGCTCTTTGAAATAAATGAACGAGCAAACACACATTCATAAATTTTTCAAAGATAGTAGAAAATATCACACCATGATTGAAGCACTAATTGTAAGTATTGTATTGTAAAGTAATCGACCTTAATTACATTATTTTCTTATAATTTACAGAGCTATGCTCTTTAGGGAAAGAAATTTCACAGTTAGGGTTTTGGCTGCCCATGCAACTTGTAAATAAATCTAAACTAGAGTTTACATGAAAATAAAGTATCTCTAAAACAAGTTTAAACTACTTAGCACAAAATTGATCCTCCTACATTACAATTTTAGAGAAAAATATGCATTAAATAGCTTAAAATCTATTCTGGAACTTCTTCACTTTCATGCATGTTCTTCTTTGAAAACTTGGAGTTCTACCCTCAATTCCTTGTTGTAGCTTTTCTTCATAAATCCAACTGGAAGATATCCCTAAATCATGCAGAAACAACCCCATAGAAGTGACCAATATGAATAAAAATTAATTTAAGAAGACTGGAAGTCATTGGCTGTGACGGCCCAGAAATTTTGGACCCCGACCCTTGCTCTAGAAAAATGAATTTTAAAAAATGGTTAAGTGTTGGGAAAATTTTTTACAAACTTTTGGACTTTCGGAGGCCGAAAAACTAGAAAGGCCAAAAGGCTGAAAATCTCGAAGCTCAAAATTGGCTAAGTCTACAAAAGGTTTTTTCTTCATGCAAAAATTGTCTAAGTCCAAAACTGGACACTTAGCAACTTGGGATGATTTATGGATGTGCCTTATAGTTCTTGTCCATGATCTCTTGTACCTCTTCAAAGTCCACCATTTAAATTCCTTCTATGCAATCTTGTTGCTTCTCTCAAAAGGTGATCAATTCATTGGTGAAGCCTCTTATTTCATCTTCCTGAGACAACATTTTATGCATCTCCTCCTTCTCATAAAACATCTGTTGAAGGTCCTCCTTTGTTCTAACTCCATTAAAGATGTCTAAGTATTGATTTACAATATCTTTAATGGGATGCATTATCTTCTCATCATCCTCATCATAGAGGTCTAGGTCTAGGCTTTCAAAAAACCCATGCATCTCTTTGACCCAAAGTATTCCTTCATCCCTTTCCTTATCAACCTTACTTAGGGATTTCTCAAAGATGTTCAGAGCTTCAGTGATATCTCTGATCCATTCCTCAAAGTTGTCGAGTGCTGACCCCTCATATATTTTCACTAGAACTTGGAAGCATTGCTTCCTTATTATTACAAGATCATCAAGGGCCTTCTGCCATTTAAGAATTTTCTCCTTGAGGCCATCCTCTCCACACATTAGATCCACCAATTTTGTGATCCCCTTATGAATACCCTTGAAGGGTCTCAAAATTTCCCTAAGAGCCATTCTAGAAACCTCCTCAAAATCAACCTTCCAATCTGAACAAGAATGAATAAAAGAATCTGGTACATCTACCATTAACTCATAAGTACCCTTTCTCTCCAAAATAGCCTATAATGAGGCCTCATGGTTACTTGGATCAATGGGACCCACCATTTTTAGAATGAATCTCTTCATGACCTCATTTTATTCCATGAAGGCTTTTATTTTCTCTTCATCCTTATCCATGAAGCCTAAAGCAATGTTCAATCCTAGCATAGCCAATGTCTTACTTCCTTCTCTCGTCGGCTCTCCTAGGTCTACCTCCTCAAGCACGTAATCTTCTGGAGTGATCTCAACCATAATAGTATCTAGTGTGGGTACAACTACTTGTGCCCTCCATCTACCCCTCTGATCTTGTGTTACATATGATAGGGTCCTTGCCTAGGCACTAGATTCTTCTTGATGGAACACTCATCCAAGCACTGCAATGTCTATTTCCTCTTCATTTGTGTATACCCTCACCCTTATTTGTATTTCTTTTGTGAACCAGGTGGATTTGGATAAGGAATTGATTAGCTCAAATGGTGTGATTAAGCTGGAGCTAGCAGCTCTGCGTTCAAGCTCAGGTTGTCCCTCTTATGTTCCCTTTTTTCCTACTTCTTCTCTTGTCTCTTTCCCAATTTTTACTTGTTCCTCTCTTATATTTTTCTCCTCTTCCCCTGTAGTTTTCCCTTCTAACCTAGTTTGTTCCTTTGATTGAACCTCTTCTACCACTTCAAACTCCTTTTCTGGCCCTTGGGCTTCTTGTAGAATAGTCTCAATATGAGAGGATGGAGGAGTACGTACTAATGGAATAGAGTTATGTGCAGGGAGTGCATGAGAAAGAGGATGAGTAGGCGAAGGAATTAGTATGTGTACATGAGGTGGAGTAGGTATGGGGATATGATTAGGTGGGGGTTATGATGGATGCTGACTAGTTTGAAATTGTGGTAGAAGTGGAGTGGTAGGTGGTGGATTAGTTGGTATCTGTGGTGGAAGTGAAGTGGTAGATGGTGGTGGGACTGGTGCTTGAGGTAGAGGTGGAACTAGAGCTTGTTGAGTTGGAGGGATTGGAGCTCCACTATCCTCCTCTAAAGTACCCCCATAAAAGAGTCCTTCTCAGATTTAGTGGTCTCTTCTTGAACTTTGTTTGCATCTTTTTCAGCTGATTCTTGAGACTCTAGTTGAACCTCTTCTCCTACATTATCCAAAGGATTTGTAGCTATGAATTTCATTCGGAGGGATGTGAATGAAAATGAGAATTGTTGCTCTGTGCAAGGTCCTTCTGCTGGGGTTTTCTATACAACCTCTTTGAAACCATGAAGACCTTCAAAGTTAGATATATCAAATTCATCATCACCCAGAGCATCCATTGGGTTTATTTTCTCTCCTTGGGCTCCCTCTTCTATATCTATCCATACATTCTCTTCTTGCAACTTCCTTCTCTTTAAGAATCTTGCAAATTGTGTCCTCTAGTTGAGAGGTATTTCATCCTCATCTTCCTTAGCTTCTTCATCTTCCTCTAGAATATTATCCATATGAGAAGGTGTTGAGGATCTTTTCCTTTTCTACACATGTCCCTTAATCACTTTGGTAGGCCTAGGTATGGTTACCTTCATCCTTGGTTCCTTTTTGGGTGCACTTGGTGGTTCTAGCTTGCTTGAAGATGGAGCACTAGGTGGTGATATACTTCCAATCATCCTTGTCTTTGGAGGCTTTGATTGAGGATTTGGTCTATATGCAGTTGGGTGCTCATGCTTGTACACCATTTCTAGCCTTAGTGGCATAACTTCTTTGAACTATGGCATCAACACTTTTTACTCTTTCTTCTTTTTCTCTTTCAAGGGTTGAGTTGGTTGTTGTTTCATGGGAATAGGGTCTATTTGAAATGGATGGTCAATCCATGCTTTGGTCACTTTGATGACATGTCAGGCTTTGAAGTTAATGTCATCATTCTCATCCCTATCAACCTCAACTTTGAGGATAGCCCTAGTGTAAATTTTGTCTTGGTTATAGATAGGATCCAAAACATCTTCTAAATAAGCCTCCTTTACCTTCTGAGGTACACACAATAGTGGGGCACTTTGTTCCAGTTCCAGGCTCATCTGATAGTAGTCATAGATTCTAACCTCATAGTCATCAGTGTAGTTTATCCAATGATCCTCAATGTGAGGTTCATGCATGTAGTGCCTTCCCATTATATGGTTGTAGGTGTCAATGGGGTCAAACCTGATCCTGATCAAATTGAAGTTCTGTAGTGGGCACTCATCCCACTCAAAAGACAAAGATTTATATATCTTCATATCCTATAGAAAATGGGGCCCTATCGAGATAGGGAAGTCCCAAAAATGCTTCTTCTTATACCTGATGTGCTCATGAGCATCTGACTGATGCCTAGCCATTTCCAATAAAAAAATCCTATTTGAAGGATATCTTGGCAATTTTTTGGGAGTGAGAGTGCTCCCTGCCATCCTGATGTATGCAAAGGTTTTGAATTGAATACAAAATTCCCCCAGGGTCTTCATCTTTGTTATTGCCTCCTTTAACAACCTCTTATCATAGTCACTATCTATCGAGAAGATGATGGAAAACAAAAAGGTATCATTGATGATGCAGTATTCTGAGCTATCCTTTGTGAGATACTCTTTTTTGACCAATTGAGGATATACCATGAATGACAAAGCATTTGGTTGACCCATGGCCCCAACCTTTACCAACCCTAGATATACTGCCCTTGTAGCCAGTAGATACACAACGTATGAAGTCATGCAGAAGTGGGGGTCACTCTTAACTATGATCAGCTACTAGTCAAGGTTGTCATTGAGGATGGTTGGATAGTCAAACCTATCCTGTCTCCCCTTTATCCTTTTGATGAGAAGGATCATATAAGGCTCTAGTTGAATTTATTTTTGTAGCCTATACACCTGACTGATCATGGTGATTGCCACATGGATGTCTTTTGTTATGTAACCTCTCCTCATATCTATTTTATCAAGCCTATTCTTTGGTAGAGGTTGTATGAGGTACTCATTATTTACAATCTTGTGTAATAGATGGATATCTTTGTTGTAGAAGTTCATCCCTTTTCCTATCAAGAATCTATAGAACTTATCTATCTCTTTTGGTAAGTGGAAGTTATCTTCAATATTATCTACCTGGAGGTCCAATACTACCGCTCCCATATTATTCTCTACCAACCTTTCATCTGGTACATAATGGTTTGAAAATGTGACTATCAAATCTAAAGAGAGGATAGACATAGGGTGTGTTGCTGCATTCACGAGTGAACAATAAACTAATGAAGTGTAGTCCTTAGATCTTCCTGTCAGTTGGGCACATTTCACCAAGTAGTCATTCTAATTCACATTCCCAATATTAGTGTCTGTGATTTCAACATGCATGTTTCCCACCTTGGAAGGTGTGTGGTAACCCTTGAATTGGTATTTCATCACAGGGGAGTTCACCTTTTTTGATATTCTGGCAAAAACAAAAGGACATGAATTAGTAACAGACACATGATATAAGGAAAAAGGTACTAATTAGGAAGAAAATAATGAAAAATTGAAATATCCTAGAAAACACAAGCTTGAAGGCTTCAGAAGGCATTTTCAACATTTAAGATCTTTAGACTTCGAAGGCCGGATATGGTCTCTCTGAAATGCTGAAACAACAAAAGGTCATCATGCAGTTAGAGCTTCAAGCTTTCAGAGGGTGAAAAATCATGGAGTTTTTGGTGTCTGAAATGGAAAAAAAGGTGTGGTTCAATGAATTTTGTTTCTAGTTGTCCATCAAATTTTGACACTTCAGAGTGTGAAATAGTTCAAGAGCCGAAACTCCAAAATGTCAAAAAGTGGACTTTGTGGAAAAAACTTAGGGAGCAAATTTTTTGGCACTTTCAGAGAGTGAAAGTTTGAAAAATTTAGGGCCGACTAAATCAAAGAGGGAAAATAAGGGTGTGGGATTGAAAATGAGCTTGAATTGAGTTTGAGCACAAACTCGATGCTAAGGGATCCAAGGGGACAACCCTGGAACCCTGAAGCGATGCAAAAACTGACCTAAAACCCTAACCCTAGCATAAACCCTAGAAAATTATCAAGAGACACATAAGAAAATGAGAAAACAAGAGATGCCAAGGAAAACCTACCTCAACAAAGGAGTGGAGAGCTAAAATAATTGAAGAAACATGGTGATCAAACAACAAGAAGATGACTGGACACAAAGCGTGCTCGAAAAAGCTCCAAAAAAGAGATAGCAAGAAAATGCATTAAGTGACCAAAAAGGCTCACTCTCTGCCTTATATAGGCTTATGGTGGGGGTGATGTCAACCCCCCTCACCTATCACCCTTTCAAACTTTCAGGGGTTTTGGACCTCTAAAAGGCCAAAATGCCAAAAGGATGATTCCCAATTAAGGAAATTGAACTTTCAGTGTTTTAGATCCTCAGAAGTCTGAAACTCTAAAAATGTGAAATAGGGCTCTTAATTGGCAGGCACAAAGTATTTTCAGCCCTTCAGACCTTTCACACATAGGGAACCTTGAAAGTGTGAAAGGATGAAACTAGGCTAAAGAAACCTAAAAGACATTACTTGACAAAGGAAAAACTCACAGATAGAATTTGAAAATAAATCAAAAGAAGGGGGGCCCCTTGGCCAAGTGGCAAAAAAGGGGAGCATGGTTGTGGAACCACAACAAATAGCCCCAACAAAAAGAAAGGAAAAGACCTAGACATTCCTTAGTCACCCCACTATCAGATCCTATCTTTCAATGAGTTGGACACAAGACGTCAATGATAATAATTATCCCATCATCATATCAAGATCGAAAAATCTTTGCCTTCACACCCAATTTGTGCTTGTATGTGTTCTTATTCTCCAAATTCCTCATCAAAGGTTCCTTGGATTATTAACCAGTCATAATAAATTTTTTTTCCACTGAATCAGATTGGTCAAAGTCATTTTAACCTTGCTTTACTGCCAGCCAAGTGTTTAGAGCCCCAATAGAGATTCCTAAAGTCACTCATCCCCTCATCTAGATGAGCTTGTTTTGAAGTTTTAAACTTCTTTGGAGGGCTCTTAGACTCAACACATATTATACAAAAAGTGATTTGATTGAGTTACTATGTTCTGGATACCCTAGTTCTTCATTTACCCCATCTTCAAAGTTTTGGTGAACCAAAGCAGTGTTTAGGCTGTGACACCTCCTCATTTGCATTTCTAATTTTTTTTTTGGAAACCTGGGCAACGATTAGACTATGCTACCCAAGCATTTGAACTTTTCTCTTTTCCTGCTGACTTTGTCTTTTTTCATTCCTCCTTTTTCCTTTCTTTTAGTCTGTATTTCAAGTGGGAAAGGGTTTTAACTTTTGACTTCCTCCATGACCATGGGCGTTACTTGATTTTGACTAAAATCCTATCCAAGAAACTTCCAATTTGAAATATTTTAAGATGTGTGTTAGTGTCAATGATGGTTAGCTCCAAAAATCCTCTCAATGACTTTGAAAGGAAAAAACCTCACTTTTAACCTTTGTATCTGACTCCTTACAAGAAAAAGCCTAATCAAAAGTATTCGACAAAGAAGGACCTTCATCCCTTTGCCCAAACCACCTGGTGCAAAGAACTTATTTAAAAGAAAGCTACCCCTAACAAACACAAACTGATTGACCCAAAGAAAAGGACACAAGACAAGACACTAAACTAGGAGAATGTACAAGAAAAGATTAGAGATCTTCAAGACCCAAAGTAATGTTTGAGATACTAGTCATTGACAGGAAATGGGACTAGTTCCCCATTGAGAGAACTAATTTTTAAAGTAATCTCTCCTAAGATCTCTAGTATTTGGAAAGGGCCTATCCATAATCATTGGAATTTAGTATGGCTGCCCAAATTTTCTTTTTCTTTATCCCACATTAAGACAAAATTGGAAATCCTAAAAGCCTTTATTGTTTCTCTTTTATCAAACCAATGCTTGATGATAGCTTGATGTTTGCCCACATGTTCTAAGGTCATGTTCTCTTTTCTTCCAAGTCTAAAAGGTTCATGAGGTGAACCTGCACCCTATCCTCTCCTTCGACATATTGATCCATGAATCTCAAGATTGGTATTTTTAGGTTCATAGGAAAAATAGGTTGAAGGGAATAAACTAATTGGTAAGGGGAAGTACCCAAAGAATTTTTAATTCTCACTCAATCAGTCCATAAGGCATACTTCAATTGTGTGTGCCAATCTCGAGGATCATCATCCAAGAGGCATTTGATTATAGTTGTCAAGTTTTTGTTCGTTGATTCAGTAACCCCATTCCCTTGCAGATAATAGTTAGATGAGAATTTGAGGATTAACTAATTTTCAAAGGCCCATTGGATAAGAGACACATATGATAAATAGGGTTCATTGTCACATACCGAAAAGAAAGGCATACCAAACAGTGTGATAATGAAATCCTCCAAGAATTTGGTTACTACTTCCATGGTGCAATTTCTCAGTTATTGTGCCTCTATCCATCATGTGTAGTATTTTGTTGTAGTCAAAATGTACCTGTTCCCTGATGATGAAGGATGATTAATCATTCCTACAAAATCTATCCCCCATTGGGCGAATGGACATACCTCATAAACTGGTTGTAGGGGCATTGCAGGATGTCTCTCACGAATGACACTAGTTTGGCAAACATGGAATGAACACACATGCTCATGTGTATCTTTGAACAAGGTAGGCCAATAATAAGAAAACTTTAATATTTGATGTGCACTATCCTCAACTGACCCATGGCCAGTTCCATACTTGTCATGAAACTCCAAGAGAACTTGTTCAACTTTTGTCCTATCCAAACATCATAGGTAAAGGCCATCATAATTTCACTTGTAGAGTTTTCCATTTTTTACCATATAGGAACCACTCTTATCCTTTAGGTCTCTCCTTTGGAAGCCGTTTAATCCTTCAAGGCATCGATTCTGGAGCTGTGTGTCTAAAAATTGTACCTAGCTGTGGACACAACACTTCAGTAAAACATTAGAGGTTAGCAAAAATCAAAATCTTTCAAGTAAATGAAACTATGCTAACCAGGTGATTTACTGCCTTCTAGTAGGTGTGAGTATGATGTTCTTAGATTGAAATCAAGATCAGTGACAATGCAACACCTAAATGAAGGATTTAATGCTAAAGAATGAAAAACTGTATGAATGCAGATTAATCTATTTTTTGTATTTTGTATGCAATTAGGATGAAAAACTGTATGAATCTAAGCTAGAATTGATTGAAAATGATATGCAAATTTAATTTAAGAATGATATGAATTGATATGAAATTCTATGCAAAAACTATGAATTATGAATTGATCTCACAAAGTCGCTTGTCGCAAAAGCTTGATTCTTCATATGTAATTTCACCAGAGTAATTGTGCAAATTCGAGAGATATGAGATTGATTAAAAGCTTGAGGGATATTTTATGAAGAGCCGAGCCTTATTTTTATAGAAATCCAGGGCTTGAGGATGCATTGAGAAAAGCCATAAATCACTCTTGATAAACTCAAGAAATTAGAATTAATTAACTCATAAAATCATGCAAAAGCGGTTTTTATCTCAAAATAGAGCTTTAGTTCACTTTTTAAACTCACAATCACATGTTGAGTTTAGAAAGTTAACAATTCAAGTTAGTAGTTGTTTTAAAGTTGACTATTTTTCTGATTGTGCATGATTTAATATGAATTAATTTAATAAATAAAGTGATTTATTTTCCACTTAACTGATTTTGAATTAAAATAATTGATTTATGGGTTAATCAATTATTAAATCAAACTTTATTCCAATTAAATCATTAAATTTGACAACTTTGATTTTAAATTAATTAAATAAATATTTAATTGATTGTTTGTAGGAATTTTGATTTATTGTCAAAATAAAAATAATATTAATTAGGAATAAATGCAATTAAATCTAATTAAATAATTAAGTGGAAGAATTAAATTAATTAATTAAATATTTAGAATATTCAATTAATCAACTTTAGGATAAATATGATTTATCGCCAAATAATATTTAATTAAAGATAATTAGATAAATTAGGAATATTTTGGAAATATTCCCCGATGCAGAGTTAGGATAAAATCAATTAGGGTTTTGATAACTTGATGTGTAGATGTACCTTAGGTTAGGACTTTGATGTTGATTTCATTTGAATTGTTGATATAGGAGGTTAATGAACCTATGACCCATTTTTAGGGTATTACATTTTTCCCCTCTTTGAATTACTGTGTGAAGCGCAGTGGTTCAAATATTAGTCTGTGTTTGATGTATGGAACTAATTTGAAAGATGAACCAATTCTGAGACATAAACTGATTGAAAGATTTGAAGATGTTAGATTTAGGTCCTGATTAACCAAAGATAATGTTAACTATAGCAACAATGAACCAATGATTATGAAAAAAGTGCCAAAATGCCTGATTCTGAACCTTATGATTGTGAAGAAGTGAGTGACCGATTCCAGCCTTGATTGTCCAAAGAGAATCATATTGGTATCACATCCTAAACCCATCAGTTATGAAGAACCAAGGAAATAACACAAATGAACTGATGGTTACAAAAAGCTGATACAATTTACAAGATAGATTTAGGATACCAGATTGATATGGATCTCAATGAATCTAATATGCCCCAAGAGATGATAGATTTTCCCCAAGCGATGAGGTCTTTTGATGAATCAATAACTAGACATGGTTGTTGTCTTGATCATTAAGGAAAGATTTGATTTACAGACTTAGATTTACAGACTTGAATGATGTGTAATACCATGCCCCCTTTGGGATGAAAGTTGAAATCTGACAAGAAAAGTCAGCATTGTATAGTTTAGAAACATGTTAATTGATTTGAGAAGTGGTTGTGCATGTCTGAGAATGCGTTCTGCATCGTTTGGAGGTCTTGGAGACCAAGTTTGACTAGATTTGACCATGAGTTGATCATGGTTGACCAAGTTGAAATGTCGATAGTTTGATGTAAGATAATCAGTTAAGTTGAATTCTGGATTCGTTCGATGATTGAAGGTCGAATATGCGAGCAGTTTACAATATAAATGACCTCAGATTTTGATTTTGATCTCGAAAAAGGATTCTACTTGCTATTTTGTTGGAGGAACCTTCATACAATGCTCAGTCCTTGTGTCATGTTTAGCATTTTTGTTTTTGAAGAATTGTTTAAGTGTTCAAGCAATTTGTGAGACCATGCAAACATGCAAAGTGCAAAATGACATGCAAACCTAAGACCTAGGACCTAGTCACTAATCATGTGTCAATTCATTGTCATCATTGAACTTTTTAGGTAACCAGATAAATCAATACAATGCCCACTAGTTAGGAAACCATAGACATATGAATATCGATTTGTATGCTGAAAAGTCAATACAATGCCCACTGGCTAGACAACCATGGACATATGAATATTGTTTTTGTTTTCAGAATGTTGAATTAGATATAAGCACCAAGGCATAAATGCCAAGATGACCTGAATATCATATCTATTTTGATATAGAAATTTGTATAAGCATCAAAACATAAATTTCATGATGACCTGAATATGCCTTATGAAACAAACACATCAAGCAGTCAAGAGATCATTCTAAATCCAGTGTGAATTACCTGTAGTGACCCTTTATCATTCACCTCCTTAGGCAAGATCGCGTTTCACAGTAGGAGAAAGAACTCACTCAAAAAGACAATAGTTAGATCAAACTTCCTTGAATTTTCCGAGTATCAATGGTCGAGGTACTCATGGACATCCAATACAAGATGGAGGCTCTTACATAAGGACACCATTTCAATCCAGAATTGCCAAAGTTGTTAGATGTTCACATACAAGAAGAAAACAAAGAAAAGATTATGCCCCCAGTCATCACTCTCTAAATCCTGTAAAGGACATCATCGAAGAGCTCAAAAGGACACAATATGAAAAAATCTCAATGTGAATAAGTAAGCACATAAGGAGATAAAAGCATGTAAAAGCATAGATTGTTTTCGTTTGTGGTAATGTTTGATTTCGTTGTTGTAGATGCAAAATCCTTTCTGGAGAGGAGACTTATTGACTAACTCAGATGAAGCTTCAAAGGAATCTGACTAGATATGACTCTTATGAGGTATACTAGAGACCAAAGGATATGACATTGATTTCCCCCAAGTGTTAGGCATTGATAGGATACATATGCTTGAGCCGATTGGTGTACAGACCGACTTATTAAAAATAGGAATGCATAAACAAACCAGGAAATATGTACAAACTAAAGCAAGATTAAAAGTTGGGAAAGACCAAGATTGCACTGATAGATGGAGTGTTTTGAACAAGTGGCACCCATTTGCTAGGTTTTCACCATCTTGGCAAAGATTCTATTTTTGCTACCAGGGCACCTGTTTCTAGGTTTTCACCAAGGCACTTTTTCTTTTTCTCATTTTTTTTGTATTTTTCATTTTTTCAATTTTTTTGTACTTTTGATATTTTTTGATTTTTTTGTGATACATCAAGGTGCCTATTGCTAGGTTTTCACCAGGATGATCATTTTTTTAGGACTTTTTCAATTTTTATGATTTTTTCAGGACATTTTACAAAGACTGAATACCTTAGGCGTAGAATTTTTTTAGATGGAGAACGTTGATTGGTTCTCGGAGCTATTCTCCTTAAGTTGTTGAGAGTTGATAGGCTTCAGAGCCAAAAGTAGTAGTGACAACAAAAGGACCTAGCCAGTTGGGTTCAAACATCCCCTTGTGCTCTCTATGTGATTGATTTTTAGGATTCTCTCTCAAGACTAGATCGCCAACCTAAAATTCTCTATGTCTGACTTTCTTGTTGTAGCTTCTAGACATTCTCTTCTGATATACTCTGAGATGATCATACATTGCTTGTTTGTGCTCATCTAGTAGTTCAAGTTCTTGTAACCTAGACACTTTTTAGTCATCATCAGTTACTAGACCATGCATTTTGATTCTTAGTGATGGGATTTCAACCTCAATAGGTAGTACCACTTCAGACCCATAAACTAAAGTGAATGGTGTAGCCCCAGTGGGCATTTTGATACTTGTTCTATAAGCCCAGAGAGATGGATTGATCATGAGATGCTAGTCTCTTCCTATTTTATTAACTGTTCGGTGCAAGATTTTTAATAGATTCTTGTTTGAAGCCTCTGCTTGTCCATTCCCTTGGGGATAGTAGATTGATGACCAATGTTGTGTAATCTTGAATTTAGCACATAGATCATCTAAGTCTATGTTCTTGAATTGTCCACCATTATCTATGACTATAGAATGTGGAATACCATACTGACATATGATGTAGTTCAAGGTGAACATTGAAATTTGTTTTCCAATTGCTTGAGTTAAAGGAACCACTTCTAGCCATTTTGTAAAATAATCTGTAGCTGTAATAATATGGGTATGTCCATTAGAAGAATGAGGATGTATGGATCCTATAAGATCAAATGCCCATTAGTGAAAAGGCCATTGTGTAGTAAATGGAATTATATCTCTCCCTGGTGCATGAATTAAGTTACCATGTACTTGACACTTTTGACAGTTCTTAGCAAACTTGATTGAATCTTTCTCCATTTCAGGCCAATAGTACCCTGCCCTAATAAGCTTTCGAGCTAGTGTTAAACCATTTGAATGTGAGGCACATATACCTTCATGGAGTTCCTCTAATGCATGTTGAGACTATTCCCATTCTAAACATATAAGGAGTGTACCATCTAGACCTCATTTGTATAGATCATGACCAATGATGACATACTGGGATGCATTTTGGATAAGGTATCATTTCTAATGGTGATTGAAGGTATCGGGAATGATTTGGTCTTCGAGATAGGAGAAAAGGTTTTTGTATCAGGATGGATCATGACCAATAATAGTGTAGATCATGTGGGTTTCAGGGGAATCATATGTAGGATAAGATAGTGCTTCCACCAGGAACTCATAGCGTAGCTCATGTTTAGGCTACTGCAATAAAGTAGATAGCGTTGCCATTGCATCGACAACCTTGTTGTCAGTTCTAGGAATTTTCTCAAATGTGATAGATATGAAATACTTCTTTAGATCATCTACCATTCTCTTGTATGGGATTAGCTTTCCATCTTTCATTTGATACACATCATTGACTTGGTGTATTACAAGTTGTGAGTCTCCATGAATGTATAATTTTGTAACTCTCCACTCAATTTCTATCTTCATGCCATTAAGAAGGGCTTAATATTCGGCAATATTATTGGTGCAAGGAAACTTTATTCTGAATGCTTTAGGGATTGAGTATCCTTGAGGAGTGATGAACAATATACCTACTCCAGATCCATTCTGTGTATAGGAGCTGTCAAAGAATAATTGCCATACTCTAGAAGAAAGATTCATGATAGAGAAATCTAGGAATTCCATTTGCATTGGTGTACCGTCAAACAAAGGTGCATCTGCTAGTTGATAAGAAATAACTTGACCTTTAATATATTTTCATTCAACATATTCAATGTCAAATTCACTTAAGAGCATGACCCATTTGGCTAATCTACCCGTGAGGGCAGCTTTGCTTAGTAGGTACTTTAGTGGATCAATCTTAGCTACCAAATGCATGGTATGAGCTAACATATAATGTCTCAATTTTTTGTGATGCAAAGATCACAACTAGACAAGCCTTTTCAATCATAGAATAATTCTTCTCATATGCTACCAATGTTCTACTGATATAGTATATAGCTCTTTCCTTCTTGTTCTCATCATGTTGTGCAAGCAATGCCCTCAGTGATGTATCTGTGGTGGAGACATATAAGATTAATGGATTCCCTTGAATAGGAGGCATCAAAATAGGAGGATTTGATACATATTTCTTTATATGATTAAAGTTCATTTCACATTCCTCATTCCATGCAAAAGTCACACCTTTATGTAATGTTTTTGTAAAAGGCTGTGATATATCTGCAAGCTGTGACATGAAGCATCTAATAGATTGTACTCTCCCTTGTAATATTCTCATTTGACTGATATTCTTAGGAGGTTGCATCTCTATGATAGCTTTTACTTTAGCAGGATCAACCTCAATGCCTTTCTTTGAAATAATGTATCCTAAGAGCTTGCCAAAAGTTACACCAAAAGCACATTTCTTAGGGTTTAGTCTGAAACTAAACTTCTCCATTCGATCTAGTATTTTCTCAAATCATTTAGATGTTTAGATCTTATCATAGATTTTTCTAAAGTATCATCAACATAATCCTCCATGGTTTGATGCATCATGTCATGAAAGATAGATGCCATAGCTCCTTTCTAGGTAGCACCAACATGTTGGAAACAATTGTCTAAAGAAAATTGCTACTCAAATTATGTATTGTCTTTGATGTCACACAATGTCATAGTCCACAACAATCAGTACCTACTGAGCTCAGTCGGTCTACCTGGCATTAAAATTAGTGCTTACTGAGTTCACTCAATTATCAAAGTAAAATTAGTGCTTACCGAGTTCAATCGGTTATCAAAGAAAATCAGTGTTTACCGAGTTCACCCGGTTGTCAAAGAAAAGTTAGTATTTATCTAGTTCAGTCGGTTATCAAAGAAAAAGGATTATCAGTGTTTACCGAGTTCCCTCGGTCTTTGAAAGATTGTAGAAAGTAATGGTCACCGAGCACTGTCGGCCCTTGAAGGATTTTTGCAAATAAAGTTTGCTTAATTCAGCTGACTGTTATACTAAGTAATGTCGATTTGACAAATCTAAAATCATATAAATAAAAGGTCAAATGTGAAAAATAAAATATAGAAATGGAAGAAGATATATAGAAGAAAGACAGGAAAGGTGTGTGTGAAACTGTGAAGGATGATCAGATATCCTTGAGGAGCAGCAGAGATATATTTGATCAGGAAGGATCACACTTATATAGAATAGAGATCTGTAATCAGCAAGGCAGTTGCATTATTATACAGGTCATTTTCATTGTTACCTTTTTATCATTGTAACAGTGAATTCTAAATCTCTTAACCGAGTTGGTTTAACAACCATATTGTAAATCCTCTAACAAGGTGACAATTCCATTGAATTGTTTTCAAGACCTCTTACCAGGCCACTCCTAGCAGGGTGATTAAATCCTCTAACAAGGTCACACCTAACAGTGTGTTTTGTAACCTTTTACCGGGTTGGCTTCTAACCGGGCATCACTTCAGAAAAGTGAAAATCAGTATCTAGATACATTGGTGGTTTTTCCCATATTGGGTTTCCACGTTAAATTCTATATCTCTTATGTTCTTAATGGTTATCTTAATCATATAGAAGTGGTGATGAATATCTAAAAGATAATTTTGCTAATACTTTCTGCATCTACAAAGTTACTGCAATCTATTTACCGAGTGCTAAATAGATAATATTCATTAAGATATCCTAAGGGATTTGAAAAGAAATAATTGTGAAGTGATTTATGGTTGACTGATTCACCCCCCCCTCTCAATCACTTCATCCATATTCCATCACAACATTCTTAAGCCCAAATGGCATGACATTCCAATAGAAGGTACACCACACACATGTGAAAGCAATTTTCTCTTGATCCTCTAGAGCAATTTTGATTTGATTATATCCAGAAAAACCATCCATTAAAGAATACATCTCAAAGCCCGCAGTCATGTCCACTATCATATCAATGTTAGGTAGTGGAAAATCATCCTTAGGGCATGCTTTGTTCACATCTCTAAAATCTGTGCATACTCTTATTGATTTGTCTAGTTTTTGATACTCTTATCAGACTGTTGTATTGTTTCTTCCTTTGGTTCAATTTGTTCTATTACATGTGGAGAGTTCTTGCTAAGATAGAAAGGCTTCTTCTTATATCCTATATCCTAGACCTATTTTATTCTTGTTGGTTCAACCATGATGGTCAAGAGGTGATAGAAGACATTTACCTTATAGTCCTAGAGGCCCTTACCTTGTAGTCCTAGAAGACCTTTACCTTGTAGTCCTACAAGACCTTTACCTTGTAGTCATGGTTTTGCATATTTTTTCATAGTGGTGATTGGAGTTTCTTCCTCATGCGTAATGATATTTTTAACATTAAATTTGGGAGGAAGTTTAGCCCCTTGATGAGCTAACTCTAGGAAGTATGTTTCACTGTCTTCTTTTAAAAAATTGTTAGAAATAGGGAATATTGAGAGGGGGGGTGAATCAGTAGTCTACAAACTTTATCTTTTGCCCAAGTATGGATATAATAGATTATCTTTATACATGCATAACATAAGAAGCTAAACAACATGCATAACAATAAAGAACTCATAACACATTATTTGTTCTCAAGGAAACCCTAGCCAAGGGAAAACCTCGGTGGGAATGGTACCCACAAAGATCCACTAATCAAAAGTATCCTATTAAGGATGTTGACCCTATGAGGAGTCTATTTCAAGAATATAGTGTATCATTCCTAATTAAGGGACTATAGGCCTTTTTAGAAGCCTCAACCCTGTTAGGAGTTGTAGTAAAAAATGTGATTACTAGATGAGCCCACTGCCCAAACAAATAATGTAAAATATACAATGATTACAAAATAGGTTAAGGTACATAACCTTATGCTACTTGCATCAATATCTCTTTGCTACTCTTTCACTATTGCTATTACATATGCTTCATATACTTCGCATCATATCATTTCACTATACATCAAAATGTTCACTATTCATCTACTTTACAATTACAATTACATTTATACCAATAGCTTTATCCAAGAGTTAACATCTAGGATGTCGTCCCTTTATATTTTTAAGTCATTATTTTGATAAAAATAATAATCCCTTAACTCTTTAATAGTTCTGTCTTCATATTCTGTCTTGTCGGCTTCACACTATCTTCTAGTAAAACTATCATAACTTATTTTGTACATGTTGTACTAACTTGCACTCTAAGATGGGTGATCAATAGACATCATAGAGTCTATGTTCAATTGCGCAAGCACTAACCTTACTCTAGTCAATGTCGCAAACAAAAATTGTGTCCAGGTTCATTGGTAAAACACTGTCTCACACTTAGACAAATTTGCAATGCCCTCTGTCATACTTGCTCTCTGACCTGTGCGATCTTCATGTGGATCATATGTTTCCATAATGACAACATCTATGTAATCAACTCAGCCAAATTGCCAACAATCTCCCCCTTTGTCATTGGTGGCAACATATGAGAAAATTGGCTAAGTGTACAACTCAAAATCTCAAAATTGCTCAAAATGGTGGCCATAGTATAAAATACATACTATCCTTATAATTCAAAAAATTACTGTCTCTAATATAGTACTCCCCTTAAGAGTAACAACCCTTATCATATACTATCAATTTTCTTCTATATATCTCTCCCCCTTTGACAACAATGACAAAATAAGGTAGGGAGGGTTACAAAATTGTATCACAAAAAGTTATACCTCAATTCATTTATTGCAAAGCCAGTAGGCTTGCAACACAATTTGAAAAATCTATCTTCATGGCTTCAATCTCCTTCTCCCATGATTTCTTAATGGAATCTGCCACATTGAGTAGTGCGCTCAGTCCATAAGAAGCTATTTCACATGCTTGGAGGTTTTCAAAGTTAAACTTCTGAAAAGATGTCTTAGCTGAAAGACATTCTTCCAACTGTTCTTCAATAATGCTCAACTACATAGAAGCATGCTATCTCAAAAGAGTGTATTTCCTCAATTTCCTATCTCTCTCATCTCGCACAACTCTGATTTCATCATAAAATTTCCTAACTTTCTTCTCAACATCACATACCTTCACATTGGGGCTAGACAAAAGGTTTGTTTCATTCAGAATTTTTTCTTCCTTTAACTTTATCTTCTGATCTTATTCTACTATCAAAGTCTCTGATTTTGTACACTGTATGTACAAAGATTTTCCTATCTCCAAATGCTTCCTCAAATCCTTGATACAAATATCAAGAGTGTTGATATCATTTTTGATATTCTGACTGATGTTCAAAATCATTCTAGCCTCATAATCTACTTGTACTTTTACTTTTGCAATATCAGCTAGGTTTGTGAATTCATTATCAAATGTGCTCATTACCTTCTTTGCTTTCTCCATAGGGTCTACTTCTAAAATTTGTGTAGTTATAGTACTTTGTAACTTCTTTGTTAGTTCCTTCAGACACCCTTCAAGACTCTTCACCTTCTTATTCTTACCAATGATTTTATTCAAGGATGTGATCAATTCCAACTGATCATCATCATCTACTTCTTTTCCCAAATGCTCAATCATAGATACAATTTGAGTCTTCTTTCCAGTCTCAGGAGTAAGACTGATATCTTCTTTGGTGGGAATGGGAACTTATTCTTCTGTAATTAGTGGTTCTACAACTATGGTTTCTATCATCTCTTCTTCTTTTGTAGCTTCCTATTCTTCAAAGGCCGAATTATCAACAATGTTCCCCAAATTCTTGAATACATTTTCATCAGTATCCAAGGTGATTTGTGTACCTTCTACATTCATTGTTTCATCTTCAATATTAATAGTTGGAGAAGAGGGAATATCCTCTTGTACTTTCTCACCTTCTTGCTCTGCTACAACTGATGATTCTCCAACATATTCTACCATGACCTTGATAATAGCCTGTTCTGTCTTAGAATTTATTTCTTCATACCTACCTCCCATAATATGAATTGATCTCCTTTTGGTTCTCAGATGGGTGCTAAGGGCTTTCATGATTTGTTTGAAATGTGTTTCATCTCTTATTTCACAAAGCTTCCTCACAAGATTTTCTCTGATAGTTGCCTCTTCCTCTGATGCTCTCTTCTTCCTATTTAGAAGTTTATTATATAGATCATCAAGTATCTATCCCTAAATAGTATCAAACTTCTTGCTAGTCAAAATCATATGCTTCACAACTGCATTCTCCAGATTAAGTTTGTCAGTATAATCATAAAGATCATAATATTTGTTCATTTGTTCAAAGTCACCATTCTCAATAATCTACTCATTAAGATTTTCAACTTTTGGTTTCCAAGCTTTCTTCTTAGTAGTGACATCATCTTTAACTTATGCAATCTTTCTTGGAACTGGTTGCACTAGAGTTTTATGTCTCTTTCCTGGTCCAGTAGCACTTTCCTTAACTCTTTTGCTAGGTGTGGAGGAAGTGGAACTAGTAGACATCTTTTCTCCTATGTCCTTCTTAGGTACTTCCACTTTCACCTTTACTTGTGGTTCTTCCTGTTGCACTGTAATTGATGATAAAGGAGGGATAGACAAAACTTCTTTTTGTCCACTCTCTCTGATTGATGCTGCTATCTGCTTTGCTACTAAAAACTCTATCTCTATCATTCTAGTATCTTTTAATATTTTCTTAATAGTGCTCTCAACTCTCTTCTTAGACCACTTCTCTTTAATTAGAATCTTTGCAGAGTTGAAGTTCTCCTCAAAGGTTCCAAACCTATTACACTGAGTGTCCAACTTACACTTAAGTAGTCTACTAACATACTCTTTAGTCTCTACTTTAGATATCTCATAGCCAAGAGGGTCTATGAAGTCTGTTCTAGGTTCTACTGCTTCAATATAGGTAATGTCAGTATCCACCATAAAACATATATCATCTTTATATTTTTCAATAAGAGACTTAGGGATCCTTGATCTGCTAGAAACAATATTCTGAAATGTCTTAATAACAAGTACTGCACTCTCATTTACATTGTCAATAACATGTCTTTTGTATACTAGGTTAATCCTTTCCATTGTAGTTTGTCCATCATTCTAGTCATTTCCTATGGTGTAAGGAAATATCCTCAAAAGATGAAAGAACATATATCTGATTAGGGATGAGAACCTAAACTGTGTATACTTAGTTTTCTTGATCTTCTCCAAGTTCTCAAACAATTGAATTCTTAGAATTTCACACATATCAACTAGTACCCTGTCAACACACATTAGATAGGCTGCATGTACCATTTCAAGCATATAGTGTATCATTCCTGATTAAGGGACTATAGGCCTTTTTAGAAGCCTCAACCCTGTTAGGAGTTGTAGTAAAAAATGTGATTACTAGATGAGCCCACTACCCAAACAAGTAATGTAAAATATACAATGATTACAAAATAGGTTAAGGTACATAACCTTATGCTGCTTGCATCAATATCTCTTTGCTACTCTTTCACTATTGCTATTACATATGCTTCATATACTTCGCATCATATCATTTCACTATACATCAAAATGTTCACTAATTCATCTACTTTACGATTACAATTACATTTATACCAATAGCTTTATCCAAGAGTTAACATCTAGGATGTCATCCCTTTATATTGTTAAGTCATTATTTTGATAAAAAAAATAATCCCTTAACTCTTTACTAGTTCTGTCTTCATATTCTGTCTTGTCGGCTTCACACTGTCTTTGGTAAAACTATCATAAATTAGTCCGTACATGTCGTACTAACTTGTGCTCTGAGATGAGTGATCAATAGAAATCATAGAGTCTATGTTCAAGTGTACAAGCACTAAACTTACTCTAGTCAATGTCGCAAACAAAAATTGTGTCCAGGTTCACTGGTAAAACACTGTCTCACACTTAGAGAAATTTACAATGTGCTCTGTCATACTTTCTTTCTGAGTTGTGCGATCTTCATGTGGATCATATGTTGCCATAATGACAACATATATGTAATCAACTCAGCTAGTCATTTTCTTGAAGTCATCATCATTTTGATATCAAGCAATTTTAGAAGGTGTGGGTTCTAGATCTGCACCATGTTGAGAGTGATGTCCTTGAGACCCATGGTGTGTCCCTCCTTGAGACATGTTAGGAGTTTTAGGACTTCCTGGGATAGATTCATGTAGAGTTTGTTGATTTCCTCCTTTCATTGATGGAGGAGGAGGTATGTAACTAGTTTTTAATCATAGATTGCCAAGACCATCATCTTCGTAAAGACCTGAATTGTAGAGTTGTTCAAAGGTTGGACCCATGTGAGTAGACAAAGGTAAGGTATGAGGTGCTTCTCCCAATTTCTTATGTGAGGAAGCTCTAGTTTCCACCATTAACCATGGGTAAAGAAAAAGAGCAAGATGAAGACAATTGAAGAATAACTTGATTCAAGAAGATTGAATGACGCAACCTTGTCAAGATTGGATTGATTGAAGAATAGATCAGATGTAAATGAAGGATACTATGCCATAGTAGTATGGGTAGACACCCAAAAGATGGTGGGCATGAGCTAACAACACTTAGCCATTTTTTAAGAAGACTGAATTTGAAGATAATTTTGACAAGGTTTTGACACAACATTAAAAAAAGACTCAAATCGGTAAAACAGAAGGCTAAATTAGACTCAAGAGACCACTTTAGGAAAATGATTGAATTTGTTCTAGTTTCTGCTCTATTCCTGACATAGTGAATGTTTTGACAGAATTTGGAAATAGGCTGTAAAAAGTGGATTTTTGACAGATTTGGAAGGTTTATGATAACTTTGACTTTAGCTTTGATACGAGTTTTGAAATTTTAGGATGACTTTTGACACCAGAAAGGATTTTTTTCTTCAAATTTGCAATTTTTCAATTTTTCAATATCAGATTGTTTGCAAATTTTTCTGTCCAAGTTTGAAGATCTGTGTGATAGTTCATCTCAAGTAACCAAGTAGATATCAAGCATGCAAAACAACAAGCAAGGGAAGCAAGAAATCATTTGAAAACAATGAACAAGGGCTAAAGCAACCTTGCACATGAACATGAAATAGTGACTTATTGTGCTAATCCCTAGAAATGCTACTTGTGTATGTTCTCAAAAGTTTTTCAATAATGCACATAGTCCTAGAAAATGAAAAATTTGGCCTCGCTAGGGTTTTTAGTAATGGTCTGACTCTACAACTTTTATGATCTCAAGAGGGTGAACTCCAATCCAGGCGCAATGGGGTTTTGACACAGTCTGAGAATTTAATCAATCAAGAGCTACTAGGGAGATCTGACAGCCCAATAAGAGACCACACCTGTGAATATTTCCTCCACAAGGACATTTATATAGCGGTTGTTGCTACCATGGAAAAAATGGCTATTACCACTTGAGGTTTCATCCATATGGTTGACCCAGTAAAGGGAATATCCACTATGGTTAACCCTCTTTAAAGGTGACTCACAAAAGATATCACATGGGGACTAGATCAGATTCAAGGATCTGGGTTTCTGATACTATCCAAAAAGGAAGTAGAGCATAATCCCCTAGCATCTTTACTTCACAAAATAAAGAAAAATGATTAATCCGACATGCTAAGACTGATATTATCTCACCAAGATTTGTGATGTCAACAACTATGGTCTATCAATCTCTTCGGAGAGGGAACACATTGATCAAAATCTGAGGACCAAACCAAGTGGAACGTGAAATAATCACAGTAACCTCCCTACCTACAAGGGGATGCTTCGTCAAGAAGAGATTTGCAAATAAACAAGTGAATGAAGCCCACTCTCTCAAGATCATCCAAAAATAGTGTTCATAGGGCCTATTTACTATGTGTAACAGATATGCAAAAACCAAATCTATGTTTGTTTTATAGCCCAAAACTAAAGTTTGATTTATGAAAGCTGGAAAGGCACACAAACTTGACACGAAGATGTTTGTTTTATGTCCAAATTGAAATGTTTTTAGATGCAGTAGAATACCTAAATTCCTTCGCAACGCACTTAGTAGATTTTACTTGATTTTTAGCTTTGTTGAGCAATCCCGCACAAGCAAGCCACAAACTCTCCGACAAGAAAACAATAAAATAAGATATGCAACGTATATTCAACTTATGAAAACCCTAGGGTTAGATCTAAAAAAAAATTGTTAGGAGAAATAATAACTAGAAAATAGTCCAAATGACAACTGATATCATGCATTGAATTATATGAAAAATAAGTGCATACCCATCACAAAATTTTTATTTTTTTTGCATTTGACCTAGTCAACAAGATCTAATTTTTTGATATGATTGTTGCAACAAAAATAGAAATGTAAAAAAAAGACCCCTGCTAAAAAATAGAGATCTTTCCAAAAATGTAAAATTTTTAGAAAAATATCTTCATTTGTGCCCTAGAGACCCATTTTACCAAAACAGACCAGTTTTTGTAAATTGACTATTTGAGCTATTATATTGCATCCAAATTTAAAACACAAAGAATGGACCCCCTATATAATTTAAAGAGCTTTTTGAAAATGTAAAAATTTCCAAAAATAATGCTGATTTGTGCCAAAAATTAAATTTGTGCCAAAAATTAATTTTTTATGAAAAATAAAGAAAAAATTATTAAACATTCAAAACATATCAGAAAATTTTGAATTTTTTTATCAAAGCTTCCCTGATATGTCTCCAACTTGAAAAAATAATTTTAGACCAAAAATCCAAACCATTTGGGAGATAAAATTAAATCTTTGAAAATTTAGGGTTTTAGTCTCCAAGTAAATCTGCACAAGGGGGTTAGCTCCAAAAAAAAACCAAAACCAGCATGTAAAGGTGGGTTGCCCCACGGTGGGCGCTAGAGATGTGTGTGTGAAAATTGTACCTAGCTGTGTGTTGGGTATCCTAAAATTTTTTGAGGTTTGTGTCCAATTCCTGGTTTAAGTCTCCATGTGAGTGTTTTCCTGGACTAGGGTTTGTAAAGTGTCATGAAAATGGTCTTTGACATGTTCAGGAAAACCCTTACCCTAGGTCTCGTCTTTCAAAATGTTTCCAATTCGTTTCCAAAATTCATGTGGTCCTCTTGTTTCTTTTTCTTCGTTACCTTTAAGTCACTTAAGTTGCTATTTGTGCATGTGCTTCTTTGCCCCAAGTGTTCGCTGAATCGGGAAATGTCTTATCAAGTTTCAAAACAATCTGGCGATTCAGCGAATGAGTCAAATTCATGTTCATTATTAATGTCAGTCGCCAGTTCTCTAGGTCTTCCCGTGGTTATCCCAAACATCCAGCGAATTGGCGAATGCATTAAAGCCAAGCTTTTTGATTACTTTGTTCGCTAAGTCTCCAAGTGCTTCGGCGGTTTCATGTTCCTTTCCGAGAACTAGCGAATGGCGGTTATCTCCAGTTCTCGCAATATTTGGTGGTCTTGTGAAACAGTCTAGCGATTCAGTGAACACTTTGTTCGCTTGTTCTCAGAATCTGGTGGTCAAGGGTCGTTTCATCTAGAGAATTAGCGAATACCGTGGATTGCTTTCACGATCAACGGCCCTGTTTTAATCTCAAAATATTTGTGGGTCCTGCATATTTGATCTGGTGAATGAGCGACTAAATACTTATAGTGCTATCCTCTAGATTTGGCGGTTCTGATGGTTTGCCCAAAAGATTTCAGTGGAGATAAGTTTTCTCACATTCTCTTATTCTCAGAATAAGTTGGTAACATGCTAAACCATTTAGTGATTTAGCGAAGCCTTTGGTCGCTAGTTCTCTTAATAAAAGGATAAAGGTTAAAACAATTTGGCGAATTAGCGAATCAATGGATGATAAGTTTTAAGGCTTCAGTCGCTTATTCTCGAAATGAAATTTTCAATGATATGAAGTATTTAGAGAACTAGCGAATGCTCTTTGTTCGCTGATTCTCAGAATTAAATGGTCAAGGGTTTTGTTATTCAGAGAACTAGCGATAGCCATCGATTGATGAAGATCAACGGTCAATCTGGAATCCTGGTATAAAGTGATGATTAAGGAAAGATTCAGTGAATCAGAGATTGAAGGGGTTCGCCAGTTCTCCAGACAATCAAGCGGTTAAGTATATCTTTAAGCAAATGTGCGAACCCTTTGTTCGCTAGATCTCCAGGAAAATAGACCGTTAGTCATAATATTAAGAGAATGGGAGATGGCTTTGTTCGCTGGTTCGCCGAATGGTAATTGCAGTTAACTGTTTAAGTGGAAGCCCTTTGTTTGCTGATTCGCGAAATGCATGAATGGTTAAGGATAGGATTCCGAGAACCCATGAAGCTAGTAGTCGCTAGTTCTCTAGATTTGAACCAAGGTTAAACAGGGATTCAGAGAACTAGCAAAGCCAGTGGTCTCTAGTTCTCCAGTTGTTAGCTAGGGTTAGCATTATATTCAGCGACCAAGAGAAGCCAATAGTCGCTGGTTCGCTAAATGGGCTCAGATGGAAAAGGTCATAAAGGGAAAAGAAAAAGGACCGTTGCCACATAGATAAAGTACTCTATCAATTTGGACATGAAACCAGTAAGCCATCAAATCAGCTTCAAGAAGAAAGATTGCATGATGCAAACAGTTTTAAAGTACAGGATCATGATCATTGCCTCTTCACCTTGTTTTCAAGTAGTTTAAACTATCTGTCAACATCTGGACATGGCGAGCTCAAAATTTGAAATCTGAGGGTACATGAAATTGAATATGGGATCAATTAAGGAGATTTGCATTAACTATGGTAGTTGCACACCTTGGATTCATATCGATAAGTAAGTGAAGCTCATTGTTTATTTGTTCAAGTCTCAGTTGTCAAGAGTTTCTGTTTGTCCAGATAATTTCCGAGCATAAAGCATTTGAGATACAGAGAGTTGAAGGTGTTTCTGTAGCAAGGATGAGTCAACCTGAGAAGAGTGCAGTGTCTTCCAGTAGTGAGGCCAAGTCCAAAACTGGTGAGGACAGGAATAAGCCAAATTTTTTAGATGAATTCCTGAAACTGTTGCCGGGCTCCAGTCAGAACAAGAGGGCTGCTGATGACGTGTTTGAAGATCTTTTGGAATGGTGTAGAGACCCAATCACTCCGAAATTCACAGGTTACACCATTTTCAACTTCTTTTAAAGCAATAAAAATAAGCATGTTCCTGTCTGTAATGGTTGGGTGTTAGGATTAGGAAAAATGGTTGTCCCTGACATTTTCCTAGATATTGATTTAATTGTTGCCCTAGCCAGAAGATATGACCCTATTTCAAGGACAATTAGAAAAGAAGACCAATCACCCTTAGTTACTCTTGATAGGGGATCTTTTATGAAAGCTTTTGGTCTATACACGTCCTTTTCAACTGAGATTGATTTGAACAAAGAAAAGGCAAAATACAGAAGCAATATAGGGTCAGTAAAAGACCAGTTGGTTAAACATATGCCAAAATAGGACAAATACATAGCCCCCCTTCCTGCTAACATGAATGCCCCATACCAGTTCAAATCCCTCCATCATTATATGAGATATACCTGCTATGCATTATGTAGAGTTTTGGGAATGGATGGGAATGCAGAATTTTTACCAGCTGACTTGCTGATGATCATCTTGAATATTCAAAATCCTTTGGTGAACATTGACTATGATTACATTCAGTATGTGATTGATAGGATGCATCAAGGGCTGATGTCTATCAAAGAAAGTAAAAGTCCTATTGAGTTCATGCATTATTCTCTATTAATGCATTTGATTCTGTTTTTCAACATCAACAGTTTTGATGCAAACATGTTAAAACCAAGGTTCACTTTCAAGGATCAGCACAATCCAGTGCAGTTGTGGGTGAGGATATGGAATTCTACCTCTAATGAAGCAGATTTTTATGTTTTTCATAATTTCATTGTCTATCCAATTATCAGGATGCTAGGTATAAATGTCACCAGGCTATCTCCTAGAGTCCTCAGGCTTTTAAGACCACTGCAGTATGTGGATAAGTGGGATGGAAATCATAATTGGGGTGATTTCTACTTAGGAGATAATTCCACAATTATCAGAGTTTATGGTTGTCCCCAACCCCCACATTTATTACCAAAGTATGTGCCTCCGAGATTGGCTTGTTTGGAATTTGTTTGGCAACTAATGTGTACAGATAAAGAGCTTCTGGCCCCTCACAGAAAGGGTACATTCACACCCAGGCAATTCAGGGTAGGTGACTTCCTGATAGGAAAGAGGGCTTTTCCTCAGATTAGTGCATGGCTGCAACAATTCAAAATGGTCACTGGTGTTTGTAGGCACATAGATCCTGAGGACTTCATCAATATTGCCAGGATGACTTACATCCCAAACATTGGTGTGATCAAGGAGCATGAGGGTTTAGATGAAGAAGATGTGATTAGAAACATCTTAGATGAAGATGAGGTTAAGAGGAGATGGTACAGGTTCTTTGATTTAGTAGATTTGTCCAACCAATTGAAAGCATCTCAGATTCCTTTTGAGGGTTTTTTCCTCGATCTTCCTTATTTGAAGAGGATTGATGGGATGATTGAAAAATATGATACCTTGGAAAATCAATTGGAAGGCTTGATTGATCAGAATAAGCCAGAGAAGATGAAAAGGAAAGATTATTCATCTTCTGATGAGGAAGAATTTACTGATGAATCACAAGAAGAAGATAGTCCTCCATAGGTTGAGAGACCACCAGTTGTTGATCTCACTCAAGATCAACTAAAAATACAGGATATCTCAGAGCCACCATTGAAGAAATAGAGGCTTGAGGAAGGTGAACCTTCAAGGCATGTGAGACAAAGAAAGGAAATTGACAGAGCATCTACTCTTGTACCAGGTGATAGGCCATACCATCATCAATTGAGGAAAGCAATAAGAGCAGGCAAGAAAATAGCCATCGAGCAGGAAAGCAGAGAAAAGTCCTTATGGTTGGAGAAGGATATTAGAGAGGTCTATCAAGAGGAATTCTTGAGTGATGATCAGTTCATTAAGACTGATGAGTTCAAGAGTTTTCTCATTTGGAACAAGCAGCAAGAAGTAAGGAAAGCTCTGCCTAAAGGTATGGAGCCAAGTGAAGAAACTTTGAGAGCTCTTGCTTCATATGATCCTAGCCTTGATCCTATAACAGTGGACGAAGCCAGAGAATTGGTTAAATCAAGTGGAATGTTGTTAACCCCAGGATGGGATCTGACTTCTGCATTCCTCATTGATCAATTGAGAAAGCAACCAGAGGGTAGCCTATCATATGAGGTTCACATTGGTGACATGATAAGAGGAAGTGGCTATGACCCTAAGTCCCAAGCTGTTGTAATGTGGTCTATGGCCCCCAAAACCCAAAAGCCATCTCTATTGAGTATAGAGGATAAGATGGAGGGGAATAAGATTATATGGACTGTACAAAATACAACAGACCTTGAAGTCTCCAAGGCAGTAACTCATTGGGCTAATCTGAATGAAGCCAAGACAGCTCAGCTGTCAGAAAGATATGCCAAATTGTTTGAAAGTTCAAGCATGGTAGCCAAGGACAGAGATTTGAAAATGATGAGGATCAAACAATTGGAAGATGAGCTGGCAGAAATAAAAGTCAAACTTGAGGAAGCCTCAAAAATAATTCCTCCTCCTCCTCTGCAAGTTGAGGTACCTGTTCAGATAAGTTTGGAAGCACCTGAGGGACCTGCTGAAGACTTGGAGAAGGTGAAATTGGATGCATCCCTAGACACTATAGCCAAAATAGTGCAGTACAGGCAGGACAAAATAAAGGACAAGATGGATGCAGTTCATAAATCAGTCAGCCTATTACATCAGACCAATCAAAAGGTGAATGACTATTTAGCCACCTTCGAGCCACTCTATAGTATTTGGTCTGGGAGGAATTTGTTGTTTGATAAGCTTGACAGTTTGCAAGAACACAGGCCTGATATCCCAAAAGTAGTGACTGATGTATTTGAAAGGATTGGCCTAATAAGTGCTGCATCAAAGTTTTTCAAAGGAAAGTCAAACCAAATAAAGGCTAAGTTAGCCATGTTTGAAAGATTACAGCAAGTATTTGCCCTCGGTGTATGATGACAATGGAAATGTGGTTAAGATGGAAGATTGGAAGTTGTCAATGGGTCAGTTGGTAATAAATCAAGATGCCTTCCTAAAA
Organism: Chamaecyparis obtusa; assembly: GCA_027943335.1. Classification (NCBI taxonomy): domain Eukaryota; kingdom Viridiplantae; phylum Streptophyta; class Pinopsida; order Cupressales; family Cupressaceae; genus Chamaecyparis; species Chamaecyparis obtusa. The sequence goes on along the minus strand of BSBK01001552.1, from coordinate 302,591 downwards.
GATAATAAGGCTTTGGATGTGGAAGGAACTAATAATATAATTGATAATTTATTCAAAGTTGAAAGTGACTGTATTAAGTTTGTAGTAGAAGTTAAAAATGTGACTGATTCTACATGGGAATGACAAGTCAACTTATTACAGGAGCTACAGAGTTACGACTGGCCATCTGATGATGATGTGGTAGCTTGGGAAAAGTTAATCACAAAGAAGAAGAAGAAACCGGTTATCCAGCTGACAGAGGAGGAAGAAGAATAGATCGCACTTGGCACCTGATCCAGAATTTGAGGGAGAGCGTGTTCAAACAAAGAATGATGTAAATTAGCTTGTAATGGTAGTCATCATTCATATGAAAAACTTGGTAACTGCTCTGAAAATATCTACAAACAAAGGTGCCAGCTGTGGAAGTTGTTCAGAACTGAAAATACGCCTTCCTGTCTTTATTAAATATCTTTCTGTTTGTATTTTCTTTTGTTTTCTAGCACAAATTTCTATCAGCCATCCGAAGCTTGTTGCATCCTTTCAAGGATTCCAGGATGGTTGATTAGTATAAATAGTCAATTTCTATTGAAGATCGAGGTTGGAAAATATTTTGTAAAGGAGAGGTCTGAAATATAGAACCTGATTTTCTGTGAAATCAAGGAAGATTGTACGAATGCATTTTATCAATTAATACAAATACACTGGAGTTCTGTGACTATCATTTGATTATCTTTACATGTGGAGTGTTTTAGTTTCTTTATGTATTTAGATTGTAAGATAGTTTAAATACATCTTTCACAAGGTGAATGTAGGGGTTGAGCTTAAGTTTCTTTCAAGGAAAGAGTAAAATCTTAGGGGAGGTCTCTGGGAATTGAATATCTATATGTGGATTTGATGACAGGTGTAGGAATGGAAACAATGATATGTTAGGCATGTTATTTGAGTTTCATTGTATTCGTTTTAATAGATATATGTGAAGGTAGCGTTTGACTCTGATGCCCAGCGGATAAGGGACTGGTTTTAGATCCACTTACATTGGTTTACCATCCAATATATAATTGATTGAAATTTTACTTTACATGCATAATTTCCAGACTTGAGTCATATTATGACAAGTTCATAAATATGTATTTCAATGCTTTGAAGAAGCAGTAAACGAGGTTAACCCTTCCCTGAGTTTAACTCTAAAAGGAAGAAGGATGAATATCCTTAAGCCATTGTATCGTGTTGCTGTTTTTATAATCTATATCATGATGTTGTGTATCAGGATGATTTGGGTTATACTCAGAGTTTTAGCAACTTACTGAGTTGGATTTTGAAGGCAGTAACAAAGCAGTGAAGGAGCAAGTTCTCAATTCAGAGCTCAGTTGAACGTTGAATTGATAGAGGTACACCCGCCTGAGTATATTTTACTCAAAGTGAAGAAGGTCTTAACCTTAACACCTTAGTAGTTTGTAACTTGCTAGGTTACAACCATTGGGATTATTTGAGTAATTGATTAATCTGCAGGTTCAAACACTAACACTGTGGACACAACACTTCAGTAAAACATTAGAGGTTAGCAAAAATCAAAATCTTACAAATAAATGAAACTATGCTAACCATGCGATTTATTGCCTTCTAGTAGGTGTAAGTTTGATGTTCTCAGACTAAAATTGAGATCAGTGACAATGCAACACCTAAATGAAGTATTTAATGCTAAAGAATGAAAAACTGTATGAATGCAGATTAATCTTATTTTTTGTATTTTGTATGCAATTAGGATGAAAAACTATATGAATCTAAGCTAGAATTGATTCAAAATGATATGCAAATTTAATCTAAGAATGATATGAATTGATATGAAAATCTATGCAAAAACTATGAATTATGAATTGATCTCACAAAGTCACTTGTCGCAAAAGCTTGATTCTTCATATATAATTTCACTACAGTAATTGTGCAAATTCGAGAGATATGAGATTGATTGAAAGCTTGAGGGATATTTTATGAAGAGCTGAGCCTTGTTTTTATAGAAATCCAGGGCTTGAGGATGCATTGAGAAAAGCCATAAATCACTCTTGATAAACTCAAGAAATCAGAATTAATTAACTCATAAAATCATGCAAAAGCAGTTTTTATCTCAAAATAGAGCTTTAGTTCACTTTTTCAACTCACAATCACATGTTGAGTTTAGAAAGTTAACAATTGAAATTAGCAGTTGTTTTAAAGTTGACTATTTTTCTAATTGTGCATGATTTAATATGAATTAATTTAATAAATAAAGTGATTTATTTTCCACTTAACTGATTTTGAATTAAAACAATTAATTTATGGGTTAATCAATTATTAAATCAAACTTTATTCCAATTAAATCATTAAATTTGACAACTTTGATTTTAAATCAATTAAATAAATATTCAATTGATTGTTTGTAGGAATTTTGATTTATTGTCAAAATAAAAATAATATTAATTAGGAATAAATGTAATTAAATCTAATTAAATAATTAAGTGGTAGAATTAAATTAATTAATTAAATATTCAGAATATTCAATTAATCAACTTTAGGATAAATATGATTTATCGCCAAATAATATTTAATTAAAGATAATTAGATAAATTAGGAATATTTTGGAAATATTCCCTGATGCAGAATTAAGATAAAATCAATTAGGGTTTTGATAACTTGATGTGAAGATGTGCCTTAGGTTAGGACTTTGATGTCGATTTCATTTGAATTGTTGATATAGGAGGTTGATGAACCTATAACCTATTTTTGGGGTATTACACAAGCAAGTAGTAAACTATATCCTGGTACCATACATCAATTATGATCCCTTCATTGGTGTACACTTGGCATTCTAAACCCTGCTCCATTTTAGTTATCATTTTTTTGAGGCCTTGGCCTTTTACTAGCTTCATCGGCTAGATCTCAATATCAAATTCTTGCAGTATGTTCATCTATTTTCCTCTTCATTCTCCCAACTCATTTTGCATTAATAAGGACTTGACAACAGGATCAGGAATAATAGCAACAACCTTGCTCCTAAGGATGTATGTCTAAACTTCTTGATGGCTTTAACTAGTGCAAAAGACTGCTTATCAAGATTTGGGTACTTGAGTTCAACATTTTTCAAAGGGAAACTCATGAAATCTATTGGTATTCCATCATCTCCCTCCTTCTTTTGGGTGAGAATTCTTGCACATGAGTGCTCTAATGCAAAAGAGTAGACCTTGAATGGTAAGGTGTAATCTGGGTTGACTAAAACTAGAGTGGTAGCAATGGATGTCTTAATCTCTTCAAATTATTCTTTAGCTGGAGCATTCCATTCTATCTTTGCATCCTTTTTTAACATGTCATTCAGAGGACGCACTATCTCAACGAATCCACTAATAAACTTCCTGACAAAGTTGATCTTTGCTAAGAAAGATTTTAGTTCTTTTCAACTATTTGGGGGAACCAGTTTAAGGATAGCTTTCACCCTTTCAGGATCTATTGAAATACCTATCTCTGAGATGATATGTCCCAACAACTTGCCTTGGGTTACCCCAAAAACACACTTTTTAGGATTCTGTGAAATTCCATAACTCCTACACCTTTTCAACACTCTACACAAATCCTCAATGTGATCTGCACAGTTGCTAGAGAATACCGTAAAGTCATCCATATATATGATGATGCATTTATTGACGAGGTCCATAAATGTTTCATCCACGGCTTGCTGGAAAGTTTCTCTAGTATTAATCAAACCGAAAGGTATACGATGACAAGAGAATGTTGTCCACTTAGTAGTGAATATCATCTTCAAATGGTCCTCCTCTTTCACCATCACTTGATTTTACCTAGAACAACCATCAAGAAAAGACATCATTTGAGAACTATTTACAATTTGCAGTACTTCATCAAGAGAGAGAAATGGGTAATTGTCCTTTTGGGAAGATCTATTAAGGTTTTAGAAATCTACACATAGTCAGACTTCTCCACTCTTATTTCTCACAGGAATGAGATTCATGACCTAGGTTGAATGTCGGATAGGAAAGATGATCTTGGCATCGAGTAACTTCTTTACTTCCTTCTAAATCACTGGCTTAATCATGGGGTTGACAGATCTCTACCTTTGATGGAAAGGTTTGGCATTCGGGTTTAGTGGTATGTTGTGTACAATGACAACAAGCTCGTAGGTTTTCAGATCTTCTTAGCTCCAAGCTATAACATCTTTTTATTCTATGAGTAATTCTATCATTTTCCTCTTTTCCTCATCTGTACCAATTTTCTTGATACGAATCTCCCTAGGTTCAAGTTGTGTACCCAGATTGTAGATTTCACAATCATCGCCTCCCATAGTTGGTGCCTTCCTTTTTTCATGAGCATAGTCATCTTTATCGAAGATCCTTTCTAAAAATACCATTCCTTTTGGGATGCAGTTGGTTTTCAGGTTTAAGATTCCCAAATTTTTTGACTCCTCGATCTCATCAGCCTCTTCATCTATGGTTTTTTTTTCAAAGACCCCAGCACTCATGATGAACTCAAGTATCTACTAGTCATCTTGGAATACCTAGAAGTTTCTGATATTATCTGGAATAGTCAGTACTACTATGATCTCCAGGAAGAATTTCTTTAGCTTTGATTTCTCTAATGGGTGTAGGGAACTTGTTGACACTTCTAAGGCATCCACGATAGTGTTTTTCCTTCTTGGAATGATCCTAATATTGAATGCTTCAAAGTCTTTAATTAAATCCCATAGGTGATTCTAATACAAAGCTAGTCACTTATCACTGGATGAATATTGGCTATGAATCTACCTGAGCACTAGTTGGGAGTATCCTTCTACGATTAAGGCTTTATCTTCTTTTCATATGCCATGAAGAGACCTCATACTAATGCCTCATATTCAACAATGTTGTTAGTACAATAAAACTATAGCCTATAAGAAGTATAGTAGGAACCACCCTGGGGGTTGATTAACTCTATTTTGACCCCTCCTCCTTGCTTGCATTTGGAGCCATCAAATATGAGTTTCCATACAGGATGACTCTTGGGATAATGAGGTCTGGTTTGTGTTTTTGGCACAACCCTAGGTGGATGTGCGTCGACGTATGGTCTTCTAGTGGTGATGGCTCTTTATTGATTGGAATCCCTGCACCCTCTATTTCTAGTTTCTCCCTTGTAGAGAGGAGCACCCATTTCATTTTCTATTTTTCCTTTGTCTCATAATATACCTCATGACATGGGGGTAAGAAACCATTGTTTGAGGAAATCCACTCCTCTTATATGGGGTTTCCTTCTAAGAAGACTAGAGGTTGTTCATGATGAGAAAGGCCTTCATCATCTCATTGTGCAATCACCCCTTTGGTAAGTTTAGATGCTTGGGATATGTGGTTCATCACTCGAGCTATGATATTTCAGAGATCATGTTATTCAAACTCTGAATGACTCACTTGGTGTAGATGATAATAACTTGGCAACATTAATATTTTTAGATCAACATCCTGTCCAAGATGTTTCATATTCTTCATCATATTACTTAAAAATTTTGTGAGGATTTAATCAGGGACTTGAGCATGTATCAATCCTTGTACGGGGATATCGCTAGAGTTTTCTTCTTCCTTGATATGGAATGTTAGGATTCCATCAAATCGATATACTCCTAGATCAACTTGTGAGAACAAGACTTCATTTGGGGTATTGTATTTAGTTATCATTTGTTTGAGCTTTAGTTCAACATCAATTTTGATTTGGTTATTCAATTCTTTCCAGGGCAACCAAAGTTGGGTAAAATCTATGGAGAACCAACCTCTCAAGGACATAGTCCATTCCTTGCTAAGAAGCATACCATATGTCTTAGGGATGTCCACTATGTTTATATCTATGTAATCCTAGATCTTGGGGTCTATGGTCAGCTGTATACGGGTATCTTTTAGGAATCCAATGACCTTGAATTCTGTCTTGTCAAGTTGAATCATGACCCTATTAGTTGGTTGGGGATTCATTCCTAATTTCTGGCATATGGATAAGGGCACAATGTTGCATGAAGCCCCTGAATAATTTAGATAGTTGTGTAGGTTCTTTCCAAATATTTTGAGACTAAGTAAAAATGTTGGCACTTGGACCCAGTCTTTAAACATGGTAGGCATTGCCTCAATAGTGTTGACAATTGATTTATTCCTAGCATTGCTGCTTGATAGAATCGACTTAGAATGGTCGAGAGATTTTAGGAGTGCTTCTCTTTGTGAGGGGTAACTTTGTAGCATGTCATACATTGACATATTATCTTTAACTCATTTCAATTCCTTTAGTGCACTATATCTTTTAGTGGCCCAGATTGGATTCTTTAGTATGGTGGGTAGATGTTTCACAATTGGGGAAACAGTGGTACTCGAGCCTCTAGGAGGTGAAGGTTTGTTGTTAGAACATGGGTCTGGGGGAGTGGGCTGCATTACAAAGGGAATACCATTAGTCAAGGCTTCCTCTTTCACTTCATAGTGTAGTTGCTTCGAGTGTTGTTCTAGAAAGCATGAAACTCAAAATATTCAGGTTGAATCTACTGATTAAATGAAAAAGTGAACTCTTATTTAGTTGTGTTATCAATAGGACCTCCCTTAGTAATTGGTTCATAGGAGTCAAAGACCATGGCATTGAAATGTGTCTGGGAGTTATTAAAATTTTGACCTTGCTGATTATCAAAATCCCCCCTATATTCATTGTCTGATTGATGTGCATTGGAAGCTTCTATGAAGTTGACCTTAGATGAACTAAAGGAATTCACGTTATCAGTAGGTATACTACCATTTTTAGGGCATGTGTTCCATGGCCTATTAGTTCACTATTTCCCAAATTGTTTATCTTGCATGGTATTCCCATAATTTCCATTGTTGTTGTTGTAATTGCCATAATTATGATTCTGATTTTGGGGATAGGTGTTTGGGGAAACAATAGGTCATTAGTAATTCCCTTAGTTTTGAGATGGATTCAACTTCATCTTGGTAATTTCACTTGTCAAATGAGACAATTTTTTCTTCATGGCATCCAATTCATTGACCAAAGCATTATCAGGTTCACTTGGGACAACCACCTTTTTCTCGTAGAGAGCTTCCTTATGCGCATCGTATCCCACATACATGATGACGAGTGGCGGGGCTTGGTGTATGAAGTTGGTAATGGGTTGAACTTTGGAGTATGATGCACTCAGGGCTGGTTATGTGATGTAAATGGGCCAATCATGACAACATTTCCTAATGTGGGTGAAACACCATAGTTTCCACCAACCTGTGGATCCATCTGCTGTGTGAAAGTGATGGTTTCATTGCAAACTTTTTCTGAAGTAGCTATGTCACCTGGGGGTAACCTTTTTAGGAATATGGATGTTAAAGGATCCAAGGCTCATAGGTATACTTGTATGGAAGCCCTGACAGGTATGGTCTAAGGAGTCTCTACTCTTTGGTACATCTTATGGAAATAATGATTAAACATTGCAATTGGTTCATTATGGTCTTTCCTCACCGAGATGAATTGATGATGGAGATTGGTGGGATCTACGTATAGATTGAACTGATTGATGAATTTAGTTTCAAATTCATCCCATCTTTCCATCCTTGTGGAAAGTTCAAGTACCAATTGTAAGCGAATTCCCCCAATGTGTAAGGGAAAAGATGACACACGACATCTTGATGTACAATCTCTTTGCGATTGCATAATTATTTGAAGGCATGGATATGTTCTTTTGTTGTCCTTGATTCATCATAGATGAAATGTGAACATAATTTTTTAGAACTTTTGGGCAGATCAAAGAGCTTTCCTTGTAGAGCTAATGGGGAACTTTGTGCATTTACAAAAAAAAACCATTGGATGTGGTTGTGGAAAAGCAATAAGCGGGGTAGTAATATGCAGAAATGGGGGAAGATTCTATACATATGGTTGATAAGAAATGTCTTCCCTTTGTTTCAATTTAATGCTGCGAGGTCTGTGAACTTATTTGAGTTCTAGGAATTCCCCTTTATTTGGTGATGATCTAAGGACTCATTCAAAACTTTTGGGAGAGAATGATCCAATATTTTGTAGTTTCCCTCTCGAGGGCCCTCCTTCTAGCACCACTTCTATTGAGCATCATTTTTACACAAGAAAACATCTAAGAATTTGTGTGAGAAAATTCCCCTCTTGGAAGAATGATATAAATCAATCTCAAGGTTCCTTCTGGGTTGGGTTTCAATCGCTTAGATAGCTCAATTGAAGATAAATGTGAATTTGTTCACGAGAAGGCCTTTGCTGGTTTGATCTTTGAAGGACTACAAAACAATCTTAAAACACAAAGACTCTTTATTTCTTTTTGTATTTTTTGTATTTCTAAATGAAAGCAATGTAAATCTGATTTAATCTATTATGACTGATTTTTGTAAACAAAGGAGAAAAGTAATGCAAATAAGGTGACAAGAATTCAAAATGAAATTGCAAAAATTAAACTAATGGACATAAACCAATGCTACATTTCTTTGCAAATTAAAGTACCAAGAAGATGGAGAAAACCCACAAAACAAAGATCTGAATGAATCACAATCACGGCTTAGCAGATGCAATCATCAAGGAAATAAATGCATATGTATGATATGTCAAAATTCATCAAATCACAAAGCCACTACGAATGTTCTCACATGTGAAACAAATTTATCTTGAAGCATCAGAGAACAATCTTCCCAATAATTTGTCACAACAAAGTAATGGAACAATGATAAACACGAGACTAATAGAATCATAGATCAAAATCACCATACAATCAATGGGCTCTTTGAAATAAATGAACAAGCAAACACACATTCATAAATTTCACAAAGATAGCAGAAAATATCACACTACAATTGAAGCACCAATTGTACGTATTATATTGCAAAGTAATCAACCTTAATTACATTGTTTTATTACAATTTATAGAGCTGCACTCTTTAGGGAAAGCAATTTTGTAGCTAGAGTTTTGGCTGCCCATGTAACTTGAAAATAAATCTAAACTAGAGTTTACATGAAAATAAACTATCTCTAAAACAAGTTTAAACTACTTAGCATGAAATTGATCCTCGCGCATTACAATTTTAGAGAAAAAGATGCATTAAACAACTCAAAATCTATTATGGAACTTCTCCACTTTCAGGCTGTTAGAAATAGGGAATACTGAGAGGGGGGGGGTGAATCAGTATTCTACAAGCTTTATCTTTTGCCCAATTATGGATATAACAGATTATCTTTACACATGCATAACATAAGAAGCTAAATAACATGCATAACAATAAATAACTCATAACACATTATTTGTTCTCGAGGAAACCTTGGCCAGGGGAAAACCCTGGTGGGGATGGTACCCACAAAGATCCACTAATCAAAAGTATCTTGTTAAGGATGTTGACCCTGTTAGGAGTCTATTACAAACATATAGTGTATCAGTCCTGATTAAGGGACTATAGGCCTTGTTAGAAGCCTCAACCCTGTTAGGAGTTGGTAGTACAAAATGTGATTACCAACTGAGCCCACTGCCCAAACAAGTAATGTACAATATACACTGATTAAAAAAGAGGTCAAGGTACATAACCTTATACTTCTTGCATTGATATCTCTTCGTTGATCTTTCACTATCGCTATTACATATGCTTCATATACTTCGCATCATACTTCTACAAATACTTGCTGCTTATAACAATTACTGTTATTTTTTCTTTGCTTTACAATTACAATTACATTTACATATATACCAATAGCTTTAACCAAGAGTAAAAATCTAAGATGTCATCCCTTTATATTGTTAAGTCATTATTTTGATAAACAAAATAATCCCTTAACTCTTTACTATTTCTGTCTTCATATCCTGTCTTGTCGGCTTCACACTGTCTTCGGTAAAACTGTCATAACTAATTTTGTACATGCCGTACAGACTTTCAATTTGATATGGGTCATCATTAGTCACCATAGAGTCTATGTTCAAGTGTGCAAGCATTGAACTCACTCCAGTCAATGTCACAAACAAAAACTATGTCTGGGTATACTGGTAAAAATACTGTCTCACACTTAGACAAATATGCAATGTGCTTTGTCATACATGCTCTCTAACTTGTGCAATATTCATGTGGATCATATGTTTCCATAATGACAACATCTATGTAATCAACTCAGCCAAATTTCCAATAATCTCCCCCTTTGTCATTGGTGGCAACATATGAGAAAATTGGCTAAGTGTGCAACTCCAAAATCTCAAAATTTGTCAAAATTGTGGCCATAGTATAACATATATATACTATCCTTATATCTCCTCAAAAATCTTATGTATCATACAATAATCCCCCTAAGAGTATCAAATCTTATCATATATTATCAATTTTCTGCTAAATATCTCTACCCCTTTGACAACAATGACAAAATAACGGTAGGGAGGGCTACAAAATTGTATCAAAAAAGGTTATACCTTAATTTATTTATTGCAAAGCCGGTAGGCTTGCAACACAATCTGCAAAATCTATCTTCATGGTTTCTATCTCCTTTTCCCATGATTTCTTAATGGAATCAACCACATTGAGTAGTGCGCTCAGTCCATAAGATGCTATTTGACAAGCTTGGAGGTTTTCAAAGTTGAATTTCTGAAAAGATGTCTTAGCTATAAGACAATCTTCTAACTGCTCTTCAATAACACTTAACTTCATAGAAACATACTCTCTCAAAAGAGTATATCTCCTTAAATTCCTATCTTTGTCATCTTGTATAATTCTAATTTCATCAAAAAGTTTCCTAACTTTCTTCTCAACATCACTGACCTTCACATTAGGGCTAGATAGAAGGTTTGTTTCATTTAGAATCTCTGCTTCCTTCAATTTTATCTTCTGATCTTCCTCAACTATCAAAGTCTTTGATTTTGTACACTGGATGTACAAAGCTTTTCTTGTTTCCAAATGTTTCCTCAAATCTTTGATACAGATATCAAGAGTATTGATATCATTTCTGATGTACTGACTGATATTTAATAGCATTTTAGCCTCATAGTCTACTTGTGCTTTCACTTTTGCAATATCAGCCAGATTAGTGAACTCATCGTTAAAAGTGATCATAACTTTCTTTGCCTTGTCCATAGGGTCTGCTTCTACAATCTGTGTGGTTAAAATAATTTGTAGCTTTTCAGTTAGGTCCTTCAGACATCCTTCTAGACTCTTAACTTTCTTATTCTTCCCAATGATTTTGTTCAGAGATGTGATCAATTCCAACTGATCATCATCATCCACTTCTTTTCCCAAATCTTCAAACAAAGATCTAGTTTGCTTCTTCATTCCAGTCTCAAGAGTAAGACCAATTTCTTTTATAGAGGGAAATAGATGCTTGTACTTCTGATACTTTGGGTTCTTCAATAGTAAATTGGGTCTGCTCTACTTTTGCAGTTCTATCCGGTTCATCAAGAGCCGAATTGTCAACAATGTTCTCTAGATTCTTGAATACATTATCATCAGTATCCAAGGTGATCCTTGTACCTTCAACATCCATAGATTCTTCTTCAATGTTAATAGCTAGTGGAGAGGGAATATCCTCTTGTTCTGCTTCTTCTGCTTGCTTTGCTGTAACTGATGTCTCTCCAACAATTTTTGCCATAACTTGATTATTGCTTTTTTAGTCTCAACATTCACTTGTTCATATTATCCTACCATGATCTGAATGGTTCTCATTTTTGTCCTTAAATGGGTGCTAAGGGGCTTCAAAATTTGTTTAAGATGTTCATCATCTCTTACATCACATAGTTTCTTCACAAGATTCTCTCTGATAGTTTTGTCTTCTTCTTGTGCTCTCATCTTCCTGTTAGCAAGTTTCTTCAATAATTCATCAGGTATCTTTCCCTGAATAGTGTCAAACTTCTTATTAGCTAGAATCAAATGCTTAACCACTACATTTTCAAGATTCAATTTATCAGAATAGTCATAAAGGTCATAGTATTTATTCATTTTAGTGAAGTCTCCATCTTTTATGATTTCTTCATTCACTCTCTCAACTCTAGGTTTCCATGCTTTCTTCTTCACAGAAGTGTCATCTTCTTTAATTTCTACAATTTTCCTAGGTACTGGTGGCACCAAAGTTTTCTACCTCTTACTAGGTCCAGTAGCAATTTATTTCACTCTCTTGCTTGGTGTGGAGGAGGTAGATCTAGTAGGTTTTCTCACTACTTGTTCCTTCTCAGGTTCCTCTACTTTCACCTTGACTGGTACTGCACTAGATGATAAGGGAGGTACAAACAATATCTCTTTCTATCCAATATCTCTGATTGCTACTGCTATTTTCTTTGGCACTAAGAATTCTCTCTCTATCATTCCTGTATCCTTCAATATTTTCTTAATAGTGCTTTCAACTCTTTTCTTAGACTATTTCTCCTCAAGTATAGCCTTTGCGGAGTTGAAATTTTCTTCAAAAGTTCCAAATCTTTTACTGTGGGTGTCAACCTTACACTTAAGTAGCCTGTTCACATATTCTTCTGTCTCTATTTCAGATATTTCATAGCCAAGAGGGTCTATGAACTTAATTCTAGGTTCAACTGCTTCAATGTATGTAAAGTCAGTGTCAACCATAAAACATATTTCATTCTTGTATTTCTCCACAAGAGACTGTGGAATCCTTGATTTGCTAGACACAATATTCTAAAATGTCTTAATAACAAGTACTTCACTCTCATTAACACTGTCAATAACATGCTTTCTGTATACTACATTAATGCTTTCCATTGTATTTAGTCCATCATTCCAATCATTTCATATGGTGTAAGGAAATCTCCTCAAAAGATGAAAAAACATGTAAGTGATCAAAGATGAAAATCTAAATTGTGCATAATTTGTCTTCTTAATCTTCTCCAAGTTCTCAAATAATTGAATTCTCAGAATTTCACACATATCAACTGGGACTTTGTCAACACACATCAAATAGGCTATGTGTACCATTCTAGCTGCCATGTCATCCTCTCTTGAATTTGCACAAAACTTGGTTGTTAGGATCTTACATAGGTATCTAACATAACATTCAATTCTTTTGCTGCTTCTTCCAAAAAGTTGTTTCCTGCTATCCTGCAAAACTTAAAACTTCTTGCGATCTTGTAAAACATAATAATTTTCTTTGCACTCTTAACCATAACATTAGAATATCATAAACTACCTTCCATTAACTACGCAAGACTTAATTCATGATAAATCTACTTCTACACTAATCTAAGTTGCTAATCTACTATAATTTACATAAATTACGTACTTTGATATAGGTCAGGTAAGTATTCATTCTTACCACTTGGTACTTCACCTTTCTGATTACCTTCAATGTTGAATATGTCTCCTTGATTTGTGATTTTAACAAACTTCACTTCTTCTGTATTGCTATAGCAGCCTTTTTGTCTGTTACTTGCATCTTCATTTCTTATTTCATGATTTCTAGGGTTAGGTTTAGGATAAAAAACTCCATTGTTCATTCTGCAAAACCTTTCTGTATGTCCAATCTTGTTTTGTATTTGACAAACAATTCCATTGTTTCTATATCTTGGTCCAGGTTGATTGATTTGTGATCTACAGTTTCTAGCAATGTGTCCAACCTTGTTGCATCTATAACATACTACTCCACTTCTTCTATTCAAATCTTCAATAGGTTTCTTATTTGCATTGTTAGTATTCCTAAACATTCTACTATTATTATTATTCTCAATAAATTTAGGTTTCCTACATTCAATAGCTCTATGTCCAAATCCATGACAATTATAACAATAGCCATTAAGAGGTTTAAATTGCTTACCTGTGCAATCTCTCTTCATATGACCAATAGTATTACAAGAAAAACATCTACCTTTGAATTCTCTTTGCATACCCTTGGATGATTCATCTTGCTTTGGTGATTCTTCTTCTTTAGGTGTATCTTTAGATTCGTTTATCTCATTAGACTTCTTCTCATCTAAGTTTTCAGATACTTTTAGATCTGGTTCCTTGCTTTCATCATTTTCTTTAAGAGTGTTGAATCCAAGACCAGTCTTATCATAGAATGGTTTTTGAAAGGATGCTTGTCTATCAATCTTCTCACTAGTTGAATATAGCCTTTCAAGTTGTTGCTTGGATTGAGTCAATTCGCCTTTCACAATATTGTTGTATTTCTCAATTTCAACATACTACAAGTTGACTTTTTTAAATTTAGATGTTACATTTCCAAGTTTAGATTTCAGTTCTTCATTTTCAATCTTTAGAATTTCATTCTCAGATTTCAAATTCACTTCATTCTTTCCATTTCCATCTTTCAAACTAAGCTTCAAATTTGTTATCTTTAATTCATGCTTAAGGATCTCATTTTCTTTTTCCATATTGTCATCACAATCTTTAATAAGAATTTTGGATTCCTTTTCAGATCTCAGATCTTTCAATTTATTTTTCAGTTTCTCAATAAGGTTCTTTGCATCATCATACTTTCTTTTCAAATTTTCTTTTTCAATAGTAAGCAAGTCAATCTATTCAAGAGCTTCTTCAAGATTCTTCTGTAGTTGATCCATATCCATAGAGATCTTACTCAAGCTGCTAGGCTTTCCTTGAATGATTATTTTCTGAGTAACTAAGCTCTGATACCAATTGTTAGAAATAGGGAATACTGAGAGTGGGGGGGGGGGGGGGTGAATATGTATTCTACAAACTTTATCTTTTTCCCAATTATGGATATAACAGATTATCTTTACACATGCATAACATAAGAAGCTAAATAACATGCATAACAATAAAGAACTCAGAACACATTATTTGTTCTCGAGGAAACCCTGGCCAAGGGAAAACCCTGGTGGGGATGGTACCCACAAAGATCCACTAATCAAAAGTATCATGTTATAGATGTTGACAATGTTAGGAGTCTATTACAAGCATATAGTGTATTAGTCCTGATTAAGGGACTATAGGCCTTGTTAGAAGCCTAAACCCTGTTAGGAGTTGGTAGTACAAAATGTGATTACCAGCTGAGCCCACTGCCCAAACAAGTAATGTACAATATACATTGATTACAAAAGAGGTCAAGGTACATAACCTTATACTAGTTGCATTGAAATCTCTTTGCTGATCTTTCACTATTGCTATTACATATGCTTCATATACTTTGCATCATACTTCTAACAATACTTGCTGCTTATTACAATTACTGCTATTTTTTCTTCACTTTACAATTACAATTACATTTAAATATATACCAATAGCTTTAACCAATAGTAAAAATCTAATATGTCATCCCTTTATATTTTTAATTCATTATTTTGATAAAAAAAATAATCCCTTAACTCTTTACTAGTTCTGTCTTCATATCCTGTCCTGTCGGCTTCACATTGTCTTCGGTAAAACTGTCATAACTAATTCCATACATTCCATACAGTCTTGCGCTATGAGATGGGTCATCATTAGTCACCATAGAGTCTATGTTCAAGTGCGCAAGCACTGAAATCACTCTAGTCAATGTTGCAAACAAAAACTGTGTCCGGGTATACTGGTAAAAATACTGTCTCATACTTAGACAAATATGCAATGCGCTCTGTCATACATGCTCTTTGACTTGTGCAATCTTCATGTGGATCATATGTTTCCATAATGACAACATCTATGCAATCAACTCAGCCAAATTGCCAACACATGCATGTTCTTCTTTGAAAACTTAGAGTTCTGCCCTCTATTCCTTGTTGTAGCTCTTTTTCGTAGATCCAACTAGAAGATGTCCCCAAATCATGTAGAAACAACCCCATAGAAGTGACCAATCTGACTAAAAATCAACTAAAGAAGACTGGAAGTCATTGGCAGTGACAGACAATAAATTTAGGACCCAAACCCTTGCTCCGAAAAAATGAAGTTCAAAAAATGGTTAAGTGTTGGGACAAACTTTTACAAAGTTTCAAACTTTTAGAGGCTGAAAAACTAGAAAGGTCGAAAGGCCAAAAATCTCGAAGCTCAAAATTGGCTAAGTCCACAAAAGGTTTTTTCTTCATGCAAAAATTGGCTAAGTCCAAAACTAGACACTTAGTGACTTGGGAGGATTTCTGGATGCACCTTATAGAGCCTATCCATGATATCGTATACCTCTTCAAAGTCTGCCATTTTGGTGCCTTCTATGCATTCTTGTTGCTTCTCTCGGAAGGTGACCAATTTGTTGGTGAAGCCTCTTATTTCCTCTTCCTTAGACAACATTTTCTGCATCTCCTCCTTTTGATAAAACATCTGTTGAAGTTCCTCCTTTGTTCTAACTCCATTAAAAACATCTAAGTATCGATTTACAATATCTTTAATAGGATGCATTGTCTTCTCATCATCCTCATCATAGAGATCTAGGTCCAAGCTTTCAAAAAACATGTGCATCTCTTTGACCCAAAGTATTGCTTCATCCCTTTTCTTATCAACCTTAGGTATTTCTCATAGATATTTAGAGCTTCAATGATATCTTTGATCCATTCTTCAAAGTTGTCAAGTTATGACCCCTCATATATTTTCACCAAAACTTGGAAGCATTGCTTCCTTATTATTACAAGATCATCGAGGGCCTTCTACCATTTAATAATTTTCTCCTCGAGACCATCCTCTCCACACATTAGATCCACCAATTTGGTGATCCCCTTAAGAATACCCCTGAAGGGTATCAACATTTCCCTAAGAGCCATTTTGGAAAACTCCTCAAAATTAGCCTTCCAATCTAAAGAAGCATGAATAAAAGAATGTGGTACATCCTCTAGAAACTTAGAAGCACTCTTTTTCTCCAAAATAGTGTATAATGAGGCCTCAGGGTTGCTTGGGTCAATGGGACCTACCATTTTTAGAATGAATCTCTTCATGGCCACATTTGGTTCCATCAAGGCTTTTATTTTCTCTTCATCCTTATCCATGAAGCCTAAAGTATGCTTCAATCCTAGTGGAGCCAGTGTCTTACTTCCTTCTCTCATCGTCTCTCCTAGGTCTACCTCCTCCAGCACATAATATTTTGGAGTGATATCAACCATAGTAGCATCTAGTGTGGGTAGAACTACTTGTACCCTCCATCTACCCCTCTGATCTTGTGTTACATATGATAGGGTCCTTTCACGAGCACTAGATTCTTCTTTATGGAACGCTCATCCAAGAACCACCATGTGCGACCCTCTACCTCAGTTGTATATCTTTTGTGAACTAGGTGGGTTTGGAGAAGGCATTGATTGGCTCATACAGTGTGATTAAGCTGGAGGTAGCAGCTTTGTGTTCTAGCTCAAGTTCTCTCTAAACTGTTCCCTTATGTCCTACTTCTCTTGCCTCTTTCCCTATTATTACTCATTCCTCTCTTATATTCTTCTCCTCTTCCCCAGTAGTTTTCCCTTATGACCCAATTTGTTCTTATGATCAAACCTCTTCTACCACTTCAGTCTCCTTTTCTAGCTCTTGGGCTCCTTGTAGAATAGTCTCAATATGAGAGGATGGAGGAGTAGGTGCTGATGGAATAGAGTTCTCTGTAGGGGGTGCGAGACCAATAGGAGTAGGTGAAGGCATTAGTATGTGTACATGAGGTAGAGTAGGCATGGGGATATGAGTAGGTGGGGGTTATGATGGCGGCTAACTAGTTTGAACTTGTGGTGGAAGTGAAGTGGTAGGTGGTATATTAGTTTGTATCTATGGTGGAAGTGAAGTGGTAGATGGTGGCAAGACTGGTGCTTGAGGTAGAGGTGGAACTGGAGCTTGTTGAGTTGGAGGGATTAGAGCTCCACTATCCTCCTCTGATGTAACCCCTATAGAAGAGTCCATCTCAGATTTAGTGGTCTCTTCTTGACCTTTGTTTGTTGCTTCTTCACCTGATTCTTGAGACTCCAGTTGAACCTCTTCTCCTACATTATACAAAGGATTTGTATCTATACATTGTTTTAGAAAGGACATGAATGAAAATGAGAACTGCTTCTCTATGGAAGGTCCTTCTACTGGTATTTTCTATTCAACCCCTTTGAAACTATGAAGACCTTCAAAGTCATTGTTAGGAATAGTCCCAAGAGAGAACTTACAGGGGGGGGGAGGGGCTGAATAAGTTATCTACAAGATTCAATTCTTTATCCAATTAAGTATACTTAAACATAAAGCATAAAAACAATGAAAGAACACATGAACAAAACACCAATATTTTGGTTACGGGGAAACCCAAATAGGTAAAAATTTTGGTGGGACTTGATACCTACTAATATTTTGTACTAGTGTATAATGATCCTTGTTAGAAGATCCTTTACCCTGTTAGGAGTATCTTTACAATATATTAAGTATAGTAGACCTGGTTAAAGGTAGGGCCCTGCTAGGAGTCTTTTACAATTGTCCCTATTAGGGGAGAGGACGCACTATCCATGAGCTCACTGCTCAAATGGGTGAAGGCTACAACCTTCTGAATAATAGATACATACTATATCTAGATCTTGGTGAACTGCACTTTGACCTGCTATTTGGATCAGTTCCAATGAATAGCACAAGTACTTTACTTGGTCACATAGACCTTCTTCTGATGGCTCAACACTTTGCACACTCTGGTCTGCTCTGGTTAATCAACTATGAACCACACTTTAGCAATCACAAATGACTGCCTATAACTATCTTTCCTCTAAATGATATAATCAAGTTGGCCTATTAGAACCACCTTGAAATCATATTAGAGAAATCACAAAAAACTCCAACAACATTCTATCAGCTCAACACTTTCCTAAAGTACTCTTTCTGTCATCAACACATCCTACCCAATCTGCATCAGTGTACACATGAAGCTCAACATTTTCTGAATTAGGATACCATAGACCATTATCTATAGTGCCCTGCAAATATCTAAATATTCTCTTTACTACCATGAGGTGACTTTGTTTAGGTTCTGCTACAAATCTTCCAACTATGCCAACTGCATTGGAAATGTGAGGTCTAGTCTGAGAAAGATATATGAGTTTACCAATCATAGAATTATACAATGTTATATCTACTTCTGGTGAGTCATCTTATTTTGTAAGCTTGCATCCAGTGATCATAGGGGTTCCTACTGGCTTGGAATCAGCCATCTTGAATTTATTCAGTATCTCTTTCACATATTTTGACTGATTAATAAAAATTCCTTTTTCTATCTGCTGCACATTTAGTCCCAAAAAGTATTTGATAGGACCAATCATACTCACCTCAAACTCATTCTACATTTCTTTGGTAAATTCTGCACTTAGTTTATCATTAACTCCAAAGATAATGTCATCAACAAATATAGCTCCAAGAAGAAAACCTTCAGATGTCTCTCTAATGAATAGATTACAGTCTGCTGCTCCTTTCTTGAAACCAATCTTTGTTAGATATCCATCTAGTCTCTCATACCATGCTCTAGGGGCTTGCTTAAGTCCATAGAGGGCCCTCTTCAATCTACATACCATATCAGGCCTGTTTGATAAGGTGAATCCTTCTGGCTGCTCAATGCATACTTCTTCTTTCAAATCTCTATTCAGGAATGCTGTCTTGACATCCATTTGATAAAATTTGAAGTTTTTTACTGTAGCATAGGCTAGAAACAACTTAATAGCTTCTAATCTACTCACAGGTGCAAATGTGTCTGAATAATCAATGCCTTCTCTTTGCGCATATCCCTTACATACTAATATTGCTTTATTTGTTACTACTGTACCATCTTCATTCATCTTGTTTCTGAATATCCATTTTGTTCCAATCACATTCTTATCACTAGGTCTTGGAACCAGTTCCTAAGTGTCATTCTTAATAATCTCATCAAGTTCTTCTTTCATAGAATCATCCCAATCTAAATCATTACAAGCATCTTCAACACTTAAAGGTTCAATCTGAGATAATAAACACACCGCTTCACTGTTAGTGGAGTTCCTTGCTTGGGACCTTGTTAGGACTTTGGTACTCTGATCTCCAATGATGTTTGTCTTGGATTGATTTCTTGATGTAAAATTTGGAACTTTAGGTGATGTTGACTTATCAACCTTAGGAGTTTCTTCTTCACTTGTCTCAAGGTCATTGAATAACACATCAATACTATCAAACATTTCTTCAATAACTATCTCACTAGTTGAGGGTCTAGGTTCTTCCTCAATCATGGGTGAGTAATCATGATATCTTTCTTGAATCATAAAATTTTCATCAATCTTTACATGTGCACTTTCAATGATCTTTTTCAATCTTAAATTGAAACATCTATAAGCTTTACTTTTAGTAGAGTAACCAAGAAAAATACCTTCATCACTTGTTGCATCAAGCTTGTCTACTGCTTCATCCCTCTTGATGTAGCACTTGATTCCAAAGAATCTGAAGTATTTTACTATGGGAACATTACCAAAATATAGCTCATATGGTGTTTTGTCTGTGCCTGGCCTCAATTGAATTCTATTGATGGTATAGATTGCTGTGTTGACCGCATCTCTCCAATAGGTGTGTGCAACTTTTCCTTCTATCATGATGGTGAGCACTATATCAAGGATGAACCTAATCCTTCTCTCTATAATTCAATTCTGATAAGGGGTTTTAGGTGTTAGGAATGAATTCTTGGCAGTCATTCTGTAGGAGTTGTTGGTGCATTCATGACTATGATTGTCATTGATGTCAACATAGTGATCTTCTGGAGACTCGCAGAGAAGTAGACAATGTTTTGATTAGCGCATGTGGGATATTTTAGTTGGAGCTATGAGATGTTGAGGTTATATTCTTTGATATGTTATATGTCTATGGTTAAGAGTGTATATAGTAATACATTTATTAATGAAAGCTATGAGCATTTTGGTGGAAGCAGTATTTAGGCAGTGTTCTTGAGTAGCGGTTTGTGGAAATCGGATGATATCTCCTAATTGAGATGGAATCTAGTTTTGCATAGTTAGAGGGAAGTTTGAGACACATTGATAATGATGTGGTTCATAGTGCAAACTTTGAGGTCGCACGAGTGAAGATTTATTGTATTTGGAAGCTGACAATTTTTGTGTAATTTTGATGTAGCGTGTGGAAACTTTTATTTTATAATTGTGTGTTGACTCATTTGTAATTATTTGAGTGTGGTATAAAGGAAGGAATGTTTTTCCTTGTTGTAATATGTATGCAATGTAAGCATGGTATGGTTGAATGCGAATGTATGTATGAAGTGAAGAAAAGAGCCAATGAAGTTGTGAAAGTGAAATTGTGAAAGAAGACATGCGAAGTACAAAGATCTGAAATTGAGATCTAGTGTAGCAGTGAGTGCGGTTTGGCACAAGGAGGAGGTAACATATTTCATATTATTCTGCTAAATAATCTTAAGGTTAGTTGGATAGTGTGTTAAGTGATCTTGCCATTGAAGCTATTTGGGCAGTGGGTCCTTCTGTCTTCCATAACTCCTAACAGGGTTAGAATCTTTTAACAGGGATTCAAAATCTCCTAACAGGGATTTATATGTACTGAATGTATTTCATAAGAATCCTAATAGAGTCCATCCTTTCACAAGGAATATTCATATTAGTGCATCTTTTGTGGGCATCATTCCCACCGGGGTTTACTCTTTGATCAAGAGGTTCCCTAGTCAACATATCTTGTGTTATTGTGTCATTGTGTATGAATATCTTTCTATGATTGGTAATTATATTGCTTACATGGTTAAATGCTATGGAAGTTGATAAAAGTTATAATTATCAGATAACTAATTCACCCCCCCTCTTAGTTATCTTGTTGGACTTTACTTTCTAACAATTGGTATCAGAGCCGCAGGTCCTTGAAAGGAAATTTTAACAGCTTAAGGAGATCCATGGTGAATTTTAGGAATGAAAGCCCTACGTTTGATGGAGTAAATTTTGATAGCTAGAAAGAGAAGATGAAGACACATCTACTATGTTTAGGACTAGGTTATTGGTTGATTACAAAGAATGATAAGAGTATCATTGAAGAAGATAATTTTGAGACATGTTCTAATGATGAGAGAGATTTATTCATGTTTAACATATGTTGGACTACAATTGATTTGGAATTTGATTGAAGAATCTATGATTAAAGATCATCAAGGAGTTGCTGATTAGATATGTAATATGATTAAATTAGTATTATTTTGTCATTGATGTCAACTAGTTTTACAACACTTATCTTGTAAGTTACTATACCGAGAACTTATCTTGTAAGTTACTATACCGAGACATCTGAAGAAAGGTGAAGGAGATGAAGAACAAAGAAATCTACATGAGGAAAGATGTACATGATAGATGAGGATAAGGAACACATTGAGTAACTTGTTGATGAGTCTATGACTTTGTGATATTGATTTTATTATGTTGCATTCATCTATGATGAAGTATAGAGCTGAAAGACACAAAGTAGTGTTGTCATTAAATGAAGCATTTATAGTATACACTGATGGAGTGTAGTGTATATTGATCACAATATTAACCAAGAAGTGTTCATATACGCATTTCTTTGTTAACCGAGTGGAACATAATGTATTAAATGATTAGTTTAGCTGATAAGATTGATGAGCTAGCAAGAGTATAACATCGAGGTAACAGATAATGATTGTTACACAGATCAATGACTGACAAAATTCAAGGGAGATCTAACAAAAAATATTGAAACATGTTATTGACACAAGTATCGAGAAAGTTTGAAGTGGCAAAATCTAATGGTGGAGAAGAAATTGATTTACTCATCTATATAAGAGAACAATTTTTCTTTATGAGGTATGCCAGAAGAAGGAGAAGCTATAGGAATATCACATGAACAACATTTTCATGTATTCTGATCATACTGGTTAGTAAGAACCAAGCTACAGAACAATTACCAAGCTACAAAGAGCAATTACCGATGGATAGTAAGTTGATACAGTATTGAATCTGAAGTGAATTATTGATTAGAAGGATTAGTATGGACTAAATAATGATCTGTAATCTGCAATTGAAGTTGTATTAGGGTAGGTCATTTAGTGTTATATATTTAACCATTGTATACAGTCAAAATCTCTTAATCGAGTGGACTCTGAAAGTCTTATGATGTATCATTCATAGAATGAACATTGTTATCCTATCAACCCCATAGTGAATGATGGTTGGACGATAACTTCTAGTCTAAAATCCTCTAACAAGGTCACACCTGACAATGTGTTTGTGGCCTTTAATAGGGTTGGGTCTTAACCGACCTCACTTCAGAAGAGTGAACAATTTTGGGTTGCCGGTCCCAAGTGGTTTTTCCCTTTACAGGGTTTCCACGTTAAATCTCTTGTGTTATGTGTTGATTTTGATATTTTTTTGTTATCATACTTTGCATATTACATGTTAGAGTTGATCGGTAACTGTTTTAGCATTAGAATGGTAATCGGTAAAAGCATAGATAGTAAGAAGTTTTATTGTTTACCGACGAGCAGAAATTGAAGAAATTGTTTTGAATTATACATTTTGAATTGGGACACTGGATAACTGATTCACCCCCCTCTCAATTATTCTAACAACATACTTGCAAGAGAAGCACTTTTGACAGCACTCCCGGAGAATGAATATAGTCAGGTAAAATGTTTAACAAAATCTAATGAAATTTGGAAAGCTTTACACTCTACTTTTGAAGGTGATGAACATGCAAAGAAAGCTAGATTAAATAATTGGATATGTGCATTTGAAGATATAAGAATGGTGGAAGATGAATCTATTAGAGGCTATATTGGTAGAATGTCAAAAATTATTGCAGGGATAAAATCTTGTGGAGGAACAAAGACAAAGAATGAAGTGATATGGAAAATTCTGAGGACATTGACTCTTTTATTTAAGAAGACAACATAGATGATTGAACAAGTTATACCTTGTACTTCAAACTTTACAAGAGAGACTCTTCTTGGAAGATTGGAAGCAACAGAAATGAACTTGAGGTTATCAGGAGACTTACCTAGAATGGAGACAACATTAAGTGCTCTTAGTGTTCACCCTACTTTTTCAAGAAGAATTAGTGTGAGTGGAGATTATGCTGGTAGCAGTAGATCTAGAAATTAAGAAGACAAGAAGATTGAAGTAGGTATTGCCTTGCTTGTGAAAAGAGAACCAGATGGTAAGAAAATTTTTAAATGTTGGACTTGTCAAGAATATGGTCATTTTGCATCTAAATTTCCTAAGAGAGTTAAAAGGCATAGAAATAATTTCAAGCCTAGAATATCTAAGGAATGTTATTATGCTAATGATGAAGATCTTGAAGCTAGTATAGAAAGAACTCTAAGTGAAAGTGATACTGAGAATAATGATGAAATAGGATTTGTAGCAATTAAAGAAGAGAATCCTGAATTTGATGTTAAGGAAGAAAAAGCCCTAGTTTCCCAAGTTGAAAAGAAACCTGATTGGATTATAGATAGTGGTTGTTCACATCATATGACTGGTGACATGAAAAAGTTCATAAAGTTTAACAATTATGATGGAGGAGTTGTTAGAGTTGGTAACAATGCACCTTGTTTGATTAAAGGTATAGGATCTATTAATCTTGATGGAAAGACTAATACTAATGATGTTTACTTTGTGGATGGATTGAAACATAATCTTTTGAGTGTTGGATAGTTAGTTGATAAGGGATATCAAGTTTGGTTTATTGAGAAAACTTGTGTGATAAAGGATAAAGATGCAAATATGATTGGAATTGGATCTAGAACCAGAGGTAATGTATTTCAATTAAATCCTACTGAGATGACATGTTTGATTACTAAGATTGATGATAGTTGGCTATGGCATAGAAGGTTTTGTTCATATAAACTTTGATAATATTATGAAAGTGAGTACTACACTTGCAGTAAGGGATTTTCCTAAAATTATGAAGCCTACTAACATGATTTGCAAAGAATGTGTGATGGCTAAGAAGAAGAGAAGTTCATTTCCTAGTAAGAAGTTCACATCGACAGATAAGTTGGAGATTGATCATACAGACTTGAGTGGCCCTACCAGGACTAGAGGATTCTATGGAGAAAGGTATTTTATGATTCTTGTTGATGATTTTAAAAGAATAATGTGGATTGCATTTCTTAAAGAAAAATATGAAGCATTTGATAAGTTTAAGATCATTAAAAATAAAGTTGAGAATGAATCTAGAATGAAGATTAAATGTTTGAGATCTGATAGAGGTGGAGAATTTACTTCTAGAGAGTTTAACAGTCTTTGTGAAGTGAATGGTATTAAGAGATAGTTTTCAGCTCCTAGAACACCTGAACAAAATGGTATTACAAAAAGAAGAAATAGATTAGTGACTGAAGCAACAAGAGCTATGTTATTTGAGAATGATTTGGCAAAGACATTCTGGAGAGAAGCAGTGAATACAATAGTATATACAATGAACAAAGTACAAATTAGAGCAGACACAGACAAGACACCTTATGAATTATGGTTTGGACATGCACCCTCAGTTAAGTATTTTAGAATTTTTGGAAGCAAATGTTATATAAAGAGAGATGATGATATTGGAAAGTTTGATCCTAGAAGTGATGAAGGAATTTTTCTTGGATATTCTTTGAAGAGAAAAGTATATAGATGTTACAATAAGAGAACTAAAACTATTGTTGAGAGCACAAATGTTAAAGTTGATGAGAAGTTCAAAATTTAGGAAAGAATGCTTGATTATGAATTTGATGAAGAAGCTCATCCTAATGCTAACACTAAAACTACTGAGTTATTCTATGAGACTGACAGTGAATTGTTGAATGAGAGTCATGCTGAAGAAACTAGAGAGGAATCTGGAGAAGAATCTATAGTTGAAGCAAGATCTGAGACTATGACACCGAACATGTATTTATCAAGACATCATCCTATTGAACAAGTTATTGGAAGTTTGGATAGAGGAGTTCTGACTCGGAATAAGGTACATTTATGTTTAATTTCTCAAATTGAACCTAAATCTACTAGTGAAGCTTGTGAAGATGAACATTGGATTAATGCTATTAAAGAAGAACTAGATCAGATTGAAAAGAACAAGACATGGGAATTGGTTCCTAGACCTAAAGACAAGAATGTGATTGGAACTAAATGGGTATTTAGAAACAAGATGAATGAACAAGGAGAAGTAGTAAGAAATAAAGAAAGATTGGTATGTAAGGGATACTCACAGCAAGAAGGAATTGACTATGAAGAAAATTTTGCACCAGTAGCAAGACTTGAAGTAGTAAGAATGTTTTTGGCGTATGCAGCTTTTAATAAATTCAAAGTATATCAGATGGATGTGAAGTCCACATTTCTGAATGGTGAATTGGAAGAAGAAGTCTACATTGAGTAGCCTGAAGGTTTTCCTTTGACTCAAGAAGGAGACATGGTATGTAAACTGAAGAAAGCATTATATGGACTAAAGCAAGCACCTAGAACTTGGTATGCAAGACTGGATAAGTATTTGTTAAAATTGGGATTTACTAAAGGAACAGCTGATAGAAATCTGTACACAAAAGAAATTGAAAATGGTTTTTTGGTGTTGAGATTTTAGGATCACTGCAAATGTAATAGCATTGCCTAGATTGAATATGGTATGTGTTTTCCAAATGCAACAATCTCTCTTACTTATATTAGGAATGAGGCTATGAGAGACATGTCCCTTCATGGGACATGTCTATTCATTTTATAATGTTTCATTAATCAATCACATATTAGAATAATATATATTAATAATAATATAACATATATATATATATATATATATATATATATATATATATATATATATATACACACACACACAACATACAATATATTATTATTAATCAATATCTAAGTATTATATGTAATCTAAGTGATCATACGACTGAAGCTACAAACATTAACAATTGGTTATAGTTATTTTTGTTGATGACATTATTTTTGGAGGAGAAGATGAAGCTAGTGACAAATTTGCTGATGAAATGAAGACATAATTTGAAATGAGTATGATTGGTGAGATGAAATACTTTTTGGGATTACAGATAACGTAGAACAATGATGGTATCTTTGTAAGTCAAAAAAAGTACTTGAATGGTTTGCTGAAAAGATTTGGAATCGAGAACTGTAAACCAGTTGGAATACCTATGGTTATAGGACAAAAACTATCTAGCAAAGATGAAACACTGACAGTTGAGCAGAAGAAATACAGATCCATGATTGGAGGATTGCAGTACTTGACAGACACAAGACCGGATATAGCACATTCAGTTGGAATGGTAGCAAGATTTCAAGCTGAACCTAGAGAATCAAATTATGCAGTAGTAAAGGGGATACTGAGATATTTAAGAGGCACAATGGACTATGGATTGTGGTATGAAAAATCTAATGATTTTACCCTTGTGCATATACAAATGCTGATTGGGGAGGTAGTGTTGATGATAAGAAAAGCACTAGTGGTGGAGCCTTTTTTCTTGGAGGAAGATTAGTTTCTTGGCTGAGCAAGAAGCATAATTGTATTTCATAGAGCACAACAGAAGAAGAGTATGTAGCAGCAGTAAACAATTGTAACCAGATAATTTGGATGAAACAAATGCTGAAAGATATTGGAATTAAGTTTGTTGAGCCTATTGTCATACATTGTGACAACACCAACATAGTTAGTATGTCTAAGAATGCTGTATTACATTCTAAGACAAAGCATAGAGAGATCAAGTATCAGGTTGTAAGAGAGAAAGTTGTTGAGAAAGAAGTCAGACTGGAGTACATAAGCACAAAGGAACAAATAGCAGACATATTTACAAAGCCTTTGCCTAAGGATACATTTGAGTATCTGAGAGGTATGCTTGGGGTTATGCCCTAGCCTAATTTTGAGTAATGATGTAGTTGGTTGCATTCATCCAGTGGTATATGAGCCCTATCTTTCTTCTGGATTGGATGTTGGTACTTCCTCTATGGGGGACTATGTGTATCTGAGCTGAGTCATGAGGACTCTTGTGAATATATTTTCTGAATAGTGTCTTTTGACATTGAGTTGTTGTTGACATAGTGATGAAATTTCTATTACTGATGTCAATGGGGGAGAAATATACATGAAAAAATATTTGTACCAATTGTACCATTTGTTGGAGAGAACTGAATAGGATAACAAAGCAAGATTTGATTGATGAAGAGGATTTGGAGCAGCAGTGTTGCAGTATTGGATTTTTGGAACATTGGATGTTTTTCATCTATGTTTTCATCAATGCCAATGGGGGAGATTGTTAGGAATTAATTCTTGGTAGTCATTCTATAGTAGTTGTTGTTGCATTCATGACTATGATTGTCATTGATGTCAACACAGTGATCTTCTGGAGACTCGCAGAGAAGCAGATAGTGTTTTGATTAGCGCACGTGGGATATTGTAGTTGGAGCTATGTGATTTTGAGGTTATATTCTTTGATATGTTATATGTCTATGGTTAAGAGTACAGAAAATAATTCATTTATTCATGAAAGTTATGAGCATTTTGGTGGAAGCAGTATTCAGGCAGTGTTCCTGAGTAGCGGTTTGTGGAAATCGGATGATATCTCCTAATCAAAATGGAATCTAGTTTTTCATAGTTAAAGGGAAGTTTGAGACACATTAATAGTGATGTGGTTGATAGTGAAAAATTTGAAGTCACATGAGTGAAGATTTATTGTATTTGGAAGCTGATAGTTTTTGTATAATTTTAATGTAGTGTGTGGAAACTTTTATATTATAATTATGTGCCCAGTCATTTGTAATTATTTGAGTATGGTATAAAGGAAGGAATGTTTTTACTTGTTTTAATATGTATGCAATGTAAGCATGGTATGGTTGAATGTGAATGTATGTATGAAGTGAAGAAAAGAGCCAATGAAGTTGTGAAAGCAAAATTGTGAAGGAAGACATGCGAAGTACATAGATCTGAAATTGAGATCTGGTGTAGTAGTGAGTGCGGTTTGGCACAGTGAGGAGGTAAAATATTTCATATTATTTTGTTGAATAATATTAAGGTTAGTTGGAAATTGTGTTAAGTGATCTTGCTGTTGAATTTGTTTGGGTAGTGGGTCCTTCTGTCTTCCATAACTCCTAACAGGGTTAGAATCTTTTAACAGGGATTCAAAATCTCCTAATAGGGATATATATGTACTAAATGTATTTCATAAGACTCCTAACAGAGTCCATCCTTTCACAAGGAATATTCATATTAGTGCATCTTTTGTGGGCATCATTCCCACCAGGGTTTACTCTTTGATCAAGAGGTTCCCTAGTCAACATATCTTGTGTTATTGTGTCATTGTGTATGAATATCTTTCTATGGTTGGTAATTATATTGCTTGCATGGTTAAATGCTGTTGAAGTTGATAAAAGTTATAATTACCAGATAAATGATTCACCCCCCCCTCTTAGTTATCTTGTTGGACTTTACTTTCTAACAGTAGGTACACTTAATTATCTCTTTATGCCATGTTCTTCACAGTATTCATAGAATTTGTTAGAGGTGAATTCTCCTCCTCTATCTGATGTCAAACATTTTATCTTTAGTCTAGATTCATTCTCAACCTTAGCTTTGATTATTTTAAACTTCCCAAATGATTCTGACTTATCTTTCAAGAATGCAACCCACATCATTCTAGTATAATCATGAACAAACAAAATGAAATACCTTTCACCATAGTATGATCTTGTTTGAGTTGGACCAGATAGGTCTGTATGAATCAGATCCAACTTATTCTCTACTAAATTTTGCTTGCTCCTGAATGAATTTATCACATGCTTTCCCATCACACATTCCCTGCATATAGTATCAACTGGCTTTTCTATGCTAGGTAGATCTCTTACTGCCTTTACATTACTTATCTTCACTATGTTATCAAAATTGATATGACATAGTCTTTTATGCCACAACCAACTGTCATCAAATTTAGTAACAAAACAACTTGCTTCTGAATTGAGTTGAAAAATATTACCTCTTGTCTTTGAGCCTGATGCAATCATAACATGATCTTTGTTGTTAATGATGCATTTGTCATCTTTGAACTCTAACTGATATCCTTTTCCAAGTAACTGTCCAACACTGAGAAGGTTATGTTTCAAACCATCAACATAAAGAACATCATCAGTACTATTCTTTCCATCCAAAGTGATGGCTCCTCTACCACCTATTAGTTTAGGAGTGTTGTCTCCAAATATGACCATAATGCCATTGTATTTGTCCAAATGAACAAACCTGCCTTTATCACCTATCATGTGATGTGAACAACCATTATCTATAATCTAGTTTGTCCTTATGTCAGCTTGTGAAATCAATGCAAGCTCTTGATTTCCTTTGTTATCTTCATGAGCTGTCTTATTATTCATCTTGTCTATAATAGCAATGAATCCAATTTCTTCTTCACTAGATTCATCATCTGATACTCCATCTCCAGCATAGTAGCATTCCTTAGAATACTTAGGCTTGTAATCCTTTTTGAACTTTCTAGCTCTAGTAGGACACTTAGATGCAAAGTGACTGATCTTATTACATGAAAAAAACTTAAATGGTAACTGACCTTCATATTTTCCTTTTCCTTTCTTTTCTCTTTTGGAAATCATAGCAATAAAATCATCTAATGTTTTCTCTTCATCATCATCATCAAAATTACCAGAAGTGTTTGTAGATTTCTTACCATGAATTGTTGCTTTGAAGGCTGTCTCACTCTTTGGTTCTATCTTCAATCTTGAAATCTCAAAAGCTGATATTTTTATGATCAATGTCTCTCTCTTGAAATTAGACGTAAGCTACAAGGTCTCATCAAGGATGTTGATCTTGCTTTCATATTCAGGAGTGAGAGTAGTCATCAACTTGTCCATGATGTCCTCCTCTAAAATCTCTCCACCATTGTTTCTGATTCCAGCAACTGATTCATTTATTCTTTGATTATAAGCTCTAATGTTTTCATTAGGGAGCATCTCTAATGCATTATATATTTTCTTCCATGTCTTTCTACACAAATCCTTTGATTGTTTGTCTCCTTCAAATATGTCTTCTAGGTGCTTCCATATTTTGTGGGCTGTATCCACCTTTTTTATTTCTAAAAACTCACCATCAGATAGGGCACTGATAAGGGCTTCTTTAGCAATAGCATTATGATGAAATAATTCCTTTTTCCTTTTAGTAGGATCTTCTTGTGCAAGGTCTTCTAGGGTAGGTATCTTGGCTGCTTTGATAGTCACATCAAAAACTTCAAAAGCAATGCACTGCAAATGAGTCACCATATTTTTCTTCCAATCAAGATAATTCTCTCCATCAAAATTAGGACTTTCTTTCCTAAAATATGCCATCTGATCAACCTCAAGCTATTAAAATTTCTCTCTGAGACACTTGGCTCTGATACTAATTGTTAGGAATAGTCCCAAGAGATAACTGAGAGGGGGGGGGGGGGGGGGGGGGGGCTGAATCAATTATCTACAAGATTCAATTCTTTATCCAATTAAGTATACTTAAACATAAAGCATAAACACAATGAAATAACACATGAATACAACACCAATATTTTGGTTACGGGGAAACCCAAATAGGTAAAAACCCCGGTGGGACTTGATATCCACTACTATTCTGTACTAGTATATAATGATCCTTGTTAGAAGATCCTTTACCCTGTTAGGAGTAGCTTTACCATATATTAAGTACAGTAGACCTGGTCAAACCCTGTTAGGAGTCTTTTACAATTGTCCTTGTTAGGGGAGAGGACACACTAGCCATGAGCTCACTGCTCAAATGGGCGAAGGCTACAACCTTCTAAATGACAGATACACACTATGTTGGAAAATCTTGAATAGTCATATATGTCAAATTTGTCATCATCTAGAGCATCCGTTAGGTTTATTTTCTCTCCTTGGCATTCTTTCTCTTTAAGAATCTTGCAGATCAAATCCTCTAGTTGAGAGGTATTTCATCCTCCTCATCTTCCTCAGCTTCTTCATCTTCCTCTAGGATAGTCTCCATGTGAGAAGGTGTTGAGGATATTTTCATTTTGTACACATGTCTATTAAGCACTTTGGTAGGCCTAGGTTTGGTTACCTTCATCCTCAGTGCCTTCTTGGGTGCACTTGGTGGTTTCAGCCCACTTGAAGATGGAGCACCATGTGGTTCTATACTTCCAGTCATCCTAGTTTTTGGAGGCTTCGATGGAGGATTTGGCCCATATGAAATTGGGTGCCCATGCTTGTACACCAGTTCTGGCCTTAGCAACACAACTTCTTTGAACTGTGGCATCAACACTTTTTCCTCTTTCTTCTTTTTCTCTTTTGAGGGTTGACCCAGTTGTTATTTCATGGGCATGGGGTCCATTTAAAATGGATGGGCAATCCATGCTTTGGTAACTTTGATGACATGTCAAGCTTTGAATTTAATGTCATTGTTCTCATCCCTATCAACCTCAGCATTGAGGATAGCCCTGGTGTAAATTTTGTCTTGGTTATAGATAGGATCCAAGACATCTTTTGAATCGGCCTGCTTTACCTTCTGAGGTACATGCAGTAGTAGCGAACTCTGTGCTAGTTCCAGGCTCATCTAACAGTAGTAATAGATTCTGACCTCATAGTCATTAGTGCAGTTTATCTAATGATCCTCAATGTGAGGTTAATACATGTAGTGCCTTAACATTATATGGTTTTAGGTGCCAATGGGGTCAAAACTAGTCTTGATGAAATTAAAGTTCTGTAGTGGGCACTCATCCTACTCAAAAGATATAGATTTACATATCTTCATATCCTATAGAAAATGGGGCCCTATTGAGATAGGGAAGTCCCAAAAATGCTTCTTCTTATGCCTGATGTGCTCATGAGCATATGACAGTTACCTAGCCATTTCTAGTAAAACAATCCTATCTGAAGGATATCTTGGTAGTTTTTAGGGAGTGAGAGTGCTCCCTACCACCCTAATGTATGTGAAGGTTTTGAATTGAATATAAAATGCCCCCAGGGCCTTCACCATCCATGCCACCTCCTCTTACAATCTCTTAGCATAATTACCCTCTATCAAGAGGATGATGAAAAACACAAAGGCATCATTGAGGACTGTATTCCAAGAAATCCTAAGTGAGATACTCTTTTTTGACCAATTGAGGATATACCATGAATGGCCAAGAATTTAGTTGACTTATGGCCCCAACCTTTACCATCCCTGGATACACTGCCCTTGCAGCTAGTAGATACAAAATGTATGAAGTCATGTAGAAGTAGGGGTCACACTTAGCTATGATCAGCTATTGGTTGAGTTTGTCACTATGGATGGTTGTCCAGTCAAACCTAGTCTGTCTTCCCTTATCCTTTCAATGAGAAGGATCATCTAAGGCTCTAGTTGAATTGATTTTTGTAGCCCATACACCTGACTGATCATGGTGACTACCACCTGGATGTCTTCCTTCATTTAACCTCTTCCCATGTCTATTTTATCAAGCCTATTCTTTGGTAGAGGTTGTAGGAGGTACTCATTATTTACAATCTTGTCCGATAGATGGATATCTTTGTTGTAGAAGTTCATCCCTTTGCCTATCAAGAATCCATAGAACTTATCTATCCCTTTTGGTAAGTGGAAGATGTCTTCAATATTTTTTAGCCAGAGGTCCAGTATTACCTCTCCCATATTTCTCTTTACCAACCTTTCATCTAGTACATAATGGTTTTCCAACGTGACTATCAAATCTGAAGAGATGATAGACATAGGGTGTGCCACTACATTCATGAGTGAACAATAAACTAATGAAGTGCATTCCTCAGATCTCCCTACCGGCTAGACACATTTCACCAAGTAGTCATTCCAAATGACATTCCCAATGTTAGTGTCTATGATTTTAGCATGTAGGTTTCCCACCTTGGAAGGTGTGTGGTAACCCTTGAATTGGTATTTCATGGTAGGAGAGTTCACATTTTTTGATATTCTGCAAAAAAAAAAGGACATGAATTAGTAATAGATACATGATATAAGTAAAAAGGTATTGATGAGGAAGAAAAGCATGAAAACTTGAAATATCCTAGAAAATACAAGCCTGAAGACTTCAGAAGGCATTTTTTGGCATTTTAGCCCTTTAGACTCTAAAAGGATATCGTCCCTTCAAAACACTGAAACAATGAGTAGGTCATAATGCAGTTAGAGCTTTAGCCTTTTGGAGGGAGAAAAATCATGGAGTTTTTAGTGTCCAAAATGCCAAAAAAGATGGGGTTTAATGGAGTTTGTTTCTGGTTGTCCATCGGCTTTCGACACTTTGGAGTGCGAAATAGTTAGGGGACTGAAACTACAAAATGCCGAAAAGTGGATGTGGTGGAAAAAACTTAAGGAGTGGATTTTTTGGCACTTTCAGAGTGTGAAAGTCTAAAAAATTTAGGGTCGATTGACTCAAAGAGGGAAAACAAGGGTGGGAGCTTGAAAATGAGCTCAAATCAAGTTCGACCACAAACTTGATGCTAAGGGGTCCAAAGGGACAACCTTGCGACCCCGAAGCAACATAAAAATGACCTAAAATCCTAACCCTAGTGCAAACCCTAGAAAAATATCAAGATACACACAAGAAAATGAGAAAACATGAGAAGAAAAAGAAAAACTACCATAAAAAAGGATTGGAGAGCTAAAAGAACTAAAGAAATAGGGTGATAAAAAAAGAAGAAGATGACTGGATACAAAACGTGCTAAAAAAAGCTTTTAAAAAGAGATAGAAGGAAAATGTAACAAGTGACCAAAAAGGCTCGCTCTCTACCTTATATAGGCTTCTGGTGGGGGTGACGTCAGCCCCTCTCACCTATTGGCCTTTCAAAATTTTGGGGGTTTTAGACCTCTGAAAGGCTAGACTGGTGAAAGGCCAATTCCTAGTTAAGGAAATCAGACTTTTAGTGTTTCAGACCCTCAGAAGTTTGAAACTCCAAAAATGCAATACAGGTCTCTCAATTGGTAGGCACAAAGAACTTTCAGCCCTTTGGACCTTTCACACATAGGGAACCTCAAAAGTGCAAAAGGCCAAAACTGGGCTAAAAAAACCTAAAAGATAGTCCCTAACAAAGGACTAACTGATAGACAAAACTTAAAAACAAGTCAAAAGAAGGGGGGCCCCTTGGCCAAGTGGCCAAAAAGAGGAGCATGGTTGTGGAACCACAACATTTCAAAGTATTACAAATTGCAGATTGAAAACAACCAATTAAAACCTAAGAAGAAGGTGACATGCTTCAAATACAACAATGATGGACATGTTGTGAAGTATTTTATATTTAAAGGACCAGTAAAGAAATCCTTCAGACCATTTGTAAAAGAAAAGGAACTGAATGAAGAAGAAAAAGAACTAGCATAACTATAAGTAGAATTCAAGGAGAAATGGGTCAATTAGAATGAACTAGTTAAATTTGAAGATAAGAAAGATGAAGAGTAGAGTGTGAGCACTCACAAGAGTCCTAAGAGTCTTGTGGAATCATTACTAGGATGCCTTGCCTCACGATATTTTTGATGGGCAATGTATGCCTTAGGGTGAGCATGAAAGATTAACACCAGTCAAATACAAAGCCCTTATATGGATGAATTAGGTTGCACAATCTTTAAAACAACTTAGTTACTATGTTATGGGATCTTGGACAAGATTGCATATGGTTTGGAGATGTCTGTAAGAAGATGTACTTGTTTGAGCCAACACTAGTTTGTTACAACTTGATGGGTAGTTTTTGGGACTTGTGCCAAATTATCTATAAGGATAGTAATTTATTCAAACTACTTACCATTTACATTGAGATTAGAGAGCATTAAATATATTGGAGCAATTTTTGGAGCTTAAAGAGTTTACAATTGTGTTCGCAAAACCCTCACATGATCACGTGAGCTAGGTATTTGTCATAAATTTAAGTAATCCTTGTTATTTGTAGTAGTAGAGTAACTAGAATGGATACTCCCAAGGTGTTTAATGTGCTTGATAGGAATAGATACAAGTTTAAGAGTCATCTCTTCAAATCCACTGAAGATGATCTGGAGGGTGCATTCTCACATACTCTAGTTGGTGCTCTTCATGTTAAAGATATCAGGGCTTATATCCACAAAAAAGATTGAGTTTATAGGAACAACATAGATATTTAATGAAGAATGTAGAAAGGTTCATGGGTTTCCTTGATAGTCAAATACTTGGAATGCTTTGAGTTTGATGAACTAGACTGGATCAGAATTATATTGAGTAGAATTCATGATGAATTCATATGGATTGGTGGAACTCCAACCAAGATCACCAAAGAACTATTTCATGAGATCATTGATTTACCTATGATAGGTAAAATTACCTTAGCTAAAAATAATATCATATTTGAAGTGGAGAAATTGACCAAAAGTAAATGGAACAAAAGAGCAATGGCAATAAATGACATTGCGCAAGAAGATGTCAAACTTGTTGCAAAGATATTGGGATAAAAGTTTCATTATAGTAGCAGGATAAATAGTGTATCAGACAGTTTTGTACATATGGATTATAAAATGGTAGTAGAAGAAGAATATGACCTATACGAGGTCCTGAGGCAGTAGCTAATGTAGAATTTGGTAGGAATAAAGAAGAACAAGACAACACAATTTAGATTTGGATCAATTATAATGTACATATTATTTCATGTTATGAGGAGAATTCCTAACATGTATCTATGGAGATTTGATAGATGCACCATGCAGATGATCAGTGACTATTACAAAATAAGTAATGAGCAGTATAGGTATGTTGAAGTCGCAGGAATGATGAAACTATTTTAGAAACAAATGCATAAAAGGGAAAGCATCCCTTGGAGACTAGTGGAAAAATATAAAAATGACATATGTTTCATGGTAGAAACTGATAGCAAATGCTTTGAGGCAGTAGAATCTAGAAATTCATGGGCTCCTCCTATGGGATATGAAGTTGATTATACTTTTCTAGAGCTTCATATTCAACATGTCTT
Source organism: Chamaecyparis obtusa (assembly GCA_027943335.1). Classification (NCBI taxonomy): domain Eukaryota; kingdom Viridiplantae; phylum Streptophyta; class Pinopsida; order Cupressales; family Cupressaceae; genus Chamaecyparis; species Chamaecyparis obtusa. The sequence goes on along the minus strand of BSBK01001552.1, from coordinate 265,867 downwards.
GCAATCCCCTAAAGACCCCAATGTTCTAAGATGAGGTACATATGAAGAAAAATACTTAGCAGTTAGGGAAGAATTGGTGAAAGGAACACGTGAGAAGAAAGTGGTATCCCATGTTGACAAAATAGTAGGGCACCATGGCATATCAAAAGAAGAAATAAAAATTGTTAGGGAAAAGGTAGCAAAAATTGGGGAGAAATACAAAATTCCTCCTCCTCAATCTAACATAGAGGCAACTCAAGTGGTGGAGGTTGAAGAAGAAGATGAGACAGAGAAAAATGACAATTCTACACCTTCTAAGAGAACATCACAGAGATAGGAAGCAAGAGCTACTACACAAGGCCAAACTCCTCCCAAAGCTATACCTAAGGCCATGGCTAGCGGATTGGGAAAGAAGAGGAAAACATTGGAAACTCCTCCATCTTCATAGGAAAAATATAAGAAACAAAAGACTTCTCAAGAAGAAGAGCCAAATAAGGAAGTCCAAATGATGGAAAAAACCGAGCAACAAAAGAAGGAGCAAGAAGAGAAAAGGAAAAAAAAGTTTCAAGAGGCCAATCTAAGGGCACTTGAAGTAGATAAGAAAAAGGCAAAAGAAGCTAAACAAAATAAGGGTCAGGGTGCACAAAGAAACCTATTCAAGCCCTACCTCAAAGTTATATAAAAGAGAGCTATAAGTGATGGTAAGATCAATTCTATTGAGAAATTATTTGATAGATATGATGAGGATGAGAAAAACTAAATAAAAGACATAGTTGTGGAGAACATTCTCACATCTAAGAAGAACTTAATTGAAATAGAGGGTCAAATAAGTAAGGACCTATTTGAAAGGTTATAAGGAAGAAAGAAAAGAGATCTTGATGAGGACATCAAGATGAGATAGGATATTTTATTGTAAAATATGCCAACAATGATAGAGAATGAGATGAGAAATTGGCTTGAGAAGCTATGGGCAAAATTAAGAACTAAAACAAGACTCATCAAGCTCATGGCCTGAAAGTGTAAAGAAGTGGAACATGAATATTATGACAAGGCTGGATAGATACTACTAAAGGAGTGACCTGATCTTGGTAAGTCTACAAGGACCCCAACCCTAGTAGTAATCTCTACAAAGCCTACAAATCTAGGAAGGCTAAAGATCTAAAAGAAACAAAGGTAGTTGACACAACCCTACTTGATTTCTTTATTGATAATTTTGGAATCTCACTTAATACACAACTAGATACATCTGATACATTTTAGATGAGTGAAACCTTGACAAAAATTGATAAAATAGTAAAGAATCTTGAGTCTCCAATGATCGCTCAAGAAGAATCAGCTAGAAAAGTACAAGGAGAGAAAACACTTGAAAAACCACAGGTATCAAAAGGAAAAGAAATATAAATAGAAAAGGGAGAATAACAAGGAAAAGAAGAGTACCAGCCAAAAGGCTTACCACTCACTCCTTTTTCTACACCTAGTTTGTTGGCAATTGGCTCTCAATCACTTCTGACCAACTTAGAGGACATGGATGTCATAGATTTGATGCAGTAATAAAAGTAATAGATAATTTCAAAAGGATAAGGATGAAATATACTCTTGATGGGATCAAAAGTGATCTTAATACATTGATTTCCACTAAAAGGGAAATCAAATCTTGTCTTAAAGATGGACAAGATCTATATAAGCTCTGCATAACTTTGCACAAGCATGGGAAGAGTATATCAAACATTATAGCTCAAGATGAAGAGGTTTTGATAAAACTATCTGAGGGTTTTGCAAATAAGAAGATATTGGACATAAAAAAGGAAACAAATAGGATCATGGATAAAATCAATACCCTACATCTTGAAAGGGACATAATTTAGAAAATATTCTTTGAATTAAGAAGCTTCTTGACCCCAAAGATCAATGCTTTCGAGATAACTCATGAGGACATTCAACTTGGCCTTAAAACATTTCAAGAACTATTACCTACAGATGTAGAAGAAGTAGACAAGGCTGCATATGGTCTCAATGCATTGATTCAGGTTGCAGAATCAATTAAGGCAACTTAGGATGCAAATATGTAGATTTTGAAAAATAACTACAGGGATGTGCTCCAAACAATTCAGTTGTGATTTTGAACAATCTCAATTTTGTTATTTTTACAATTACTTAGGATACTTTTGGAACCCTTTTCCATTATTGTCAAAGGGGGAGAGATTGAAGAAAAAATGTAAAAAAAAAACATAAATAAAAGAAAGCTTCTTCTGAAGATCATGTGTTAAATTTATGTGTTGCATTTATGTCAATATTTCCTTTTACATCTTGTCTTGATGTTGCACTTAGTCATTTTTTCACTAAGTGTTGCCATGAATTCCAAAGGGGGAGATTGTTGGAAAGTGGTCAACACATACACACATATGCACATTTAAACATATGAACATGTGGAATATTATCATTTATGACAACACTTATCAGATTTATGATCGCACATATTGGACATCACTAATATGTGTGTGATGAAGTTACTCACCTGCATGAAATTAAGATAAGATAGCAACAATTTAAACTAAATACAAAGGAAATCTATTTAAACTTGTAACTATAATCTATATTATCCCATGGATCTCTAGAAAGAAGTGGTAAGTGAGCTCTCAACTGGAAATCCTCACTAGTGACACCTCTAAAATGAGAATAATGTTGTTATGATGCTTCTAAATGCTTATTCTATGATGAATTCATGCTTAATCTAGCTCCATTGATAAATTGCAATGCTAAAATGCTCTAAAAATGCTCAAATGCTCAAATGCTCAAATGTTCCAATGCTCTTAGAATGCTCAATTTCCTACAGTAACAATGCTTTGCAAATGAAATTCCAAGATGGAAATGCTCTCCAAAATGCCTCATACTTATAGTAATTTCCCAAGGTTAGGGGGTGGAGTGAAGTAATCATGGTTATCTCATGGTTGAGTCAAAAACTTTGCATTGTCTTTAAATGGTTATCTCATGGTTGCGTCAAAAAATTTGCATTGTAATTTCCCAAGGGTAGGGGGTGGACAAATGAGGGGACAAGCCTTTAAATGGTTTCAAATCTTTGGACAATTTAAATGTTTGAGTGATTTACGTCTTTTTGTTCTCAATTTTCATTGGTTGATCACTTTGTTGAAAGAAAATAAGGAATATTAATTTAATTAATTAATTAAATTTAGCCATGGAAGGGTAATAGGTTCATTTTGATTTTTGATTAAACAACTATACAATTAATTGATTAAAATCAATTATATAGTGTTTTTGGCCCTTTTAAACTTCAATTTAATCATTTAACATCATTATTTAATAATTCCTTTGTTTTAATTGATTTTGTTCAACTTTATTTAATTATGTCCCTTTTAATGCATTTTTGAGCCATTTAATTGATTTTTGCATATAAAAGTATTTGTCCAATTTTATGTGTCTACAAATGCCCCTCTTTGAATCAATGTGCAAAGAATATTGGTTCAAAGATCCTTTAAGTCCTGATTGTTGATTCCTTATGTGATTGATTGCTGCCCCTTGATAAAAAAATTTATGATGCCCCACTGATTTCATGATGCTTGATTGCAAATTTGTTTTGATATCCTTATGCCCCCTCATAAATTAAAACATATTAATTCCTTAATTTTGAAAAAAAAAAAATTGATTTGATGTTTGATTTATCAAATATGTTTTTATTTCTGACTATTTGATGAGATGTCATGATGTATGATTATGCCCCGGTTTGGTTTGAGTGGTTAAGATAGGTCAACAACTAGTTTTTTTACTTTTCATCTTGGTGATTTTACTCTGATCCTCTAGTGATTTTCGAGATGGTTGTGCCGATTCAGGAGCATAGATTCAAGAGGTGCCAGAGATATGCAAGGCTGCCTGAGTATGGAGCTCTGGTAAGTCATTATAAACCTTGATTTAAGCATTTATGATCATTTATTGCAATTTCATGTTTCGTCGTTGCCTTGAATTTAAGAACTCTCACCTAGGAATGATTTTACTATCGCTTAGGCTATTTTACTATCACCTCCATGGTTTTTACTTCCGCCTCCATGTATTTCATCCTCACTTAGGAATCATTTACTCTTGCATAGCATGAGAACAACTCTCACCTAGGGCTAGGTTAATCTAATCCTTTTCTGATAGGTTGTTGCTTACGAGAACCCTAACATATTTGCTATCGGCTAGGCTAGCATTCACTGTCCCGTAGCCTAATTCATTGTCACCTAGTGGCAAACTGTCACCTGTCAGTAGAATGATATTGCTTGGAATGTTTTTACTATCACCTATGGTTAAATGTCACTTGGTATGATAAAAATCATGCCTACTGACTATGTGGAAAATTTGTGTACTTTTCACACATGTACTTGATTGAGTTTGATGAAAAATTTGATAACTCTTGATGATATATTCAGATAATAAGTGTAGGTCTGTTATTGTCAGCAAAACAATTGGTTTAGGATATCTGGATAATGGTACTTTGTAATATGATTTTTCAATCCCATTTAGGATAGTGATTAATAGGATAAATCAATTAGTGTGAAAACTGATATGATTTTGATACTGCCACTTCATTCTCAGGATACAGAGAAACAAATGAGGGTACTTAGTGTGATGACTTGAGATTTTGAGAAGATTGACTTGAGATAATTCCTTGATACATTGTACTAATATGATTCCTTTTACTTTTCCAATAGGATCACAGTCCTACCTTATACATCTGGTCAGTTGCTTCTTGGGTTATTGACTTGAGTCAGGGACTCATAGCAGCTGAGTTCCGTGTTATCGAGTGATGCGGATTGAGATTTTTGCTTGACCTCCCACAGTTTTAGCTAAACCATGGGTTACTGACTGTAGTGGCAGAGTGATGGCACTCTGACCACAACACCTTTCATTTACTGTATGGAGAGATGAATATCATGCCTGAGGATGTCTATAGATTGCTTTGGATCTTGTGCAGAGGAGAGATAGTATATTATGATTCTATTTATGATTCTTCTATCTGCCGATGAGTATTCGGGGAAAACACTATTGGAGATGGAGATACTATTACCTAGCCTTAGTTTGCATCTTTTCCTACATTACCAGTAGTGTTGGGTGTAGTGATTGGTGGTTTACTACTTCCTGACCGGTGAGGTCATGGTTTTTTAGTCGGTTGGGGTAGGATCATGGAGAATTTACTTGCTCATCCTCGATGGTTTGATTGGGGTTCCTCTATTTGGGTATAGTTGTATCATGATTTACATGAGGTGGTGTATCAGGGGAGTGCCTCATTATCAGCAGGTGCCATTGTCCTTCAGTTGTGGATATGGGAGCATCTTCCCATTACTAGGCCCATTTCTAATAGGGTTCGACATTGAGGATTTACTTATGCTTTCTTGTACACTGGTATGGTGATTCAGCACCACTTGGGTCACTTGGATTACTGGAGGCATCATATTGATGATCTCGATCAGGTTACATGGCATCCCTTCCTTAGTTGTGATAGATGGAGAGAGGATGAGGATGAGTTACCATACATGTTCACCCCTCGCTGGATGATTGGGTATACTACCACTACCATTGAGCACTTCTACTTCGACAGAGTTTTGAGATAGTATGGTCGGACACAGGATATGCCTCAGGGAAATGCACTATATACATGAGTACAGGCAGAGATTTCTCTATGGGGTCCATGTATTGATTATCAGTTTGCATTAGATCAGATTGTGGGTATGACTATTTGTAGATGGGAGATATTGACAGGTATTGTAGGTGCAGGGATGTCACATGAGTATGTAGATTGGTGGGCTCGTAATAAGTTTCCTCATTTCACTGATCCAGCTGAGCCTGTTCCTGGATGTCATGACAATGATAGGGATGATAGACATCAAAGAGGATGAGGATGTAGACATCCTCAGGTTGCACTAGGTAGAGGATAGATGAGACAGGGTCATGATCATGGGGCTACTAGAGATAGACCAACTAGAGCATAGGATGATGTAGTTGATAGATAGTCTAGAGTAGATAGACATGATAGGGCTCATAGACATCAGCGAGCTCAGAGACAGGCACAAATTGATGTAGCTAGGAAGATTCCTGGGGGATTGGATCCCTTGGTATAGTTATAGAGAGTAGCCTTGGCTTAGCATGATGATGATGTAGCTCAACAGGATCAGGCATAGTAGGATGATGGTGCTCCACAGATGCCTCCCCTAGCTCCACAACCACAGGGTGCACAGGGTGATCATATTGATGGATTATCTCAAGATATGCAAGTATTGAGGATAGATATGTCCACTATTGTGGGTCGGTTGGATCAGGTTGCCTTGTTATTACAGCAATTGGTATCACTTGTGGTTGTTCCGAGATAGGATATAGCGAGTACTTCACAGGCTCCTCCCCCACAGGATGGTAGAGGTCTAGATGGATCTGGTGCTGCAAGTTCTTGATTGATCTAGTGACTCATTGATGATGTCCTCTTTGTTTCATATGTCATGATATTTGACTGATCGACACATTTGGTGTACCCCTTTTGATGATATTGTACCTTGATACTTGATTTGATGATCATATGAGGAACACTCTGTTGATGATATATATGATATACTCCTTGGTTCGTCTTGATCAATTTTTATGAGATTATCTTTTATGCAGCTATATGATGTGTTATGCATTTATGATTTATGCTATTGATGTAGTTATCTTATTTTATGATATAGATAAATGAGTGCAATGATGTATGAATTTTGATAATACGCTTTTCTATTTTGTCAATGTATGGATGCAAAATGTTTGATGGAAATGCATATGTATGTTCCTATGTTTTTTTTTAATTTTTCAAGCATTTAGCTGAATGCAATGTGAACTTTTACTTTATATGCATGATATATGGAACATGTTTTCTTTTCTTTTTTTTGTTGATATATGAGTAATGAATAATGATTTAATGCTATACATGTATGCAAAGATAATCTCACTTGCATTTTTGAAAATCAAGGATTATAGTGAATGTTTGAATTTGTAATCTCTTCCACCATTTCTTGATGTTTGAACAACTCAAGTATTTATTGATGTGCCCCTCCTTTTGTCCTTGGAAAATTTACCATAAATAAATGCAATTAACTTTCTATGCTAATGCAATGCAATTAATCTAAACATGATAGTACCATGCAATTAACCTAACATGATAATGCAACCTAAGTGTCACCCATGAGGATAAATTTTCATCATTGAGCATTTTTGGGACGAGAAAGATAGTACAATCATCACTGACCACATCATGATGATATGAATACTACTTTTTATTGCATTTTGGTAACCTCATTTTGAAATTGGTACAACCCTCACTAGTTGGATGACCAAACTATGGGAGTCTGAATACCGGTGTCAACGGATTCAATGTTGCAAGTGGATTTTTTGGTATTAAGATATAGAAAATCTAAATAGCCAAGGGATTCATTTGCGTAAACAAGCAAAGGTCAACTCTTCCTTTTATGAGATAGTCCTCGATGGTTCTTTGATGACCATGTCGTTAGATGAACTCTCATAAGGGGATGAATCTTCCTCAAAATAGTCACTCAAAGGCAAGAAAAATATCACATCTTTATCATGGCTAATCTAGTCGAAACATCATTGATTAGCTAAAAGAGGTGATAAAAAGTCAATTTCATCAAGATTTATCAACAAGAAAATTTCAAGTGTTTTACCATGCTTCATTATTTTGCCAAGAAAGAAAAGCTTTGAATGTTTTGCCATGTTTTAGGATTTTCCAACAAGTATTTCCAAGTATTCTAATCTTTAAGGTGTTCTTGTCCATTTTTAATCCTGAATAATAACGTTAATGAGGGCTCAAGGATCATGTTGTAGGGTCAAATAATTAGGCTCAATAAACTTTCCTCACTTCTGAAACTCTGATAAATCTTCCTTTGACGTGACTGATTGTAGCACTTATTGAATCCCTTTGGTACCAAATTTGCAATCTTTGTCTACCCCCAGAGGATAAATGTGATTGTTTGACAAACTTAGGGCTGACAGATAATGCAACAATGCGACTGACCGGCTTTATTATGACTATGTACAAATGATGGATGCAATGATGGTTGTACAAATGAGATGGTGGAAATGCAATAAAGACATATGTGACTAGGAAAGACAAACTTAAGGGAACAAAAGGCGCTTGTTTACCAAGTTTTCACCCTTTGGATGGATCAAGCTCTTTTTTCTATTTTTAAAGCTTTTTAACTTTTTTTTGCTACCAAGGTGCCTATTTTTAGGTTTTCACCAAGGCACTTTTTCTCTTTTTTCAATTTTTTTGTATTTTTCATTTTTTTCCTTTTTTTTTTTTTATCATCATCAAGGTGCCTATTTCCTAGGTTTTCACCAAGACAACATCTTTTTGAATGTTTTTCCTTTCTTCATGCTCAATTTTTTCAATGTTTTTGGTGTTTTCAGAATCTCTTTTGAACTATGTACAATAAATATGATGCTCTTTCATCTGCTACTCTTTATACTCTTTCGTCTAACTCATGTGTAGAACCTTTTGAGATGAATACTATTGATGGGTTCTTGGAGTTCCTCTCCTTCACAATCTGATAATTTATAGGTTCCTGTGCCAAATGAAGATACTATGATGAATGGGCCAAGCCAATTAGCTTCCCATTTTCCTTTCTTCTCCCTTTCAACTTGATTCTTTGGGTTTTCCCTCAACACTAAGTCTCCTACCTGAAAGACTCTCAGTTTGATATGTTTATTATAGTTCTTCAAGATTCTATTCTAATACACTTTCAGGTGCTCATAAGATTGTGTTTGATGTTCTTCAAGTAATTCCAATTGTTGAAGCCTAGCTACTCTATAGTCTTCATCTATGATCAATCCGTGTAATGATTCTCGTAGAGACAGGATTTCAACCTCTAATGGTAGAACTGCTTCAGCCCCATATACTAATGAGAATGGCATGGCTCCTGTGGGTGTTCTTATGTTGGTTCTATAGGCCCATAATATTGGATTAATTTTCATATGCCAATCCCTTCCTAATTTATTGACCGACCTTTTCAAAATCTTCAAAATATTCTTATTCATGGCTTCGGCTTGCCCATTTCCCTGAGGGTAATAAATTGATGAACAATGGTGAGTGATATGAAATGTAGCACAAAGTTCATCAACATCCTTATTCTTGAAATATTTTCCATTATCTGTTATTATGGCATGAGGAATACCATATCGGCAAATGATATGATTTAAGATAAACATGGAAATTTGTTTACCTGTTGCCATTATCAAAGGAACTGCTTCAACCCACTTAGTGAAATATTCCATTGCATTTATGATGTGTTTGTGTCCATTTGAAGAAGATAGATGTGTGACGCCAATTAGATCAAACCCCCATTGATAGAAAGGCCATGGTGTGACAAATGGGTGTAATTCTTGTGCCGGTGCATGTATCATGTTGCCATGGTATTGACATTTACCACATGTCTTCACAAAGTGGCAAGCATCTTTTTCTAATGTCTTCTAGAAATACCCTAAGCGAAGGATTTTCTTAGCTAGGTTTAGACTGCTTAAGTGTGACCTGCAAATGCCTTTGTGAACCTTGTGTAAAGCTAACTTAGACTCTTCTTCCTCTAGACATCTAAGTAACATCCCATCAAAACCCTTACGATACAATATTTCAGAGAGGATTAGGTAACGAGCTGATTGGCGTATGAAGTTGCATTTTTGAGCTTGGGTTTGGTCTAAGGGTAGTACTTGGTCTTTGAGGTATGTGTATATAGGTCCGTACCAAGGGGAGTCATGTCCATGTAATAAGGCAACAATTTGGGTTTTGGGAAGGTTGAATGCCGGTTTCACCAACTCTTCCACCAAGAACTCGTACTTCTCATTTTGATCCAATTTTTGTAACAAGGAAGCCAAGGTGGCCATGGCGTCAGCTGCTCTATTTTTCTCTCTAGGAATCTGCTCAAAAGTGATCAAGGCAAAGTATTTCTTCCATCCATCAATCATAGTCTTATATGGCATCAACTTTTCATCTTTAGTGTTATATTCATTGTTGACTTGATTGATGATAAGTTGAGAATCTCCATAAATTTGTAGCTCTTTGATGTTCCACTCTAAGGCCATTTTGATGCCTATGACAAGTGCCTCATATTCCGCTATATTGTTTGTGCATGGAAACATAAGCTTGTAGGACATTGGAATGGTGTAACCTTGAGGGGTGACCAATAGTATGCTGGCACCAGAACCTCCTTGAGTATAAGAGCCATTAAAGAATAACTTCCATGTTTTTTCTTCTATGTTGATAATGGCGGAATCTGGAAATTCCACTTGAATAGTGTGTGTAGAAATCATGGGATTCTCCACTAAATGATCCATGATTACTTGCCCTTTTGTTGACTTTCTATCAACATACTCAATGTCAAATTCACTCAAAATCATAACCCACTTAGCTATTCTACCCATTAGGGGAGTTTTGCTTAACAAGTACTTGAGAGGATCAATTTTGGCAATTAGTTTGACCTTATGCAACAACATATAATGTCTCAACTTTTGAGATGCAAACACCACTGCTAAGAAAGCCCTTTCCATAAATGTGTAATTAAGCTCATATTTGATCAAAGTCCTACTTAAATAGTAGATAGCTCTTTCCTTTCCTTGTTCATCTTCTTGTGCTAAAAGCACTCCTAGTGATCTTTCGGTAGCAGATATGTATAGAAGCAATACTTTGCCCTTAATTGGTGGCATGAGAATGGGCAGATTTATCAAATAAGTCTTCAACAATGTAAAAGCTTGATCAAATTCCTCATCCCACATGAATATTGTATCCTTATGTAGCAACCTGGTAAAAGAATGACATTTTTCAGCCAATTGAGAGATAAATCTCCATATGGATTGAATTTTGCCTTGGAATGATCTCATTTGGCTGATGTTCCTTGGTATGTCCATGTCCATTATGGCTTGTACTTTCTCTGGGTCCACTTCAATTCCTTTGGCAAAAACTATATATCCTAGTAACTTGCCAGATTGGACTCCGAAGGCACATTTCTTTGGGTTTTATCTGACCTTGAATTGCTCCAACCTAACAAATATCTTTTTCAAAATTTGGAGATGTTCTTCTCTTTTGTGGGATTTTGCTAGGATATCATCCACATAGTCTTCTAAGAATGTGTGCATCATGTCATGGAAGATAGTTGTCATGGCCCTTTGATATGTAGCTCCAGCATTCTTAAGGCCGAAGGGCATGACATTCCAAAAAAAAGTTCCCCAAGGGCAAGTAAAGGCAGTCTTCTCCTAGTCCTTAGGTGCAATTTTAATCTGATTATACCTACTGAAACCATCCATTAGGGAATACATGGAATGACCTACTATCAAGTCAACTATTGCATCAATACTCAAAAGTGGGAAATCATCCTTAGGACAAGCCAGATTTAGATCTTGAAAATCCATGCATACTCAAATAGATTTGTCATGTTTTGTAATTGGTACAATGTTCGAGATCCATTCACCATAAGCTATTGCCCTTATGAAGCCTACTTTCAACAATTTTTCTAGTTCTGCCTTGACCAAAAGAGCTATGTGTGGGTGCATCTTTCTCAACTTTTGCTTTATGGGCTTAGCCCTTGGTCTAACATTCAGATGATGCATTATAAAGTTAGGATCTAAGTCGGGCATGTTGGCATATGACCATGCAAAGTTTATTTGGTGCTCTTTGAAAATTTTTATGAAGTCCTCTCTTTCTAGAGGTGTGAGTGATGCAGCCAAGTGTATAAAATTTGGATCCACTTTCATACCAATGTTGACCTTTTATGTTAGTTCTATAAGTATAGGTGACCTTTCTTCCTCATGCTCGAGCAAGGTATCCAATCTCTCTTCCTTTGGTGCCACAGCTGGGTTTTCACCAAAGGAAACATCTTTTATTTTTATTTTTTTTGGTTCTAGTGGTGCCACATAATGGTTTTCAACACTAGAAATTTTTTTTTTCTTATTTTTTTTCATTTTTTCTTTTGACTAAGAGAATGGACCCCCACTGTGCTCATCATGTCCATATCGAATTCATTGGTGAAAGAGGGTTCAACCGCATTGAGGTATTGGTTTGATGTTTGGTTGTTTGGAAAGTAAAGTAAGTCATTTGGCTCAGTTTGGTCCCAATCAATGAGATCCAGATGTATCAAAAGTAAGGATTCATTGGGTAAAATGTCATCAATAGGGTTTATGGACATGACTTCATTTGAGGGTTCATATGTAGTATCATTTAGATCTATGATGTGAGCTTCCTCAAGATGGTCCAAGGAAGAAGGGTCAAAATCCCCTTCACTTGAGTCCTCTTCAACTTCTACGGGAAACAACATGGGAAAAGCCATGAGTGGATTAAACCTAACATTTGAATCTCCCTCCTCTGAAGGCATCCAAAATGTCTCTATCCATGCTTGATTGGTAGGTGCATGCCCTATGTTAATATCTTGGATATTAGGTTCCTCATTGATTTGAACTTTTTGCTTTGGGATTTTTGCATAAGTATGTACTGCAATCACCTCCTTATCTTGACATGATTCATCTGATAGGGTATCCCATTCATAATCTTGAGATTCATCACTATCTGCATCGGATTCTAAGGAATTTATTTGAGGATAAAATCTTGCATTGGGCTGGAACTTTCGCCTTTGTATTGGTATCCTACTCTAGATTTTTCTTGTTTTTCCCTCCAAGTAGGTTCAATGGGTTATAATAACCCTCTATTCCTTTAGCCCAAGGGTCCTCTTCCCTTGTATCCCATTTTTTGCATAATCTCAAAACCTTTCCCATATTGCCCGGTTCATATATTAACATGCTGAATTTGTTCCATGGGAGTGTTTGAGGTATCTTCTTCATCATGATTGAGCCATTGAAGTACTTCATTTTCTTCCTTGTCAAATGCTGCTTTATCAATTTCTCTTACAAAGTAAGAGTTGTACTTATGAGGCAAGTGTTCTTTAGATGGTTTTCCATATGTCCTTGGAGAAATGGGCATGTCAAATAGGGAAACGGAGTATTCCCCTACTCCTTTTGAACTGTTTGTCAAATGCCTCCATCATCTTATCCATTTTCTTATAATTTTCCTTTTTAGCTTCATCTTTTTCTTCTCTAGTAGGTTTATAGCATACTATCTCTAACTTAGGAGTTTGATATGAACCCTCATTAATAATTGGACCTTCATAGCTCACCTTTTCCTTTCCCTTAGTTGATGTTATTGAGCTAGCTTGAGGAGGATTTTGAGTAGCATTTAATGTTATGACCGGATCATCCATTTTTGTATCTTCAATGGTGGCTCTTTGAATGATTCCTTCCCAGTTGTATGGAATAAATAACTCATGAAGGGGTTTGAGTGCATTATAACATTGGAATGGGTTTGAGTCCCCTCCCACCGTGAATTCTTCACCCATGTATGAGAATTTGATGCATTGGTGGTACGTGGATGGGACTGCTTGCATCTCGTGAATCCATGGTCTCCCCAACAAAATATTATAAGTTAACTTCATGTCCAATACTTGGAAATTGGTATCTTTCTTGACTGGTCCTACTTGGATGGGCAACACGATCATACCTTTAGAGGCCCTTTCAGCTTCATCATAAGCTTTTATGATGATTTTTTTCATAGGGTCAATGTAAGACTCAGACAACCCTAAGGATTTGTGAGACTTAGTGTACAACTATTAAGGCCAGATCCTCCATCAATGAGGACTCTTTTGACTCTATGCCTTTCTATTAGGACCTCTATATGCAATGGTAGATTTTGAGGATGGGTTATAGACATATCATCTTGATTGGAAAATGAGAGACAATGAGGTGCTACAAGATGACCTACCATATTTTGGAACTTTTCTTCTTCTAGGTTAGTAGGAACATTTGTCTCTATTAGAGCTTTTTCCAAAATATCCTTATGATTCAGGGATAACTTCAACAATTCTAAGATAGATATTTGTGCTAGAGTTCTTTGCAACTGATCAACCAAGCTATAAGGTTTTGCTACTGTAGAAGGTTGCTTAACCACGATGTTGGACTGTGGAGTGCTAATGACTTTAGGAGCAGCTCCTTGTAGATTCATTCTAGAATTTTTCCCTCTTGTAATGACATTTGATGCCTCTTTTCATGGCTGCTCATTAATTATTATAGCATTCACAATGTTATCATAAGGTGGCACAAAGTTAAGATTATTGGCACTTTGTTTCTTGCCATTAGATGACTCCCCTTGATCATGTTTGTAGAAAGGTTGTTTAAATGTTGTATGATCTTCATTGTTTGGAGGTCCGTCAATGGTGATCATGCCATTATCAATTAAATCTTGCACTACATTCTTTAGTTGCAGACATTCATTTGTTGTGTGTCCTTGAATTCTGTGGTACTCACAATGGCTATCGACACTCCACCAACTAGGCTTATTATTTGGCTTGGAAGGCTGAATTCTGGGTAAAGTAATGACATTATTAGCCATGAGAGTCTTTAATGCCTTTTAAAGGGGTTCAACCAAGGGTGTGAAGTTCTTTTGAGGGGTTGGCCTCAAATATTTATCAAATTTAGTACTCCTTGAATTATCTCCTTGATTTCCATTATTGGTATGGTTGTTGTGGGATGGCACATTGGGAAGCTGAATGGTATTATTCACCTGATTAGGTGTCCTTGTAAGAGAAAAGGGGACCACCTTCAAGTTGCTAGATTCAATAGCTCCATCATTCACAATTCCCTTATTGTTGTTCTTATAATGACTATTACTATTGAACCAATTATTCTTTTGATTGTTGCCATTGTTACCATTGTTGCCATTGTTGGAGTTGTTCTTGTTATCTTTGTACAGTTTGAGTTCTCCACTTTTGACCAGCACTTCCTCCATTGTTACTTCATTTTCAATTAGATCTTGAAAGGTCTTTGGACATTGCATTCGTAATCGATAGTTCAACTCATTGCTTAAACTGTTTATGAAGATGTCCATCTTCTCTTTTTCAGGCACACTTCTAGGATATCTTGCAAAAACTGTTCTCCACCTTTGTAAAAAAGTGAGGAATGCCTCCCCATCCTTTTGTTTATTGTTACATAATGTTATCATCGTGACCTAATGTTTAATATTATATGAGTAATGGGCCATGAATTTTGAAGCTAGCTCTTCAAAGGTCTTAATACTAGAGGGTAACTTAGAAAACCACTCCATAGCCATGCCTCCTAAGCTCCGTGGAAATAATCTTATTAAATATGTTGTATCATGCATGAACTCTAAGCTCAATGCACAAAACTCCCATAAGTGATCTTGGGGATCTGTCGTTCCTTCATACTTATCATACTTAGGGAACACAACATTGATTGGGAATGGCACCATAACCAAGCTTTTATCAAACGGGAATGAACACAATGCTTCTATGGAAAAAGGATTAGGATCCCCTCTTTGCTTAATTTTGTCCAATTGCATTTGAAACATCTTGAATTGCTTGTTCATGATGTCTAAGGTACTTTCCTCAACTTCCAGTGCTTTGAGTTGGTTGACATCATAGTCACGGGGTAGTTTGAGACCTTTTTGTGCTAAACCCAAGAAGTGTTTTTCTCTATCTCTGTCCATTTCCTTTTCCATGAGCTTTCAAAAATAAGGACATTGGATAGCCTCACTAACTTTTTCATGCATGGAATCTTCTATCGTTGCTTCGGTGTGAGTTCTAGTGTGAGTTTGGTTAATACCTTGAGCATTTTGATCTACTCCTCCATTGTTGGTATTGCCTTGGTTAGTAGTGTTGCCCTGATTATTTATATCATTACCCCTATTATTGGCATCACCTTGGTTAGTAAGATCAATACCACTATTATCTTTGCCACCCAAACCACCATAATACATCATGTTGTCTTCTACTTCTTGTTCAGGTGACTTTTGTGGTATTCTAGGAGTGGTAGATTCTTCTCCCGGGTAAGGGAGTTCTTGGCTTAAGTACATTCCGTCATCTTGCAAGGTTTGTTTGATATAATAAAATCTGGTAAATGTAGGCATGAACCTTGAAGAATGAAAGTTAATATCACTTGAGGTCTAATCCTTTGCCAAATTTAAAAAAAAAAAAAAAATACAGAACAGGATTTTTGACCAAACTGAAAGCCTGAGCAGTAAGAACACAAAAAAGGGTACTCAAATATGCTCTTAAAATTTTTTGACTCCCCCTGCAAGTACTCTCTGTTTGTCTTTTTTAATCTTTGGGTGTCAATAAACCAAGTTTAGGCGTGACTTAAACTTTAGTAGGCATGCACTAATTTCTTGTTAAGCGACACTTTGTAGGTTATCAGGTGAGAACTTTTTAATGCCAGGTGTGTTTTCAGTATTTCCAAGAGTGTTTGAAACTTTTCTAAGCATGACTTCAGTATGTCTACACGTGTTTAAACAAGTCACAAGCGTGACTAAACCTTTGATAGGTGAGTGTGTTTTGTGCATAGGTGACACTTCTCTTACCAGGGTATAAGATTTTGAATTTTTAAAATGTGTAAGATCAGATTTTGGAAATTTATGTGTTTGAAAATAGAAAAACAAGCACAACACACACATCACTTTGTCATCATGTCCCTAAAAAACACTCTAATGTGTATGTTCTTTGATCTTTTTCACAAGTATATCACAATAAAGATTTCCAAACAGCCTACCTAAAGTCAATTTTGGCTTGTAACATGGCTCTACAAGGTGGCTTTTCTATTTTAATAGGTTTTAATAAATATTCCATTCAAATAGACTTCAATCTCTCAATCCCCCAAGGAGGCTTCCCACACACACCGAAGTATGATTTTGTGCAATCCGTCAAGACTACTAGAGGAAGGTTGAAAAATCAAAATCCATTTGTCATGCACCCCATTAAGGATACATGTGTTTCATTTTATAGTTGGTTAGATTCCCATGGCAAAAGTGAGTGTATCCCAGGCTGTCCCTCTCACCGGCCTTGTTAAGGCAAACATGGGAGGCAAACCCACTAAATCTCTTCTTTAAATAACATGTTCATGGAAAACAATGAAATGGAATCAAGGTTAAGTGTTTGGGAATTTGGTTCACCTAAAAGGTGAAGAGCATATCCCTAACTTTTCCTTTTCTTCCCAAACACTTCAAGCAATTTATTGTTCTTTTTCAACCTCTTGACAAGGAGGTTCTTAAAATTGAAATATTTGGATAAATTCCCTCCTTATTAAAGCTAGATTCAAATGAAATGCTGCAATTTAAGGGAATGCAAGCTTTCTCAAGTAAAATACCTTTCTTTGTAGCTAGAAAAAGGCTAGGGGCGTTTTTGAATCATTGATTTTTTTCTTATTTCCACTCACCTAGTGGCGATCGTTCCAGCTCCCTCCTCCAACAAATTAGTCCAACACAACCAATTCACAATGAGGGGAAACCAAAATTTGAATTTAACAACACAAAGATTTTAAGTAAATGAAACTTTATAGCACTTTGTTTGCATTTTTAACTATTTGAGCTTAAGGATCAAAAATCCAATTTAATGAAACAAATTTATGCTTGTAAGCTTCAATCACAACAATGTATTTTTCATGTACCTTAACATCTTCATCCAATGTTGATTCAAGAATGAATTTTGTATGTGCTTGATTTTCCTTCTTGATCCTTTTAGTCAATGCTTTTCCCTCTTGGTTGAACCTAGTTTCTGGCTTTTTCACTTTCGGATGTCTGCTCATTTATTGTTAAAAAGTATAGATAGAGAGTTAGATATTGAAATTTATCAATTTAAAAACCAAAATAGGTAGCAGACACCAGGTGACATCATCCAGCTAATACGCATGATTAAACTGCTTACAAGCGTAACTTTGATAGTAGCGAGCGTCACTTTGCAGGGCTCAAGCGTTACTCAAAGTTACACAGGTGTAAAAAATTTATCTAGAGGCATGAAAAAAGCTTAAATTTGCACAAAATATTTAATGCTAAGCGACATATTAATAGTTCCAAGTGATAAATTTCATTGCAAAAGCATAACTAAAACTATATAATGCGAAGCAAAGCATCAACTGAAGCGATAGAAAATTAAAGCCAGGCGATACTCCCTGAATCATAAGCATGACTGTGAGCCGTAAAGGCTGAAAGCTTTGTCATCAAAAGTGCAACTCTCCAGCTAGTAGGCATTAATACAGAGCTTCTAGGTGACAGTGAACCAACTATAAGCATGATTAAACCTCTTGTACGCGTGACTTTTCTAGTTTCCTGCAAGCAATTCACAGAAAATAGAATATCCAAGCATGCAGATAAAGATGAAAATGATGAAGTGAGGCTTAGAGCCCCATGGTGGGAACCATTTATGTGATGAAGTTACTCACCTGCATGAAATTAAGATAAGCTAGCAACAATTTAAACTAAATACAAAGGAAATCTATTTAAACTTGCAACTATAATCTATATTATCCCATGGATCTCTAGAAAGAAGTGGTAAGTGAGCTCTCAACTGCAAATCCTCACTAGTGACACCTCTAAAATGAGAATAATGTTGCTATGATGCTTCTAAATGCTTATTATATGATGAATTCATTCTTAATCTAGCTCCATTGATAAATTGCAATGCTAAAATGCTCTAAAAATTCTCAAATGCTCAAATGTTCCAATGCTCTTAGAATGCTCAATTTCCTATAGTAACAATGCTTTGCAAATGAAATTCCAAGATGGAAATGCTCTCCAAAATGCCTCATACTTATAGTAATTTCCCAAGGGTAGGGGGTGGAGTGAAGTAATCATGGTCATCTCATGGTTGAGTCAAAAACTTTGCATTGTCTATAAATGGGGGGACAAATGAGGGGACAAGCCTTTAAATGGTTTCAAATCTTTGGACAATTTAAATGTTTGAGTGATTTATGTCCTTTTGTTCTCAATTTTCATTGGTTGATCACTTTGTTGAAAGAAAATAAGGAATATTAATTCAATTAATTAATTAAACTTAGACATGGAAGGGTAATAGGTTCATTTTGATTTTTGATTAAACAACTATATAATTAATTGATTAAAATCAATTATATAGTGTTTTTGGCCCTTTTAAACTTCAATTTAATCATTTAACATCATTATTTAATAATTCCTTTATTTTAATTGATTTTGTTCAACTTTATTTAATTATGTCCCTTTTAATGCATTTTTGAGCCATTTAATTGATTTTTGCAATTTAAAAGTATTTGTCCAATTTTACGTGTCTACAATATGTTTGTATGCAGTTGATGAAGGAAAGATGCCCAAGTCCACAAACTGTTCCTATGACCCAGTTTGACAGAAAAGACTAGCGAACCTCACAGAAGCTTCCTAAAGGAATGTGATCTTGGATACACACTTAAAGGACATCAATGAATACATGTGTAAGGTCACACATGTTAATATTGCGGTATCAAAGAGATATGCTGAATTGATTGGATACGAAATATAGTAAACAAGGTATAACTTATTGGTGATCACTAAGGCCGACCTTGTGATTGATTGGAAAGTTATTCTTGGATGAGGCCATGGATCTAAGGCCGACTAAGGATGTTAATGAAGCATGCAAATGCAAATTAAATAATATGATGTTTTTCTATAGTAATGATGACTAGCTTTTGTAATATACCTCTAACAAGGTATAAGTATACAAACACTTTTGAAAAAGGAGGAGATGATGATTATAATGAAATAGATGGATGCAAACTATGAGGGAATCTAAGGAGAAGAGAAGATCAAGAGAAAGGATAAAAAGAGGAGTTATTCAAGGAATAATTTGTTAACTCTTTGTATTCAGGACAACAGATTGATTGAAAGTGCTATTGCACCTATTGTACACCCCTAACAATGTTTGATTACCTTTAAGAGGGCTAGACTCGTAGCATGGTCGACTCCTTAATTGGGATCACATTGAAAAGAATCCTAATAGGGTCTATCCTTTAATCATGAGCTTCCTATTGTAATACTTGGCTCCTAACATGGTTAAAAATCTTAATAGGATTATTATACTTATAGTGCAGATATTTGTGGGTAGCATCCCCGCCGGGGTTTTTCCCTTAATAGGGTTTTCTTTGAAAACAAATATGGCGTTATGAGTTCTTCAATGTTTGTTTATGTTGCATGGTTATTTATCTTATGCTACATCTTTATATTGTTTTTGAAGAAATCTAAGAAGTTTAAGAATTCAGTAAAGTATTGTAGCACTGATTCACCCCCCTCTTAGTGTTACCAAATCCTAACACTTATTTATGTATACGTGTGTTTTCATGAGGAATTATTTGGGAAAAAATGTTAATTAGTGGGTTGGATCATGGAGTTTGTTTTTTCTTTAGTGATTCACTTTCCCTTTCTATGTTGCCACTCATGCTATTGCAATATCTTTCTAAACATGATATTAGTGGTTGAGATGTTTTTAATCGAGATCTCTTCTACTAGTTGATTTGGAGTTTTTTTTAGTAGTAACCCCTCTTTGTTTTTTGTGTCCTTTTATCTTTGTTTGGTGTTTTTTTTTTGTGCCCTTGTGCATGGATGTTTGAGTTAAGATACTTAGATTGATGCTTTTGTCCTTGAACTTAGTGATGCCTTGTCTCTTTGGAATTTTCCCATGATCATCTCTTTTTCTCCCTTGTTCCTCTCTTCTCTCTCATATTTCTTTACCATGAGCATGAGATTTTATCATACTCCCTTTAAAGTGGGGGATAAATGTACCATCCTAAGATTTAAGTATATATGTGATACACCTAACCTATTAGGAGAACGCGTAGACAAGAAAATGTTAGCTTAAAACATGAATGCAATGTATGACAAAGATTGAAACACACCACCTCTGAATGAACCAAAACAAGAGCACCCAAGGCCCATTTGATTTGTCCATTTTGGATAATGTGGATGTTCTCTCCAAACACAATGAGAAGATCCCCAAATGCAATCTAAGATGATTAAATCCTAAATGCAAGCTAAGAGGGATCCTAAAATGGTGCAAAAATAGTATCAAGAATTATCTTACAACAAAGGTTTCCAAATGAGCATGAGGATGAAGATTAAAACTAAAAATGTTATGCAAGATTGATATTATTTAACCATTAAACATGATGTGTGATTTAGATTGAAATGAAACTACAATGGTAAGTAAAATAAGATTCATTAACCATTACCATTATTCTATGTGAGGTAAGATTGAAAGCAAGAACAAGAAGCTAACATGCTAAAATGCTATGAAATTCTAGAGATAAAATAACATGATAATAATGCATAAAATGAATTTATGATTTTCTCTTGGAAGGGAATCTATTTATAGATTTTTGGAGGGAGTAAAAGGGCTTACATGAGGTGGCACCTATGTGGCATCTGCATAAGAGCGACATAGGAGACACATAGGCTAAAGAAGATGGCTATAATGAAAGGTAAATTTGGGACAAGATGGGAATTTAAGGTTTGAGTATCTCAAGGTTGTTCACACATGTGTGAAAAAAATTGGGGAAGAGTGTTGGGAACAAAGAGTTGGAGCATTTAAGGAAGTTTGGTGGCTTCCTTGGGAAGAGTTGGTCGCACATGTGTGAGAAAATCATTAGCACTAATGAGGTTAGTAATCACTTTTTAAGTGAGGTTAAGGGAGTGATTAGGTGGGAGAGTAGGTTTAGCAAGTGAGGTGATGGGTTTAGGCTAGGTTTTATGTAGGGATTTAGATTAATTCAAATTGGTTTTAGATTAATCCAAGCTTAGAAGAATATTAGGATGTGGAGGGATTTAAATAAATAGAAATTTACTCAAAAAGGGATTTATGGGAGGACATGTATTAAAAAAGATTTAATACATTAGAGAGGAGAGTATTCAAATTAGATTTAAATAATTTAGATAGTGAACCCAACTTAATTAAATAATTATAATTAAATGGGTAGAGGAATATGGCAATAATGATTAATTAATTAAAATTAATTATGATTTCACATGGATTACTAATTAAATTTTAATTAATAGGAATGATTTTTAGATATCTACATTTTTCCTCTCTTTGATGTAATGTCGAAAGTGGAATTGTGTCAAAGAAAAGAAAATAAGTTACCCTAGAATGAAGTTATATGTCATGGTGAAGAAACAATGACAAGAGGGTGTGCCCCCTCGAGAAAATAACACAAAGAAAAGCTTTGCGGAGTTTTATTGAAAAGGACACAAAGAGGAAAGGGATGAGGAGAAAAGAGGGATGAAGAAAAGAGGGGGGAAAGGGATAAATATATATCATACCATGAGAAAAGGTGCATAATGCAATATGATTCTAATGTAGCTAATAGGATTTGGGGATCTCATTATGTTAATGTTGGAGAGCACACCCTAGTTTGATGTAGAAACATTAGAGACCTGCCAAGGTTACTAGGAACTCAAGGCTTTGTCACCAGTGTTGGAGAAGACTAACACAAAACACACACAAGGGTTTACCCAGTATCACACATGAATCTAAGAGGAGGCTTGGTGTAAATGATGCTGAGGAACCCATAGACAAATGATATTTCCTAGGTGCACCATGTGGCCCAAAATATTACACGTGGGATGTGCAAGGGTCACATCTGACTAAATCACATGAAGAAAACACAATGATAAAAAGAGCCTTTCCTCAGATTTCCATAATTCATAGCACACCATGATATAAAGGATCATGGTGACCTTGAGGAGAGGAACAAAGAGAAGCCTTCAAAAAGATAACCAAGAACCAAAGAAATAATTCCAAATCAAAGTGATAAATATAAGAGATGTCCTTTTCCAAAAGAGATCAACTAACTAATTGATGGGGAGATTAGGTCAGACAAGAGGAAGGATGTACCCTACAAGGACCTATTGGTGGGATTCACATAAAAAAACTATGGCTATTGGAAAAAGATGAATCTGAGATAATCACTTGATCAAGGATAGCAACTAAAGAATTGAAGTACAAGGTTGGACGAGACAAGCCAATTGATCACATTTCTACAGGATGGATGAGGATATGTACAATGGGAGTCAATGATATGGTACAAAAGACACAACTAAGATATACAATGAATATTTACAAAAGCTTAGGGACTAGGATAGGTCAACAATGATAGAGATATATACAAAGCTCAGGGTGCAGGAATAAGGTCTCACTAGACAAGCAATATACATAGGAAGCTCAGGATGCAGGACAATAATTCATATTTTTTCACATATGCTTGATAATAGAACACCTTAGGAATGTGGGTTGGTGGTTAGGATTTTGGGGGGAAGTGGAGATGAGTGGGTGGATGGGAACATGGGGGATGTAAGTTTAATAGATAATATCACAGTCCACTATGTATGGCATCTGTTTCCAAGTTTTCACCAACATACTTGTCCAAGGTGCTTGATTGCCAATTTTTTAGAGTTGGACAATTATTTTTCTTTAATTTTTTTCATTTTTCATTTTTTGTACTTTTTTTTTTTTGTTATCATTAAGGCACCTGTCTATTAGGTTTTCACCAAGATAATGATTTTTTCAGGGCTTTTTGCAATTTTTATTGGTTTTTTTAGATACATAGGGGATGGTTTAAGCATATAACTACTTCAGATGGATGATATTGTTAGGAATGGGAACACTGAGAGGGGGGGTGAATCAGTGTTCACTATATTTAATCTTTTTCTTTATTCTTTGAATTTAACTTGAATGCCTAAGTACTAAAATGAACATTAACATAAACAAGATACATAAACAAAACACATAAAACCAATATGGCTATGGGGAAACCCAAATAGGTAAAAACCCTAGTGGGAATCGACACCCACCAAGAACTGCACTAGTGTCTTATGATCCTTGTTAGAAGATATGCAACCCTGTTAGGAGTTGTTCTTTAAAATGATTTTAGTACAGTGACCTTGTCAAGGGTCAGACCCTATTAGGAGTCTTTTAAAATAACCCTATTAGGGGTGGGGACACACTATCCTAGAGCTCACTACTCAAGTGGTGAAGGCTACAAGCTTCTGATCTCATATACATACTATATCTGCTGGATGAACTAATGTTGTGACACTGCTTGTCTGATCAGTTCCTTTGATGCACTAATTCTTTGACCTCTTGGATAGCTCTAATACATTCTTACTAATCTTTGCATACTTCTTCTCTTCTTATCTTATCTCTATTTCAACTTCCATACTTATTACAAAGGGTGCATCTCATATTTATATGCACTCATCAAAATAATTAACTAGGTCAGCTTATAATCGATTACATACAATGCTTCTAAGTGAATTAGCTCAAGCATGTTTACAAAAAATAATAATTACATGTCTAGAAATTAATTACAATAGGTGCATAGACTTTAAAAAATAATATTATAACTGCTAAACAAAATACTACCAGTCGGCTGCATACTCTGTTCTATTCTGGCATTCGCTGTTTGTGTAACTTCAACTGTCTGTATCTTCACCATACTGTATCTTCTGATCATGCGCTCTTAGACCAAGCATGAATACACTCTTACCAACTTATCTTCTAGGGTGCATGCAATACCTCTATCATACACATGTGTGTCGATGCTCTGATCTTCTAGTGCTTTGTTAACTATCCAGTCTTCTCTACTTAGCCAAATTCTAATCTTCTGATAATGTGTGCTGACTCCAAAATACTATATGACGTTGTTTCCATAATGAAAACACTATATTTAGTCATATACAATAGTATAGTCAACTTTCCAACAATCTCCCCCTTTTTCATTGATGGCAAAAAAGGAATATGGAAAAGTTACTAACTGTACCCTTATACAAAAAACTTTTTAACATACTTTATCTTATATCTCCCTTAGACTCTGTACTATACATCTTCTTTACATATAAGAATCCAAGAATCCATATTCTATACACAATACTCCCCCTTTGACATTAATGACAAAGGTGCTACAAAAAATATATCTCTACAAGTACTTATAGAGAAAGTACATCCGGATACACAATCTATAAATTGTGGATCTCTTGTTTCCAAAATGCAATCAGTGCATTGACAGTTTGGAGATGGGTGCATAAGGCATATGTCAGCTTCTCCATCTTCTCCAAATCTATACTAGGACCTTGACCATATGTCACCATGGTGGCATTGATCTCCTTTATGTTATGATTAAGTACATCTAGAGAGGGCGCAAGAGAATTCTTGAGCTATGTTTGCCTTTCCCTTATCTTAGACATCTCTTTCTCAAATTTTTCAATCTTGTCTATCTATCCTTGGTACACATTATTACACATGTTGACATCGGTGGAGGGATCTTCCACTGATTTCCTTACATTTTCTATCATTGCTTCTACCTCTTGGATCTTCTTGTATAGATCAGTAGTAAACTTATCTGGTTTATACAGTCAGTAATAATATTCCTGCCCTTTGTTGCAAACTCCTTCAGAGATGCTTGACCAATCTTTAGTGAACTTAGGTCAAGTGCAAAGTTGTTAACCAATTCACTTAGCCTCTTCTTCATATATTTCTCTTCTACAACTAGGGATGCAAATTCTTCCAAGCTAGAAAAATTAGTCTTGAAGTTTGAAAGAGTTGTGCTTACATCATCAACTGAATGGACCTTAGACACTTTCTTATCTGAAGGTAATAGGTTGTTCAAAATGTTGATTGATTCAACAAACAAGGGATTCCTCATCACCTATTTTTATTTTTCTTTCTCCATGGCTAGGACACTGATCTTTATCAGGTCTTCTTCTCCCCAAGAGTCCAAGCTAGTAGTATCTAGTGTCAAACTTAACAGTAATGATACAAAAGGTAATGGAGTGATAGGAGTGCTATCCATCACTTCTTGTTTTACTCTAATTGGCATCTTAATAGATGGCTCTTTTGTTTTCTCACTTTCTTTCATTTCTTCTTCTCCTTTCTCCTTTTCCATTTCCTTTTCTTCTTTTTCATCTATTATATCCTCAATCAATACTTCTTCTTGTTGATTACAAGGAGTGTCACCACATAGAGTCTCAACCTCTTGTGTGCTTATAAAGGCTTCTCCAAACTTATCCAAATAAATGTCTGTGGCCACCATAGCAATTTCTACATCATCAATAAAAATTGTATCATCTTTTTGAGTCTTTGTCACAGGCGTAGACTTTTCTACCTCTGTAGGTGTTTCAACTATAGGCGCTGAATCTTGAGGACCTGTAAATGGTACATTTGTGGTCTCTAACTCCTTGGATACCTTTATGGGCACTTGAGTTGTGGGCACAGTAGGTGGGTACATGTTCCTATTTAGAAAAACTTTCTCAAAGGATTTTTCTATTTCCTTTTCCACCAATTCATAATTCTTATCCATGATATGTAGTGTTCTAGACTTGGTTCTAAGGTGTGGCTTCACTAGATCTAGCAAAAAAGTTCTCTCCTCTAGAGAACATACCAGGAGGATTTCATCTAGAATTTTCTCTCTTATTCTTAGATCTTCCTTAATTACCTATCTCTTCAAGAATTCCAAAATGTTCCATACATTGTCTAGAATCACTATCTTCAGTTCTAGGACTTTCTTCTTAAACTTTAGCATATGTTTGATAATCATTCCATGAATCTCTGATTTTTCAATCTCACTGTATTTCTCATATAATTTTCCTATTTGATCAATTCTTCCTACCTCAATTATCCTTATACTCAACACTTTTAGACTAGGTCTAAAACTTACTTATGGAGGCACTTATGTTCTTTTTCTCTGACTTCTTGTAGTGTACAAGGATGGGTGGCTTGCACCTATCTCTTTCTTCCTCTTAGCTATTGTCTTATACTCAGGAGCAGTTGTAAGATCAATTGTTTTTGTGGGTGCAGGAGCAATAACATCTATTTTGTCCTATTTATCCTTTGGTTCATTGGTTTTCTCAATCTTAACCTTTTTCATCTTAGGATCATTAGATTCTAATTCTACTATAGATGAGCTCTCAATTCCCAAAGCAATCTTTTCTTGTGTTTCTTTTTCAAGGTATGCATGTGTTACTCCATGAATTTTGAGTATCTCAGAAGTAGCCTTAGCTACTTTCCTCTTAGTTATTGCGCTGTTCAAAATTGCATCAACTTCTCTTGTCTTTTCTTCATAAGTCCCCCATCTTGGTTCATTAGGGTCCTTAGGTGCTGATAGCAATACTTGTGCATATGCTTCTAGGATTGGTTCCTCAACCTCATATCCAAGTGCATGAATCCACTTTGTTCTAGGCTCCACTGCTTCCATGCAAGTTGTGTCAGTTTCTACTATGAAGCAAATGGTGTCTTTGTATTTCTCAACAATGCTTTCTGGTATTCTATATCTCATCTGCATTTTGGCCCTGAATGTCTTGAATTCTAGCATTTTGTAATCCTTTAATGTTCTCTCACTAGATGCCTTGAGAGATATTTGAGGCATTGTAGGCATACTCTTGTCTAACTAAAAATATGAGACCGTTATAGGTATATGGAAGTACATGTAGATAATCAAAGACCCAAACCTAAATATTTTGGTCTTATCATGTGTAATAGCTCTAATATTGTCGATCAGTTGTGCGTGTAAGATATCGCATAGATTGAACTCACCATTTTCTCTGATAAGTCTTATTGCTACAAGAATAGTGGCTGTAAACACATTATTCACCCTGTTAGTGTGCTGAAACCTATAACCCAATATCATAGACATCAATTTGATGTCTTTCTCCTCTATAGGCTCAATTGTCATTCCACACCTATCACTTTTTGACTTACATGCCTATTCTACTAGTTTTCTCACATCCTTGCCTACTGGAAGAATGATGCCTTTATTAGAGAGGCCTGTTATCTCATGAATGAGATCTCCTGCGAGTCTTACTGGGACTTCACCTATCTAGAATAGGTCATCATAAATTTTGCTAAGAAAAATCTATATCCATTCAGACTCATAAATTTTTAATGTCATAGCATATTCAACTATGGGATGGTCCAATTGCGAGAACTCATCAAGGAAGGTTTTATCTGGTTTCATCATAGTCTCAATGTGTGATCTAATTCTATCAAGACCTACTGGTTCCTTCTTAAAGTAAATGTATGCACAAATGTCTTCAACATGCATAACACCCATAGGGGTTCAGGAGAATGCTCCTTCTATGTCATCTAAAGTAGATTTGAAAGGGTGCCTCTTGAAAATGTATCTCTTCCTCTCCGCAACATCAAAAACAATAGGAGTAGCCATAACTTACTTGTATATCACTTCATAATCAATTTTCGAGAACTTCTGAATCGTCATAATGGATTAGAGCTTCCGCAATTGTTCAAACACACTTCTTCGCTGGTGAATCAAGCTTCAATCCTTCACAATTAACTGCCAGGGCTTTTGTGCTCTCCAATCACTCAAACTTGAATGCAATGAGTGATCTGTAAGTCTCTAAGTACTTTTGAAGTGAAAAATTCCACCATTAATGCTTGCCACATAAACTAGACTTTCACTGAAAATCTCCAACTTTCATTCTGCAATCAATCAGCTAGTGCGCTCTTGCACATAGGTTCTACTAGTCTCCAAAAGGTTAAATCCAAAGGTGCATACTCTGAGGGTGAGTATGCTGGCCACATAGGGGTCTAGAGCTAAATTAGCTCCCCTTATGACCCTGAGGGCCATTCATCCAGATGTAGAGGGTGTGTCCACTATGAATGCATCCAATACATACTCATCAACCTTATCCTTCTTTTCCTCTAACCAAATCAATCTCGCATCTTCTCCAGCTTTCACAAACTTGACTTCTCCTTCGGTATCTAATATTGATTCTTGTGGATTTTTAGGGCTTTCTTGAATTTGTGTTCTTGATCTATGAAACTTTGAGATGTGTCTAGCCTTGTTACATGAGTGACAAATAACTGGAGGCCTTAAATTCCTTGGTGCATTGATATGGGTTACCTTTTTACACTGTCTTGCTGAGTGACCATTATAATTACATATTTGACATGTAATACTCTGAGGATTTCTTGCATTTATTTGATTATTTTGAGTCTTGTTCTTCTGACTTGTTTTACAATTCATAGCTCTATGACCAAATTTATTGCATGAATAACAGTAACCATTGAAAGGTCTTACCTCTTTACAATTCCTTGTTATGTGTCCATGCTTGTTATATGCATAAAAAGTTTGGTCTACTGGCTTGTACTCATCTTTAGATGGTTCAGTATTGTCTTTAGTTTGATTTTTAGTCTTCATGGCATCTATGGTGTCTTTTGGTGCTTTCATTCTTGCTCGTATGTTGTCAATTTGATTTTGTGCTTCATTGAATCCAATGCCACTGGTATCTCCTTTAAGTTTTTGAGCATATAACTGAGATTCAATCAGATCCTTCCTTGTATGTAATTTATCAATGTGATTCTTTGCCTCTTTCAATTTAGATTCCAACTTTTCTTTGCTATTTCTTAACTCCAAGATTTCTATGTTTACTTGCCTCAATTCTTCATTTAGTTGAAGGTTCTCCTTGATCAGTTCATCATAAACTTCTTGATTGTTAGTTAGCTTTTCATCCAACTCTTGAATCTGATCTTTCAGAGATGTGATCTGTTCATTTAGATTTTTGATCATCTTCCCTAAATCACCGTTTGAACAATCTTTCAAATCTTTTCTTAGTCTTTTGATGACTACTTGAGAATCATTGACTTTTTCTTTTAGTTCTTCAATTTCTTTTTCAGATCTTTCAAGGTCTTCAAGAGAAGCTTCAAGATTCTTTTTTAGATGTTTCATTTCTCCATTATCCATGATCACCTCAAGTGGTTAAACTTCTTTGCTGAGGACTAGAGCTTTGATACCAATTATTAGGAATGAGAACACTGAGAGAGGGGGGGGGCTGAATCAGTGTTCACTATATTTAATCTTTTTCTTTATTCTTGAAACTTAACTTGAATTCTTAAGTAATGAAATTAATATTAACATAAACAAGATACATAAACACAATACATAAGACCAATATGGTTACAAGGAAATCCAAATAGGTAAAAACCCCGATGGGAATTGACACCCACTAAGAACTGCACTAGTGTCTTATGATCCTTGTTAGAAGATCTACAACCTTGTTAGGAGTTGTTCTTTATAATGCTTTTAGTACAGTGATCTTGTCAAGGGTTAGACCCTGTTAGGAGTCTTTTACAATAACCCTGTTAGGGGTGGGGACACACTGTCCTAGAGCTCACTTCTCAAGTGGTGAAGGCTACAACCATTTGATCTCAGATATATACTATATCTGCTAGAGGAATTGGTGCTGTGACACTGCTTATCTAATCAGTTCCTTTGATGCACTGATGCTTTAAAATCTTAAAAAGATCTAATAAATTCTTACTAATATTTGCATACTTCTTCTATGCTAATCTTATCTCTATTTCAACTTCCATACTTATTATAAAGGGTGCATCTCATATTTATATGTGCTCATCAAAACAATTAACTAGGTCAGCATATAATCGATTACATAGAACAATTTCAAGTGAATTGGCTCAAGCGTGTTTATAAATAAACATAATTACATGTCTAAAACTTAATTAAAATAGGTGCATAGCCTTTACAAAACAATATTATAACCGCTAAATAAAATACTACCAGTCGGCTGCATACTCCGTTCTGTTCTGGCATTCACTGTCTATGTAACTTCAACTGTCTGTATCTTCACCATATTGTATCTTCTGATCATGCACTCTTAGACCAAGCATGAATACACTCTTACCAACTTATCTTCTAGGGCACATACCATAAATCTATCGTATGCATGTATGTTGATGCTCTGATCTTTTGATGCTTTGTTAACTGTCCAGTCTTCTGTACTTAGCCAAATTATGATCTTCTGATAATGTGCGTTGACTCCAAAACACTATATGAATTTATTGCTATAATGAAAACACTATATTTAGTCATATACAATAGTATAGTCAACTTGCCAATAGATATTGATGGGATCATTTAGGGGCTCCCCTTTAGGTGTAGATAAATGATAGGCTCTTGAGCCAAAACATGTCATGACAATATAGGGACTCAACCAGGTGGGTTCAAACTTTCCTTTCTTTTCTTGATCTTCTTGCACTTTCTGATTCTATTTAATAACCATATCATCCACCTGGAACTGTCTTAGGTGGACCTCTTTATTATAGCTTCTCTTGAGTCAGTTATGGTCTATAACTAGATGATCATAAACTCAATGCCTATTCTCATCTAACAGGTCCAGTTGGGTGAGGCATGCAACACGATATTTTTCATCAGTGGTATAATTTTTCATAGACATGCACAATGAAGGAAGATCAACCTCAATTGGTAAGATGACCTCAACACCATATACCAAGGATTATGGGGTGGTACCTATGGGAGTTGATGAGCCCATTTTATGGCTATTTAGCATATGGTTTTCTGGTTAAGACTTGAAGTATTTCATGAGTTTTTCACAAACACTCATCAAACTTTTTATACTTTAATGTTGTGATTATGTGTGTATTTTGATACTTTCAAGATAAAAAGGATATGATGAATATATATGTATTACATGGTTATGTAGGATGAAATCTGGTATTCTTTCCATTCCGCATTAATGGGTAGTGTCTCCTATAGCCATGTGATGAGAACACTGCTAGAATAGGAAAACTTATTATGAATCTTTATCTTGGATATGTGTTGCAGTTTTTGTGTGCGTGCTAACCTCTTGCAGAAAAAGATAAGTAAGCAGGCGAGGAAGACTTGGAATCAACACATGAAGTGGAATCATCAAGACAAATAACTGATTTCAAGTTTCATAATGATTCCACCATTTCTAGTCGATAGCAATTGCTATTGCAGACTGGGCTTGTTCAAATCATGGGCATTTTGGAGAGAATCCAAATCTCATGTGTTCCTATATATTTGCATGGTTGAATGTGGTTTACTCCTATATTAATTGATGATGTTTCTTTGGTAACTAAAAAGCTATCATATCCATGTATTGGAAGATCCTAGTCTTTAGGAGTTCTGTTTCAAGTTGTTAATAAATAAGCCGGAGTTCACGATTCTTGGTTAGCTAGTAGTTTAGGAAATCCTCTCTGTAAGCTAGTAAGTAGTGAATACAACTTTTTTGTTGCATCTTGTACTCATGTTTCTATGAATAAATGAATGACTTTTTTAGATCTTAACCTTTGTGTTTTAAATCTATTCACTCTTCCGTGGGGCCCATACAAAAGGTGAATTTAGTTCATTATTAAGTAGGAATTAGTCTTAAGTTTCTTTGAGTAATTTAATACTCTATTGCTCATGCAACCATTTGGTAATAGAACCATTGGTTGTTTCCTGCAACATAGATGCATAGTTAGTTTACTGTTGAAGCATTCCTTTAAGCTCTAAGTTAAGCCATTGTTTCAATTCTTAATATAGATTTCCTGTAATATTTCCTTTTCTTTAGTAATGATGACTTTGAAGATGGACTAGAGCATATACTTTGTAGTCACCATTTCAAGTTTACACTCCCACATTGATAAATCTAATGAGTTCAGTATTCTATTCTAAGTAAGATACTTGATGCTATTTAACCATAGAATCACTATAAAAGGATATTCAAACCTTAGTTACTAAGGTATTATACTGACCAACCATTTTTTGCGCCATTGTCAGGGATGGTGTCAATCTAGTTCAACCCTTGTCATTGTGTTAGTTTAAATTCTACATTTTCTTGCATGCATAGAAGAAGAAGAGACCATCTTGGGAGATTCCTTCCTCACATTATTCAGGATGACCCATTTGATATTTTTCATCAATATCCTGAGGAACCCCAAGCCAAGAACATACAAGAAGAAGAACCATTTAAGAATCCATTTGCTAATGCATATGAACAATTGCCCTCACCATCATCATCTAAAGAATCAATGCATCTAAATGACCTTTTTGCTGACCCTGAGTATTAGGATAATCAACTTGCCCTTATTGTTTATCAGCCATTACAACAAAGACCTCCTCCAAGGATGGCACAACCCACCTTTCCTTTTCCTATCCCTACTCAATAAGGTAATCAAAATTTGAAGAACATACCTACCACTGCACTTCCTAAATTCTATGGCCTTATCATAGAAGACCCCAAGACCTTCCTTTTTGAGTTTGACATCCTTTGCATGAGTTATGACTACACAACTGATGCCCACAAGCTGAAATTGTTTCCATCCACTCTAAAAGAGGCTTCTCTAAGATGGTTCATGGGGTTGGGTGCCAATGCTGTAGCAGATTGGAATGCAATGAGAAATATGTTCCTTTCAAATTATAAAGATTATTGTATGGGTCAAGTTTTGAAAGGTGATGCTATTTTCAAAATGTACCAAAAGGAAGATGAAACCTTGGAGGATTATGTCTTAAGGTTCATGTTCAACTTGTAGCGTAATACACAACACCAGCTAAATGAAGAATCACAAAAGAATCTTTTCCTAAAAGGTGTACATGATGGTAGCATTGAAGCTTTAGATCTTATGTTAGGTGGTGATATCACTTAGGAGGGTGTCATGTCCCCTTTTCAAATAATTAAAAATAATAACTTTTGCTAAGGCTGGCAGGCTTAAAAAGTGAAGTTTTAGGAAAAGGGGATAATATTTGGAAACCAATGGATTAATAAATGATAATTATTATTAAATAATGTATTATTGACCCCTCTTGGTCGTGAGTTAGGGTTATGCCCTCTTTTAAAGGGTTTTGGAGGCATTTCGGGCTCATTCTAGAACTTGATTTTTGCTCATTGCTTTGTTGTTCTTCAGAGGCTGCCAAACCTGTGGAGAAGGAGACCCAAAGATGTGAGTTTTCAAGTTTCTAGGAAGGATAAGGATGGGATTTAGAGGTGATTCCATGTTCAAGCTCATGCAGAGTTTTCCCTTGTGCTGAATAGTGCAAATTTGTGATTTTTCGGGTGTGTTTCTTGTAAGAGTTTGGTGTTTCCGGTTGAGTATTTCATATCAGTTTGGTTTGCTTCTTTATTGTAGAAATTTTTATGGTAAAATAGAGATAAATATATGTCTTGGGTCGTGGTTATACTTCTGTGATAGATTATTAGTGTTTTATGGTGTTTCCGAGCTATTTTGTGTTGTTTTCGAGAGCCCGATGAGCATTGTTTTTGTCCTCTGTTTGGGAGCTGTTGTGTAAAATCTATACAGATCTGAAAATTTCATTTTGTAGGCCATTATGCTAGCAAAATTTTTGTAAAAATTTCTACTTTCAGATTTATCAATAATATGTGAAGCTGTGGAGTTTTTGGCACTATTTCAGGCATACCCGATTTGAGTTTTATTGAGAAATTGTGTAATCTTTCAAAGTGTTGATTGTTTGATTTAATAATATGATTAGAGGACTTAAATATGATATAAAAATCAGAAAGGGGACATTTTAGAGGGCTGGGCTGACATAAAGAATATATGTCTTAACTATTCCAGAGCTACCGTGAAGAAAGGAAGAGGATTGGGAGACTTACCTCTTATGTTTAATGGTTGAGGGGTGTCCAAGGTGGAGTTTTCAAAACTGCTATCAGATTTTAAGAAAGACATCATTAATGATGTTTCTACTCAGCTAGATACAATGCAAACAATTATGAAGAAGGAGGAAGTTGATGCTATGTTGGCAGAATATTGTCCACACTGTAGAGAAAGGAAACATAACTATAGATGCAAGCCTGTTGCAAGTTTGGAGTCAAAACCAATGTAGACTGAGTTTAAAGTGATTGATGAAAATGGAGAAGTGTTGTACATTGTTCAACACTGGCCTTGGGCCCAAAGGCCAGATATGCTGCAAGACCCTCTCCAAAGCTATAATAATAATAGTCAATGGAAAACTCATTAGAATATGGGATTTAGTGAGCATAATAATTGGCAACAACCTCAACAAGGTTTGTAGAAACCTCAGAAAGGTTAGCTGCAACCTCAGCAAGGTTGGTAGAAACCCCAGCAAGGTTGGTAGCAACCTCAAAAAGGTTGGCAACAACCTTAGCAAGGTTGGCAACAACCTCAGCAAGGGTGGAAACAACCACATAATTGGATTAACCAATCTAGTCAGCAAGCTTTAATGCCACCACCTCAATAATAGGCTCTAATGCCTCCTCCTACAGCCAATAATATTCTCCCTAAGTAGACTCAGCTACCCACTCAGCCTACCCCTAATCCCAATAATGCCAAACCACCAACACAACAACAGAGTTATGCTATCTCCTTGAACAATATTCATTTAAGGTCAGGAACAAATCTCACTTCTCCTCAAAAACCTATCATAATAGAAGTTGAGGATTCCTCAGCCGCACAAGTGGATATGCCAACTCAGCCCACCTCATCTATAGTTAAGGAGCCCCCATTTCCTCATAGGTTGGTAGAACAAGATCAACCTACAAAAAACCAAATAGTGACATATTTTCTTAATCAACTGAAGTGGATGACAGTAAAAATACCCTTGCTAGATTCCATTAAGGAAGTTCCCGCTTATACTAAAGCTATCAAGGAGGCCAATATAAAACATACAGGGAGAAAGAAAAAGGATCCTAAAACTATTCATTACTTAGGATAGTTGTCTGACTTGATGTTGGAAAAGCTTACTGTACCCAAATATTCTGGTCTTGGGAGTCCTGTGGTTATGATCACCATTCATGTAATGCAAGTCCAAAATTCTCTAGTTGATTTAGGTGCATCAATAAATGTCATGAAAAAAGAGGTAATGTCTCAACTGCATATCATTGGCCTCAGAGAAACACCAACCATACTTCATCTTGTAGATAGTTCTACTATCACACCAGATGGGATGGTAGAGGATGTCATAGTCACATTAAACTATTGGGAGTATCTAGTAGACTTTATTGTCCTTTCCCCAAAAGCTAACATGGGTGGGTATCCAATAATTCTAGGGTGGCCATGGCTGGC
Source organism: Chamaecyparis obtusa (assembly GCA_027943335.1). Taxonomy (NCBI): domain Eukaryota; kingdom Viridiplantae; phylum Streptophyta; class Pinopsida; order Cupressales; family Cupressaceae; genus Chamaecyparis; species Chamaecyparis obtusa. The sequence continues at coordinate 230,174 of BSBK01001552.1, read as the reverse complement.
TACTGTAGATGCCTATATAGCTTGTTAGTCAGGGAAGATAACAATATCCAATGGTTTCAATACTAAGAACCTGACTTTGTATTCCCTTGCTCAACCTCTACTGCAAGATGATCAAATAGTTTGGCCAGATTTGGGTGAGCCGATCCAAAAATAAATTCCATCTTCCAGCTTATGATGATAGGTTGGGAGCTATTTTTAGCCTCTAGGTAAGAAGATGAGATAAGAAGAAGATGAATGAATATGGGGTAAGGTCTCAGTTGTATTCCCAAGTAGACTGTATTCTAGAAACTATGTTACCACCTTTAAATGCACCTCAGTATTCATAAACCTCCCAATTTCTCCACTCATTATTACCTCATGAGATGGATTCTCTTCCAATTGCTTAGCTATCAATGGAAGAAAAGGTAATCAAGCTAGAAGTTGGTCCAGGAAGAGAATTAAATGTCAGCAATGCTTTATCCCTTCCACATCAGAAAATTGTCCTGCAGTTATTGTAGGAACACCAACAAGCATTTTCTTAGGACTATATAGACATGAAAGGCCTAGATCCTAAACTCTACACTCATAAGATCTACATCAGTTTTGAATGTAAACCTTTCCATCAGCCTGAGAGGAGAGTCAATCCAGCCTTAAGGGATATAGTTAAGAATGAACTATAGAAGTTGTTAAATGCTGGTTTCATCTACCCCATCTCCGATAGCCAATGGGTCTCACCCTTAGTTATAATACCAAATAAGGGAGGGAAATGGAGAGTTTGCATTGACTATAGGGAGCTCAATTCAGCGACTAAGAAGGACCACTTTCCATTGCCATTCATAGACCAATTTCTTGATAACCTAGCTGGCAAGAAATACTTCTCTTTCCTGGATGGCTTTAGTGGTTACAATCAAATACAAATAGCTCCCAAGGACCAGGAGAAAAAAACTTTCACATGTCCATGGGGGACATTTTCCTATTCAATTTTACCTTTTGGATTGTGCAATGCTCCAGCCACTTTCCAAAGAGTTGTTATAAGCATTTTTTTTGATATATCTACTGACTGCATGGAGATTTATATGGATGATTTTACTACTTATGGGAACACTTTTGATGAGGCTATGGAAAACTTGGAAAAAGTTCTCAAGAGATGTTGGGACTACAACCTTTCTCTAAATAGTGAGAAATGCTTCATGATGATGGAGGATGGTATTGTATTAGGCCATTTCATTTCATCAAAAGGTATTCAAGTGGACCCTGCAAAGATTGAAGTAATTAGTACCTTACCCACACCAGAAAAGCAGAAGGATGTCTGAAGTTTTCTTGGACATGCTAGATACTACAAAATATTTATAAAATATTTTAGTCAGCTTGTAGCACCTCTTTATAACTTGTTAAAAAAGGATGCCGATTTTTCTTGGGACTCTGAGTGTAACAAGTCCTTCCTGTAGCTTAAGGAGGTTCTCACGACAACACTAGTCTTGAGGGGACCTAATTGGGGTTTTCCTTTCCACATTCATATAGATGCCTTAGAATATGCTATAGGTGTAGTACTTGGTCAGAAGGTAGATACAGTTGAGCATGCCATTTACTTCATCAGTAAAAATATACAAGGAGCGGAGTTCAACTACACAGTAATTGAAAAGGAACTGTTGGCGGTTATCTATGCACTAAATAAATTTAGGCACTACATTACTGGGTATGAAATCTTTGTTCATACTGATCACTCTGCCATTAAGTACTTGATGAACAAGCCATAAATATTTAGATGGTTGGCTCATTGGTTGCTACTCATGCAGGAGTTTGATATCACTATAGTCAACAAGCCCGACAAGGCCAATGTGGTAGCTGACTTCCTTTCTCAGTTGCACGTACGTGATGATCATGTAGCCATTGATGATAGTTTTCCTGATGAACACCTCTTTCTATTATCCACACATAATCCATGGTATGCCAACATTGCTAATTACCTAACCACTGGTAAGACTCCTGCTCACTTCTCTGCTAAATAAAGAAGGCTTTTAGCTGAAAAGAGCTTTAAGTATTCTTGGATTTATGGATTCATGTTTTATACTAGTCCTAATCAAGTAATCTATAGATGCATAAGGGAAGATGAAATATATGATATCCTAAGGGAATGTCATGATGAGCCTTGTGGAAGTCATTTTGTTTCCAAGAGAACAACATTCAAGATCTTGACTACTGGATATTACTGACCAAGTTTACACAAGGATACAGCTCAATATACAAAGAAATGTGATAAGTGCCAATGCATGGGGTGACCCACTAAGTTGGATGAGATGCCCCTATAGCCTCAGGTAATTGTAGCACCCTTTGATAAATGGGGGATTGACTTTGTGGGTCCTATTGAACCATCTCCACAAGGTAAATCCTATATTCTAGTATGCACTGATTATGTTATAAAGTGGGCCGAGGCCAAACCTATGAAACACCCCAGGGACAACAATGTTACCAAGTTCCTTTATGAGTTTATTTTCACAAGATTTGGTGTGCCTAGGGAGTTGACATCTGATCAGGGTGCTCAATTTACTTCTAATATGATAGCTTCTTTGATGAAAGAATATAAAATTCAGCATGGTAAATCATCGCCTTATCACCCCCAAGCCAATGGACAAGTAGAGGTTACTAACAGAGAGCTGGAATCCATTCTTACCAAGACTATTGCACTCCATAAGAAATATTGGGTCACATGACTTCCTGAAGCTCTCTATGCTTATAGAACTACTTGGAAATCTACAACGGGTTTCACTCCATTTGAGCTCGTCTATGGCAGGTCAGCTATCATGCCTGTGCAATTTGAACATAAGACATTAAGGATAACTCTCGAACTTGGTCTAGATCTCACCTCTATACAATAGGAAAGAATTCTAAGTTTGAATGGACTTGATGAATGGTACAACTCTGCATTGCATAATATAGAATTGGTACAACAACAAAAGTAGTGGCACAATAAATTTATCAAGGATAAAGTATTTTCTATTGGTGATTGGGCACTTCTTTATGATTCTAGGTATCAACACAATCCAGGGAAGTTTCAAACTCATTGGTTGGGACCGTACGAGATCAGTTCTATGTTTTCAAATGGAGCAGTTCAATTATCCACTATTGATCCTATACGCTTCAAGTTATTGGTTAATGGGAAAAGGTTGAAACTATATCAAAAACCATAGAGAAAAGAAAATTTCCTGCAACAATTCTCTTCCATCGATGGCGACATCTCTCTTGTAGCCTCTAGAAATGAGCCTTCTGCTCATTTAAGTTCTTCTCTCTAAAAAGTTCTCCTCACCTCATAATCAACACTTTCTTCATGAAATTACTTTCTCCATAATAAAATCTATCTCATCACTTCTAGTCTTTTCACTCCTCCACCTCATCATTCTCCACTAATGGATGATGATAGGTGCTACCATCAGAATATTTTGAGGTTTGTACACTATCTGAGATATTCACTTTCTAATTTATTTTTCAAATTTCTAGTTAGGTCTCGTCACATGTGCAATTGTGGGACCAATTGCCTAATTAAGATGGGGGGAGATATATCATTTTTTTGTTTTATGTATCGATGAAATTATTATATTTGATTCTTTTAAACTTTACCTGTACTTTTGCACACTTCTTGCCAACTTTCACTTTGAGTGATGTGACAATCTTGAATACTTCACACATATCATGCAAAGGTGGCTAGTACGAAGTCTATGGAGTAATTAGGAACAATTAATGCATGATATACTCTAAGATTTACACTCATATTTCCTTAAGCACTATCATTTCTAGAATTCTAGAACTTTCTACATTTGAACTTTCCTGTAGCTCATCGTTCTAAGACTTCCTTGCTCAAAATCTTTATTGTAGTGTGTTTGTATTTTCTGCAACATTGTTTTGAATAGTCTGATAATATAAGAGATGGGAGGAGATCACATCTGGTGTGAGCCCACAGTGCATGGTATTTTATTGAATGATCAAGTATGTTTTCCATATTTTCAAACCAGAGGATGACTTGATTATATTCAGAAACTTACCAGCTAGGATAGTGATGTTGCATTACAGTTTTTAAGAACGTTAAAGGAAGGAGTGGCCATGGTTAAAGGACTAAGGATACAGTTTACACAGGAAATTATGGCTGATGTTATGGGTTTGCCACAGGAAGGAGAAGAGTTCTCAGAGAACCTTGATCCGATAACATCCAGGGCATAGTTTATCCTTCACTCAGACCCACCATTGGAAGTTGACAAAAAGCAAGGTATGAGCAGGTTATCTTTGCCAGAACCCTTTAGGCAGTGTGCAGTCTACATTATCAAATATTTTACTTGTGAGGGATGGAAAATTTTTTTCCATTCTGTTCACTTTAAATTCTTAAGCTATCTATGACATGATAATTGACCCATCAATGTACCCAGTTTTATGTTCAATATTTTTAAGAAGAGAACTTCTCTATGTGTGTGTGTGAAAATTGTACCTAGCTGTGGACACAACACTTCAGTAAAACATTAGAGGTTAGCAAATCAAAGAAATCTGTAAATAAATGAAACTAAGCTAACCAGGTGATTTATTGCCTTTTAGTAGGTGCGAGTATGGTATTCTCAGATTAGACTGAGATTAGTGAGAATGCAACACCTAAACGAAGGATTTAAATGATTGAAATCAATGAAGATGAAATGCAGATTAATCCTTTTTAAATTTTTTTTTTTTTTTGAATGCAATAAGATGAAAAAATTGATATGAAACTAATCTAGAATGATTTGAAATGATATGAAAATTAATCTAATAATGATATGCTATGAATGAATGCTATGAACCCTAAAAAACAATAACAAAAATCTCACAATCACCTTGTGTGCAAGAGCTTAATTCTTCAGATGTTAATTCACTAGAGTAAGTATGCAATTCAAGGGATATATTATGAAGAGCCGAGCCTTGTTTTTATAGAAATCTAGGGTTTGAGGATGCATAAGAAAAACCATAAATCACTCATGATAAACTCTGGTTGATTTTTGAGTTAACAAGAAATTAAGAATAAATGAACTCATAAAATCATGCAAAAGCAGTTTTTATCTCAAAATAGAGTTTAGTTCTCTTTTTCAACTCATCATCATATGTTGAGTTTAGAAAGTTAACAAATTGAAATTGAAAGTTGATTTAAAGTTAACTACTTTTATGATTGTGAAAGATTTAATATGAATTAATTTAATAAATAAAGTGATTTATTTTCCACTTAACTGATTTTGAATTAAAACAATTGATTTATGGGTTAATCAATTATTAAATCAAACTTTATTCCAATTAAATCATTAAATTTGACAACTTTGATTTTAAATCAATTAAATAAATATTCAATTGATTGTTTGTAGGAATTTTGATTTCTTGTCAAAATAAAAATAATATTAATTAGGAATAAATGCAATTAAATCTAATTAAATAATTAAGTGGCATAATTAACTTAATTAATTAAATATTCATCATATTCAATTAATCAACTTTAGGATAAATAATGACATTTATCACCAAATAATATTCAATTAAAGATAATTATGATAAATTAGGAATATTCAAGGAATAGTCCCCGATGCAGGATTAAGATAATCAATTAGGTTTTTGATAAACTAATGTGCAGATGTGCCTTAGGTTAGGACTTTAATGTCAATTTTGGTCGATTTGATGATGTAGGAGGTTAATGAACCTATAGCCCATTTTTGGGTTATTACATTTTCCCCCTCTTTGAATCACTGTGCAAAGTGTAGTGGTTCAAAGATTAATCCATTTTTTATGTTTGAAACTGATTTGAAAGATAAACCGATTCCAAGACAAAAATTGATTAAAAGATTGGAAAAAGCTGATTCAGGTCTTGGTTGACCAAGAATTGTGATGATGTCAACTATAGCAATAATGAACTGGTGATTATGAAAAAGTATCAAAATGCATGATTCTGAACCTTATGTTTACGAAGAAGTGAGTGACTGATTCCAGACTTGATTGTCCAAAGGAATCGAAATGGTATCACATCTAAACCCTTCAATTATGAAGAACCAAGGAAAGAATACTAATGAACTGATGGTTATGAAAAGATGATATAATTTACAAGATTTATTAGGATACTAGATTGATATGGATCTCTATGAATCTGATATGCCCCAAGCGACGTGCCCCTAGCGATGAGGTTTTTGATGAATCAACAACTAGATGTGTTTGTTGTCTTGATTACCGAGGAAAGATTTGATTGACAAAATTAGTTAATGATGTGTAATACCATACCCCCTTCGAGATGAAAATCAAAATCTGGCAAGAAAAGCTAGTGTTAAATGGTTTAGAAACATGTTAATTGATTTGAGAAGTGGTTATACATGTCCGAGAATGCATTTTGCATCGTTTAGAGGTCTAGAAGACCAAGTTTGAGTAGGTTTGACCATGAGTTGAGCATGGTTGACCAATTTGAAATTTTGATAGTTTGATGTTAGATAATCAGTTAAGTTGAATAATGGATTTCTTTGATGGTTAGAAGGTTGATTATGCAAGTAGTCGGCTATCCTGGGTTTGAAAATTTTAAATTGTGATTTTGACCCTGAAATGGATTCTACTTGTTGTTTCGTTGGAGGGACCTTCATACAATGGTCAGTCCTTGTGTCATGTTAAGCATTGTTTTGAAGAATCATTTAAGTGTCAAGCTGATTTAGGCAATCGTGAGATAAATGCAATCATGCAAAGTGCAAAAAGAGATGCAAACCTAGGATCTAGGACCTAGTCACTGATCATGTGTCGGTCTTTTTCATCACTGAATATTTATTAGGTAACCAGATAAAATAATACAACATCCACTAGTTATGAAACTATGAATATATGAATATTGATTTTTATGCCAAAGTCAATACAACGCCCACTAGCTAGACAACCATGGACATATGAATATTGATTTTGTTTTCAAAATGTCGAATTAGATATAAGCACCAAGGCATAAACACCATGATGACTTGAATATCATGTCCATTTTGATGTAGAAATTTGTATAAGCATCAAAACATAAACGTCATGATTACCTAAATACGCCTTGCAAAACAAACATGCCAAACAGTTTGCATAATTCATTCTTGTCTCCAATGTGAATTACCCACAGTGACCCTTTATCATTCACATCCTTAGATAATAACCATTCATAGTAGGATTGAGAAATCATTCAAAAATATGTAAGCTAGATCAAACTTCCTTGAATTTTCTGGGTATCAATAGTTGAGGTACTCATGGCCATCCAACACGTGATGGAGGCTCTTTGATGAAGGGTGCTCCCCTTAATAACACAAACACATAACAGACATAGAGAAACAACAACAATAATATGCAAGAATAGAAAATTGGCTTCTTATTATCTCCACAAATGTGGAATTACAAATTTTTTAGAATTACAACATGCAAAGCCACATGGGCATTCCCTTATAATATTCTGTAGGACAAAGCCTCGAACTATTACCCAGAACTATTCTGAACTGCCTAAGACAATAATACAACCTTCCTTATATAGGCAATTTTTCCACCGCCTGGGAAGGTTCTAGAATTTTAGCCAATAAGGCCGACCAAACTTAGAATTATTTTATTTTACATTTTATTACATCATAGTCGGCTCAAGATAACCTTTGAAACCCGAACAGAAATTTTGAAGAAAATTATTTTCTGCCATTTTGGGTGGCCCAACTTCCGAAGACCATAAGTCATCACTAGTTGACCCGATTGGCTATTATAACCCCATTTTGGAAATGCCACGAAGCGCTCTACAGGCTTGACCGGCGCAAGCACCCATCACCCAAATTTTTGACCTCATTCGGGGCCTCTAAAGCCTTCAAAACTGAGTCCAAAGTTTCTGTACCCTGCTGCCAATACCCAAAATCTTCAATATCTTCCAACATGCACTTGATCTGGCAATGAAACTTTACTGGTAGACTTACATGACCAAAATGAACCTCCAAGAAAGAAATCAGATCATTCTGAGCACATGCAAAAATTACCAAAAATAGTAACTTTCCATAAATAGCAGCTCTGCACTAAAATAGCCCTTATTGAATATAAAAATAGAAATATTTTTGGGTGATGCAAGATTGCTCTTACACCCAGGATGCTCCTGCATCAGACACCCAGGGTAATTTGACAAATTCTTGAGTTCCTTGAACCCAACCACTTCAATCTGCATCTCTGTCAGCAATAGTTGCCTTCTGCTAAGAGCATCCGCAACCCTATTAGACTTTCCACTCCTGTGTTTCAAAACAAATGTATAACTCTGCAAAAACTCAACCCATTTCAAATGCCTTTGATTCAATTTTCCTTGACTGTTCAAATATTGCAAAGCTTGATGATCAGTATACAAAACAAACTCCTTAGGAAGTAGATAATGTCTCCACTTCTTTAATGCCTGAACTATAGCATAAAATTCTTGATCATAAACAGAATATTTCCTCTTGGCATCATTTAACTTCTCACTGAAATAAGCAACAGGTTTACCTTCTTGGCTCATAACAGCTCCTATTGCAGTACCACTAGCATCACAATCTACTTGAAACACCTTATTAAAATCTGGAAGTGCTAAAATAGGTTCTTTTGTAACTTTTTATTTTAACAATTGAAAACTCTTTTCTGCCCCATTAGTCCACTTAAACTCTTTTCTATCCCCTCTCATTGTTTCAGTCAAGGGTCCACAAATACTACTAAAATTTATGATAAACTTTCTGTAAAAGCTAGCTAGACCATGAAAAGATCTTACCTCAGTAGCACTCTTTGGAGTAGGCCATTCAAGGATAGCCTGTACCTTCTCTGGGTCCATTTTTAGACCTTCTCCTGAAACTACAAACCCCAAATACACCAACTCTTTCTTCACAAAACTGCACTTCCTCAAATTAATCAGCAATTTCTCTTCTCTCAACTTCTCAAATACCATACAAATATGCATCATATGCTCATCCAATGTCTTACTAAAGATCAAAATATCATCTAGGTAAACAATGACAAACTTACCCAGAAATTCTTTTAGAACCTCGTTCATGAGCCGCATGAAAGTGCTCGGCGCATTGGTTAGCCCAAAAGGCATGACTAACCACTCATATAGTCCTTCCTTTGTCTTGAAGGCAGTCTTCCATTCATCTCCTTCTCTGATCCGAATCTGATGATATCCACTCTTCAGATCTATCTTTGAGAAATACACAGCTCCACTCAAACAGTCCATAATATCATCCATTCGTGGCAATGGAAACCTATACTTGATTGTGATCTTGTTTATTGCCCTAGAATCTGTACACATCCTCCATTCTCCATTCTTCTTTGGTGCTAATACCGCTGGTACAGCACAGGGACTCAGACTCTCACGGATCAATCCTTTCTGTAACAGTTCATGTACTTGTCTGTTCAACTCCTCACTTTCTGCAGGTGTCATTCTGTGTGCTGCCTTATTCGGCAAACTCGCTCTTGGGATCAAGTCCATCTGATGACTGATCTTCCTGACTGGTGGTAATCCATCAGGCATGTTATCGGATACAATATCCTGAAACTCATTCAACAAATCTGCAACTTCTACAGGAACATCTTCTACTTCCTCTTTACCAGCTTTTGGAATTAAAGAAAAACATACATGCTCATGCCTCATACCATCTAAGAAATTTATTCCATCAACAAAAGTTATCCTTGCATTACCACATACCTTTTCTTTAGTCTCCTTCAATGGTTTTAGCTTATGTCGCACTCCATCCTTTGTCAGGGAATAGGTATTCGCACGACCATCGTGTACAACACATCTGTCAAACTGCCATGGTCTAGCCAATAACATATGACATGCATCCATAGAGATGATATCACATAGTACCTCATCTTGGTACCCGCCGATCTTGAACTTCACTAGGCATTGTTCATTGACCATGACCTTGTGGTCATCCTGTACCCAGGCAATCCGATATGGATGTGGGTGTTTCTGTCTCTTGAGCTTCAACTTTGTCACCATCTCTTCTGACACCAAATTGTCAGTGCTTCCACTATCAATAATCACATCACAACATTTACCTTCACACTGGCACCTGGTGTGAAACAGGCTCCTCCTTTGCTCAAGTTCATTCTCACCACTCAACATGACTCTTCTATTAATCAACATTTCTCCTCTTTCAGCATCTTTAGAATTTGATGATCTGGCATCTTCATCTACATCTGCAACTCTGGCCTGGCCTTCATTTCTCCTGTCCGTTCTGCCTTGGCGCTAAGGACATTCAAATGCCCTATGACCTTCTTCTCCACAGTGAAAACATGTTCCACGGAAGCCACCTCTTCCAGATCCTTGTCCTCTTCCTCTTCCTCTCTGATCTCTATTATTCTGATCCTGGAAGCGATTGGAATTATTTCCTCACTGATTTTGACTGCTACTAGCCTCATCCTTCATTTTCAGATCTTTTCGGCCACCATATGACCGTCCACCAGATTGTCCACTGCGACCTCTTCCATTTTGTCTGCTCTCAAACTTTTTGTTCAACTTTTCCTCTACTTTTAGGGCAAATTGGTATGCCTCCTCAATACTGTTCATTCAAACCAGATTCAACTCCTCCTGAATGCTTGGCCTTAACCCATTAAGGTATTGGGCAACTTTCTCCTTATCAGCTTCGGCATGGCCTGTTCTGATGAGGAGTCGATAGAACTCCTCTGTATACTCCTGAACAGATTTTCTTGCTTGCTTCAAACTTTGCATTTTCTTCAGTAGGTCAAGCTCATAATCAATAAGAATGAACTGTCGCTTCAATTTTTCCACCATCCAATCCCATCTTGTGATTTTATCTTTCCCTCTTCTATTTCGCTCCAATTGAATTTCTTGCCACCAGATCTTCACATGACCTTTCAGTCTGGCCTTCGCAAATTTGACCCTATCAGGATCCTCAACATCTTCATACTCAAAATACTCCTCACATTCATTGATCCAGTTGATCAATTCCTTTGGGTTAAGATTTCCAAAAAATGTAGGAACCTCAATCTTAGGTCTTTTCTCAATCTTGGAAATCGCCCGAAAAAGTCTTTCTTCCTCCTGGTTCACAATTTCAGCTTCTCCTTCTTGATATTCTTCTTCGGCTTCATCCTCGCTTTCATCTCTGACATTAAGATTCATTCCTCTACGAATCTCTTCTTGCAATGCTCGCACTTGTCTCTGCAGCTCTCTAACCTCAGGTGTTACAACACCAGCTCTTCCGCCACGTTCCCTTCGTGGAGGTATTTTCGTGTTGCGCGCTAAAACCCTAGCCACGGTCCTGGTGCAAACTGCCTCACAGTCGGCGATCTATTTACACACTCAAGAACTCCTACTCTGATAACACTTGATGAAGGGTGCTCCCCTTAATAACACAAATACATAACAGACATAGAGAAACAACAACAATAATATGCAAGAACAGAAAATTGGCTTCTTATTATCTCCACAAATGTGGAATTACAAATTTTTCAAAATTACAACATGCAAAGCCACATGGGCATTCCCTTACAATATTCTATAGGACAAAGCCTCGAACTATTACCCAGAACTATTCTGAACTGCCTAAGACAATAATACAACCTTCCTTATATAGGCAATTTTTCCACCGCCTGGGAAGGTTCTAGAATTTTAGCCAATAAGGCCGACCAAACTTAGAATTATTTTATTTTACATTTTATTACATCATAGTCGGCTCAAGATAACCTTTGAAACCCGAACAGAAATTTTGAAGAAAATTATTTTCTGCCATTTTGGGTGGCCCAACTTTCGAAGACCATAAGTCATCACCAGTTGACCCGATCGACTATTATAACCCCATTTTGGAAACGCCACGAAGTGCTCTACAGGCTTGACTAGCGCAAGCGCTTGTCACCCAAATTTTCAACCTCATCCAGGGCCTCTAAAGCCTTCAAAACTGAGTCCAAAGTTTCTATACCCTATTGCCAATACCCAAAATCTTCAATATCTTCCAACATGCACTTGATCTGGCAATGAAACTTTACTGGCAGACTTACATGACCAAAATGAACCTCCAAGAAAGAAATCAGATCATTCTGAGCACATGCAAAAATTACCAAAAATAGTAACTTTCCATAAATAGCAGCTCTGCACTAAAATAGCCCTTATTGAATATAAAAACAGAAATATTTTTGGGTGATGCAAGATTGCTCTTACACCCAGGATGCTCCTGCATCACTCTTACAGATGGACACCATTTCAATCCAAAATTTCCAAAGTTATTAGATTTTCGCTCAAAGCAGAAAACAAAGAAAAGATTATGCCCCTAGTCATCACTCTCTAAATCTTTTAAAGGACATCATCGAAGAGCTTGAAAGGACACAATATGCAAAAATCTCAATGTGAATCAATAAGAATACAAAGAAGATTAAAGCACACAACATAGATTGTTTTTGTTCATGTTGATGTTTATTTATGTTGTTGTAGATGCAAAATCCTTTCTAGAAAGGAGATAGACTAACTAAGATGTAGCTTCAAAGGACCCTGACTAGATACAAAAAATCTGAGATACTGAGGAGTGTAGGATATGACTTTGATTGCCCCCAAGTTTGAACATTGATAGGAGATAGATGCTTTTGCCAATTGGTGTACAAACTGACTTTATTGAAACAAGGATATATACAGACTAAAGAAGATTGAAAGCTGGGAAAGACCAAGATTTCATTGACAGATGGAGCATTTTGAACAAGTGCCGCTTGTTTGCTAGGTTTTCACCATCTTGGCAGAGATTCTATTTTTGCTACCAAGGTGCTTGTTTCCAGGTTTTCACCAAGGCACTTTTTCTTTTTCTCATTTTTTTGTATTTTTCTTTTTTCTCAATTTTTTTTGTACTTTTGATATTTTTTAATTTTTTTGTGATACATCAAGGTGCCTATTGCTATGTTTTCACTAGGATGATCATTTTTTCAAGACTTTTTCTAATTTTTTTAATTTTTTCAGGACATTTTTTAATACTGAATGCCTTAGGCGTAGAATTTCTTTAGATGGAGAATGTTGATTGGTTCTCAGAGCTGTTCTCCTTCAGTCATTGAGAGTTGATAGGCTCCAGAGCCATAAGTAGCAGTGATTAAAAAGGGACCCAACTAGTTGGGTTCAAACTTCCCTTTGTGCTCTCGATGTGATTGATTTTTAAGATTCTCTCTCAAAACTAGATCGCCAACCTGAAATTCTCTGTGTCTGACTTTCTTGTTGTATCCTCTAGACATTATTTTCTGATATAGTCTGAGATGATCATATGCTACTTGTCTGTGCTCATCTAGTAGTTCAAGTTCTTGCAACCTAGACACTCTGTAGTCATCATCAGTTACTAGACCATGCATTCTGATTCTTAGTGATGGGATTTCAACCTCAATAGGTAGTACCGCTTCAGACCCATAAACTAAAGTGAATGGTATAGAACCAATGGGTGTTTTGATACTTGTTCTGTAGGCCCAGAGAGATGGATTGATCACGAGATGCTAGGATCTTCTATTTTATTATCTATATGGTGTATAATTTTCAACAGATTCTTGTTTGAAGCCTTTGCTTGTCCATTCCCTTGAGGATAAAAATAGATGACCAATGTTGTGTTATCTTGAATTTAGAACATAAACCATGTAAGTCTTTCTTCTTGAATTGTCCACCATTATCTATGACTATTGAATGTGGGATTCCATACCGACATATGATGTAGTTCAGAATGAACATGGAAATTTTCTTTCTAGTTGCTTGAGTCAAAGGGACTGCTTCTACCCATTTCAGGAAATAGTCTGTAGTTGTAATGATATGGGTATGTTCATTGGAAGAATGTGGATAAATAGCACCTATTAGGTCAAATTCCCATTCCTAGAAAGGCCACTGTGTAGTAAAGGGAATTAGATCTCTCCCTGGTGCATGAATTAAGTTACCATGTACTTGGCACTTTTGACAATTATTTTCATATTGGATAGCCTCTTTTTCCATTTTAGGCCAATAGTACCCCGCCCTAATAAGTTTTCAAGCTAGTGCTAAACCATTGGAATGTGATCCACATATACCATCATGGACTTCCTCTAATGCACGTTGAGACTCTTCGCATTCTAAACACCTAAGAAGTGTACCATCTAGACCTCATTTGTATAGATTGTTACTAGTGATGACATACCAAGATGCTTTTCGAATAAGGTAGCATTTCTCATGGTGATTTAAGGTATCTGGAATGATTTGGTCTTTAAGGTAGGAGTATAGGTTTTTGTATCTGGAAGAATCATGACCAACAATAGTGCAAATCATGTGGATTTTAGGGGAATCATATGCAGGGAATGCCAACTATTCCACCAGGAACTCGTAGCATAGCCCATGTTCGAGTTGTTGGAGTAAAGATGATAGCATTGCCATAGCATCAACAACCTTATTCTCCGTTCTAGGAATTTGTTCAAAAGTGATTGAGATGAAACATTTCTTAAGGTCATCGACCATGCGCTTGTATGGAACTAGTATTTCATCTTTGGTTTGGTACACATCATTGACTTTGTGTATTACAAGCTGTGAGTCTCCATGAATGTATAATTTTGTCACTCACCACTCAATTTCTATCTTCATACCATTAAGAAGGGCTTCATATTTAGCAATATTTTTTGTGCAAGGGAACTTGATTCTGAATGCTTTAGGTATTGAGTAACCTTGAGGTGTTATGAATAATATGCCCACTCCAGATCCATTTTGTGTGTAAGATCCATCAAAGAAGAGACACCAAGTCCTAGAAGAGATGTGCATGATGGATGAATCAAGAAATTCCATCTGTAATGGTGTATCATCAAACAATGGTGCTTCCACCAATTGATCCAAAATTACTTGGCCTTTAATAGCTTTCCTTTCAACATATTCTATGTCAAATTCACTCAATAGCATCACCCATTTAGCTAATCTACCTATGAGGGAAGCTTTTCTCAATAAGTATTTCAATGGATCTATCTTAGCTATAAATTGCACTGTATGAGCTAACATGTAATGTCTCAATTTCTACGATGTAAAGATCACATCTAGACAAGCTTTCTCAATTGTTGAATAGTTCTTCTCATATGCTACCAATGTTTTGTTGATATAATAAATAGCTCTTTCCTTTTTGTTCTCATCATGTTGTGCTAGTAATGCCCCCAGTGATGTATCTATGGCAGAGACATATAGGATCAATGGCTTCCCTTGAATAGGAGGCATCAAAATAGGAGGATTTGATAGATATTGCTTGATATGATTGAAATTCTTCTCACATTCTTCATTCCATGAAAAAGTCACACC
Source organism: Chamaecyparis obtusa (assembly GCA_027943335.1). Lineage (NCBI taxonomy): Eukaryota > Viridiplantae > Streptophyta > Pinopsida > Cupressales > Cupressaceae > Chamaecyparis > Chamaecyparis obtusa. Next base: position 214,936 of record BSBK01001552.1, on the reverse strand, counting down.
TTTATGTAATGTTTTTGTAAAAGGCTGTGATATGTCTGCCAACTAAGATATGAAACGCTTGATAGATTGCACTCTCCCTTGTAGAGTTCTCATTTGATTGATATTTTTGGGAGGTTGCATCTCCATTATAGCCTTGACTTTAGTGGGATCAACCTCAATGCCTTTCTTTGAAACAATATAGCCCAAGAGCTTTCTAGAAGTGACACCAAAAGCACACTTTTTAGGGTTCAATTTGAGACTAAACTTCTCCATTCTATCTAGTATTTTTATCAAGTCATTCAGATGTTCAAAGCTTATCATTGATTTAGCCAAGGTGTCATCAACATAGTCCTCCATAGTTTGATGCATCATGTCATGGAAAATAGATTTCACAGCTCATTGATATGCAACACCTGCATTTTTGAGACCAAATGGCATGATATTCCAATAGAAAGTACCCCATGCACATGTGAAAGCAATTTTCTCTTGATCTTCTGGAGCGATTTTGATTTGGTTATATTTAGAGAAACCATCCATTAAAGAATACATTTCAAAACATGCAGTCATGTCCACTATCATATCGATGTTTGGTAGTGGAAAATCATCCTTAGGACATGCTTTGTTTACATCTCTAAAATCTATGGACATTCTAATAGATTTATCTAGTTTGGAAACATGCATAATGTTTGATATCCATTCAGCATTGTCGATAACTCGGATGAATCTAGCTTTTAGTAATTTTTCAACTTTAGCTTTGATAAGAAGTGCTACATGTGGATGCATCTTGTGCAATTTCTGTTTGACAGGTTTCACTCCATGCGAAGTTGATTTTCTTTTCTATTAGGAAGGTGGTGAATGCTTGTTTCTCTTCCTCTAATAGAGATTGTGCTACATGAATCAGCTGTGGTTCCTCTATTGTACCCAAGTTGATAGATTGAGTGGGCTCAATCATTACTGGAGATTTGTCCTATAAATGACTCAGAAGGACATCAAATATCTCATCCTTAGGTGCCTCAGAGAGGTTTTCACGTTCAGATGCATCTTTTATTTTTACTATTTTAGGTTCTGAGACTGCCACAAAGTGGTTTTCACCCTCATAACCCTTTTTATTTTTTCTTTTGTTCTTTTGACTGAGATATTTGATATCAGACTCTATCATGCTAATGCTAGGTTCACTGATGGAAGTCATCATAGGGTCCATTGCATTGAGGTAGCAGGCAAGAGCATAGTCATTTCGAAAGGTATATATGTCTTGGTTTGGATTTTTGGACATTTGGTTGATTAGCTCTAGATGTTGGATAGTAAGCTCTAGAAGGGATTGACTAATCATATTAATGCACATTGTATTGGCATCATTGGAAATGATCTGACTCACAAAATCAAATGTGATACTACTACTTGAGATGGTCAATTCATTAAGAGTTTCAATGTCATTATTGGATTCTGCTTTGGGAGTAGGTGTATTAGACTTGTTAAGTTCGCTACTTTGCTCTAGACTTACATCAGGTGTAGGTACATATTGGTGAATTAAATATACATGTTTTTATGTGATGAGTTCATCTTCTTCTAGAATAACTCCCCATTCATAATCATTGGATTCATCTTCTGATTCTAGACCTCTAAGAAATCTAAGAACATGTGTGAAATCTGGACAGATTCCCTAAGCTGGATTTCCTTTAGATTTCAATTCATACTCATAAGAGTCTATCTCAGAATCACTGGTGTGTTCCTCTTGGTTAGATTCAAGATCAACTAGTTCTTGTGTGGCGACTGTCATTTGTGTAGTATTAGGTTCTTGTGTTTCTACTACATTGATCCTTTTTATTGGCCCATCTTCATCTTTGAGCATGTCTAGGATGTCTTTAGAAATGGATTCATAGGGAAAAACATTTGTAGTATCATAATCATCACTATCACCCTATTTGTTTTCCTCTACTTCATTGTTGTGCTCTTCTAGCTCTATCTATTCTATTACATGAGAAGAGTTACCCTTGAGATAGAAGGGTTTCTTTCTATAGCCTAGGCCCTGTAATACCCCAAAAATGGGCTATAAGTTCATTAATCTCCTACATCTTCAATTCGAACAAAATCAACATCGAAGTCCTAACCTAAGGCACATCTGAACATCATCAAATCTAATTGATTATCTTAAATTCTGCATCAGGGAATATTCCTAGTATATTCCTAATTATCTTAATTATCTTTAATTTAATGATTATTTGGCGATAAATCCAATTTATCCTAAAGTTTGATTAATTGAATATTTTCATATTTAATTAATTAGATTTAATATTTGCCACTTAATTATTTAATTAAATTTAATTCTATCTATTATTAATTGTATTATTTAATTTTGACAATAAATCCAATATCCTATGAATAATTGATTAAATCTTTATTTAATTAATTAAAGCAAGTTGTCATTATTTAATAATATAGTTTTTAATAAAAGTTTGATTAAATAGTTAATTAACCCATAAATTAATTATTTATTTTCAAAAATCAGTTAAGTTGAGGATAAATCACATTATTTATTTATTTAATTCTTAATTATTATGCACATTCAAAAGAAACAGTTAAACTCCAAATCAGAAAATCAATGCAAGTTATTGACTTTTTGGAACTCAACATCCTTTTGGAGTTCAAAAAGCTGATCTAAACTCTAATTTGAGTTAAAAAGCTATTTTTGCATGTTTTTGCATGATTTTGAGAATTAACTATCTTTCATGATCAAATAACTCAAAAATCAACCTGAGTTATTTGAGTGATTTATGGCTTTCTTCCATGCACCTCCAAAGCCCAGGATTTCTATAAATTAAGGCTTTAGCTCCTCTCAAATCAATCCACAAATTTGCACAATTACGATGCCAAGATCAATTCAAGAGTTACACAATCACGTTGGAGAATTGGAATTGAAGAATCAAAGATCTTGCGAATCGACATCTTTGTGAGATCAATCTTATTTTTGCATTCATATTGCATATCATTGTTAGATTAGCATTGCATATCAATTTTCAATAGCATTCATAGCATATCAATTTCATCTAGCATAGATTCATATCAAGTTTTCATTCCTTATTGCATCATAAAATCAAAAAAGAAAATAGCTTAATTGCATTCAATCTCATATCTAGATCAATTGCATTCAAATCCTTCATTTAGGTTTCGTCTAGGTCACTGATCTCGATTACAATCTGAGAACATCAATCTCGCACCTATTAGAAGGCAGTAAATTGCTTGGTTAGATTAGATTTCAATTTTGCACGATTTTGAGTATAGCTAACCTCTAATGTTTTATTGAAGTGTTGTGTCTACAGATCAGGTACAATTTTCACACACACATTTTTGGCGCCCACCGTGGGGCCTTGAAATGGGTTTCAAATTCAATTCTATCAATTTTTATCTTTTTCTTCTCGGGATCTGTGCAAAACTGTGATTTTTAATTTTTGTCCGTACATCTATCGTATGAGTTTTTGACAAATGTCGTATGGGAGCATACCCACTATCGTATGATACTGGACCCACTATCGTATGACAGTCTATCGGATTGAGACTCATTTCATTACATACCCACTGTTGTTTGGGAGCTCAACTATCGTATGGTAGCATACCCAGTGTCGTACGAGTTTCTAGACTATCGTCTGGGAGCATACCCACTGTCGTACGAGTTTTGGTACTAGATTTCAATTGTCATTTCATTTTTGCAAATAGTTTTTCAGATTTGATTTTTGGATTTTGACTGACAGCTAACCCTAACAATTGAAATTTACTGTTTCTAATTGATTTGTGCTGATTTTGATTGGGAAAAGCACAAGAATTGCTAAAAATCAGGTAAAATGTACTAAGCACATTGCGAGGATCACGAGGTATTCTCCTTGTTCTAAAAACATTTTTATTTGGACTTAAAATAAATCTCTCATGTGTCAAGCTTGTGTGCATCTTTTCATGCTTTTGATCTATTTCTACACACTTGCATAATTTGATACTAGGTTGTGATCCCTTAAGGATTCATTAAGTAGTCTTAGAATACTTGTGATTGATCTTGATTGCTATCTTGGGTTATTGGACTCACTAATCTACCGGCCTCTCATTTCCACCCCGTGGTTGCAATCTCAGCACCATAAAGGGGAGGGGTCAACAGGATAGAAGCGTTAATTGTTCCACTTGGCAACCCTTTTGTGCTTTTAGGAACTCACTTGTTTTCTAAGTTGGGGATTCATTTGTAGCTTGTGTGAGGTGTTAAATGTTCCACCTTGTGGACTCATCTCATATTCGCTTTAAGCGTTAAGTGTTCCTCTTTCTTCTTTTTGGGTACTTTTGGTAGAGTTGCTTTCGGGAATATATCTGTGCTCACATAGTAATTAGGCCCTATGAACACTATTCGTGATTCTTGAGAGATTGGATTCCTAGATAAATCTTTCTTGACAATAGAATCCTTGTAGGTAGGGAGGATACTTAGTGCATTTCACATTCAACTTGGTTAGTGCATCTTCTCTTATTGATTGACACATTCTCTCTCTAGAGAGGTTGATAGATCACGTGGGGTTGATATCACGAGCTTTGGTGAATCAAAATTGGTTAGCGCGTCTTCTCTTATTGATTGATACATTCTCTCCCTGGAGAGGTTGATAGATCATGTGGAGTTGATATCACAAACCTTGGTGGAACAAAACTTTGTCTTAGCGTGTCGGATTAATCTGCTTGCTTTGTTTGGGTTAAAAGTAAAAAGGTGTCAAAAACCTTGGATCTGGAGCCAAGTCCCCTTGTGGTATAAATCTACGAGTCACCTTTAGAGAGGGTTAACCGTAGTAGACAATCCCTTCATAGGGAAAACTACATTGACGAAACCTCAAGCAGTAATAGCCATTTTCGCCATGGTAGTGATAGCCGCTATATAAATGTCCTTGTGGAAGAAATCTCCACGGATATGGTTCATTGTTGGGTTGTCAGATCTCCCTAGCAGCTCTTGAAGATTAAGTTCTCAGACTGTGTCAAAACCCTGGTGTGCTGGGATTGGAGTTCACCCCTTTGAATCATAAAAGTTGCAGAGTCAAACCATTACTAAAAACCCTAGAGAGGCCAATTTTTCATTCTTAGGTATATGTGTGTTATTGAAAAACTTTTCTGAACATACACAATTAGTACTCTTAGGGATTAGCACAATTTGGTCACTTGATTGTTCATGCGCATGGTTTCTTTTTCCCTTGTTCATTGTTTTTAGATGTGCTTGGAATCACTTGCTTGCTGTTCTGTGCGCTTGTTTATCTGCTTGGCTATTAAAAATGATCAAATCTAGTATAACCTTCAAAATCTGGACAGTACAATTTGCAAACAATCCAAAACTGAAAACCTTAAGTTTTGCAAAATTTGACGTAAAATTATTTCTGGACTCAAAAGTCATTTTAGGAAGTCAAAAGTCATACGAGTTTTGTCAAGTGTTGTTTCAGTATTGCCCATCTGTTGTATGATTGAGAACCCAGTGTCGTACGAGTTTTCAAACCAGCAAATTCAAGAAAGTCAAAACCCTGTTAGCAACTGTCGTACGAGTTTTGTCAACTGTCATTTCATTGCTACCCAACTGTCGTACGAGTTTAGAAACTGTTGTTTCATAGACTACCCAGTGTCGTATGAGTTTGCAGAGTGTCGTTTGGAAAAATTTGAGAGAGTTGTCAGAAATTGTCAAATTGCAAGATATCCAATGTTTCTAGCCTAGTTCCAGAATCTATCAAAAATATCATTGTGTCAGGAATAGAGCAGTAGCTATTGAGCATTCTACCATTTTCTGAGATTGATCTTTTGAATCTGATCTAGCCTTCTGTTTGATCAATTTGAGTCCTTTTTATCTCATGTCAAAACCTTGTCATAACTATCAATCTTCAATCAATCTTCAAAAATAGACTAAGTGTTGGGAACTCATGTCCGTTATCTTTTGGGTGATCTATCCCATACATCTAGGGCACAGTTTCCTTCACCCACATCTCATCAGATCTTCAAAACAATCATAATCTTGACAAGGTTGCGTCATCCAATTTTTTTGAATCAAATCAATCTTCAGTTGTCTTCGTCCTTTTCTTCTGTTTCATTCAAAGTTAATGGTGGAGACCAGAGCTTCTTCACACAAGAAATCAGAAGAAACATCTCAGAACTTACTTTTACCCAATACCCCGGGTCCAACTCTTGAACAACTCATGAAGTTCAGTATCTACGAAGATGACGGTCTCAATAACTTTTGATTAAAAACTGGTTACCTACCTCCTCTATCAACTCACAGAGGTAATCAACAAACTCCTCCTCAATCTATTCCAGAGAGTCCAAAAACTCCTATCATGTCTCAAGCAGGGACAAACCATGGTTCTCTAGGAGGAGGATCCCAAGGACCCCATTCTCAACATAATGCCAACCAAGAACCTACACCCTCTGAAATCCATCGATGTCAGAATGACAATGAATTCAAAAGAATGATGAGACATTTCTTGAAAGTGGATAGAGAGGCATACTTTTTACAATTAGCCCAGGAAGGAGCTAAACTTCCTCCTCACTTCAATGTCGAAGATATCATCACACATGAGGAAGAAACTCCACTCATAGCTATGACAAGACAGATGCATGCTATGCAAGTTGAACTTAACAATCTTAAGAAAGAGAAGGAACCTAAAGAGCTCTCCATGGAGGCCCTATGTCCTTTTCCATTTGACAGAAACTTGTATATGCCACCATTTCCAAAGAAAGTGGAGATACCAAAGTATGACAAATATGATGGATACTCTGATCCTCAAGATCATGTCAAAGAGTTCTGTACACACTCCATGGAATTCATGCATGAACCAACCTATCTGATGCGTCTTTTTCCTAGATTCTTGGGAGGAGCATCCATTCAATGGTTTTCGAGATTACCTTCTACAATCAAAACTTTTGAGGAATTGATTAAATTGTTTTATCAACAATATTCCTACAATATTCAACATTCGATTACCATGATTGATATCTGTAACCTCAAGCAATATCCAAGGGAATCATTCCTAACTTTTCTCAAGAGGTGGCGAAAGAAGTTTTCTCTATATGCTAGACCAATTCCCGAAATGGAGAAACTTGAAATCTTTATCAATAACCTTGTTCCAGAGCTCAACTATCCATTACAAATGCAAGATCATGTATCTTTTGATAAAATGGTGGATAATGCAATCAAGATTGAGAAAGTACTTGTCAAGAAAGGAGAAATCACACTTCAAAAGGACAAGTCTGAATCTGGATCTAGCTCAAAAGATAAAAACAAGAGCTGGAATAGAAATAAAGGTATCATCTCTGACAGTGTTGTTGACACTATCCGCACCCCATCAAAGGCACCGGCCTACAATCTCACCCTTGGCACAAAAGCCATTAAAGCTTCAGAGCAAAAATCTGCTGAACCATCTCCAAAGAAGCCATTCAAACGATGGGATAATAAATGAAAGTTTACTCCCCTAGGAGAATCTTTGGAATCTGCCCTGAGAACCCTGATAGCTGATAACATCATCTCTTTACCACCAATCTGAAACCCTGATCTGGATCCAAAACCATATTAGTGGAAAGATAATGAATTCTGTGCTTTCCATAGGACTAAAGGCCACAAAACTAATGGATGCTTCCACTTGAAGCATACCATTCAAGACTTGATAGATCAAGGGGACATCACGATCGATAATCCTACCAGCAATAATGATCACATAGCATTTATAGAACCGTTTCCACAACATGGCAAGGGAGTTTCCACTTCTCAGCCTAACATGGGGGCAAAAGTCAACTATGCCTACCCTAGAAACAATGCTATCATCAATATGGTTGAACCATGTCTCTCTGAGAGCTGCAATGTCATCATGATTGTATGAAGAGATAGAAATCATTCCTCAGCTAATGCAGTTACCAGATCACAAGCTCAGGCTCATCTGAAAGGACAAACACCAAGTTCATCTAATGTCCCTAAGATACCTTTCAATCTCACATCTGCTTCTAAACAGAAGGCTGCCTTGAAATCTTCTAATCCAAAGGATACAAGACCTACATCTTACAACATCATCCAACAACTCTAGCATACCAATGCCAAAATCTCTATGTTTGAGTTACTTCGAATATCCCTAGCTCACAGAGATGTCCTAGACAAAGCTTTGCTCGGCTCTAATGTTCCTGACAACCTAGATCTAGACAGGTTCCAGACTATGGTTGGTCATCTAACATCTCCGCAATATATCTCCTTTTCAGAGGAAGATGACAACTCTTTGAGTCACCCACATAATCAGCCCTTACACATAGAAGTCTTGATCCAGAACCATCAAGTCAAACATGTGTTGATAGATGGGGGTGCAGGCCTCAACATTTGTTCTTACAACTTAATCACACAGTTGGGATTCTCAGAGATGGCTATTGATCCTCAAAAGAAGATCACCATAAAGGCCTATGATGAACAAGAAAGATCTTCTAAAGGCACCATTGTCTTACCCATCCGAGTGGGTCCAGTCATCAAAGATACCACATGTCAGGTGCTTGATCTACCATTAGCTTACAATATCCTTCTAGGGAGACCCTGGATCCATGAAATGCAAGCCATTCCTTCTATGTACCATCAATGCTTGAAATTTCCCTATGAAGGAGTGGAGGTTACTATCCCAGCAGATCTGAGTACAACTTGCAATACATTGAAGGAAAGCGCCGATAAGCTTGTTCCCAATAACAGAGAATCTTCCATCAAGCAGCTAAATGTTGCTTCCACATCTAAGATGGATGACATTTCTAAAGAGATCAATATCAAAGAAAATGGGATGGGAGAATACACTATAGATCCAGTCTTGTCTCTAACATCTCTCCCTATCTTGCCCAAGTCATATGGACAATCTTTGAAGCAATCTAAATCAGAACCTAAGGAACCTATGGAAGCATACAAAAGAAATTTTGTGGTGGAGCAAGTATCCAAACAATAATTTGAAGAGGATGAAGCTATGCTTGCATGGCTATACAAAGATGATTCTGAATCCAAAATTGTTCAAACTAGTGAATCTGTAGCACCTAAAATCCCTTCTACTTCATACGGTCCAGGGAACAAATTGATAGCTAAGATGGGGTATCCAGGTCAAGGACCTCTAGGAATCAGAGGAAAGGGTCTTGTGACACCCATTCCACATACTGGTAGAACAAACAAAGATACTGCAGGCTTAGGATTTACAAAGAGACCTTATCATCTCAAAGGTGGTTGTTCTCATGTCATCTGAGACAGAACTCTCAGATGATGATTCAGATAGTTCAGAACTCATCCCCTATGAAAAATTGCCTAAAGAGGTCAAAGATCTTCTTGATGATAAAGATGATCCTATCAGAAGAATTAATGTAGTAGAAACACAAGAACCTACTGTAGCGCAAGAGATGGTTGCACCACAAGAACCAGCCAATCTCAAAGGTGATCAAACTAATCTAGAAGTAGAGAGTAGTTATTCTGACACTGATTCCCATGAATATGAATTCAAGTTAGAGACTGAGGAGAATCCTTCTTGGGGTATTCATCCTGACTTCACACATTTTCTCAGATTTCCTAGAGATCCTAAATCAGAAGCTGAGTCAAATGACTATGAATGGGGAGCCATTCCAAAAGAAGATGAGCTTATCATAGAGAAATATATTGATGTTATTCACCAATATGTATCTCAACCCAACGTAGGTCTAGAGCGAAATAATGAACTTAACATGTCTGATCCACCTATGGCTGAAGAGGATTCCCATGATAACATCGAGCCTATTCACGAGTTAAACATTTTGAGCTGTAATATCACCTTTGAACTTGAGCATCAAGTTAGGACCAATGATGACATATCCACATCCGTGAACACCATATCCCAAGCCTTTCCCGCTTTGACTATCCAACGCAATGATCTTATTGACCAAACTTCCACAAACCCAAGCCATGGTGTTTACACCTTTTCCAGTGACTATGCCCTTGCTTGTTACCTCAATGCAGTTGAGCCTATGAGGACTTCCATTAGTGAACCGAGCGTCAGCATGACCGAGTCGGACATCAAATATCTTAGTCAAAAAAATAAAAATAAAAAGAAAAAGAGTTTTGAGGGTGAAAACCACTTTGTGGCAGTCTCAGAAACTACAAAAGTAAAAAGAAAAGACGTATCTGAAGGTGAAAACCTCTCTGAGGTGCCTAAGGATGAGATATTTGATGTCCTTCTAAGTCATTTATAGGATAGGTCTCCAGTTCTAATTGAGCCCACTCAATCCATCAATTTGGGTACAACAGAGGAACCACAATTGGTACATGTAGCACAATCTCTATTAGAAGAAGAGAAATAGAAATTCACTACATTCTTATCAGAAAAAAAGATCAATTTTGCATGGAAATATTTAGATATGCCAGGATTGGATCCCAATCTCATTATGCACCATCTATCCATTGCTCTTGGGGTAAAACTAGTCAAATAGAAATTGAGAAAGATGCATCCTCATGTGGCACTCTTAGTCAAAGTAGAGCTAGAAAAACTCCTCAAAGCTGGATTCATCCATGTCATAGACTATGCTGAGTGGATCTCTAACATTGTACCTATTTCAAAACCAGATGGTTCAATCAGAGTGTGCATGGACTTTAGAGATGTGAACAGAGCATGCCCTAAGGATGATTTTCCACTGCCTAACATTGATATGACAGTGGACATGACTGTGGGCTATGAAATGTATTCCTTAATGGATGGCTTTTCTGGGTACAACCAAATCAAAATTGCTCCAGAAGATCAAGAGAAAACAACTTTCACATGTGTGTGGGGAACCTTCTGTTGGAATGTTATGCCATTCAGACTCAAAAATGCTAGAGCTACATATCAAAGAGCAATGACATCTATTTTTCATGATATGATGCATAGAACAATGGAGGATTAAGTGGATGATACCTTGGCAAAATCCATGATTAGAACTGAACATCTAACAGAATTGAGCATGATCCTCGACAGAATGGAAAAATTTAGTCTTCGACTAAATCTGAAAAAGTGTGCTTTTGGAGTCACTTCTGGCAAGCTCCTAGGATACATCATCTCCAAGAAAGGTATTGAGGTCGATCCAGCTAAGGTGAAAGCTATAATAGAGATGCAACCTCCCAAGAATATCAGTCAAATGAAAACTTTGCAAGGGAGAGTACAGTCCATCAGAAGATTCATATCACAGTTAGCTGACATATCACAACCTTTCACAAAGACATTACATAAAGGTGTGACCTTTGCATGGAATGAAGACTGTGCAAAGAATTTTGATCATATCAAGAATTATCTCTCGAATCCTCCTATCTTAATGCCTCCTATTCATGGGAAGCCATTAATATTATATGTCTCCACAATAGATACATCACTGGGGGCATTGCTAGCACAACATGATGAGAACAAGAAGGAAAGAGCCATCTACTATATCAGTAGAACCTTAGTGACCTATGAGAAGAACTACTCAATGATAGAGAAGGCATGTCTAGCTATGATCTTTGCATCAAAGAAACTGAGACATTACATGTTAGCTCATACCACTCATTTGGTAGCTAAGATTGATCCACTGAAGTACCTACTAAGCAAAGCTGCCCTCACAGGTAGATTAGCTAAATGGGTCATGCTCTTGAGCAAATTTGACATTGAATATATTGAAAGAAAAGCTATCAAAGGATAGGTCATTGCTGATCAATTAGCTGAAGCACCACTGTTTGATGATACACCCATGCAAATGGAATTTCCCGATTCCTCTATCATGTACCTCTCTTCTAGAGCATGCCGGTTATTCTTTGATGGCTCCTACACACAGAATGGATCTGGAGCAGGCATATTGTTCATCACTCCTCAAGGATACTCGATACCCAAAGCATTCAGACTAAAGTTTCCTTGCACAAACAATATTGCTGAATATGAGGCACTTCTCAATGGTATGAAAATGGCAATACAGTGGAGAGTTATAGAGATGCACATCCATGGAGACTCACAATTGGTTATCCATCAAGTCAATGATGTGTACCAAACCAAAGATGAAAAGCTCATTCCTTACAAGAGAATGGTAGATGATTTAAAGAAATACTTCATCTCTATCACATTTGAGCAAATACCCAGAATGGAGAATAAGGCTTCCGATGCAATGGCAACACTATCTACTCTCTTACAGTAGCTCGAACATGAGCTATGCTATGAGTTCCTGGTGGAAGCCCTATCCTATCCTGCATATGACTCCCCTGAAACCCGCATGATCTGCACTATTGTAGGTTATGACTCATCTCGCTACAAAAATTTATTGTCCTATCTCCATGACCAAATCATCCCTGAGTCCTTTAACCGTTTTGAGAAATGAAACCTTATCCGATCCGCATCCCGATATGTCATCAATGGTAATGATCTATACAAATGAGGTCTAGATGGTACACTGCTTAGATGTTTAGAATGGGAAGAGTCTCAATGTGCATTAGAGGAAGTCTATGAGGGTATATGTGGATCACACTCAAATGGTTTAATGTTAGCTCAAAAACTTATTAGGGCTGGGTACTATTGGCCTAAAATGGAGAAAGAGGCTATTAAATTTGCTAAAAACTGTCAACAGTGTCAAGTACATGGCAACTTGATTCATGCTCCAGGGAGAGATCTAATTCCTTTTACTACACAATGGCCTTTTCAACAATGGGATTTGATCTCATAGGCGCTATCCATCCGCACTCTTCTAATGGACATACCCATATAATCACAGCTACATATTATTTTACAAAATGGGTAGAAGCAGTTCCTCTAACACAAGCAACGGGGAAATAGATATCTATGTTCATCCTGAACTACATCATTTGCAGATATGGGATCCCTCATTCCATAGTCACAGACAATGGGGGACAATTCAAAAATAAGGACCTAGATGACTTATGTGCCAAATTCAAGATTACTCAACATTGGTCATCTATCTACTATCCTCAAGGGAATGGACAAGCAGAGGCTTCTAACAAAAATCTATTGAAGATCTTGCACAGAACAGTAAACAAAACCGGCAGAGACTAACATCTCATGATTAATCCAGCTCTTTGGGCCTATAGAACTAGTATTAGAACGCCTACTGGGGCTACACCATTCACTTTAGTTTATGGGTCTGAAGCAGTACTACCTATTGAGGTTGAAATCCCATCACTCAGAATCAGAATGCATGGACTTGTCACCAATGATGACTATAGAGTGTCTAGGTTACAAGAACTGGAACTACTAGATGAGCGCAGAAAAGCAACGTATGATCATCTCAGATTATATCAAAAGAGAATGTCTAGAGGCTACAACAAGAAAGTCAGACAGAGAATTTAGGTTGGTGATCTAGTCTTGAGAGAAAATCCTAAAAATCAATCACATCAACAACGCAAGGGGAAGTTTGAACCCAACTAGCTGGGTCCCTTTGTCATCACTGCTACTTTTGGCTCTGGTGCCTATTAACTCTTAATGACTGAAGGTGAACAACTTTGAGAACCAATCAATGTTCTCCATCTGAAGAAATTCTACGCCTAAGGCATTCAGTCTATGGTAAAATGTCCTGAAAAAATTATAAAAATTAGAAAAAGTCCTGAAAAAATGAACATCTTGGTGAAAACCTAGCAATAGGCACCTTGATGATTCACAAAAAAAATCAGAAAAATTTAAAAAAAAATACAAAAAAAATACAAAAAAAAAAGTGCCTTGGTGAAAACCTGGAAATAGGCGCCTTGGTAGCAAAAATAGAATCTCTACCAAGATGGTGAAAACCTGGCAAACGGGTGCCAGTTGTTTCAAAATGCTCCATCTATCAGCACCATCTTGGTCTTTTCCAGCTTTCAGTCTTGCTTTAGTTTGTACATATCTCCCAGTTTGTTTTTGCATTTCCAGTTTTCAATAGGTTAGTCTGTCCACCAATCAGCTCAAGCGTCTATATCCTATCAATGCTTAACACTTGGGGGCAATCAATGTCATATTCTATGGTCTCCAGTGTATCTAAGATGTGTCGTATCCAATCAGAGTCCTTTGAAGCTTCAAGATGGGTCAGTCAGTCAGTCCCGTCTCCAGAAAAGATTTTGCCTCTACAACAATGCAATCAACATCAAACATCAAACTAAAAATGATATGTGCTTCATGCTTTTATCTCCTTGTATGCTTACTGATTCGCATTGTGATTTTTGCATATTATGTCCCTTCGAGCTCTTCAATGATGTTCTTTATAGGATTTAGAGAGTGATGACTGGGGGAATAATCTTTTCTTTGTCTTCTGCTTGTATGTGAAAATCTAACAACTTTGGAAATTCTGGATTGAAATGGTGTCCGACTGTAAGAGCCTCTATCTCGAATTGGATGGCCATGCGTACCTCGACCATTGATACCTGGAAAATTCAAGGAAGTTTGATCTAACTATTGTCTTTTTGAGTGAGTTCTTTCTCCTACTATGAAACACGATCTTACCTAAGGATGTAAATGATAAAGGGTCACTACGGGTAATTCACATTGGATTTAGAATGATCTCTTGACTGTTTGATGTGTTTGTAATGCAAGGCATATTCAGGTCATCACGACATTTATGTTTTGATGCTTGTACAAATTGCTATATCAAAAAGGACATGATATTCAAGTCATCCTGGCGTTTATGCCTTGGTGCTTATATCTAATCCAACATTCTAAAAATAAAATCAATATTCATATATCCATGGTTGTTGACCAGTGGGTGTTGTATTGATTCTTGCGCATACAAATTGATATTCATATGTCTATGGTTTCATAGCTAGTGGGCATTGTATTGATTTATCCGGTTACCTAAAATTTCAATGATGATAACAAATCGACATATGATCAGTGAGTAGGTCCTAGGTCTTAGGTTGCATTTCATTTTGCATGTCTCTTTGTATTTTGCATGTTGCATGATCTCACAATGGCTAAATGAACTTCAATGCTTAAACAATTCTCCACTTGCATCTTCAAATCTAACAAGATTTGAATCTCACATGAAGGTTCCTCTAATGAAGCAGCAAGTAGAATCCTTTTTCAGGATCAAAATTCAAATCTGAGATCATTCATATTATTAACTACTTGCATAATTGACCTTCAATCATCATAGAAATCCAGTATTCAACTTAACTGATTATCTTACATCAAACTATCAAAATTTCAACTTGGTCAACTATGGTCAACTCATGGTTTGACCTAGTCAAACTTAGTCTCCAGGACCTCTAAATGATGTAGAATGCATTCACCGGATGTGTTTAACCACTTCTCAAATCAATTAACATGCTTCTAAACTCTCAATGCTGACTTTTCTTGTCAGATTTCAATTTTAATCCCGAAGGGGGCATGGTATGGCATATCATTCAAAGTCTGTAATAAAATTTTAAATCATATCTTTATGGAAATCAATATTTTTCTCAGTAATCAAGACAACAACCACGTCTAGTTACTAATTCATCAAAAAAAGACCTCATCGCTCGGGGCAAATCTATCATCACTTGGGGCATATCAGATTCATCAAGATCCATATCAATCTGGTATTCTCCTAATCTTGTAAACTGTATCAGTTTTTGCAACCATCAGATCATAGTGTTCTTTCCTTGGTTCTTCAGCAACTGAAGGGTTTGGATGTGATACCTGCTAGTTCTACTAAGACAATCGAGTCTAGAACGGGTCACTCACTTCTTTGCAATCCTAAGGTTTGGAATCAGATGTTTTGACACTTTTTCACAATCATAGGTTCATTTGCTGTTATAGTGAACATTATCTTTGGTCATTCAAGACCTATTATCTTCATATCAATTCAATATCAATCAACTCCTATCTCAATATCTTTCAATCGGTTTCTATCTTGAGATCGGTTTATCTTTTGAATCAGTTTCATATCTTTATCAAACACAGACTATCTTTGAACCACTGCGCTTCGCACAGTAATTCAAAGAGGGGCAAAATGTAATACCCCAAAAATGGGCTATAAGTTCATTAATCTCCTACATCTTCAATTCGAACGAAATCGACATCGAAGTCCTAACCTAAGGCACATCTGAACATCATCAAATCTAATTGATTATCTTAAATTCTGCATCAGGGAATATTCTTAGTAATATTCCTAATTATCTTAATTATCTTTAATTTAATGATTATTTGGCGATAAATCCAATTTATCCTAAAGTTTGATTAATTGAATATTTTCATATTTAATTAATTAGATTTAATATTTGCCACTTAATTGTTTAATTAAATTTAATTCTATCTATTATTAATTGTATTATTTAATTTTGACAATAAATCCAATATCCTATGAATAATTGATTAAATCTTTATTTAATTAATTAAAGCAAGTTGTCATTATTTAATAATATAGTTTTTAATAAAAGTTTGATTAAATAGTTAATTAACCCATAAATTAATTATTTATTTTCAAAAATCAGTTAAGTTGAGGATAAATCACATTATTTATTTATTTAATTCTTAATTATTATGCACATTCAAAAGAAACAGTTAAACTCCAAATCAGAAAATCAATGCAAGTTATTGACTTTTTGGAACTCAACATCCTTTTGGAGTTCAAAAAGCTGATCTAAACTCTAATTTGAGTTAAAAAACTATTTTTGCATGTTTTTGCATGATTTCAAGAATTAACTATCTTTCATGATCAGATAACTCAAAAATCAACCTGAGTTATTTGAGTGATTTATGGCTTTCTTCCATGCACCTCCAAAGCCTGAGATTTCTATAAATTAAGGCTTCAGCTCTTCTCAAACCAATCCACAAATTTGCACAATTACGCTGCCAAGATCAATTCAAGAGTTACACAATCACGTTGGAGAATTGGAATTGAAGAATCAAAGCTCTTGCGAATCGACATCTTTGTGAGATCAATATTATTTTTGCATTCATATTGCATATCATTGTTAGATTAGCATTGCATATCAATTTTCAATAGCATTTATAGCATATCAATTTCATCTAGCATAGATTCATATCAAGTTTTCATTTCTTATTACATCATAAAATCCAAAAAAAAAATAGCTTAATTGCATTCAATCTCATATCTAGATCAATTGCATTCAAATCCTTCATTTAGGTGTCATCTAGGTCACTGATCTTGATTACAATCTGAGAACATCAATCTTGCACCTATTAGAAGGCAGTAAATCACTTGGTTAGATTAGATTTCAATTTTGCACGATTTTGATTATAGCTAACCTCTAATGTTTTACTGAAGTGTTTTGTCTACAGATCAGGTAGAATTTTCACACACACAGGCCCATGGTATCTTTGTTAGGTCAACCCACATGTGCAATGGGTGCCATGAGACCTTTTCCTCTCACTCCTAGGGGTCCTTTGCCATGATATCCTATTTTAGTTATTAGTTTATCCCCTAGCCCATATGACTTGGAAGGTATTTTCGGTGTTTTAGAGTCACATGCTTGAATAGTTTGGGATTGGGACTCATATTTGTATAGCCATGTGAGTACAAATTCATCCTTGTCAAATTATTGTTTGGACACTTGTTCTGCAATGAAACTTCCTTTATAGATAGCAAGAGGTTCTTTAGATTCTGGTTTTAGCTGTTTCAAAGATTGTCCATAAGATTTAGGTGAGATGGGGAGAGATGTTAGAGATAGGACTAGTTCCATAGTATATTCTCCCATGTTTGTGTCTTTGATTTTTACTTCCTTTGCAATTTCTTCCATCTTGGATGTAGATGCCATGTCTATTTTCTTAGTGGAATATTCTCTATTATTCAGAACAAGTTTGTCAGCACTCTCTTTCAATGCATTACAAGTTGTAGATATGTTAGATGGAATGGTCACCTCTACTCCTTCATAAGTAAATTTCAAACACTGATGGTATGTGGAAGGAATAGCTCGCATTTCATGTATCTAGGGTCCCCCTAGGAGAATGTTGTAAGCCAAAGGTAGACCAAGAACATAACATGTGATGTCTCTGATAATTAGCTCTATTCTGATAGGTAAAACAATTATTCCTTTGGAAGATCTTTCTTTCTTATCATATGCTTTGATAGTTATCTTCTTTCTAGGATCAATGGAATCTTTTGATAATCCTAGTTGTATGATAAAGTTGTAAGAAAAAATGTTTAGACCAGTGCCTCCATCTATCAACACACATTTGACACAATGGTTTTGGATCAAGACTTCAATGTGCAAGGGCTGGTTATGTGGATGACTTAGTGAATTGTCATCTTCCTCTGAAAAGGAGGTATACTAGGGGGATGTTAGATGACCAACCATAGTCTAGAATCTATCTATATCAAGATTGTCAGGAACATTCCAACCGAGAAGAGCTTTGTCCAGAAAAGCCCTATGAGCAGGAGATATCCGAAGTAACTCAAACATGGATATTTTTGCATTGGTATGCTGTAGTTGTTAGAAAATACTATATGATGTCGGCCTTGTGTCTTTAGGATTTGATGATTTAGAGGCAACCCTCTATTTAGAAGTAGATGAAAGGTTGACAGGCATCTTAGGGACATTTGATGAATCTGAGATTTGTCCTTGTAGATGTGCCTAAGCTTGTGATTGAGTAACTACATTTGCTACTAGTTTTATTTTTGAAGCTTTGATGGCTTAGGTACCAATAGTGAGATTGAAAGTGGGTGCCTTAGATGGGGCATAGATATTATCAACAACGCCATCTGTGATGATGCCTTTATTCTTGTTCCAATTTTTGCCTTTGTCTTTGGAACTAGATCCAGATTCATACTTGTCCTTTTGAATTGATATGTCTCCTTTTTGTACAAGTACTTTCTCAATTTTGATTGCATTTTCTACCATTTTAACAAAGGATGTATGATTTTGAATTTGCAAATGGTAGTTGATTTATGGAACAAGATTGTTGATGAAAATTTCCAGCTTCTAAGTTTTTGGAATGAGTCTAGCATATAGAGAAAACTTTTTCCTCCATCATTTGAGGAAAGTCAAGAATGATTCTCCTAAGTTTTGTTTCAGATTGTAGATGTCGATCATAGTGACTAGATGTTGGATGTTGTAGGAGTAATGTTGATAGAATAGCTTGATCAACTCCTCAAAAATTTTGATTGTTGGAGGCATTTTTGAGAACCAATGAATGGCTTCTCCTCCCAGAGATCATGGAAAAAGATGCATTAAGTAGGTTGGTTCATGCATGAACTCCATGGATTGAGTACAAAATTCTCTGACATGATCTTGGGGATTAGAGTTTCCATCGTATTTGTCATATTTGGTCATTTCCACTCTTTTTAAAAATGGTGGCATGTACAAGTATTTATCAAATGGAAAAGGGCATAGTGCCTCCATGGAGAACTCCTTAGGTTCCTTCTCTCTTTCTAGCTTGTTGAGCTTGACTTGCATGGCATGCATCTATTTCATCATGGTTTTGATAGGAGTTTCTTCCTCATGTGTGATGATATCTTCGACATTAAATTTTGAAGGAAGTTTAGCCCCTTGTTGAGCTAACTCTAGGAAGTATGCCTCTCGATCTTCCTTCAAGAAGTGTTTCATCATTCTCTTGAAGTTATCGTCATTTTGATATTGGGAAATTTCAGAGGGTGTTGGTTCAGCATCTTCGCCATGATTGGAGTGATTACCCTAGGATCCTTGGTTTCCTCCTCCTTGAGACATTGTGTTTTTATGAGGACTACCAGGGATTGTTTGAGGTGGGGTTGGTTAATTATCTGCGTGGATTGATGCAGGAGGGGTGACATAACCACCTTTCAAGAATAGATTTCCAAGAGCATTTTCTCCAAATTTATTAGTGTCGTAGGGTTGATGAAATGTTTGAGCAATCACAAAAGATGCAGCTGAAGAGAATTTGGGTTGTTCTCCTTGTTTTCTCTAGGATGAAGCTCTAGTTTCCACCATTAACCTTGAGTGAAGAAAAAGAACAAGATGAAGACAACTGAAGAATGGCTTGATTCAAGAAGATCAATTGACGTAACCTTGTCAAGATTGGATTGATTAAAGACTAGTTTGGAGGTAAATGAAGGATACTGTGCCCTAGTAGTATGGACAGACGCCCAAAAGATGGTGGACACAAACTCACAACACTTAGCCATTTTATTGAAGACTAAGTTGAAGATGATTTTGACAAGGTTTTGACACCAGATGAACGTGATTCAAATCGAAAGATCACAAGACTGGATCAAAATCAAGAGACCAGTTTTAGTCAAATAGATTGGATTTCTCTGATTGTTCTACTCTATTCCTAACATAGTGAATTTTCTGACATAATCTGTAAGTTGGCTGTAAAAATTGGATTTTTGAGAAATTTGGAAGGTTTCTGACAACTTTGACTATAGCTTTGATACAAGTTTTGAAATTTCAAGATGACTTTTGACACTAGAAAGGATTTTTGCTTCAGATTTGTAATTTTTTAGTTTTTCAGTATCAGATTGTTTACAAATTTTTCTATCCAGGTTTGAAGATTTGTGTAGTAGTTTGTCTCAGGTTTGTTTGTTTTCAATAACCAAATAGATACCAGGCACGCAGAATAGAAAGCAAGAGAGTTCAAGCAATCAATTCTCTTAAAATAATGAACAAGGGCAAAAGCAACCTTGCACACGAGCAAGCAATAATGACTTATTGTGCTAATCCCTAGGAATGCTCCTTGTGTATGTTCTCAAAAGTTTTTCAATAATGCACATAGTCCTAGAAAATGAAAAATTTGGCCTTGCTAGGATTTTTAGTAATGGTTTGACTTTGCATCTTTTGTGATCTCAAGAGGGTGAACTCCAATCTAGGTGCATCGAGGTTTTGACTTAGTCCAAGAATTTAATCAATTAGGAGTTGCTAAGGAGATCTGACAACCCAATAAGAGACCACACTCATGGAGATTTCTTCCACAAAGATATTTATATAGCGGTTGTTGCTACCATGATGAAAATGGCTATTATCGCTTGAGGTATTGTCCACCTGGTTGACCCAATAAAGGGAATGTCCACTATGGTTAACCCTCTCTAAAGGTGACTCACAAAATATACCACATGGGGACTTGGTCTAGATTCAAGGATTTGAGTTTCTGATACTAACTGAAAAGGGAGTAGAGCATAATCCTCTAGCCTTTTCACTTTTACCCAAACACAACATATAGATTCTTTGACACGCTATGACTGAAATCACCTCACCAAGGTTGTGATGTCAACAACGATGTCTACCGAGATCTCTAAGTGGGACCAAAAGAGAATGTATCGATCAAAGTTGAGGACCAAACCAAGTAGAACGTGAGATAATAATAGTATCCTTCCCTACCTACAAGGGGATTTATCGTCACAAAGGACTTCACATGAAAAGATAGAAAATGAAGCCCAATCTCTCAAGAACTCCACAAATAGTCTTCATAGGGCCTATTTACTATGTGTAAAAAATATGCAAAAAGTAAATCTATGTTCATTTTATAGCCCAAAACTGAAGTGTGATTTATGAAAGCTGGAAAGGCACTCAAGCTAGACACGTGAGATTTTTTTTTTATATCCAAATTGAAATGTTTTTAGATGTAGTAGAATACCTGAATTCCCTCACAATGCGCTTAGTAGATTTTACCTAATTTTTAGCTTTGTTGAGCAATCTCGCGCAAGCAAGCCACAAACTCTCTAACAAGCAAACAAGCAAACAAGATATGCAACGTATATTCAACTTATGCAAACGCTAGGGTTAGATTTGAAAACCAATTTTTAGGAGCAATAACAACCAGCAAATAATCCAAATGACAAATCATATCATGCATTGAATCATATGAAAAATAAGTGCATACCCATCACAATTTTTTTTTTGTTTTTTTGTATTTGACCTAGTCAACAAGATCTGATTTTTTTGATATGATTTCGGCCACAAAAATAGAAATTAAAAATAGAGACCCCTACTAAAAAACATAGAACTTTCCAAAAATATAAAAATTTCAGAAAAATCTCTTCATTGTGCCCTAGAGACCCATTTTACCAAAACAAAGCAGTTTTTGTAAATTGACTATTTGAGCTATGATATTGCATCCAAATTTAAAACACAAAGAATGGACCCCCTGTATAATTTAAAGAGCTTTCAAAAAATGTAAAAATTTCCAAAACATATGCTTATTTTCACCAAAAATTAATTTTTTATGAAAAATAAAGAAAGAATTATTAAAAATTTAAAACATCTTGAGAAATTATGAATTTTTTTATCGAAGCTTCCCTGATATGTTTCCAACCTGCAAAAAAGATTTCAGACCAAAACTACAAGCCATTTGGGAGATATAATTAAATCTTTGAAATTTTAGGGTTTTAGTCTCCAAGCAAATTTGCACAATGACGTTAGCTCCAAAAAAATAACCAAAACTAGCATGTGAAGGTGGGTTGCCCCACGGTGGGTGCTAGAAATGTGTGTGTGAAAATTGTACCTAGCTGTGGACACAACACTTTAGTAAAACATTAGAGGTTAGCAAATCAAAGAAATCTGTGAATAAATGAAACTAAGCTAACCAGGCGATTTACTGCCTTCTAGTAGGTGCGAGTATGGTATTCTCAGATTAGACTGAGATCAGTGACAATGCAACACCTAAACGAAGGATTTAAATGATTGAAAGCAATGAAGATGAAATTCAGATTAATCTTTTTTTAAATTTTTTTTTTTTTGAATGCAATAAGATGAAAAACTTGATATGAAACCAATCTAGAATGATTTGAAATGATATGAAAATTAATCTAACAATGATATGCTATGAATGAATGCTATCAACCCTCAAAAACAATAACAAAAATCTCACAATCCCCTTGTGTGCAAGAGCTTGATTCTTCAGATGTCAATTCGCCAGAGTAAGTATGCAAATTTGAGGGATATATTATGAAGAGTTGAGCCTTGTTTTTATAGAAATCCAGGGTTTGAAGATGCATAAGAAAAACCATAAATCACTCTTGATAAACTCAGGTTGATTTTTGAGTTAACAAGAAATTAAGAATAAATAAACTCATAAAATCATGCAAAAGCAATTTTTATCTCAAAATAGAGTTTAGTTCTCTTTTTCAACTCGTCATCATATGTTGAGTTTAGAAAGTTAACAAATTGAAATTGAAAGTTGATTTAAAGTTAACTTCTTTTCTGATTATGCATGATTTAATATGAATTAATTTAATAAATAAAGTGATTTATTTTCCACTTAACTAATTTTGAATTAAAACAATTGATTTATGGGTTAATCAATTATTAAATTAAACTTTATTCCAATTAAATCATTAAATTTGACAACTTTGATTTTAAATCAATTAAATAAATATTCAATTGATTGTTTGTAGGAATTTTGATTTATTGTCAAAATAAAAAAAATATTAATTAGGAATAAATGCAATTAAATCTAATTAAATAATTAAGTGGCAAAATTAAATTAATTAATTAAATATTCATCATATTCAATTAATCAACTTTAGGATAAATAATGACATTTATCGCCAAATAATATTCAATTAAAGATAATTATGATAAATTAGGAATATTCAAAGAATATTCCCCGATGTAGAATTAAGATAATCAATTAGGTTTTTGATAAATTGATGTGTAGATGTGCCTTAGGTTAGGACTTTGATGTTGATTTTGATCGATTTGACAATGTAGGAGGTTAATGAACCTATAGCCCATTTTTGGGGTATTACACTCTAGTGCAAAAAGGTAAGCTTAATACTGTCTCCCATAACTACCTGATTAAGTTGATTATTGAGAAAGCTTTGAGAGAATAGTCAAGGATGTCATGGGAAGATTTTCTGTTAGAAGGATTTAAGGAACAAACCCTAGGGCCTATAGGGAAATGAGTTGGAAAAAGGGTTCAAACTGAACATGGAGTCAAGAAAATCATTGTGGAGCTTGGGACAGATCCTTCACCGAGGAGAAGGTCTAGGTTAAAGACCCCTAAAAGTAGTTCCCCTCAATTCTCTATTTTTGGGTCAGCTCAGCATAAAGAAGAGGGAAAAGCCTCTACAGAAAAGACTACTTCTCCATCAAAAAGGGTTTCCTAAAGGAGAATAAGAAAAAGAAGAAAGATTGTTTCCACTTCTTGTCAAGAGACAAAAGAGTGATCTCCTATAGCTTCAGTCACTTCTAGAAAGTGAAAAGTTCCTAAAAAAGAAGTAGACACTCCATTGAGAAGGAGTGGTAGAAGGAAGTAGAATGAGTCCATAGATGTACCATTGGAAAAGTCAACTGTTGAGCCTGAAGTCTCTAAATCAATAGAAGAGGAACCTAAAAATACTCAGCAAGATTCCCCTAAGAAAATTTCTGAGGATGAAAAGGAACAATCTCCTGTGAGGCAAATGAATCAAGACTGTGTAATAATTGGGGATGACTCGAGTTCTGACGATCAGGCTTATAGGTTCCAAAGAAGGGGATCATCTTCCAAAGATCCTCAGACAACTAATAACTTTAGTGATTCAGAGAATGATGTAATGTTAGAAGGATGTTATGAGGAGGAAGGAAATGTATCAGAGTCACCTCCTATAGCATTTGGGGATAATTTATTCAGAGAAAATCCTTATGTTAACATGAATTTTATCAATCAGGTAGTGTAACAGATATTAAGTGAGGGTTTGGACGCATTGGCTTTTGCTGCGCAACAATGTAGTAACACTGAAAGATCTATGATGGTGTGGATGGACCCCATAAAATTAATAAGTTTGAATAGTGGTAAGTCCTCTGTTTCACATTCAACAGAAAACCCTAGTGTTAATGCTATGTCAGAAGTTTCTTTCTCTGTGTCCTGGTTTTCTATTATTTTCCAATTATCTAAGGAATTAGTCACATAAAGGGAATAATGGAAATGACAAAAGAAATAATTGAATAGAGTCATTAACCAACATTATTAGGAAGCCCTTGAAAAAGAAGAAGAGGTAGAGAAACTTCATGTGAAGCTCAATAAGGTAACATCCCTTATACCCGAGCTAATGAGCTGTAGGTCTCCATCTCCTATGTATGCTATGTTTCTTAAAGAAAAACTTTTGAATTACCATATGACTTGCGTAATGAAAGATAGGTCTCCACTATTACAAGAACCCTTATAATTTTCCCAAGCTTTTCACAACTCTCCTACAACCATTAAAAATTTGGTGTGTGAGCTTTTTCTCCATAACCTAGTAGTCCCTAATGATAGAGTTGGAATCCCTTGTTGTATGTTGGGGATATCCAACTGAGAGAACTCATGTCATGGATTCAAAGTAAAATCAGTCGAGAATCCCAAGCCAAACTATATAGGGAGTTGGAGGAATAAATTCCTCTCTATTTAAGACTAGAGGCCAAGGATCCTAAAACCTATTATTATGACTAGCTACAGATTGCTCCTTCAGATTCAGGGAGTAAACTCATTTATTCTCTCTAGAATGCAGCTTTTGATGTATATGTTCAGATGGCTGAAGTTGAACTTGTAGAGGCTATGAATTCCATTCAGTGGAAATGGATCAATTTAACTAAGGAATTAAGGAATAAAGAGCCACATTCACCTCTTAAATTTAGTATGGAAAATAGGCATGCTCCATGGTACATTTCCTTAGGAAGAGTAAGGCAGAGTTTTTGGATTGCTCTCACATTTCAGCCACCCTTACTCATTTCCTCTTTGTTGGCAAACTCATAAAGCTTAGAAAATTATGACATGTAGGGGGAAGTGAATAGGTGGGAGAAGCACATAGAGACCAAGGGATTTTACTGGAGTTATGCAAAAGGGGGAAGTGGACAGAAATCAGCTACAAATTACAAGATGACAACAAGACTCAAGAAATTTATGTTTTCTATGGGACTAGAAAAAGGTCAAGCTGGAGGGCAATGATGAGCCCTATTTATGGCTATTTAGTATATCATTTTCTGGATAAGACTTGAACTATTTCATGAGTTTTTCACAAGTCCTGATCAAACTTTTTATGCTTTAATGTTGTGATTATGTGTGTATTTTGATACTTTCAAGATTAAAAGGATATGATGAATAGATATGTATTACATGGTTATGTAGGATGAAATTTGGTATTCTTTCCATTTCACATTATGGGTAGTGTATCCTGTAGCCATGTGATGAGAACAATGCTAGAATAGGAAAACTTATTATGAATCATTATCTTGGATATGTGTTGCAGTTTTTGTGTGCATGCTAACCTCTCATAGGAAAAGATAACTTAGTAGGTGAGGAAGGCTCGACATCAACAAGAGAAGTGGCACCATCAAGACAAATATCTGATTTCAAGGTTCATAATGATTCCACCATTTCCAGTCGATAGTTGTTGGTGTTGTGGACTGGGTCAGTTCAACTTGTGGGCATTTTGGAGAGAATCCAAGGGTCATGTATTCCTATATATCTATGTGGTTGAATGCGGCTTACTCCTGTATTAATTGATGTTGTTTCTTTTGTAACTGAAAAGCTATCATATCTATGTATTGGAGGATCCTAGTCTTTAGGAGTTATGTTTCAAGTTGTTAATAAATAAGCTGGAGTTCGTGATTCCTGGTTAGCTAGTAGTTTAGGAAATCCTCTCTGTAATCCAGCAAGTAGTGAATACAACTTTGTTGTTGCATCTTGTACTCATGTTTCTATGAATGAATGAATGAATGACATTTTCAGATCTTAACCTTTGAGTTTTAAATCTATTCACTCTTCCATGGGGGCCCACACAGAAGGTGAATTCAGTTCATTATTAAGTAGGAATTAGTCTTAAGTTTCTTTGAGTAATTTAGTACTCTGTTGCTCCTACAGCCATTTGGTAACAAAACCATTGGTTGTTTCCTACAACATAGATGCATAGTTAGCTTACTATTGAAGCATTCCTTTAATCTCTAAGTTAAGCCATTGTTTCAATTCTTAATATAGATTTCCTATAGTATTTCCTTTTCTTTAGTAATGATGACTTTGAAGATGGACTAGAGCATATACTTTGTAGTCACCATTTCAAGTTTACGCTCCTAGATTGATAAATCTAATGAGTTTAGTATGCTATTCTAAGTAAGATACTTGATGCTATTTAACCATAGAATCACTGTAAAAGGTTATCCAATCCTTAGTTACTAAGGTATTAAACTAACCAACTAGGAGTGAAAAATGAAGTGTGGTAGGTCTTAAGGGAGGGATTTATTTGGAGGTGCCAGTAACCACTAGAATCATTGACAACCATTTTGAGGATTTTTAGAATGGTTTTGTTGGCTACATCATCTTGGTTGTTTCCTTGAGGGAAGTATGGATTGGGGAAGCAGTGATGGATGTGGAATTTAGCACATAGATCTTCCATATGCTAATTTTCAAATAGTGTGTCATGATCCATGAAGATGGTGGAAGGGATGTCATAGAGGAAGATGATATGGTAGAGGATAAACTTAGATATTTGAATGCCAATAGTTAGGGTGAGTGGGATTTTCTCAACCCATTTTATGAAATATTTAGTGGCGGTTATGATATACTTGGTACCTTACCAATGAGGTTGAAGCCCCAACATGAGAAGGGCCAAGGTGGTGCAATGGGATGAAAGTCTTAAACTAGAGCATGGATCAGATTGACATGCTTATTACATGGTAGACATTTCTTTACAAACTCATATGAATCATGTTCCATTATTAGCCAACAGTACTCATCTCTAAGTAGCTACTTTACTAGGACCATGCCACTTGTATGGACACCGCAGATTCTAGCATGAACCTCTTGTAAAGTCAAGATGATCTCATTTGAATCTAAACATAGAGAGAGGATGTTGTGATATCCACAATGATATAGGGTATTATCCACAAGGGTGTAGTGGGAAGATCTATGGATAAGGTTCTGGCATTGGGTGTTTATGATGTGAGGGGATATGATACTATTTCTTAGATAAGCATGGATGTCATGGTACCATGGGGACTGGGGACCAACCAAAATCCACACCATTTTAGAATAAACATTCTTGTAAGTGAGTGTATGTAGCTACTCAAATAAGAATTTGTATTGCATTAAATCTTGAGGGATTTACAATAAAGACCCAATGGTTGCCATGACATCTGCAACTTTGTTTTGTATCCTAGGCATCTCCACAAATTATAGACTTGGGAATTTATTTTTTATTTTGTCCACCAATTCCTTGTAGGGTAATAGCTTGTTTTACTTAGTTTGGAACTCATCTAGGACCTGTTTGATGATGAGTTGTGAATCTTCAAACACTTGCAGTTCTATGATATTCTATTGGATAGTTGTCTTGAGGTTAGAGATAAGCACCTCATATTATGTAATGTAATTAGTGCAAGGGAATCCAAATTTGAATGAATTTGGAATATAGTCACCTTGAGGTGTGTGTTAGCCCATTTTCCTATCATGGAAATAATTTTTTGAAAATGGTCCTCATTCCTGCAAAGTCAGAAGTTTTCCATATCCTATGTCAAGGTGAATAAATAAGGTTTTGTCAATGCAAGGGTTTCAAAAAAAATTCATTTAAGTTCATAAAACCCTACCTCAAGTCTATTTCTTCATTACCTTTTTTGTTCCACTTAGTTGGGTTTTTCAACATGTGTTCTTTTTCATCATCAAGCGGGGCCAAAATCTTTAAAGTTTGTTTTTCCTAGTAAACTATTTAATTTTTCCTAAGTCTCCACGATTATTTTCCTAAATACCAGTGATTTATTAAAAGGTTCAACCTCTCATTGATATGACGGCCAACGCAATGTCAGAATGAGGAATTTCTCAAAGATTAGCCATCGCAGGATTGCGACATTCATTGGATGCATCATTAACAAAAGAAACAAAGCAAGTGGGACCAGTCTACCAGGTTTTATATTTACCATCTATGATGTGTGTTCACTAGGCCCAATCGCTAAAGGAATTAAAGTATCAAAAAATGTATTTTAATCTAATGGTCGGTGTAATCTTGCAATGAGAAGATAACCAAGAGTTAGTGATTGCGGCATCACAACAACCATTAGATCTATCAGTCAGCAAGGAGTAACATTAGTAGGGCTAAGAGATAAAGTCTCATAACAATCCTAACATATTCCTTTTAATCATATGGTTGTCACAATTCCTTAATGAGAAGATGAGGAAAGGTTAGTGATCGTGGGTCACACCTATAGTTTGATCATCCAAAGAAACATAAAGTAAAGTGGTGGGGTCAAATCACTGAGAAGTAAGGATGACCGTTAGATGATCGTGATCCAATGATGGCTATGAAATCTCAATGTCAGGTGGGTTGAAAGGGATGTATTCTTGATCACCATCATATGTGTTTTGATATGATGATAGAAGTGAAGCCTTGATCAGGAGTTGCAAAAATTTTTATTAATCATGAGATCATGCTTTGTTGATGTGTGTCTCAGATGATGTCATTTGTCAATGGGGCCAAAGGTTTGCTGAGAGATAAAGGAATGCAAGCTGCAAAAAGATCCAATGGTAGGCACTATTCTATGAAGAAAAGATGCAAGGTCTTTAGCCCTCATGGGATTACTCTTTGTTGATGCATGTCTCGATTTGTAAGTGGGTCTGCAGGTTTCTAAAATGATAAAGGACCAAAAAGATTTAAAGGAAGATCGATGAAAGGCATGTTGCCTTAATGAAAAGATGAATGATGGTTAGTGATCGTAGGATCACACCTTGCTACCAGTGTCCAACCTAATGAGTCAATAAAATGGTGGGTCCTCGATGCCAGGTAATGTTAAGTTGCTCATTTTTGATTGGTCGTCAAGGATGGTGATGTGTAAAGTAAATTTCAAACCCTTAGTTGACCATTTTGCCGATTTATGAGAACCACACAATGTGCTGTGAAGATTGGAGATTGACGACCATGTTTTAAACTTGTTGATTAACTTTTGTGGCCAGAATATTTAAATTATCTATGGGATTTTTTCTCTAGGATTGAATTAACCATGAACTGAATTAGTTTTATTTTGTTCCAAGGGTAGTAACAGCATGGGATAAAAGCATAAAACACAAAAGAAAAAGAAGCCTACAACTATTTATTTGGAGGATATGGAGGAATACTAATCAACATCTGGTATCTGATCATTGAGCATAGTGAGGGTAGTTATCATGAAAAGGATAGTGTATGTTAGCTAGATGGCGGTCACTATCCATGTAACAAATTTTGAAGCTACCTTGAACACATGGAGACAAAGGTACCAACTATTGAAGACTTGATATGATTGAGGAAGATGCTCTTCCAATTTCTCCATGTTTTCTAATGATTATAACTTCTTTTGTCTTCTAGTGTTTTTCTTCTCCTAGCCATCAGAAGCTTGTTGCATCGTGTTTCTTCCAGGATTCCAAGATGGCTAGTGAGTGTTATATATAGGTAGTTGTTGTTTGTTGCAAAGATGATAAAAAAAACACTACTGGGTAGTATTATGACTCTTGAGTCTTATTTTTTTGGGGTTTCTTGTCTTGTAAATGTACTATATCAGAATCCTTTTAATAAAAAATAAAGAAAGCTATGTCCATATTGGTGATGTCTTTGTGTGTCTTGTGTTGAATCCTGTATGTTAATTTGTAAAGCATTTTAATGTACTAGTTATAAGGTGTGTTCAGAGAAAACCTAACCTATTCAGAAGAGGCTTAGACATTCAAACATTAGTGAATCAAAGTCTAACAACATCTATTCATAAAGACATTTAGATAGAGCTAAAATGAGAGAACCCCATCACCATTTGATTTTCTCTCACTTTAGGGATGTGGGTGTGCTCTAAAAACACATGGAGCATATCCCTAATGATGATTAGGGAGATTAGGATGGATTAGGGACCATGAGAACCCCGTAGTGGCACAAAATCAGGTATAGTTCACCTGATTTTCCCCTAAGGCCTCAAGGATCCTAATGAAGATGAAATGCAGATTGATGCAAGAATTCCTAAGCTAGAGTTGATTTTAATCCAAATGAAACATGATATGATGTAGAAATTATTAGAAAATCTTAACAAAGAACTAGATTCAATCCATTAAGCTATTCTAGGATGATCTATGAAAGCACAAAATAGAGTTAATCTAACAATTTATGCTAAAGGCTATGATGATCTAGATGTATTTTACCATTATAATAATGCATGAAGATGAAAACTAAGCTAATGATTTTCTCTTGGAAGAGAGACTATTTATAGTATTTTCCTAAGGGCTTGGGTTAGGAAGTGGAGTTACGGTCAGCGTCATGGTTTGGGGTAGAGTCTGAGGTTGAGTTTGGGGTATGGTTAGATTGGCCTTGGTTAAGGTTGCTCACATGTGGGTAAGCAACACTAGGGAAGTGTGTCTAGGGAACCAAGTTGAAAGAGAAGACATGGGCTTCATTTATGGCTTATAAGATCCATTAATGAGGGTGTAAGAGGCCATTAACGAGTCTTTAAGGCCTATTAATGAAGGGTGTTGACAAAAAGTCAAAGGATGAGGGTTTAGACTAAAAAGGGTAGGAATCACCCTCTAAGTAGGTTTAGGAAGGTTTAGGGTTTCCTAGAAGATTCTAGGGTTTTAGGATTTAAAGAAATATAAAATTTATTTAAGGTTTGTGACATTATTTATCAATTAATGATTAATAAATAGGAGGAAAATCACTTAAATTTAATTTGAGTGGTTTTGGAAGGGATGTCTTATTTAAATGTGTTTAATTAAAATAGGAGGAATTAATGGCATAAAAATAAATAAATAAAATAAATAAATAATTAATTAACAAATGATGATGTCATCTGAGGTTTTTGAGAAATAAAATATTTTTATTTGTCAAAGGCATTTTAGGTGTCTAAATTTTGTCACTCTTTGATGCGATGCCGCAAGTGGTGTGTCATCAAAGACAAGAAAATAAGATGCCCCAGGCTAGAACAGAGGATAAGGGGTTGTGCCCCCTCGACAAAATAACACAAAGAGGAAACTTTGTAGAATCTTCTTAGAAAGAAAACATAAGGGAAAGGAGGAGGAAGGAGGGGGAATAAATAACCAAACTTCCAAGAGAAAAGATGCATGAGTGCAATATAATGCTAAATGATGCCAGATGCAAGAGTAATCTATATGATGAAGGATGGGGGATTTTGGGGAACTCCGTGTGTTGGATTTTTTTGAGATCACAACCTAGTTTGATATAGCAATTCTAGAGACCTGCCAAGGTTACGAAAGAACACAAGGCCTTGTCACCAGTGTTGCATAGGACTACCACAAAAAATAAGTACACAAAGGGTTTACCCAACATCACGCATGAAACCTGGAGGAGGCATGGTGGAAAAGATACTAGAGAAACCACAAACACATGAATGACTCATAGGCAGAAGCAAAAGATCAAAAGACCTTGCCCCAAATTGTTCTTATTCACAACAAACCATGATATAAATGATCATGGCGACTTTGAGGAGAGGAACAATGAGAAGCCGTAAAAGATAAAAAAGACCCAAAGGACAAAATCCAAGGTCAAAATCATAATTCAAAAAGACATCCTTTGCTAAGGAGAGAGATTGATGTGATGATTGGTGGGGGGAGATTTGGTTTGAACACGAAGAAGAATACATCAACACAGACCTGGGTTGTTTGGTGGAAGATTAGGTTAGACAGGAGGAATGATACATCATCAAGGACCCAGTTTGATTGCTTAGGTTAGACAATACAGAAGGATACATTTGTGCAGCCCTGTGATTAGGCTTAGGCTTGACAATATAGAAGCATACATCTGTGCAAACCTGTGATTGATGGGGAGAATGCTATGTTGCTGATTGGAAAATGATGAGGTTCAAAGATAATCACTAAGATCAAGGATAGTCAAAAAAAGATGTTGGTGAAGTGCAAGGCTAGGCGAGACAAACTCAAATGATCAAATGTTGCTACAGGACTGACCAAGATATGCACAAAAAAAGATGACAATATGTACAAAGGATGGGGAGATTAGGTGAAGATATGACTAAAGCTATGGTACAAGACTCAGGATAGGATGCACAAGGATATGGGGATGAAGTTGAAGCTCCAAAGATATGCAAGATGATGTCCTAGTTGGGCTAGAGAGCCAAGATTGACTGATGGTGGATAGGATGATGATGGATGATGTACCTTGAAATGACACAGATTTGGGAATGACGTATCCCAATGATGATAATTGGATTGAAATCAAGGCTTTCTACAAGACTAGGAACAAGACTAAGGATTTGATTGGATTGGTTGAGTTGATCTTGGATGTTGGATTATTAGAGAATATGGATAGGATTTGTAGATGCTGTAAGATTTCTAGGAGAATTGGATATGGATGGATGGCATTGGATTGCATGGAGGTAGCCTGTAGCTAGAGACCAATGACAAGGGAAGTACCAGGTGATGAAAAGATGGAGGAAATGCAAAGGAATGGGATGGAAGAATTTCTTAGGAGTGTTGATAGAGGATTTCTTAGGATTGAATGCTGGAGGAATATGCTTGGGGATTTGGATAGAGGAAAAGTTGGAAGATTTGGATGGAGGAATACTTTGGATTGGGAGATTTTGGATGGAGGAATCACTGAAGGATTGGATTGGAGAAAGATATGGATTTGGATGGAGGAAATGCTTGGGATTAGGAGATTTTGGAAAGAGGAATTGTTGAAGGATTTGGATAGAGGATTTTCTTGAGAGCTATGGATAGAGGAATGCTGGAGGATTTGGATAGAGGATTGGTTGAGGATTGGATAGATTTTGGATGGAGGAAGATTTCGATTTGGTGATTGAAGATAAGGATTTGGGAGATGGAAGATAAGGATTTGGATGGGTCTCCAAGGAATATGTCACCAAGGAAAAAGATGGCCCTACTTAGGATAGTTCATGCATTCAGAGGCATTAGGATGGGGTACATTTTGATGGAAGATAAGACAATAAGAGGATGGGGAAGGTAGATGGAAGCTTGGATAGTTGGTGGATGAAGATTGGCCAAGGATGTAGAAAGGTGCCCAAAAACATGTATACTTGGTAGTCTCTGTTTCATTATCAAGATCCAAAGGAGGATGATGGAGGTGAGAGACAAATGGGATGGAGGAGATGCTAGATAAGATGTGATAGAAGGGAATGGCCCCCAATTGCATAGAGGAACTAGAGGGAGGCTATGCATGACACCTATTTTCTAGGCTTTCACCATGGTACTTGTCCAAGGCACTTGAATTTCCAAGTTTTCACCATTGGATGAATGCTTTCTCTTTTCTTTAATTTTTTGATATTTTTCTTGATTTTTTTAATTTTTATGGATTTTCTGATCTACTATTGACTTTTTCTGAATCTTTTGTTGACTAGTTGCTGACCTTCTAATTTTCCTAGAGGTTGGTACAACTTTGTTAGGATGGAGGAATTATGTAAAGGAATGAATGAGATGGGGTAGATGGGAGATATGGTGGTAGAAAGTGTTTGGATGGAATGATGGAAAGTGATCATGATAGGGAGATGTCAGGACCAATATTGGCACATGTTGCATGGAAGGTAGATGAAGAGGATGGGATTTGGAAGATAGATGTAGATAGAGTTGAGAATTTGTGATAGGAGATCTTGGGACATAGAGACCCAAAATGGATTTAGGAGATGGAGGTGAGGAATGAGTAGTTGGTGGATTAGCAACTTTGGATGCCATTATGGATGTTTCATTGAGATGCATTACATCTTTTTTCTTTGGGATCCACATCATCTTTG
Source organism: Chamaecyparis obtusa (assembly GCA_027943335.1). Classification (NCBI taxonomy): domain Eukaryota; kingdom Viridiplantae; phylum Streptophyta; class Pinopsida; order Cupressales; family Cupressaceae; genus Chamaecyparis; species Chamaecyparis obtusa. The sequence continues at coordinate 180,444 of BSBK01001552.1, read as the reverse complement.
TCTTATCTTTTGTGGGCCTTTGTGGCCTTTTGGATGCATTATGTTTTGCTTTTTCTTTGATGGGCCTTTGTGGCCATTGGGATGTAGCAGATTTTTCTTTTTCTTTGCTGGGCCTTTGTGGCCATTAGGATGCATTGGATTTTTCTTTTGCTTTGCTGGGCATTTGTGGCCATTGGGATGCAATGGATTTCTTGATTGGATTTTTCTTTTCTTAATCATGTCTTTTAGAGTGGACATGGAAATCCTTATATTGTTGCAAATAGTTACCTTTGTGCATCTTGGATATGGCATCCAAATTGCGAGGAGCATTGGAAGAAATATGCGGAGATGCATGGGATGAAGGAGATATGGATGGAGATTTGGAAGGAGATTGGAAGATAGGAGATATGTTAATGTTCCTTTGTTGATCTTGACTAGGGATGTTTGGATTTTTGATGAAGGATTGAGTAGGATAAGATGAGGGGTGATATTTTGGGATGTAAGGCCCCAAAATGGATTTGGTATGTGAAGGATATGTGCTGGAGGTTTTTGGGACATAGGGTCCCAAAATGGATTTGGAGGATGAAGGAGGAATGTGATAGGTTGTCCTAGATTGTAATGATGAAGGATGAGGACTAACATTGTATTCTTTGAAAGGACAATGGGAGGATGCACTGGTGTTTTTGGAAGGATGCTTGAATTTAGCTTTAGCTATACCAATATTTTTGGATGAAGTACCTTCTATAGATGTATGACCAATACCACATGATTTTGGATGCTTCTTGTCTTGAATGGGCTCCAAAGTTCCTTATTCATGGATGCCTAAGCCTTTTCCTTGATAATTCTATTTATTGAGAATTTTATCCAAACAAGGATATTTCTAACTTGGGAAATAAGAAAAACATATAGTTTTAGGTTTCATGGTGGAAGGTATAAAACTAATCTCTTCTACTTCAAGTGGGATTGCCTTGACAAATGTAAGTGGACCAAGGGGATAGAATGATGGAAGATTGCTGGGAATAGTTTGGATTGGAGGATCCTCAAGTGGAGGGGATGGGATGATGAGATCTTGAATGGGATTGGGAGATGGTAATGGATCTTGAGATGGAGGAATTGGGATGATATGATCTTAGATTGGAGGATTTGGGATGGTATGATCTTGCACTGGAGGAATTTGGATGATAAGATCTTGAATTGGAGGATTTGGGATGATAGGATCTTGATTTTCATCTATGGGTACTTCAACATGCTTTTTGACAAGATCTTCACTTGATAGGATTAGTGTGGATAGAGTACTAGGGGATGCATGGATGGATTCTTCAGATGGAGTGGATGGGAGGCTAAGAGATTCTACAATTGTGATGGTAGAAAGAAGGGTGAACTCTTTAGATGGTATGGATGGAAGGATGGGAGATTCTACAATTGTGATGGCTGGAAGAAGGATGAACTGATGAGGCTCATTGAATATGCTTTGGATAATTCTAGGAGGAGAAGTGGATGGAGATTGGATGGAGTCAATGCATGGGAATGAATCAATGATGCTAGGAGATGGAAGATGATCAATAAGTGGGATACACGAAAGAAGAATAAAATATGTGAGAGGTTGATAGGCCTCATCAATGATGGCTTCACATGAAGGAATAAGATGGCATGACTCTTCAACTTTACGTGAGGATTTTTTTGCTAGCTTCCTTGTGAAACTCCTTGGAGACTTCTGTGATGATGAAGGTTTAGAATTTGTAGGAGATGGGGAGCTAGGATAGTCCACACATGAAGGTGGGGTGGAAGATTGTGAACTTTTTTGAGGGGATGATGGTGCCGAAGAGGAATTGGAGGATGGATGGACTATATAGTTCACAAAGGTAGGTTTAGACAAAACTTGTGAACTGGTTTGGCTAATTGATGGGGTAGGGATAATAGCTCAAGATATAGGATATGAAGTGGATTGAGGGATGCATTATTTTTGTGGGAGGGGATTTGCAGAAATGTAAGCAAGAATGGAAGATGCTTGATTTAGATAGGATGGAGGATTAGGGTAATGGATTGGAAGACTAAGATTTTGGATTTGAAAGTGAGTTGGAGGATAAGGAGATGGAATATTTGGATAAGGGATGTAGCTAGTAGGGTTTCTATGAAATGATGGTTTTTGGGATACGACCATAGAAGGAGATGGAGGTATGAAGGATGCATATAGAGGATATGTAGGATCAATATAGGAAGAAGGTATGGATGAATAGGATAATGGATTTACCTTGTCAAAAGTATGATAAGGAGCACTAGTGGATATGCATAAAGGCATGATAGGATAGTTTGGAGGAATGATTGGATGCTGGAAGGTGCTTGGGACAAGCCTTCTAAGATTTTCAAAGTATTTATCATGATCTAGAAGATTCTCATCATCATTCTAGCTAAGGTTTTCAAAGTACTCATCATGATCAACAAGACTTTCATCATCATCAAGATAGGATGGAATGAGAGGAGAGACATAATAACCAAAATCATCATAATAGTGTTAGGAATAGTCCCAAGAGATAACTGAGGGGGGGGGGGGTGAATCAATTATCTCCAAGTTTCAATTCTTTATCCAATTAAGTATACTTACACATAAAGCATAAAAAAAATGAAAGAACACTTGAACACAAAACAATATTTTGGTTATAGGGAAACCCAAATAGGTAAAAACCCTGATGGGAATTGACACCCACTAATATTCTACACTAGTGTATTATGATCCTTGTTAGAAGATCCTTAACCCTATTAGGAGTTGATTTACAATATATTTAGTATAGTAAACCTAGTCAAGGGTCAGAACCTATTAGGAGTCTTTTACAATAGTTCATGTTAGGGGAGAGGACACACTATTTGAGAGCTCACTACTCAAAGGGGTGAAGGCTACAACCTTCTGAGTAACAAATATACACTATTTATAGATCTTGGTGAACTACACTTAGACCTGCTATTTGGATTACTTCCAATGTATAGTACAAACACTTTACTTGGTCACATAGACCTTCTTCTAATGACTCAACACTTCACACATGTTGCTCTGCTCTTCTTAATCAACTATGAACCACACTTAAGCAATCACAAATGAATACCTATAAATATATTTCCTCTAAAAGATATAATCAAGTTGGCCTATTAGAACCACCTTGAAATCATATTAGAGAAACCATAAAAAAATCCAATAACAATTCAGTCAGCTCTACTAAGCACACAACACATTCTAGGACCTGTCCAATAAGATAATTGTAGATGCACGCTACACACTGTTGGCTCTACCAAAATAACTAGATCTTTCTCCTCAAGCTGAATTACTTCATGCACTCTTAACTAAACATCACTAACTCTTCTCCAAGATTAACTCTAAGGGTGCATACCAAAATGATAGGTACAACTAAAGAACCAATAAAATCTCTGTCAGCTCTTCTGAATAAACACAAGAAACTATTGCTGGCGAATAGCGACTACATAACATCACTTCTATAGATCATCAAACTCTATGTCCATGAATGTAACATAAATAATATGTCTTCAACATATATCCAAGCACACAAGGCTCCATGATAATTTTATGGACAACCATACATAGAACGCTCTCTGTTACTCTGTCAAGAACACTGCTGACATAGGCTTGCTATATAACTGTTTGTACTAACAGTTAACCTCTGCACCCATGATATCATGATGATATCATGTCCATGATACATATACCAAAGGCTTACTACATAAGTCTTCCATGCATGCTACTTTCCATATGTTGTCATCAATGACAAACATACAGTCAATACTGGCCTACTAGAAAATCTCCAACAATCTCCCCCTTTGGCATTGATGGAAACATATGGAATGAAAAACTCCACCAATCCAAATGAACATTTCTTTTATAACATTCTCCATTTCCTCTTCAAAAATCCCCCAAAGATGAGTCCACCATCTTCTATAATATTTTTCAACATTCTCCATTTCCTCAACTGAACTGCTATCATAATTGAATACTACTCCCCCTTAGTATATTACTCCTTTTTACTTCTATTTTTCATGACTATATTTTACTCCCCCTTTGACATCAATGGAAAAGGGCACCAATCAGTTTAAGCACCGGTACTACTCTAGAAGTAGAGTAGTCAACCATCCATCAGTCCCTGAGGACTGATGCTTTTCCTCCTTTCTTCTAAGTAGAATCAGGGAAGGAAATTACTCCCAACTTCTCCCTGAGATACTCAAAAGTATCCTTTGGCAAGGGCTTTGTGAATATGTTTTCCAATTGATCTTTAGTACTCCCATATTCCAGCTTGACTTCTTTCTCTGCCACTTTCTCTCTTAGGAAGTGATACTTGATCTCAATGTATTTTGTCTTTGCATGCATCATAGGGTTCTTTGAAATATTGATAGTGCTAGTGTTATCACAGTGAATAACAATAGGATAATTAATCTGAATACCAAAATCCTTTATCATTTGTTTGATCCAAACAATTGTAGAACAATTCAAAGCTGCTACAATATACTCCGCTTCTAGTGTTGATGGAGAAATACAATTCTATTTCTTGCTTATCCAAGTGACAAGTCTATCACAAAGAAACATTGCTCCACTTGATGTACTCTTTCTATCATCTACGCATCCTACCCAATCAGCATCAGTGTATACATGAAGCTTAGCATTTTCTAAATTAGGATACCATAGACCATAGTCTATAGTGCCTTGCAAATATCTGAATATCATTTTTACTACCATGAGGTGAATTTGTTTAGGCTCTACTGCAAATCTTCCAACTATGCCAACTGCATTGGAAATATTAGGTCTAGTCTGAGTAAGATATATGAGTTTACCAATCATAGAATTGTACAATGTTGCATCCATTGCTGGTAAGTCATCTTATTTTGTAAGATTGCATCCAGTGATCATAGGTGTTCCTACTAGCTTGCAATCATCCATCTTGAATTTCTTCAGTATCTCTTTCACATACTTGGACTAATTAATGAAAATTCCTTTTTCTATCTGCTACACATTTAGTCCCAAAAAGTATTTGATAGGACCAATCATACTCATCTCAAATTCATTTTGCATCTCCTTAGAAAATTCAGCACTAAGTTTGTCATTACCTCCAAATATAATATCATAAAAAATATAGCTATAAGTAGTAGGCCTTCAGATGTCTCTCTTATGAATAGATTACAGTTTGCTACTCCTTTCTTGAATCTAATCTTTGTTAGATATCCATCTAGTCTCTCATACCATGCTCTAGGGGCTTGCTTAAGTCCATAGAGGGCCTTCTTCAATTTGCATACCATATTAGGTCTGTCTGATAAGGTGAATCCTTCTGGCTACTCAATGTATACTTCTTCTTTTAAATCCCCATTTAGGAATGCTGACTTGACATCCATCTGATTAAATTTGAAGTTTTTGACTATAGAATAAGCTAGAAACAACTTAATAGCTTCTAATATGCTCACATGTGCAAATGCGTCTGAATAGTTAATGCCTTCTCTTTGCGCATATCCCTTACATACCAACCTTGCTTTATTTCTTACTACTGTACCATCTCCATTCATCTTGTTCCTGAATATCCAATTTGTTCCAATCATATTCTTATCACTTGGTCTTGGGACCAGTTCCCAAGTGTCATTATTAATAATTTGATCAAGTTTTTCTTTCATAGAATCATGCCAATCTGAATCATTACATGCATCTTCAACACTTAAAGGTTCAATCTGAGATAGTAAACATACCACTTCATTGCTAGCTGAGTTCTTTGCTTGTGATCTTTTTAAGACTTTTCTGCTTTGATCACAAATGATGTCTTTCTTGGAATGGTTTCTGGATGTAAACTTTGGAACCTTAGGTGATGCTGACTCATTAGCCTTAGGAGTATCTTCTTCACTTGTCTCAGGGTCATTAAATAACACATGATTACTATCAAACATCTCTTCAATAACTGTCTCACTAGTGGAGGGTCTGGGTTCTTCTTCAATCATGGGTGATTAATCATGGTATCTTTCTTGAACCATAAAATTTTCATCAATCTTAACATGAGCACTTTCAATGATCTTTTTCAATCTTAAATTGAAACATCTATAAGCTTTACTTTTAGTAGAGTAATCAAGGAAAATACCTTCATCACTTCTTGCATCAAACTTTCCCACTGCTTCATCCCTCTTGATGTAGCACTTGCTTCCAAAGATTCTTAAGTATTTTACTATAGGAACATTACCAAACCATAGCTCATATGGTGTTTTGTCAGTGCTGGGCCTTAATTGAATTCTATTGATGGTGTAGACTGTTGTATTGACCGCATCTCTCCAATAGGTGTGTGCAACTTTTCCTTCGATCATGATGGTGTGTGTTGTATCAAGGATGATCCTATTCCTTCTCTTTGCAATTCCATTCTACTGAGGGGTTTTAGGTGCACTTAACTGTCTATTTATGCCATGTTCTTTGCAGTACTCATAGAATCTATTAGAGGTGAATTCTCCTCCTCTATCCAATCTCAAACATTTTATCTTTAGTCCAGATTCATTCTCAACCTTAGCTTTGAATATTTTGAACTTCTCAAATGATTCTGACTTATATTTCAAGAACACTGTGTGTTTGAAATTGTACCTAGTTGTGGACACAACACTTCAATAAAACATTAGAGGTTAGCAAAATCAAAATCTGACAAATAAATGAAACTAAGCTAACCAGGTGATTTACTACCTTCTAGTGGGTGTGAGTATGATGCTCTCATTTAGAAATCAAGATCAGTGACAATGCAACACCTAAATGAAGGATTTGAATGCAATAGAATGAATGTAGAATGAATGCAAAGTAATCTATATTTTTGTATTTTCTATGCAATGATATGAAAAAATGTATGAAACTAGTCTAGAATGTATGAAATGATATGAAATTAATCTAACAATGCTATGAAGATGAATGAAAAAGTATGAAAAAGTATGAAATGATCTCACAAAATTGCCAATCACAAAAGCTTTGTTTTTCAGATGTAAATTCACGAGTGTAATTGTGCAAATTCGAGAGATTATGAGATATTAAAAGCTTGACGGGATATATTATGAAGAGCTAAGCCTTGTTTTTATAGAAATCTAGGGTTTGAGGATGCATAAGAAAAACTATAAATCACTCTTGATAAACTCAGGTTGATTTTTGAGTTAACAAGAAATTAAGAATAAATAAACTCATAAAATAATGTAAAAGCAGTTCTCTTTTTTTTTCAACTCATCATTAGATGTTGAGTTTAGTAAGTTAACAAATTGAAATTGATAATTGATTTAAAGTTGACTGCTTTTTCTGATTGTGCATAATTTAATATGAATTAATTTAATAAATAAAGTGATTTATTTTCAACTTAACTGATTTTGAATTAAAACAATTGATTTATGGGTTAATCTATTATTAAATCAAACTTTATTCCAATTAAATCATTAAATATGACAACTTTGATTTTAAATCAATTAAATAAATATCCAATTGATTGTTTGTAGGAATTTTGATTTATTGTCAAAATAAAGACAATATTAATGAGGAATAAATGTAATTAAATCTAATTAAATAAATTTTTTTTTAAAGCCAAAGTGGACTAGCCACCATAATTTTATTAATATATAAACTGATTCAAAGACTCATCCATGGAAGAATCAAGAAGAAACCCCGGAGTCATAGTCGAATACATAAAAAGGTGATATTTACAATAGGTTTATCAAAATAAAAACCCCAAAATCACAACATTTATACAATCAATCAACTATGAAATGAAAATTCTCCATTTACTTCAAAATCCCATTAGAGGTGGGAGTTGGGGAGATGAAGCCAAAAAACAAAATTTGTATCTTCTGAACAAAAGACACCTATTCACCAATGTCCATAGGACTGGATGAAGAGGGGTGCCACACATGAAACCATGCCAATTCCCACCCCAGAGGAGGAGCTGAAGGATTGATCGAATCCCATCCATCATCAGAAGCCAAAATTACCCTTGGATCATTTGTTGACAAGGCCAATGAGAGAGGAACATTGAGGTCTGGAACCCCTGCAGAAGCTGCAATATGTGGTGGAGGAAGAACCAAGGGCAATGGAGAAACAAGGAGGTCCAAGACCACATGCACAAGGCACCTGATATTTTTCAAAAGATCCAAACCTAGCACAGGGCTCACAATTTGCAAGTTTTCCTATATAACCCGAAAGTTATGCCTCTCCATAGCTATTTTGAAACTGTCATATGCCATTAAGTGATCATGGCTGGACATCAGAGCATGATGAGAGAAAATCCTACCCACCAATGCTTTTCCTGACCATAAGTCATATTTCTACAAGGCATTCATAATCAAGGTCCTTGAATTATACTGAGGGTGAACAATTTATTAACTATGATGAAAACTGATTCCACTAATTGAAGAAGATCCATCAAATTTGACAGGAAGATTAGAGAAGTTGGGAAGGAAATAGAACCATTTTAGTTCATGGAGAAAGCACATGCTCTCCAATAACCCTTCTCATAGCCCTGCAATGCAACATAGACTGACACTTAAAGACCTAATCAAGCTCTAGCCCATTGATACAATGCAAAAATGGGAGTTCCAAAATCGTCAGGGAGATGAGGACCCTGAAGTTTTTGGGTAGAAACTCCGAATGGATTTTACCACATGAAGAACAACTTTCAAAATCCATTTTTCATCCAGAACCCAAAGAGCATTCCAAGAGCCAAAGAAAAAAAAGAAATACAACTACTGTGGAGACAAAGGGAATTGAAGTCATAAATTATATAGAAATTTGAGCAGACATTCCCAATTAATTCGCACACTTGAGTTCATATGCGGCCATCATGAATTACTGCTAATGTTGTACACCCCATCTTATGTGGAAAGTACAAGAGCCATATGAGTGCCAAAAACCATGTGAAGCACTAAATTCAGGTGAGGGAAAATTAATTAGGCTCCTTCGAAAATAGAGCAACAGTTAAATCGGGCAAGCTAGAGCTATGTGATGCCAAAAATTAAGAGAGGTACAAGAAGGGTGTCATGAACATCATAATAAGTATGTTAGCAAATTCAATTTGGGAATTTCAGGATATGCTTTTGATCCTGAATAATTAAGAACTAAAACTCACTATCTAATGTTGACAGATCTGGCGGTTTTATATGCTCCATGTTTAGTCCATCACACCCTACGTTAGCAAGATAATCTGCAGCCATATTTCCTTCCCATAGAGTATGAGAAAGAGAAATTTCCCTGAATGAATCTAGAAGCCACCATATTTTCTAAAGGATGTATGAAATTTTCCAATTGTAAGACTCCCTTTTGATGCATGCATTAATGATCACCATAGAATCACCTTCTACATGAATACATTGAAGGCCACATTTTTTTGCCAAAACTAATCCTGCAAATAGTGCATATGCCTCAGCCATGTTATTTGTATTTGGTAGAATTGGTGAGGTTTTGAGAGCAAGAACATGACCTCGTTGATCTTTGATACAGACACCAATCCTAGATTTACCGGGGTTACCTCTGGATGAGCCATCAAAATTGAGTTTTACTGAACCAAAGAAGGGTAGAAGCCAATGAATTTTATCCTTGATAACTGGAGAAGATTTCTAATTGAGATGAAGCCAACCAATAGGAATATGAATGTCTTTCCATTCCAAAATAACATAACTATCCCAACTGGTAAGCAATGGATTGCATTTTACTCTATGGTGGCTGGCATTGACGACTTCTGATATCGATTTCTCAATACCAATTAGGACAACACTGAGTGATGAGGGATCCCTTCAGAAGGTCCTTTTGTTTCTTTCCCACCATAATGCCCAAACAAGACAGGAAGGAATACATTTCCATAAGTCATGAAAAAGTGATGAAGCATAAAGTTCTAGCCAGGCTTGAAAGAGGTCCCATAGATTATTTGGAAGTGGAGTTGAAAATTGAAGTTTATTGAGGATGAAATACCAACATTGATGAGCAAAGGAGAATCTAATAAAAAGATGGTCTACATCTTCCACAACTTGATCACACATGACACAATTGAAGGGATGAGAAATGTTGAGTTTAGAAAGACGATCACTTGTGAGAATTCTCTTTTTCAAAGCAAGCCAAGAAAAGCACCCTGCTTTTGGAAGAGTAGCCAAGTTCCAGCAGAAAGAGAAAGCTCGATTAGAGTTGACATCATATGCCTGCTGCTGAATGATTTTATAACCTTATTTAATGGTATATAGCCCTAACTTACTTGGAGCCCATATCAATTTGTCTTCCTTACCTGATAGAAAAATCTATCTTTGACAAAACTTTCAAAAAGTTAGCTTTATCTTGAGTGGATAATGGAAGTTCATTCGGATCTTTCCAAATGATTTTCCTTGAGAACAGACAAACTGCAGAGACAGTCTAATAATGATTTACCCCAATAAGTTTCAGAAATCATGAAAAAGTGACAAAGCATAATGAGATAATCTAATTTAATAATTAAATAATTTAATCTAATTAAATAATTAAGTGGATCTAATTAAATAATTAAGTGGCAGTATTAATCTAATTAATTAAATATTCATCATATTCAATTAATAAAATTTAGGATAAATGAGATTTATCACCAAATAATATTTAATTAAAGATAATTAGACGAATTAGGAATATTTAGGAAATATTCCCCGATGCAGAATTTAGGATAAAATCAATTAGGATTTTGATGTTTAGATGTGCAGATGTGCCTTAGGTTAGGAATTTGATGTCGATTTCATTCGAATTGTTGATATAGGAGGTTAATGAACCTATAGCCCATTTTTGGGGTATTACATTTTTCCCCTCTTTGAATTACTGTGTGAAGTGTAGTGGTTCATAGAATAGTCTGTGTTTGATGTAGATGTATGAAACTGATTTAAGAGATTAACCGATTTTGAGATAGAAACTGATTGAAAGATTTGAAGATGTAATATTTAGGTCCTGATTGACCAAAGATAATGCTAACTATAGAAACAATGAACCGGTGATTATGAAAAAGTATCAAAAATCTTGATTCTGAACCTTATGATTGTGAAGAAGTGAGTGAATGATTCTATACCTGATTGTCTAGAGGAACCCTATTGGTATCACATCTTGAACCCATCAGTTACAAAGAACCAAGGAAATAACACTAATGAACTGATGGTTATGAAAAGATGATACAGTTTACAAGATAGATTAGGATACCAGATTGATATGGATCTTAATGAATTTGATATGCCCCAAGCAATGATAGATTTTCCCCAAGCGATGAGGACTTTTGATGAATCAGCAACTAGATGTGGTTGTTGTCTTGATCACTGAAAGAAAGAATTGATTTATAGACTTGAATGATATGTAATACCATGCCCCCTTTGGGATGAAAATTGAAATCTGACAAGGAAAGTTAGCATTGTATAGTTTAGAAGCATGTTAATTGATTTGAGAAGTGGTTATTCACATTCAAGAACACGTTCTGTATCATTTAGAGGTTTTGGAGACCAAGTTTGACTAGGTTTGACCATGAGTTGACCATGACTGACCAAGTTAAAATTTCAATAGTTTTATGTGAGATAATCAGTTAAGTTGAATTCTAGATTTCTGTGATGATTGAAGGTTGAATATGCAAGCAATTTACAATATAAATGATCTCAGATTTTGATTTTGATCCTGAAAAAGGATTCTACTTACTGTTTCATTGGAGGAACCTTCATACAATGCTCAGTCCTTGTGTCATGTTTAGCATTTTTGGTTTTGAAGAATCATTTAAGTGTTCAAGTAATTTGTGAGATCATGAAAAGTGCAAAAGGAAATGCAGAATGAAATGAAAACCTAGGACCTAGGACCTAGTGACTGATCATGTGTCGATTCATTCTCATCATTGAACTTTTTAGGTAACTGGATAAATCAATACAATGCCCACTAGTTATGAAACTATAGACATATGAATATTTATTTGTATGCACAAGAATCAATACAACACCCACTGGCTAGACAACCATGGACATATGAATATTGATTTTGTTTTCAGAATGTCAGATTAGATACAAGCACCAAGGCACAAACGCCAGGATGACCTGAATATCATGTCCATTTTCATACAGAAATTTGTATAAGCATCAAAACATAGATGTTATGATGACCATAATACGGCTTGTGAAACAAACACATCAAGTAGTCAACAGATCATTCTAAATCCAGTGTGAATTACCCGTAGTGACCCTTTATCATTCACATCCTTAGGTAAGATCCTATTTCACAGTAGGAGTAAGAACTTTCTCAAAAAGACAATAGTTAGATCAAAATTCCTTGAATTTTATGGGTATTAATGGTCGAGGGATGCATGGCCATCCAATACGATATAGAGGCTCTTACAGATGGACACCATTTCAATCTAGAATTGCCAAAGTTGTTAGATGTTCACATACAAGCAGAAACATAGAAAAGATTATGCCCCCAGTCATCGCTCTCTAAATCTTATAAAGGACATCATTGAAGAGCTCAAAGGGACACAATATGCAAAAATCTCAATGTGAATCAATAAGCATACAAGGAGATAAAAGCATGTAAAAGCATAGAATGTTTTCAATTTGTGTTGATGTTTGATTTCATTGTTGTAGATGCAAAATCCTTTCTGGAGAGGAGACTGACTGATTGACTTAGATGTAGCTTCAAAGGAATTTGACTGGATATGACTCATATGAGATACTGAGGACTGTATGATATGACTTTGATTTCCCCCTAAGTGTTAGGCATTGATAGGATACAAATGCTTGAGTTGATTGGTGCAAATACTGACTTTATTGAAAATAGGAATGCAGGAACAAACCAAGAGATATGTACAAACTAAAGCAAGACTGAAAGCTAGGAAATACCAAGATTGTTCTGATAGATGGAGCATTTTGAACAAATGGCACCCGTTTGCCAAGTTTTTACCATCTTGGTAGAGATTCTATTTTTGCTACCAGGGCGCCTATTTCCAGGTTTTCACCAAGGCACTTTTTTTTTCTCATTTTTTTGTATTTTTCATTTTTTTAATTTTTTTGTAATTTTGATATTTTTTGATTTTTTTTGTGATACATCAAGGTGCCTATTTTCTAGGTTTTCACCAAGATGATCATTTTTTTAGGACTTTTTCTTATTTTTATAATTTTTTTAGGACATTTTGCAAAGACTGAATGCCTTAGGTGTAGAATTTCTTCAAATGGAGAATGTTGATTGGTTCTCAAAGCTGTTCTCCATCAGTCATTGAGAGTTGATAGGCACCAGAGCCAAAAGTAGTAGTGATTACAAAGGGACCCAGCCAGTTGGGTTGAAACTTCCCCTTGCGTTCTTGATGTGATTGATTTTTAGGATTTTCTCTCAAGACTAGATCACCAACCTGAAATTCTCTATGTCTGACTTTCGTGTTGTAGCCTATAGACATTCTTTTCTGATATACTCTGAGATGATCATATGCTACTTGTTTGCACTCATCTAGTAGTTCAAGTTCTTGCAACCTAGACACTCTATAGTCATCATTGTTGGCATTAAGCAGAATTTCCACTAGTGACAACACTTATTTGCATTCTGGGTGCAAACCGAGAAAACAGTGCAAACCGAGCAAACAGTGCAAACTGAGCAAACAGTGCAAACCGAGCAAACAGTGCAAACTAAGCAAACAGTGCAAACTGAGCAAATAGTGCAAACCGAGCAAATAGTGCAAACCGAGCAAACAGTGCAAACTGAGCAAATAGTGCAAATCAAGAAAATAGTGCAAACCGAGCAAACAGTGCAAACCGAGCAAATAGTGCAAACCGAGCAGACAGTGCAAACCGAGCAGATAGTGCAAACCGAGCAGACAGTGCAAACCGAGCAGACAGTGCAAACTGAGCAAGTTAGTACAAACCGAACAGGACAGTGTAAACTGAGTAACATCATGTCTACCGAGTCACCAGTATTTACCGAGTTCAAAACCTATCGAGTGATCAGTATGGACTGTGCCTTCACTTCTACCGAGTGCATGACGATGCCGAGTAATGCAGTGGACGCCGAGTATCAGAAAGTCACCGAGTCAGTTTGCAGGAACCGTGTAACCATACTTGGGCCGACTTAGTAGCACTTATGTTTATTTGTCAAGCCGACTTTGTAATTGTAATTGTAATTAATTGTTTAAGACTTGTATATAAACAATGTTGTAAAAATGACAAGATGTATGTATGAAGAATATATGAAAAAGAGAAAGAAAGGCAGAGATAAGCGGATTACAGAAGGCTTTAGCAGTATAAGGAACAACAAAGATAAATTCATCACAGAAGGTGATCAGTACATCAGCGAATCTCAATTAGCAATCCAGTTGCAAAGCAAGAGATCTACTGTTTCATCCTAACAGGTGAATCAGTACTAAATCCTTTAACCGGGTAGACTTAACAGTCTTTTGTAAAATCTCTTTACCGAGTGCATACTTCATTGTATGTTTTGTAAATCCTTTAACAGGGTGGATTTAGCAATCCTTATTGCTCCTAACAGGGCAGATCATCAGAAGTGATCAAATTGTAAGCCTTAATCGGCCAACTTTATTCTGCAGTATTAAAGCTTTGTGGGTTTCATCCCCACCCCAGTTTTACTTTCTTTTGGAAGGTTTCTGGGTAACCAAATCTATGTGTCATTATTGTGAATGCTTTTAAGTTTCATGCTTTCTATATGAAAAAGGTTAAAGTGAATTACTTGTTAATACATCTGTAATTTGAAGAAAATTTAGAGTTACTGATTCACCCCTCCCCTCTCAGTAACTCGGTTAATTCCTGAATATTTCCAACAATAATCAGTTACTAGACCATGCATTCTGATTCTTAGTGATGGGATTTCAACCTCCATAGGCAGTACCACTTCAGACCCATAAACTAAAGTGAAAGGAGTAGCCCTAGTGGGTGTTTTGATACTTGTTCTATAGGCCCAAAGAGATGGATTGATCATGAGATGCTAGTCTCTTCCTATCTTATTAACTATTTGGTGTAAGATTTTCAATAGATTCTTGTTTGAAGCCTCTTCTTGTCCATTCCCTTGAGGATAGTAGATAGATGACCAATGTTTTGTAATCTTGAATTTGGCACATAGATCATCTAAGTCTCTATTCTTGAATTGACCACCACTATCTATGACTATAGAGTGTGGAATACCATACCGACATATGATGTAGTTCAAAATGAGCATAGAAATTTTCTTGCCGATTGCTTGAGTTAAAGGGACTGCTTCTACCCATTTTGTGAAATAATCTGTAGCTGTGATTATGTGGATATGTCCATTAGAATAATGAGGATGTATGGATCCTATAAGATCAAATGCCCATTGGTGAAAAGGCCATTGTGTAGTAAAGGGAATTAGATCTCACCTTGGTGCATGAATTAAGTTACCATGTACTTGGCACTTTTGATAGTTCTTAGCAAACTTGATAGCCTCTTTTTCCATTTCAGGCCAATAGTACCTAGCCATAATAAGTTTTTGAGCTATTGTTAAACCATTTGAATGTGATCCACAAATACCATCATGGACTTCCTCTAATGCACGTTGAGAATCTTCCTGTTCTAAACATCTAAGTAGCATACCATCTAGACATTGTTTATACAGATCGTGACCAATGATGTGGACAAGGTATCATTTCTCATGGTGATTGAAGGTATCAGGAATGACTTAGTCTTAGAGATAGGAGAAAAGGTTTTTGTATCAGGATGAATCATGACCAACAAAAGTGCAGATCATGTGGGGTTCAGGGGAATCATATGCAGGATAAGATAGTGCTTCCACCAGGAACTCATAGCATAGCTCATGTTTAGGCTACTGCAATAAAGTAGATAGCGTTGCCATTGCATCGACAACCTTGTTCTCATCTCTAGGAATTCTATCAAATGTGATAGATATGAAATACTTCTTTAGATCATCTACCATTCTCTTATATGGGATTATCTTTCCATATTTCATTTATTACACATCATTGAATTGGTGTATTACAAGTTGTGAGTCTCCATGAAGGTGTAACTCTATCACTCTCCACTCAATTGCTATTTTCATACCATTAAGAAGGGCTTCATATTCAACAATATTGTTTGTGCAAGGAAACTTTATTTTGAATGCTTTAGGGATTGAGTATCCTTAAGGAGTGATGAACAATATGCTTTCTCTAGATCCATTCTATGTATAGGAGCCATCAAAGAATAGCCTCCATGCTCTAGAAGAAAGATTCATGATAGAGGAATCTGGAAATTCCATTTGCATAGGAATCTCATCAAACAAAGGTGCATCAGCTAATTGATCAACAATTACCTATCCTTTTATAGATTTTCTTTCAACATATTCAATGTCTAATTCACTTAAGAGCATGACCCATTTAGCTAATCTACCTATGAGGGCAGCCTTGTTGAGTAGGTACTTTAGTGGATCAATCTTAGCTATCAAATGAGTGGTATGAGATAACATATAATGTCTCAGTTTCTATGATGCAAAGATCATAGCTAGACAAGATTTCTCAATCATTGAATAGTTCTTCGCATATGCTACCAATGTTCTATTGATATAATATATAGCTCTTTCATTTTTGTTTTCATCAAGATGTGCTAGTAATGCCCCCAGTGATGTATCTGTAGTGGAGACATATAAGATCAAAGGCTTCCCTTGAATAGGAGGCATCAAAATAGGAGGATTTGATAGATATTTATTGATATGATTAAAGTTTGTTTCACATTCCTCATTCCATGCAAAAGTCACACCTTTATGTAATGTTTTTGTAAAATACTGTGATATGTCAGCTAGCTGAGATATGAAGCATCTAATCGATTGTACCCTCCCTTGTAATGTTCTCATTTGACTGATATTATTGGGAGGTTGCATCTCTATGATAAATTTTACTTTAGTAGGATTAACCTTAATTCCTTTCTTTGAAATAATGTATCCTAAGAGCTTGCCAAAAGTTACACCAAAAATACACTTCTTAGGGTTCAGTCTAAGACTAAATTTTTCCATTTTGTCTAGTATCTTGCTCAAAACATTTAGATTTTTAGATCTTATCATAGATTTTTCTAAAGTATCATCAACATAATCCTCCATAGTTTGATGCATCATGTCATGAAAGATAGATGTCATATCTATTTGATATGTAGCACCAACATTCTTAAGCCCAAATGGCATGAAATTCCAATAGAAGGTACCCCACACACATGTGAAAGTAGTTTTCTCTTGATCCTCTAGAGAAATTTTGATTTGATTATATCCAAAAAAACCATCCATTAAAGAATACATCTCAAAGCCCACAATCATGTCCACTATCATATCAATGTTAGGTAGTGGAAAATCATCCTTAGGGCATGCCTTATTTACATCTCTAAAGTCTGTGCACACTCTGATAGATTTGTCAGGTTTTGATAAAGGTACAATATTTGAGATCAATTCAGCTTAATCAATAACATGGATGAATCCAGATTTTAGTAGTTTCTCTAATTCAGCTTTGACCAAGAGTGCAACATGTGGATGCATCTTTCTCAATTTTTGTTTAACAGGTTTGACCCCTGGAGCTATAGATAAATGGTGCACTATAAGATCAGGATCCAACCTTGGCATATCTGAATATTTCCATGCAAAGTTGATCTTTTTCTTTGTTAGGAATGTAGTAATATTTTTCCTTTCTCTTTCTGATAAGGATTGTGCTACATGGATCAGCTATGGTTCATCTACTATTCCCAAGTTGATGGATTGAGTGGGCTCAATTAGAACTGGAGATCTGTCCTATAAATGACTTGAAAGGACATAAAATATCTCATCCTTAGGCACCTCAAAGAGGTTTTCACCTTCAGATACATCTTTTATTTTTACTTTTGTAGGTTCTAAGACTACCACAAAGTGGTTTTCACTCTTAGAACTCCTTTTCTTTTTATTTTTATTCTTATTATTTTGACTAAGATACTTGATGTCCGAATCCATCATGCTAACACTTGGTTCACTGATGGAAGTCATCATAGGCTCAACTACATTGAGGTAGAAAGAAAGGGAATAGTCATTTGGAAAAGTATAGATATCTTGGCTTGGATTTGTGAAGGTTTGGTCAAGAAGTTTAGGGCATTGGATAGTCAAAGTGGGAAATGATTGGGAGATAGTGTTTACAGATATGGATCTATCATCATTGGTCCTAACGTGACTCTCTAGTTTGAAGGTGATATTACAACTTAAGATGTTCAATTCATGAATAGGCTCAATGTCATTGTGGGAGTCCTCTTCAGCCATCAGTGGATCAGACTCATTAAGTTCATTATTTCTCTCTAGACTTATGTTGGGTTTAGGTGCATATTGGTGAATAACATCAACATGTTTTTCTGTAATAAGCTCATCTTCTTCTGGAATGGCTCCCCATTCATAGTCATTTGATTCCTCATCTATGCCTCTAGGAAAATTAAGAACATGAGTAAAGTCAGGATGAATACCCTAAGAAGGGTTACACTTAGATTCTGATTTGAATTCATACTCATGAGAATCTATCTTAAAATAGCTACCACCTTCTTCTTTGTCTATTTTATTGCCTTCGAGATCAGCTGATTCTTGTGGTGCAACTGTCTCTTGTTCTATAGTAGGTTCTTATGTTTCTACTACATTAATCCTTTTGATTGGATCATCATCTACATCAAGAAGGTCTTTAATTTCTTTAGGAAAACATTCATAAGGAATGAGCTCTTCAGTGGTGTCTGAATCATCACTATCAGACTATTGTATTATTTCTTCCTTTGGTTCAATTTGTTCTATAACATGTGGGGAGTTCTTGCTAAGATAGAAAGGCTTCTTCTTATATCCTAGACATTTTGTATTCTTGTTGGTTCAACCATGATCATCAAGAGGTGATAGAAGACCTTTACCTTGTAGTCCTAGAGGTCCTTTTCCAGTATATCCCATTTTTGTGATTAATTTGTCTCCTGGTCCATATGACTTTTGAGGAATTTTTCTTGAAGTAGAGTCACATTTCTAGACTAATTGAGAATGAGGCTCATCCTTGTATAACCATGCAAGAACATATTCATCTTCCTCAAACTCTTGTTTAGATACTTTCTCCATGACAAAACTTCCATTGAATATAACTTGGGATTCTTTAGCTGTAGGTTTCACTTTGTCAAACAGTTGTCCATAAGATTTTGGGGACAAAGGGAGAGATGTGAGAGATAAAATAGGTTCCATTGTGTATTCTCCCATTACATTGTCTTTAATTTGGACCTCTTTAGCAATGTCTTCCATCTTGGATGTAGATGCCATGTCTATTTTCTTAGTGGAAGATTCTCTATTATTATTAACAAGTTTATTAACACTTTCTTTTAATGTATTGAAATTTGTATATAGATCAGTTGGAATCTTCACCTCTAATCCTTCATAAGTAAATTTCACACATTAACGGTATGTGGAAGGAATAGCTTTCATTTCATGTATCCAGGGTCTCTCTAGAAGAATATTGTAAGCCAAAGGTAGATCAAGAACTTGACATGTAGTATCTCTGATAACAAGTCCTGTTCTGATAGGTAAGACAATAGTTCCTTTGGAAGATCTTTCTTTCTCATCATATGCCTTGATGGTTATGTTCTTCTTAGGATAAATGGCAACTTCTAATACTCCCAATTGTGTGATCAAGTTGTAAGAACAAATATTGAGACTAGTGCCTCCATCTATCAACACGCGTTTGACATGATGGTTTTGGATCAAGACTTCAATATGCAAGGGTTGGTTATGCGGATGACTCAAGGAATTTGTTGGTTCTTCAAAATATTTTACACTCCATGAGATACCAATATACTTATGACTAATGTTAAGGAATGGTTAATTCCAAATGTGGGAAATCTATAAGCAACTGGACCAACTATAGGGACAAGATTTCCCTCTTCACTTTTGGCTCTACAAAACCAAGGTAGGTACACCTGATCCAATAGATTTAAATCTGTTCCTTATTCAATATTGGATCTTACAATAGATGATAGTAAGAAAGTAGTAAATAACAACTTATTATTCATTGAATCTCCATCACTAGGTAGAAAAACATTTAAAGTAAATAAAAATATAAAAGACTGGTCTTGATTTAATGTTTTAGGATCACAAGATTTCAATCATTCTACACAAAGAAAAATAGGGAAATACAGGCCAGTGCCCTATCCATTGGGTGAAAGATCAGAAGATAGAATGAATACAAAGATATTTGGAGAATAACTGGTCTTTAAACATAAATACAAAACATTTCAACTCTTTCCTTCTTTTTAGAAAATCCTCAAATGAATTTAGTAAACATGTATCCCACCCTGAGTAGTATATAATCCAATCCTAGATCAAAACTCAAAGCTAAATACATACATATAAATCTCAGAAAGACTTAAAGATTTATAGAATAAACCCAAAGGAGAGACAAAGATTTGAAATTTATATTAAGTATAACCTTTGAATGTTGTATACATCATATTCTGAACCATAAGCTTGCAAAACAACAACAGCAACCTGTACTTCTTTTCTATAGCTTGATGAAAAAATGATACAATATATTACAATCCGGACTGAGGGCTAGGGTTTCAAAATTTTTATCTTTTTAACTCCTAAACTCTCAATGCCTAGAATGATCATGGAAAATCCTTTATATACAAGGAAATGCAACAAGCTAACGATCATTCTAGGGTCTACAAAATTTCTAACCTAAAACCTTTACAACAACCTTATTAGGTTTACAATAAATACATTTATCAAATAGGTGAGATATTTATAGATGAGTCATCCTACTTTATATCTTCAATGTTGTCCTTGGCTTCTTTCAACAAATCTGATCACAATATCTCATAGTCAATCCTGTAATGAATGTCTTCTTGCATCTCAACAACCTTTATGAATCAAAAAGTAACTACCTTTACTTGATCTAAGAGGCTGGAAGAGTATTAAATTTTTCAACATGAGGTATGTACTAATTTCTCCACTTATTGTACACCTCTTTGCTTGGGAACTCAAAATTAGCAAACTCAGCCTTCTTACTTGATAACTGTTCCCATTCATTTTCAATTTGAGTGACCTTCTGCTGAATAATATCAAACATTGATCTTGCATTTATTAACAACCTGATGGTGCTAAATAATGAATAGGTGTCATTTAAGACGCCAGTCACTCTCTTTGATAAAAGTGCATCCATCTCTTCTCTCCACTTATATGATTCTTTAAATGTCCCTTGTTCTGTGAGAATGGTTGGTACAAGTTCATAATCTGAAAGCATGAGATCCCCCTTTAGCATACTTGATTTTCTTATGAAACTATCCAAAACAATGCCGTACTGTACTATTTTCTTCAGTGCCTAATGCACTAGCTTAATCAGTGGATCAGGGTCTTCTTGGCCTTTTGATAACATACAAAACAATTTCACATTTGGAGACCTTTCAATCCATTCTTTCAAAACCAGTGACATCTCAGTCTTCTCCTTATTCAATGCTATAGATAAAACATGTAACTTACTAACATGATTGAAGAATATGGAGGGCTTCAAATCATATGCAAACTGCATTATTGCATCTGTCACTCTCTCTTCATATTTTTGATTTGTCAAAGTTGTGGCCTTCACATGTTCATCTTTTTCCTTCTCCAGTTGCACTCTTATTTGCCTCAAATTATTAGTCTCCTCTGTTAATCTTTGTTTCTCCCAACTAACCCTTGCATCCATACTTGTCTCTGGTAGTGGTGAAGGTGGAAACTCAACAATTGGGATTGAGGATGAAGCCACTACAGGCTTATCAAAGATTTCCAATTTGGGAGACCTATGATCATGGGGTCCAGATAACTAAAAAATCAATTTATCCTTCTGGATCAACTCCATCTTGAGATCAATATAGGACTTAAGGACAATTTAAAATTTAGCCCTTAGTTCTTCTTTTTCTTGGGTATCCTTTTCTGCCACTTTGACATTGAACTTGGTAGTCTCCAAAATTAAGTTTGATGCTTCTACACCAGAAGTCTCTCCTACTCTTTGTACCAATAATTTTTCTACATATTCTATAGAGAGGGCTTCTCTTTCTCCTTTGTTCTCCTCCCTTTTAAGGGACCACATCACCAAGGCTGTATTATCCTCTAAGAAAGAAATTCCTCTAGCGGCTTGTTGTGCCTGCTCTATAGTAGCAAGACTTTTTACCTTGCTTTTCTTGACTTGATCAAAGACAATTACATCAGTAATATCCCACTCTGGCAGAATGGGCACCCCTGTAGTATGGACCATATCCCTTCCCTCCTCAGGAGTAATATTTTCAAATTGCTTGACCATCTCTGCCTTGGTATCATTTTCTATTTCTATCATGTCCCTATCAGGGAACTCGTCCCCTTTCTTCTCACAGATCTCTTTATATTGGTTTATTTTCATTCTCCATAAAAATTGGGAGAATGCCCTAGTCTTGACAAATTTATTATCATCAAGAAATCAATCACTGGTTTGTTTCAAGATAGGGTCCATTTGTTTACCCTCAAATATATCAATAGTAAGGTCCATGGCCACCTCCTTAGGTGCCTCAGGCATCCCTTCTTGCAATTCATCATTGGAAACCAAAATGTTTCCCTCATTTCTCAACTGTACTAATTGTTCTTCTACCCCATGTTCATCTAATTGGATAGGAGATTAAGAAGGAGAATAAGCTTCCTCTCCTAGTCTTGATTCTTCTTGTCTCTGCCTCTTAGGAGAGGGTCCCTGCATTGCTAGATCATCCATGGGTCTTTTCCCTTTTGAGGAAGAAGGAAGATCCTCACCTCTCTACTGTATTGGCAAAAGGATGCTTTAACCACTCCTCTTCTGAACAATATATGTTCCCTTAGGAGTTAACTTCATATATCTTGGCTGGATCAAAATTTTCTTAGCCATTTCAGGGTCTGTTTTACTCACAGAAGCCCTCTTCTGATTCACTGCATGGATGATGCCTTCAAAATGTTCCATAAGGGTATCC
Source organism: Chamaecyparis obtusa (assembly GCA_027943335.1). Taxonomy (NCBI): domain Eukaryota; kingdom Viridiplantae; phylum Streptophyta; class Pinopsida; order Cupressales; family Cupressaceae; genus Chamaecyparis; species Chamaecyparis obtusa. The sequence continues at coordinate 157,548 of BSBK01001552.1, read as the reverse complement.
ACTTTGCTTGCCCATGGCTCAAAGCCTTTTAATGGGTCATAAGCTTTGTCAAAGTTTTTAATGAAATCTATAGATTTCTTGTAGATCACCCATTTTTCCTTTTTTATTTCTTGAGTTTGGAGGTCAAACTCATTTCTTATTATATCCTTAGGGAAATTGAATTGATGCTCCATAAGATCACACCTAATCTTATCTCTAATCAACCCTAATAAGAAACCCTCATTATTTTCACATCTGATGGAGGCCATTGACATTCTGTAGGGCTATAAACCTTTATTCAAATGCACCTAACCTCCCATAGTAATAATATACTGATGTGCTATAGTAATATGTGGGAAGAAAGTTCCCCTTCCTTTACCAGTAAGGGCATTCTCTTGTAAGTTGCCAATTTGCCTCAAAATTTCAGCATATCCTACCTTTAATGGAACCTGGTAGGGCAAGATGTAAGGTGCCTTTCTACAACCATAAACCCTAAAAACTATAGAAATAGGATACAAGATGATATCCCCAAAATTATGGACAATAGTAATGTCCTGATAGTATTCCTTTGGTCTAATCAACCTCAATAACTCCCTTGGGACTCTAGGATTATCAAAAAATAATAGAGTTTTGAGCCTTGAAGCAAAATCCCTATCAAAAGCAATGTAACTAGCATCAACTCTATCCCATGACAAAGTTGTAGTCCACAATTGGACTGGAAGGGTTTCTCCATATCTCTCCTTCACAATGTTGACTGTTGAGTTGAAGAATTTCTCACCCTTGTATAAGAACATATGCATAAGCATTGAATACCATCCAAAATTCCTACTAACCTTCATGTTCTTTATTCCCATTAATCCCTCATGGATTAAGTTAGCCAAATGAGATGCAAAATAAAATATTGATGCCAATTAGTGGTGTAGTGATTGTACTATCATGAACATATATGGAATCAGCATATGAGTGGCCTCATCATGCCCTGGAACAAATGTGAGAGACTTATAGAAATCTTGTGCTCTCTTACTAAACAAGTCCAGCCTAAAAGGCTCTAGTGTGCTTGCACTAACAACACACATTGATCCAATTTCTTCCAAAAATTCCCTTAGAGGCCCTACTCTCAAATAATCCCTTTGTGCCTCATATATCTCTGTAAATTCTATGCAATCTATTTTCTCCAACCCAACAGGAGGGTCATTTAGTGAAAATACCTCCCTAATCTCATCATTTGTGATGCTGATCAGGTCCTTCCCATTTATATCCTTGACACATTTTGTCATAGGATCATAACATTTGGCAATTTGGATCAACAACTCTACGTCCATGAATATGCTAGGAACAACCAACTTCCCTATATGAAATTGCAAAATGTTACTAAGGGGGGCACATGGATTTCTTTGTGAGTATACTGAGCTAAATAAAATCAGGCCATTATGATCTTTACCCACCCTAGCATCTCTCATCCAATTCCCTGTATCATGGAGTCCGTCTGCTACATAATCACTAGGGTTTCTCAGAACTAGCTCCTTTAATCTAGCTACCCCATTATCTGAATGAGATATCAGTTTCATTAAATCCTCAAAGACACCTCTATCTTTGTACTCTATATTCCTAGATAGTGCTCTCTTTGGTGGCATTTTAAAACTAGGGCTTCCTAGAACAATATATAAAAACCTGAGAAAAACCCTAAATACTTTCAACTGGCAACACAATTTTCCTTGCAACTCCTTCACAGACATCAAACAATTTTAAAATCAAGAAAGAGACCTACCAGGAACCTTAAAGTTCTTCACTTGAAATCCCTCTTTGAGGAAAATCTAGTTTTCCTAAAATGCTTATGAGAGCGGTGAAGAGAAACAATGATTCAATCTTGATGTATAATGCTGCCAACCGCTTAGAATCTATCCGCACGTAGTTTATTAAGTCTTCCATTACTAAAAATTGGTGGCCTCAGTATTCACAAGACTTGAACAACATCAGAGAGTGAAAATTTGAATTCAAGCCATTGATTTTATTTTCTTTCCAGCGCATCGGATGATCAGCAAACAAACCCACGCAACCCTTTTTCACTTTCTCCCAAATGAGTTCTCAGCCAATGAAATTAGTTCAATATAACCATGTGGGAAAAAAAAGAACTTAACTTTATCTCTATCAAAGCAGATAGATGTCACTTCATCGCCAAATCACAGGTGTAAAACTCAAGCATATTCATTCAGTGGTGTAATGACAGCCACAAGATTCTTTTCAACATGTATATCTTTACCTATTCCCAAAGAAGTGACCCCACCTTTCCTTTTAAAAACTCTATTGAATAAAAAATTACCATATCAGACAAGCCATCAAGTAGGAAACCATAACTTCATCCTCGATGTCAAGCACACTAGAAACATTGACATGTCCTTATTACCCTTGGGTAATCAGAAATGACTACGTCATCAAGAGTCAGCAAGAAAGAACCCACCTAGCGGTCTCCATCTTTGAAAAAGATCAACGACTGTTGCTATACTGCTAACCCTAAAAAATGTGCATCTTATCCCAATGGTATAATGACAACTGTGAGATCTTGTCACACCTTAACCATCTAGGAAATCAGGCCCCACTATGACACTTCACTTATCTTTATGTCAAATCACAAAAAGACACATTTACAAATGGGTGGGCCTTTTCTTGAATTATTCTTTAATATTAAAAAGTCTTGTCAACCGCCACATCATTTTACCTCAACCAATTAGAAACATACATGTCATAATGACATGGCATTTCAAGGCCCCACCTACCATCTCATCCATCACATAGCATCAAATGATTGTCGCTATACTGTGACACTTAAAAAGGTATCATCTTCATCTAGTGGTATAATGGCATCCGTTGATGCATTGTAATGTTTAACCGCCAATACAACACCAAAATTGGGCCCACTCGGATAGATGTCTACTTGTCACCATACCACATGTCAGAGAATCTGACAATAGGAAACCATGAGATTTAACAACAAACACATATTTAAAGAGTTTGATACTTAGGAAAGAAACACAAGAAACTTAGGCTTTGAGGAAAAAATAAAAAAGGGGCCCGATTTTAAAACCTAACCACAAAACACATAAAGTGGTGAATAAAGGGGGGAAAAAATATCACATGCTTTATTAGGGGGATTAGTGAGCCAAAAAGGTAATGTGAATTTAGAATAAAGCAATGAGACCAATTAGGGCATCCTTTACTCCTAGGGCTTTTACTATAAAAACTTACCATTAGGTCTATGAAGTGAGTTTTTTCAAAAGCTTTAGCATGAAACTATAAAATGTTTAGAATAGTGCTAATAGTGGCTCATGCTTGGGGATGTGTATCTCCTACAGATATAATGAGAAAACTAGAATCTCCTGGAAGAGCAGACCAGAACAAAACTTTGACTAAAAATAGGGAACTGTACACAAAAATTTTAAACTAAACCTGTACAGAGACTCAAAAGACTTTTAAGAGAAGTAAAATTTTATGAATTTCCCATGAACTGGTAATTCCATGAGCTCTCCTATCAAATTCTTCAATATATATGAATTTTTTCCCCATTTCTCTTCAATGATATATGGGCCCAACCAGATGGGATCAAATTTCCCATGCTTTCCTTTTTCTTCTAGTCTTATATTCCACATTAGGACCATGTCACCACTTAAAAAATTCCTCTGAGTAGTCCTTTTGTCATACATGACTTTACACTAGGCCTGCATCTTCTCATTTTTATCATGTGCATCATTTCTTACCTCGTTCAATTGAATTAAATCATTTATTCTAATAATCATATCTTGTTCCACATCATCATCATATGCCTGAATGAACTGGTACATCTGTAAAAATTTTTTTTGGGGTAATCTTGGATTGATCCCATATACCAAGTCAAAAGGGGCACACCCTATTACTTTCTTGATTGTAACCCTGTTAGCCCATAGGGCTTGTAATAATTTGGAATGCCAAGCCTTCTTGTTTTTATCCAGGACTCTTTTCAGAGTTTTAATCAAACACTTGTTGCTAGATTCTTCCTGGCCATTGCCTTGTGGATGGTATGGAGATGAATAACAGATTTTTATACCATTATTTTGACAGAAGTGGACAAAATACTTTGACCTAAAACACATTGCATTATCAACAACTATGGTCTTTGGGCAACCAAATCTTGTTAGGATATTCTGCATCATAAAGTCTATTACCACTTTGCTAGTTTCTCTTCTTTAGGGGATTGCTTCAACCCACTTGGTGAAATAATCAGTTTCCACCAAGATATAGGAATTTCCACCACTAGAATTATTAGGGCTTTCACCAATGAAATCCATACCCCACTTTTGGAAAGGGGTCTGAATAGTAACAGGTTTGAGAGGCAAATTTCCATTAAATTTCAATTTCCCTACAAATCTTTGACAAGCATCACACTCCTTTACAAATTGATGGGTATCTTTGAAAAGTGACAGCCACCAAAAAATTGACCTAGATGATCTTGTGGCCTATTTTCTTTTCCATATAGTGTCCTCCACAAACTCCATTATGCATTTCATCCATCAAAAGCTTGGCCCCATCCTGATCTACACATCTAAGCAAAACACCCTCATTGCTTCTCCACCATAACTCACCACTTATAATTGCATATCTTATGGAGTGAAGCTTAATATTTCTTTTCTTGTTGTCATCTAATTCATGGGGTAAAACCATCTTTTGCAAATACTTGACAATGTCCTTGTGCCACTCACAACAATTCATGTTACACACAAAGGGTCTCTGATTTTCCTCCAACATGTTTATTTGATTTGCATTTAAGTTGCTTTGAGCCATCAACTTTTCTAGGCCCAACCCTCTTACTAGCTTTGTAATGTGGATGTTAATATTAAATTCTTGAATCTTATTAATCCACCTACATCTTCTTCCTGAAACCTCCTGTTGGACCAAGATATCCTTGACTACAGCACTTGGAACATAGGCAACCATAGTGGCTCCAACCAGATAACATCTAAATGTTTTAATAGCCTTGACCAAGGCATAAGCTTTCTTTTCAATAATATCATAATTTAATTTTGATGCCTGCAAGGTCTTGCTGAAAAAGGAAATAGGTTGCTCAAAGCCATTAGCATTTTTCTATAATAGTACTGCTGCAATAGTGTGGGCAGATGCAAAGGAAAAGATTTGCATAGGTTTTCTATAATCTGGTGTCTTCAAAATTGGGACATGCTTGATAGCCCTCTTAATATCATTAAAATTCTGCACTACTTCAGTGTTCCATTCAACCTTTGCCCCTTTCTTCAACATTCTTGATATGGGAATGCTGATTTCTACAAAGTTTGTAATAAACCTCCTTAAGAAATTAACCTGTCCTAGAAAAGACTGAACCCCTTTGATATTCTTTGGTAAAGATAGTTTATCAATGGTTTCCACCCTTTCAGGGTCTATCCTCACCCCATCCTTTCAAACAATATGCCCTAGAATTTTTCCTTCTACCACACCAAAAGCACACTTCTTTGGATTTAAAGAAACACCATACTGTAGTGCTCTAATGAAAATATTTTCTAGGTATTGGCAATGTTATTCCTCTTTAGCTGAGAAGGCTGTTAGGTCATCTTGATATACCACCATAAACCTATTAATAAAATCTGCAAAAGCTACATCTGTAGCCCTCTGAAAAGTGGCACCAACATTAGTCAACCCAAAAGGCATCCTTACATAAACATATGTCCCCCATGGGGTTGTAAATGTAGTTTTAAATTACTCTGTGTCTTTGACCATTACCTAATTATAACTAGAAAAATCATCCATCATGGACATTAATTCTGACCCAGTGACCTTCTGTAACATGTTCTCCATATTTGGTAATCCATAGTTATCCTTCAGAGAATTTATGTTAAGATTCCTAAAATCAACACAAAGCCTAATGTCACCATTCTTCTTTTTGATAGGCACCAAATTTGATACCCAAGTGGAGTGCCTAATAGGCTTGATTATCCCAACATCCATCATCTTTTTGAGTTCTCCCTACATTTTAGGTGCCAAGGTTGGGTTAATAGGTCTCAACTTTTGTCTAAAAGGTTTTGTGCCTTCCTTGAGTGGAATCTCATGTTGAAAGAGGTCCTCTCTATAAGCCTTGAGATCTTCATAAGACCAAGCAAAAACATGTTTGAATTTTATGAGAAGATCAATCAAATTTTTTCTAGTCCTAGGGAACAGACACTTGCCTATATAAACCTTCTTGGGGACTATTCTTGTTCCCAAGTTTATTTCTTCAAGCTCATTGGTTTTAACAGTACTAGTAGAAAAAAACTTGTCTTTATTGTCAAATGCCCTTTCAAGAGAAACTAATCCTTTGGGAACTCTATTTGATTTTAACTACAAAAACTCTTTCCCAAAAATGACATCTTTACCATTCACTATATCAACATAAGTACTGAAATCCATTTCTTTGTCACCAAAGTGAGAGTCACACTAGAGAAATCTTAATATGTCTTGGTCATCAGAGAAAACCTGCCAGTTCTCTATATTATCAGGGATCAAAGGCTTGGCTTGTACCTCTATATTAGATACATCTATAAATGTAATATCTTTAGGTCTAAGAGCCACATTAGCCAACAAATTTGCCATTCTATTTTGACTTCTTTTCATCCAACAAATATTAAAAGCACTAAAGCTTTCAATCTCATCCCATACTGCATTCCTATACTACTTTAATTTTTGATTTTTTGAAGCATACTTTGATCTAATTTGGGAAACAACTAACTTAGAGTCACCTATTACTTTCAAGCATTTTATGCCATGCCTTGATGCCAACCTTAAACCTATCAATAGAGCCTCATAGTCTACAACATTATTTTTACATGAAAATAACAAAGTATAGGAGAATTTGAAAGTTTTACCATTCAGAGATATGAGCAATATTCCAGCTTCGAACCCCTCTTTTGAGTTTTCTCCATCAAATTACATGGTCCATAAACTATCAAGGTCAATCCATCCCTTCTGGTTTTCTAACTTGTGGACTAGGTCAACATTCTCCTCTACTTCCTTACCTTGGACTTTGAAAGCATTAATGTCAGTATTAAGGAAATAATTCATGGTGTCTTCTTCTTCTTCTTCAATCATATGTGGAGTTCTAGATTCCCTAGTGATCTTGATATTCTATCCCTAAAAATTAAATGTAGCAAATGATAAGTCACACTGTATGCTTCCTCCCATAGAAGCACTCCACTTTCTTGATAACAACATCCCATATTGGGGAGGAATATCCACTACCAAAACACTCATGGTCAATTGTTTGCTGGGGTATGCAACCAATCTGTAAGGAAAAGCCTTGATAGTACCCACAACTGGTACTTCCCTTGAATCCATAGCTTGGCATCTTCCATGGGGTGTGTCCACCTTTAATCCCAATGACTTCATAACCTTAGTAGGCATAATAGTGTTTGATGCTCCAGAATCAATCATGCAATTTTTTAGCAACTTTCCATTTATCTGTAGAGTTAAAAAGAAAGGATCAACTGCTCCTACTATATTAGTAACAACATTTGTATCCAAATAAACTTGGGGGATTTCAGAAATAATCTCCTCATTTCCATTCTCATTTTCATCATTCAAGGCTACTATTTGTTTCTCACTTCTTTCTATTTTTTGGGAATCCATGGGCACCACACCATTTACCCAATTTAGAGCCTTTTCCTTATGTTCTTCTATTCTCATCATCTCTAGCAATGGAACCTTAATAGTAATATGAGACAACAATTTACTCATATCAATTGGGACATATTTTGAATCAGAGATATCTGGCTTTGAATTTGCAACTTCTTTATCAATCTCCTAGATGGATATGTCTATAGTTTTTTTATTATGGACTTCATTCTCTTTCTGCAAAGCTGGAACAACCTCAGCTGTGGATTTGTATTTTATCTTATAAACAATGTTAGGTTTAGCATTTTTCTTTATTTTGACCTTATCAACAACATTGGCACCCTTAGACCTGTCCTGTGATGTTTTTACATCTTTGTCCATTTTCTTGATGAAAATTCTAGTAGGCTTCTGATTTGGACTACCAATCACTCTATTTCTTAGGTTGTAATTTGGTTTAGCTTGATTAACAATGTCTACTATTATTAAGGCAATTTCCTCATCATAAGGCCTCCTTAAAACAACTACTTCCTTATCCCTCCAAACATTGCATTGGACATTATCAAGTTCACTATCCTCATCTGAAAAAACTTGCTGATGGTAGGATTCTATTTTGGCCTGAGAATTAAAAACATCCTAATTTTCATCCTCTTCAATAGAGTCAACCTCATCCCAAACAAGGGAGGAAACCATTCCGCATCCCTGGTCATCATAAGGTTGTTCCTCATTAGACTCTTGTTCCTCTTGTGAAGAGACACTCTGGGATATGACACAATAATTTGGATCATGTGGTGACTGACAAGCAATACACCATGGAACCTCTTCCACCATATTCATTGAGTTCCTCTACAATGGATCAGGGGTCCTATCATTTGGTTTATCCCTTCTCTCAGGAAGAATAGGTTTCCCATCTTTCCATTTGAGTGTTATATGGATAATTCTGCATTCTTTGTAACTTGTTGAAATTATTAAAAGGAGGCTTATCTCCTCCTATAATTTTATTATTTCTATCTTCACTAGGCTTCAAGTCCTTTATTGGTTTCAATATCTACTTCAAGCTATCATCATCCTTAGGTTTTACACTCAAAGGCTTTCCTGGATCCTTTCTATTTAGTAATGGTGACTTGTTGTCTTCCCTTCTTCCCAACTTTCCTAAAATTCTTTAGTTACTTTCTATGTTCATAGCTAGACTATAGGCTTCAACAAGACTCCTTGGATTTTTGTCTCTCAAAAGGTATCCCATATTAGATTCAAAAGCATTTAAATATGTGACAAGACACACTCTATCATCTAATCTGATGACTTGCAAAAGTTTATGCATGGCTTTTTGAAATCTGACATTAAACTCAACAACATACTCATTGAAATTTTTCTTTATGTTATTAAATTCATTCAGCATAAAACCCTCATGTGTTTTATCGCCATACTGTTCCTTGAAACAATGCCTAAGTTGATCCCATGAACTTATGCTACCATGTGGCAGAGCCCTAAACCAATCCCTTGAGTCTTCTATTAGGGATTGTACAAATAATTTCATGATAACATCATCAGGAACAATATTGTAATCATCAATCACATCAATAAATTTTTTTAAGTGGTCCTCACAAGTAACAACATTACTTCTAGTGAACTTAGGAAGTTTCTTTTTGATTTGTTCAGGGATAGGGTTAGGATATCCTGGGATGCTAGTAAAAACTAATTGTTTGCATCTTTCATGAATAACCTCTGTATTGGATATACCAACACCTTGAGATGTAGATGCATTAGTGTTTGTTATGGTAGAAATTTTGAGCCCTCCTGGTGGGGGAATACCAGTTGTCTAACTAGCTATGTTTGCAACATTAGCTCCTTGTGTCATAGTAGAGTTAGTAAAATAAGTGGGTCTTGTAGACCATTTTAGGAAGCCAATCTTATTTTTCATCTCTAATGCTAAGGCTTCTAATTATACCTTTTCAAGTTCTTTAGCTAACAATTCTTGTTTCCTTTTAGCCTTTTCAAGGTCTACTTCCAACCTTAAAGTTTGATCCATAGGGATCTTAGGGCCTACAGGTTCCTTGATTGAAATACCCACTGCATTTTGCTTTCCCTTATCCTTTGGATCCCTTGTTTCAAAAACCTGATGGACAACAGGCTGTTCACTTGTTTGTTTAGGAATGGGAACATAATTTATATCCTCTAAATTTAATAATTGCCTTTTTAACTGGTCAGCCCTTATCATGACATGTCTTATTTTTTCTTCTTTTTCCTTTTCTCTTTTCTACCTAATGGCTCCTTTTTCATGAATTCTTCTTTCCAATTCATATACTTCCTCAAATATTTCCTCAGAATCAAGCAAAGTTGTTTCAGATTCAACTTGTTGTGCTTGAGGCTCTTCTTGCTGATCTTGAAAATCATGGAGGCCTTGGGGCAGTGATGAACCAAGAGTGAAAGGGGGAACAAAGTCTTGTCCACCGCTGCTTTTACTTCTAGATCTTCTCTCCCCTCCATACTGTCTATTTGGGACTATTTTCCTATTGTGGGGTAATCTTTCAACCTCTCTTTCTATAGGGGAATAATAATCCTCATACTAATTTAAACCCAAATCAACTGCCTCCTCATATTCTGAGGCATTTCCCTCCTGACCAGGAGGAGCAAGACCTTCTTGTCTTGAGTTTCCCTTTTGCTTCTAGGTAAGAGACATGTCATTAACACTTTTTTCTCTCCTAACCCGAGCTCATCTAGATGTGGCTGGAAGTTCACCCTACAAACTTTCCTCTGGGTGTTCCTTCCTCCAAGACCTTGTATTTTTGAAACTCATTGTGATATAGTGATGTTTTATTAAGAACTAGTACAGAGATGTTTTAGAGTTTCCACCCAAGCTATATAAGATTTTCTATGATTTTAAGAAATAGGAAGGGGTAGGCAAAACCTTGAAAAGGAATCAACTCTGTAAGAAAAGTAACCAACTGGCTTTAAAGTACGCAAGCCAGGAGTTTAGCTCAACTTGTACCTTTGTTACTTAGAACTTTCTTAACAAATCCCCAGTAGAATCACCATTTTTTTGGTTCTTCAAAAGATTTAACACTCCATGAGATACCAATATGCTTATGATTGATGTTAAGGAGTGGTTAATTCCAAATGTGGGAAATCTATAAGCAACTGGACCAACTATAGGGACAAGACTGCCCTCTTCACTTTTGGCTCTGCAAAACCAAGGTGGGTACACCTGACCAATAGATTTAAATCTCTTCCTTATTAAATATTGGATCTTACAACAGATGGCAGTGAGAAAGTACTAAATAAAAACCTATTATTCATTGACTCTCCATCACTAGGTAGAACAACATATAAAGTAAATAAAAATGTAAAACACTGGTATTGATTTAATGTTTTAGGATCACAAGATTTCAATCATTCTACACAAAGCAAAATAGGAAAATACAGGCCAGTGCCCTATCCATTGGGTGAAAGATCAGAAGACAAAATGAATACAAAGATATTTGGAGAATAAATGGTCTTTAAACATAAATACAAAACATTCCAACTCTTTCCTACTTTTTAAAAAATCCTCAAATGAATTCAGTAAACATGTATCCCACCCTAAGCAGTATTTAATCCAATCCTAGATCAGAACTCCAAGCTAAATACATACATATAAATCTCATAAAGACTTAAAGATTTACATAATAAACCCAAAGGAGAGACAAATATTTTAAATTTGTATTAAGTATAACCTTTGAATGTTGTATACATCATATTATGAACCATAAGCTTGCAAAATAGTAGGAGCAACCTGTACTTCTTTTCTATAGCTTGATGAAAAAATGATACAATATATTACAATCCCGACTGAGGGATATGGTTTCAGAAATTTTTTCTTTTTAACTCCTAAACACTCAATGCCTAGAATGATCATGGAAAATCCTTTATATACAAGGAAATACAACAAGCTGCCGATCATTCTAGGGTTTACAAAATTTCTAACCTAAAACCTTTACAACAACCTTATTAGGTTTACAATAAATACATTTATCAAATAGGTGAGATATTTATAGATGAGTCATCCTGCTTTATATCTTCAATGCTATCCTTGGCTTCTTTCAATAAATCTGATCACAATATCTCATAGTCAATCCTGTAATGAATGTCTTCCTACATCTCAACAACCTTTATGACTCAAAAAGTAATTGCCTTTACTTTCTCTAAGAGGCTAGCTGAGTATTAACTTTTTCAACATGAGGTATGTACTAATATCTCCACTTATTGTACACCTCTTCGCTTGGGAACTCAAAATTAGCAAACTCAGCCTTCTTACTTGATAACTGTTCCCACTCATTCTCAATTTGAGTGACCTTCTACTAAATAATATCAAACATTGATCTTGCATTTATTAACAAGCTAATGGTGCTAAATAATGAATAGGTGTCATTTAAAATACCAGTCACTCTCTCTGATAAAATTGCATCCATCTCTTCTTTCCACTAATATGATTCTTTAAACTTCCCTTGTTTTGTGAGAATGGTTGGTACAAGTTCATAATTTGAAAGCATGAGCTCCCCCTTTAGCATACTTGCTTTTCTTATGAAGCTATCCAAAATAATTTTGTACTATACTATTTTCTTCATAGCCTGATGCACTGGCTTACTCAGTTGATCAGGGTCTTTTTGGCCTTTTGATAACATACGAAACAATTTCACATTTGGAGACCTTTCAATCCATTTTTTCAAAACCAGTGACATCTTATTCTTCTCCTTATTCAAAGCTACAAATAAAACATGTAACTTATTGACATGATTGAAGAATATGGAGGGCTTCAAATCATATGCAAACTGCATTATTGCATCTGTCACTCTTCTTCATATTTTCAGTTTGACAAAGCTGTGGCCTTCACATGTTCATATTTTTCCTTCTCCAGTTTCACTCTTATTTCCCTCAATTTATTAGTCTCCTCTATATATCTTTGTTTCTCCCAACTAACCTTCACATCCATACTTGTCTTTGGGAGTTGTGAAGGTGGAAACTCAATAGTTGGGCTTGAGGATGAAGCCACTGCAGGCTTATCAGAGACTACCAATTGGGGAGACCTATGATCCTGGGGTCCAGATAATTGAGCAATCAATTTATCCTTCTGGATCAACTCCATCTTGAGATCATTATAGGACTTAAGGACAATTTAAAATTTAGCCATTAGTTCTTCTTTTTCTTGGGCATCCTTTTCTGCCACTTTGACATTGAACTTGGTAGTCTCCAAAATTAAGTTTGATGCTTCTACACCAGAAGTCTCTCCTACTCTTTGTACCAATAAGTTTCCTACATATTCTGTAGAGAGGGCTTCTCTTTTTCCTTTGTTCTCCTCCCTTTTAAGGGACCACATCACCAAGGCTGCATGATCCTCTGAGAAAGAAATTCCTCTAGTAGCTTGTTGTGCCCGCTCTGCAGTAGCAAGAGTTTTTACCTTGCTTTTCTTGACTTGATCAAAGACAATTGCATTAGTAATGTCCCACTCTGACAAAATGAGCACCCCTACAGTATGGACCATAGCCCTTCCCTCCTCATGAGTAATCTTTTCAATCTGCTTGACCATGTCTACCTTGGTCTCATTTTATATTTATGTCATGTCCCTATCAAGGAACTCTTCCCTTTTCTTCTCACAGATCTCTTTGTATTGGTCTATTTTCATTCTCCATAGAAATTGGGAGAATGCCCTAGTCTTGACAAATTTATTATCAGCAAGAAATGAATCACTGGCTTGTTTCAAGATAGGGTCCATTTGTTTACCCTCAAATTCATTAATAGTAAGGTCCATGGCCACCTCCTTAGGTGCCTCAGGCATACCTTCTTGAAATTCATCGTTGGAAACAAAAATGTTTCCCTCATTTCTCAACTGTACTAATTATTCTACTACCCCATGTTCATCTAATTGGATAGGGGACTAAGAAGGAGAATAGGCTTCCTCTCCTGGTCTTGATTCTTCTTGTCTCTGCCTCTTAGGAGAGGGTCCCTGCATTGGTGGATCATCCATGGGTCTTTTTTCTTTTGAGGTAGAAGGAAGATCCTCACCTCTCTATTGTGTTGGTAAAAGGACACTGTAACCACTCCTCTTTTGAATAGTATATGTTCCCTTACGAGTTAACTTCATATATCTTAGCTGGCTCAGAATTTTCTTAGCCATTTCAGGGTCTGTTTTACTCATAGAAGCCCTCTTCTCATTCATTGCATGCATGATGCCTTCAAAATGTTCCATAAGGGCATCCACTTTCCTTGCTAATGGCTCAAAGCCTTTTAATGGGTCATAATCTTTGTCAAAGTTTTTAATGAAATCTATAGATTTCTTGTAGATCACCCATTTTTCCTTTTTTATTTCTTGAGTATGGAGGTCAAACTCATTTCTTATTATATCCTTAGGGAAATTGAATTGATGCTCCATAAGAGCACACCTAATCTTATCTCTAAACATCCTTGATAAGAAAAACTCATTATCTGCACATCTAATGGTGTCCATTGACATTCTGTAGGGCTTCAAAACTTTATTCAAATGAACCCAACCTCCCTTAGTAATAACATACTGATGTGCTATAGTAATATGTGGGAAGAAAGTTCCCCTTCCTTTACCAGTAAGGGCATTCTCTTGTAAGTCACCAATCAGCCTTAGAATTTTAGCATATCCCACCTTTAATGGAACCTGGTAGGGCAAGATGTAAGGTGCCTTTCTGCAACCATAAACCCTAATAACTATAGAAATAGAATACAAGATGATATCCCCAAAATTATGGACAATAGTAATGTCCTGATAGTATTCCTTTGGTCTAATCAACCTCAATAACTCCCTTGGGACTAAGATTATCAATAAATAATAGAGTTCTAAGCCTTGAAGCAAAATCCCTATCAAAAGCAATGTAACTAGCATAAACTCTATCCCATGAAAAAGTTGTAGTCCACAATTGGACTAGAAGGGTTTCTCCATATCTCTCCTTCACAATGTTGACTATCGAGCTGAAGAATTTCTCACCCTTGTATAAGAACATATGCATAAGCATTGAATACCATCCAAAAGGCCTACTAATCTTCATGTTCTTGATTCCCATTAATCCCTCATGGATTAAGTCAGCCAAATGAGATGCAAAATAAAAAATTCATGCCAATTGGGGGTGTAGTGATTGTACCATCATGAACATACATGGAATCAGCATATGAGTGGCCTCATCATGCCCTAGAACAAATGTCAGAGAATTATAGAAATCTTGTGCTCTCTTACTGAACAAGTCCAGCCTAAAAGGCTCTGGTGTGCTTGCACTAACAACACACATTGATCCAATTTCTTCCATAAATTCCCTTAGAGGCCCTGCTCTCAAATAATCCCTCTGTGCCTCATATATCTCTGTAAATTTTGTGAAATATATTTTCTCCAACCCAAAAAAATGGTCACTTAGTGAAAATACCTCCCTAATCTCATCATCTATGTTGTTGATCCAGTCCTTCCCATTTATATCCTTGACACATTTTGTCACAGGATCATAACATTTGGAAATTTGGATCAACAACTTTGCATCCATGAATACTCCAAGAACCACCAACTTCCCTATATGAAATTGCCAAATGTTACTAAGGGGGGCACAAGAATTTCTCTGTGAGTATGCTGATCTAAATAATATCAAGCCATTATGATCTTTACCCACCCTAGCATCTCTCATCCAATTCCCTCTATCATGGAGTCCGTCTACAACAAAATCCCTAGGGTTTCTCGAAACTAGCTCCTTTAATCTAGCTACCCCATTATCTGGATGAGGTAGCAATTACATTAAATCCTCAAAGATACCTCTATCTTTGTACTCTATCTTCCCAGATAGTGCTCTCTTTGGTGGAATTTTTAAATTAGGGCTTCCTAGAACAATATATAAAAACCTGAGAAAAACCCTAAACACTTTCAGCTGGCAACACAATTTTCCTTGCAAATCCTTCACAGACTTCAAACAATTTTAAACTCAGAAAAGAGACCTACTAGGTGCCTGCAAGTTCTTCACTTGAAATCACTCTTTGAGAAAAATCTAGTTCACTTGAAATGCTTATGAGAGTGGTGAAGAGAAACAATGATTCAATATTGATGTATAATACTGCCAACCGCTTAGAATCTATCCGCATGTAGCTCATTAAGTCCGCCATTACTGAAAATTGGTAGCCTCAACATTCACAGGATGTGAACAACATCATAGAGTGAAAATTTGAATTCAAGCCATTGATTTTATGTTCTTTCCAGTGCATCAGACGATCAGCAAATAAAGCCACACAACCCTTTTTCAATTTTTCCCAAATGAGTTCTCAGCCAATGAAATCAGTTCAAAATAACCATGTGGGAAAAAAAAAGAACTTAACTTTATCTCTATTAGAGCGGATAGGTGTCTCTTTATTGCCAAAACACAGGCATAAAACCCGAGCATATTCATTCAGTGGTATAACAATAGCCATAAGATTCTTTTCAACACGTAGCTCTTTACCTATTCCCAAAGAAGTGACCCCACCTTTCCTTTTAAAAATTCTATTGAATCAGAAAGTGCCATGTCAGACAAACCAGCAAGTAGGAAACCATAACTTCATCCTTGGTGTCAAGCACACTGGCAACTTTGACATGTCATTATTACCCTTGGCCAATCAAAATTGATTGCATCATCAAGAGTTAGCAAGAAAGGACCCACCTAGCGGTCCCCATCTTTAAACAAGATCAACGGCTGTCGCTATACTACTGATCCTAAAAAATGTGCACCTTATCCCAGTGGTATAATGACAACCATGAGATCTTGTCGCATCTTAACCATCTGAGAAATCAGGCCCCACTATGACAGTTCACTTATCTTTACGTCGAATCACAAAAAGACACATTTACAAATGGGCAGGCCTTTTCTTGAATTCTTCTTGAATATTAAAAAGTCCTATTGATAGCCACATTGTTTTACCTCAACCAATCAAAAACATACATGTCATAATGACATGGCAGTTCAAGGCCCCACCTACCATCTCATCCATCACATAGCATTGAACAGTTGTTGCTATACCATGACACTTAAAAAGGTATCATCTTCATCCAATGGTATAACGATAGTCATTGATGCATTCTAATGTTTAACCACCAATACAACACCAAAATTGGGCCCGTCAAGACAGATGTCCACTTGTCGCTATATTGCATGTCAAAGAATCTAACAATAGGAAACCATGAGATTTAATGACAAACACATATTGAAAGAGTTTGATACTTAGGAAAGAAACACGGGAAACTTAGGCTTCGAGGAAAAAATAAAAAAGGGGCTTGATTTCAAAACCTAACCACAAAACACATAAAGTGGTGAATAAAGGGGGGAAAAAATATCACATGCGTTATTAGGGGGATTAGTGAGCCAAAAAGGTAACATGAATTTAGAATAAAGTGATGAGACCAGTTAGGGCATCCTTTACTCCTAGGGATTTTACTATAAAAACTTACCATCAGGTCTATGAACTGAGTTTTTTCAAAAGCTTGAGCATGAAACTGGAAAATGTTTAGAACAGTGCTAATAGAATTATCATCTTCCTCTGAAAAGAAGATATACTAGGGAGACATCAGATGACCAACCATAGTCTAGAATCTTTCTAAATCAAGGTTGTCAAAAACATTAGATCTGAGTAGAGCTTTGTCTAGAATGGCTCTATGAGTTGGAGATATCCGAAGCAACTCAAACATGGAGATCTTTGCATTTGTATGCTGGAGTTGTTAGAAAATACTGTATGATGTTGGCCTCGTGTCTTTAGGATTCAAAGATTTAGAGGCAGCCTTCTGTTTAGAAGTAGATGAAAGATTGAAAGGTATCTTAGGGACAAGTGATGAATCCAAGATTTGTCCTTGCAGATGTGCTTGAGCTTGTGATCGAGTAACTACATTTGTTGAATGATTATCTCTATCTCTTCGCACAATAGTGATGACATTGTAATGCTTAGATAGGCATGGTTCAACCATATTTATAATGGCATTATTTCCAGAGTAGGCATAATTGACTTTAGAACCCATGTTAGGTTGAGAAGATGAATCTCCTTGATTATGTTTTGGAAAAGGTTCCATGAATGTTTTATGATCATTATTTCTTTTATGATTGTCAATTACGGTTTCTCCATTATCAATTTTGTCTTGTATGATGTGTTTCAAGAGAACACAATTATTATTTTTATGACCCTTATTGTTGGAAATTTGGCTAATGTGGATGCATAGATGTTGTCATTATGGCAACATATGATCTCTATTGAGAGCGCATAATCTGGAATGCAAGTATGGCAAGTTGAAGGAAGAAATTGTCTAAGTATGGATACAATGATCCTGACAGAGCACCCGATGAAGATTTAGTTGGTGACGTCCACTGGAGAAACATTTTTGTTTGCACAGTTAACTAAGGCTTCTACAGAGTATGAGCATACCCCATCTTAGTGCGCATAAAGTTTGGAGTAGTACAGACAAAGTTATTCAAAGTTTACCGAAGATAGTTTTTGCAGACAGAATAGTTTTGGAGACAGTATTAGCGAAAGAGTTAAGGGATTATTTTTTCTTGTCAAAATAATGACTTAACATTATGAAGGGATGACATCCTAGATGTTTACTCTTGGATGAAGATTTTGGAAGCCAACCATATAAATTTATTAGCTCTAATAACTCATATATTAGGCATACTTGAAATGTAATGACAGAGTGTGTGATGTGTAAAAAGAAAGAAAAGGATAACTTGCGATAGTTGTATATTGTGATAGCAGCAAAGGCTATTGATGCAAAGTTGTAAGCATTACCATAATCTAGTCAGAAACATTTTGTATTACCTGTTTGGGCAGTGAGCTCAGCTAGTGATTAGGTTTTGTAATCTAAATCCTAACAGGGTTAAGGCTTCTAACAAGGACTAAAGTCCTTTAACTAGGACAGATCTACTATGTATTGTAAATTGACTCTTAACAGGGTCCAATATCCCTAATAGGATACTTTTGATTAGTGATCTTTGTGGGTACCATCCCCACTGGGGTTTTCCCTTGGCCAGGGTTTCCTCAAGAACATATCATGTGTTATGAGTTCTTTCTATTTACTACTATGTTTGTTAATCAACTTGATAATCTTTGTATGCACTAAAGTAATCTGTTATATCCATAAGTGGGCAAAAGAAAAAGTTTGTGAAATACTGATTCACCCCCCCTCTCAGTATTTCCTATTTCTAACAATTGGTATCAGAGCACAGTTACTCAGAGAAGGAACATTCAAGGAAAGCTTAGCAACTTGAGTAAGATCTCTATGGATATGGATCAACTTCAGAAGAATCTTGAAGAAGCTCTTGAATAGATTGATATGCTTACTAATGAAAGAAAGTCCTTAAGAAGAAAGTATGAAGATGCAAAGAATGCTATTGACAAATTAAATGGTAAGATTGAAGATCTGAAATTTGAAAAGAAATCTAATATTCTTGTTGACGATTGTGATGAATTAGAAAAAGAAAATGAGATCCTTAAGCATGAGCTGAAGATAGTAAATCTAAAGCTTAGTATGAAAGATGGAAATTTGAGATCTGATAATGAAAAATTGAAAATTGAGAATGAAGATCTGAGATCAAGACTTGAAAAGGAAACATCTGAATCTGAAAAAGTAAAAATGCAGTATGCGGGATTTGAGAAGTATAATAAAATTGTGAAAAGTGAATTAACTCAATCTAAACAACAACTTGGAAGGCTATATTCAAATAGTGATAAGACTAAAAAACAAATTTCTTTTGAAGAACCATTCTTTGATAGGACTAGATTTGGATTTAGTATGTTTAGAACAAACCATGAAAGTAAGAAGCTAGATCTAAAGACATCTGAAAGTAAGGAGGAAATGAAGCTAGATGAGAACACATTGGAAGATCCACCTAAAGAAGAACCACCTAGAGAGAAAGAAGAATCAAAGAAAGAAGAATCAAAATAGGAAGAATCATCTAAAAGTATGCAAAGAGAATTCAAAGGTAGATGTTTTTCTTGTAATACTATTGGGCACATGAAGAGAGATTGCACAGGTAAGCAATTTAAACCTCTTAATGGACATTGTTATAGTTGTCATAGTTTTGGACATAGAGCTAACGAATGTAGAAGACCTAATGTAATTTTGAATAATTATGATAGAATGATTGGGAATACTAACAATGCAGATAAGAGATCTATTGAAGAAATGAATCAAAGAAAAGTGGTAGTATGTTTTAGATGCAACAAAGTAGGACATTTTGCTAGAAATTGTAGGTCATAGATTAACTAGCAAGGACAAAGATTTGGAAACAATGGAATCATTTGTCAGATATGCAACAAGTTTGGACACTCAGCAAGAGTTTGGAGAATGAACAATGGAGGTTATTATCATAACCCTAACCCTAGGAACAATGCAAGAAGGAATGAAAATGCAGGAAACGAAGAGAAAGGTTGCTGTAGCAATAAAGATGAAGTAAAATTTGATAAAGGCACAGATCAAGGAGGTATATTCAGCACTGAAAGTAGTCAAGAAGGTAATGTAACTAATGGTAAGGATGAATCTTTACCTGACCCTTCTTTAAGTACTTAAATTATGTAAGTTTCCGTAGTTTAAGACTTAGGATTAGTGTAGATTAGGAATTTGAATGAGTTAAATTTTGCGCAGTTAGATATAGGTTTTTTTATGTTGTACTAATGCTATGGTTAAGTGTGCAAAATAAAATATCATGTTTTGTGAGGTTGTAAAAATTTTTATGGTTGCAGGTTTGCAGAATCAACTTTTTGAGGTTTTAGCAGCAAAATGAATGAATGCGATGTCAGATCGAGTTAATGTGAAGTGTTATAAGGTCAAAATCAAAGTTATCACGATTACAAAGTGATTGACAAGAGATTTGAAAGAAGAAAAAGTGAGTTGAGGATGATTTGAAGAAGTTTGGAAGTAGTTTGCAGTGACAATCATACCGAAACCCTAGATTTGTAAAGTTGAGGTATTTTTTTGATCTTTAATTAGTTGATAAGATGGATATTTCTATGGTTCATAATGTTAAGGATAAGAATAGACCTAAGATTAAGAAAGAACCATTAGAACTAGCTGAAATTGATGACAGACTAGCACTATCATCCGTACCAGATGGAGTATTACACATTGAGAATGTTAAAGGATATTTAGGTTGCAAGTTTGAAACTTTGGGAGATGCAGATTTTAGTGATGATTACAGGAAATTGTATAATCAAGACATGTCAGTTAAACCAGCTTATGGGAACCTAAAGAACAATGAAATTATCAATTATTCCATGAAGTATGAATTTAATGATGAGGAATGTACCAAGATCATTTTAATTAGAATCCACAATGGGAAATTCTGGATGGAGGATAGAGTTATTGATATAACTACCGAACTAATTCATGATGTTACTGGATTATCAAAAGTTGGAGAGATTCCACTGAATGAAAAGAACATGAGAAACATTGTTTTAGACAACACTAGATCTAGTTATAATCATAGAGGAATTGCTATAAGTAAGATTAAGCAAGATGATGTTAGGTACCTTTGCAAGATCCTAACAACTAAATTATGTGGTAGTTCAAGGGAAGATGATATGGCTGCATGAATGGCTCATGTAGCTTATCTTATGTGTATTGAGAAGAAACAAGTAGACCTATGTGAAATTTTGAAAATTCAGTTATTTGAGAACTTAGAAAAGATTAAGAAGGCTAAGTACACATAGTTTAGGTTTTCATCTCTGATAACCTATATGTTTTTCCATATTTTGAGAAGATTTACTTACATAGTTGATTGGAGTGACAATGTGAACACAATGGAAGGAATAAACTCAATCTACATGAAGCACCTAATTGATAAAGTCAATGATAGTGTGAAGCTTGTATTGAAGACTTTTCAGAATATTGTTAAGAACAAATCAAGGATTCCTCAATCCTTAGTTGAAAAGAATAAAGATGAAATTTGTTTTATGATAGACACTGATTTCACCTACATTGAAGCAGTTGAGCCTAGAATGGAATTCATAGACCCTCTTGGCTATGAAATATCTGAAGTAGAAACAGTAGGATATGTGAATAGACTATTAAAGTGTGAGTTGGATGGTCATGTAAATAGGTTTGGAACCTATGAAGAGAATTTCAACTCTGCAATAAGTTTGAAAGAAAAGAAGCAATCTAGTAGGAGAGTTGAATCTACTATGAAGAAAATACTAAAAGAATCAGGTATGTCAAGTAATGAGTTTGATATAGCTAAAAAGATTGTAGAAGCCTTGAAGCAAAGTGAAAATATTGTAATTCCACCTATGGCATCTAGTGCAGACCCTGTTGATTCTATTGCAATAAAGGTAAAAGTTGAAGTACCTGAAAAAGATGAAGGAGATAAATCTTTTTCTCCTATTTCTAGCAAAAGAGTAAAAGTGAGTGCAACAGGACCCGGCAAGAGACAAAAAGTGATTGTACCACCTGTACCTAGAAAAGTAGCAGAAATTAAAGATTATGATGAAGTTTCAATCAAGAAGAAAACTTGGAAACCAAGAATTGAAAGAGTTAATGAAGATATATTGAAGCATGGAGACTTCACTAAGATAAATAAATTCTATGATCTATATGGATCATTTGACAGATTGAATTTTGAAAATGCAATGATTACACATATGATTTTGACAGATAAGAAACTTAGCACTATTCATGGTAAGATCCCAGAAGATTTGTCTAACAGACTTGTGAATAGAAAATAGAGAGCACAAGAAGAGGACATAAAGATGAGAGAACATGTAATCAGACAGTTCTATGAAGTTGAGGATGCAGATCATTTGAGGAAGCCTCTTGGAACTTTATTGAGAACTAAGAGAAGAACAATCCTTATAATGGGAGGCAAAAAGGAGGAAGTACAAAAAGAGATTGAGCAAGCAGTAATGCAAGTTCTTGTAGACATAGTTGCAAGTTGAATCAGATCCTTAGTAGAAGCAATCAAAGGAACCACATGCAGAGGAAGTTGGTATTGAAGAATTTCCATCTTCTTCACATATCAATATTGGCAAAGAATCAATGGACATTGAAGGAACCAAAGTGACACTAGAGTTAGATGATGCAGTATTTCATGATCTAGGAAACATTGTTGACAATTTGGCTTTAGAAGAGCAAGAGAAGATTATAGAATCATAAAAGGATACAGAGGTAGTGGAAGCACTAGCTGTATCGGAATCAGTTCCAGCAGATCAGACAGTTAAAGGTAAACAAATTTTGACAGAGGTCACTACCCCTAGTGCACTTGACAGTAAGAAGAGACAAATTGGTTCAATTTTTGAAGGCCTTGGAAAAGAGGTTGAAGATGATGATCAGCTTGAGTTCATCACATCTCTTGATAAAATTATTGGAAAGAATATGAAGGTGAAGGACCTTGAAGGCAAAGTTAGAGTTTTGACAGAGAAACTTGAGAGTGTGATCAGCACTAAGGTATTTGAATCAGATCCACTTGAGAAAGATGAAATAGTAATAAACTCTTTTGACTCTGAATTTTCTAACTTAAAGGATATTGCTAGAATAAAAGTTCAGGAAGCCTTTGAAGCAGAAATGCAACAAAATTTAAGTGTAAATATTCAAAATGATATTGGTAATTTGGATGTATGCATAAAAAAATTTGAGGAAAAATTTTGAGAATGGAAAGAGTTTGTATATACAATGCACAAAATTAGAAATCCTAACAGCTGAAGAAGATAAGAAGATCAGAGAGAAGATAGATGCAATTACTGCTAAAACAAACACCTTGACA
Source organism: Chamaecyparis obtusa (assembly GCA_027943335.1). Classification (NCBI taxonomy): domain Eukaryota; kingdom Viridiplantae; phylum Streptophyta; class Pinopsida; order Cupressales; family Cupressaceae; genus Chamaecyparis; species Chamaecyparis obtusa. Next base: position 134,206 of record BSBK01001552.1, on the reverse strand, counting down.
AGCCCAAATGTAAAGATAAGTTCTGTAGAGAAGAACATAAGGAAGTTAAATGATGAAATCAGAATGTTAGTAGAGGAGAAGAATAGAAAGATGATCGGGATTAACATCTTGAGAGAGAATATCTCAATCAAGACCTCAATTGTTGAAGACCAAATTGAGCAGTGTCTTTCAGCAAAGACATCTTTTCAGAAGTTTAGCTTTAATTCCCTGCAAGCTTGTCAGATAGCAGCATACAGATTGAGTACTCTACTCAATGTTGCAGAATCCATCAGGAAGATATGGGAGAAAGATTTTGAATCATGGAAGTCAGAGTTTGGTGACTGTGTTGCAAGCCTACCGGCTTTGCAATAGCTGATAACAAGGTATCAAGTTTTTTTTTTGAAATTTTTGTACACCCTATCTTTGTCATTGTTGTCAAAGGGGGAGAGATAGAAAAAAATTGATAATATGTTGAGGAAGGATACTCATAGGGGGAGCTATTCTATGGAGTACAATATTGTATATGTGTTGTATAAATTTTGGCCACAATTGTGTGTAAATACTTTGAAGTTTTGTTTGCACACTTAGCCAATTTTCCCATATGTTGCCACCAATGACAAAGGGGGAGATTATTGGAAATTTGGCTAATGTGGATGCATAGATGTTGTCATTATGGAAACATATGATCTCTATTGAGAGCCCAGAATCTGGAATGCAAGTATGGCAAGTTGAAGGAAGAAATTGTCTAAGTATGGATACAGTGATCCTGACAGAGCACCCAATGAAGATTTAGTTGGCGACGTCCACTGGAGAAACATTTTTGTTTGTGTAGTTAACTAAAGCTTCTATAGATTATGAGGATACCCCATCTCAGTGCACATAAAGTTTGGAGTAGTATGGATGAAGTTATTCAAAGTTTACCGAAGACAGTTTTTGCAGACAGAACAATTTTGGAGACAGTATTAGGGAAAGAGTTAAGGGATTATTTTTGCTTGTCAAAATAATGACTTAACATTATGAAGGGATGACATCCTAGATTTTTACTCTTGGATAAAGATTTTGGAAGCTAACCATATAAAGTTATGAGCTCTAATAACTCATATATTAGGCATACTTGAAATGTAATGACAGAGTGTGTGATGTGTAAAAAGAAAGAAAAGGATAACTTGCGATAGTTGTATATTGTGATAGCAGAAAAGGCTATTGATGCAAAGTTGTAAGCATTACCATACTATAGTAAGAAACATTTTGTATTACCTGTTTGGGCAGTGAGCTCAGCCGGTGATCAGGTTTTGCAATCTAACTCCTAACAGGGTTAAGGCTTCTAACAAGGCCTAAAGTCCTTTAACCAGGATAGATCTACTATATATTGTAAATTGACTCTTAACAGGGTCCAATATCCCTAACAGGATACTTTTGATTAGTGATCTTTGTGGGTACCATCCCCAACAGGGTTTTCCCTTGGCCAGGGTTTCCTTGAGAACATATCATGTGTTATGAGTTATTTCTATTTACTACTATGTTTTTTAATCAGCTTGATAATCTTTGTATGCACTAAAGTAATCTGTTATATCCATGAGTGGGAAAAAGAAAAAGTTTGTGAAATACTGATTCACCCCCCCATTTCAGTATTTCCTATTTCTAACACTTATTGTGATGGAAGTCACAGAAATTGTTCTCTCTCCACCATTTTGGTTTAGGTTTAGGAACAAAGACTTTTATCTTAGGAAAGTAAATGATGTTGTTAGCCAATAGAGTTTTCATGGAAGATTCTAAAGACTCTCCAAGAGGAGTAAACTTGCATTTAGGATCTGTAGCCCAAGGTTTATATTCAGATGACTTCTTGTTAGATTTTGTTGCTTTAGGTTCTGAGGCTTTGATGGCCTGGGTACCAACAGTAAGATTGAAAGTGGGTGCCTTAGATGGGGCACAAATATTATCAACAACACTGTCAGTGATGCCTTTATTCTTGTTCCAATTTTTTCCTTTGTCTTTAGAATTAGATCTAGATTCATACTTGTCCTTTTGAAGTAATGTGTCTCCTTTTTGGACAAGTACTTTCTCAATTTTAATTGCATTTTCTACCATTTTATCAAAGGATGTATGATTTTGCATTTGCAAATGGTACTTGAGTTCTAGAACAAGATTGTTGATCAAGATTTCTAGCTTCTCAGTTTCTAGAATGGGCCTAGTATATAGAGAAAAAAATTTCCTCCATCTTTTGAGAAAAGTTAGGAATGGTTCTCCTGAGTTCTATTTCAGATTGCAGATATCAATCATAGTGATCAGATGTTGAATGTTATAGGAGTATTGTTGATAGACCAATTTTATTAACTCCTCAAAACTTTTGATAGTGGGAGGTATTTTTGAGAACCAATGAATAGCTAACCCTCCCAAGGATCAAGGGAAAAGATGCATTAGGTAGGTTGGTTCATGCAGGAACTCCATAGACTGAGTAAAAAATTCTCTGACATGATCTTGAGGATCAGAGTTTCCATCATAATTATCATATTTAGGCATCTCCACTCTTTTAGGGAATGGTGGCATGTACAAGTCTTTATCAAATGGAAAAGGACTCAGTGTTAGAAATAGGGAATACTGAGAGGGGGGTTGAATCAATATTCTACAAATTTTATCTTTTTCCCAATTATGGATATAAGAGATTATCTTTACACATGCATAACATAAGAAGCTAAACAACATGCATAGAAATAAAACCAAAGAACTCATAACACATGATATGTTCTCGAGGAAACCCTGGCCAAGGGAAAACCCCGGTGGGGATGGTACCCAAAAAGATCCACTAATAAAAAGTATCCTGTTAAGGATATTGACCTTGTTAGGAGTCTATTACAATAATATAGTGTATCAATCCTAATTAAGGGACTATAGGCCTTATTAGAAGCCTCAACCCTGTTAGGAGTTGTCAATACAAAATCTGATTACCAGATGAGACCACTACCCAAACAATTAATGTACAATGTATACTGATTAAAAAAATGGATTAAGGTACATAACCTTATGATGCTTGCATCAATATCTTTTTTCTTCTCTTACATTCACATCATATCACTTTATCATATCATTACAATATTTCCACTTCCTCTTTTCTTCTTACAATTTACAATTACATATATACAAGTTATTAAGGCTAATAACTTTACATGGTTGGCTTCCATATATCTTTATCTAAGGGTTAACATCTAGGATTTCATCCCTTTATATTTTTAAGACATTATTTTGATAAACAAAATAATCCCTTGACTCTTTACCAATTCTATCTTCAAAACTGTCATGTCGGCTTAACACTATCTTCGGTAAAATTGTCATAACTAATTCCATACATACCGTACTAACTTGCACTCTGATATGGGTCATCATTAGAAATCATAGAGTCTATGTTAAAGTGCACAAGCATTGAACTTACTCCAGTCAACATCGCAAACAAAAACTATGTCCGGGTACACTGGTGAAAATGTTGTCTCACACTTAGACAGATTTGCAATACGCTCTGCTATACCTGCTCTCTAACCTTTACGCTCTTCATGTGGATCATATGTTTCCATAATGATAACATCTATGTACTTAGCTCAGCCAAATTGCCAACAATCTCCCCCTTTGTCATTGGTGGCAACATATGAGAAAATTGGCTAAGTGTACAACTCAAAATCTCAAAATTGTCTCAAAATTGGCCATAGTATAACATATACATATACTATCCTTATAACTCCTCAAAATATAATTTTTAATACAATAATCCCCCTAAGTGTATCAATCCATATCATATACAACAATTTTCTGCTCTATATCTCTCCCCCTTTGACAACAATGACAAAATAAAGTAGGGAGGGCTACAAAATTGTGTCACAAAAAAAATTATACCTTAGTTCCTTATTGCAAAGCCGGTAGGCTTGCAACACAATCTACAAAATCAACTTTCATTGCTTCTATCTCCTTCACCCATGATTTATTAATGGAATCTACCACATTGAGTAAAGTGCTTAGTCCATAAGCTGCTATTTGACATGCTTGAAGGTTTTCAAAGTTAAACTTCTAAAAAGATGTCTTTGCCGAAAGACATTCTTCCAATTATTCTTCAATAACACATAACTTCATAGAAGTGTGCTCTCTCAAAAGAGTAAATCTTCTCATTTTTTTGTTCCTTTCATCTTGCAAAACTCTAATTTCATTATAAAGCTTCCTAAATTTCTTCTCAATATCTAATACCTTCACATTGGGGCTAGGAAGAAGGTTACATTCATTCTGAATTTCTGCTTCTTTCAACTTCATCTTCTGATCTTCTTCTGCTGTTAAGGTCTCTGATTTTGTACACTGTATGTACAAAGATTTTCCTATTTCCAAATGCTTTCTCAAGTCCTTGATATAGATATCAAGACTGTTAATATCATTCCTGATATTCTGGCTAATATTCAAAAGCATTTCAGCTTCATAAGCTTCTTGAGCTCTCACTTTTGCAATATCAGATAGATTAGTTAATTCATTATCAAAAGTGCTCATTACCTTCTTAGCTTTCTCCAAAGGGTCTTCCTCTCTAATTTGTGTAGTTACAATGCTTTGTAACTTCTCAGTTAGTTCCTTCAGACTCCCTTCAAGATTCTTCACTTTCTTGTTCTTGCCAATAATCTTATTCAAAAAAGTGATCAGTTCCAACTGATCATCATCTCAACTTCTTTTCCTAAATCCTTAAATAAAGATCCAATTTCCTTCTTCTTTCTAGTCTCAAGAGAAAGACTGATGTCTTCTTTGATAGGAATAGGTGCTCTAATCTCTGTTGCTTTAGGTTCTTCAATAGTAGTTTGTATCTACTTTGCTTCTGTATTCAGTTCATCAAGAGCTGAATTGTCAACAATGTTTCCTAAATTCTTGAATACATTGTCATTAGTATCCAAGGTGACCTTTGTACCTTCTACATTCATTGATTCATCTTCAATGCTAATAGCTGGAGGAAAGGGAATATCCTCTTGTTCTACTTCACCTGCTTGATCTTCTACAATTGATGGTTCTCCAACAATTTCTACCATAACCTTGACTATTGCCTGCACTGTATCATAATTAACTTCTTCATATCTACCTCCCATAATTAGAATGGTTCTCCTTTTGGTTCTTAGATGGGTTCTTAAGGCCTTCAATATCTGCTTCAGGTGTGCATCATCTCTCACATCACAAATCTTTCTTACTAGATTCTCTCTGATAGAAGTGTCTTCTTCTTATGCTCTCTTCTTTTTATTTACAAGTTTTTTATACAAGTCATCAGGTATCTGACCCTGAATAGTGTCAAACTTCTTATTTGCAAAAATCATGTTCTTTACAATTGCATTCTCCAAGTTAAGTCTGTCTGAATAATCATAAAGACTGTAGTACTTATTCATTCTGGTAAAGTCTCCATCTTCAATAATATGCTCATTAAGCTTTTCAACTTTAGGTTTCCAAGCTTTCTTCTTAACCAAAGTAGTGTCATCTTTAATTATTTCAAATTTCCTAGGAACTGGTGGCACCAAATTTTTTGGCCTCTTACCAAGTCCAATAGCAATTTCTTTCATTCTCTTGCTAGGAGTGGAGGAGGTAGACCTAGTAGGTCTACTTGTTTCTTGATCCATCTCTGGTTCCTCTACTTTCACCTTGACTTGAGGTTCTTTCTGCTATACTACAATTGGTGGGGTAGACAAAAATTCTTTCTATTCACTCATTCTGATTGTTGCTACTATGTTCTTTGCTATCTCAAACTTATGTTGTGTCAATCCTAAATCTTTCAATATTTTCTTTATAGTGTTGTCAACTCTCTTCTTAGACTGCTTCTCCTCAATTATAGCTTTTGTAGAGTTGAAATTCTCTTCAAAAGTTCCAAACCTTTTGCACTGAGTGTCCAACTTACACTTAAGTAACCTGCCAACATATTCTTCTATTTCTATCTCATATATCTCATAGCCAAGAGGGTCTATGAACTCAATTCTAGGCTCCACTGCTTCAATATAGGTAAATTCAGTGTCAACCATAAAACATATATCATCTTTATATTTCTCCACAATAGACTATGAAATCCTTGATCTGCTGATTACCAATTTCTGAAATGTCTTCATCACTAACATAGCACTCTCATTCACTTTGTCAATAACATGTTTCATATATACTTTATTTATCCTTTCCATGGTAGATTGACCATCATTCCAATCATTTGCAATGGTGTACAAAAATCTTCTCAATAGGTGGAAAAACATGTATGTGATTAAGGATGAAAATCTAAATTGTGCATACTTAGTTTTCATAATCTTCTCCAAGTTTTCAAACAATTGAATTCTCATAATTTCACACATATCAACTGGTACCTTGTCAATACACATTAAATAGGCTATGTGTACCATTCCAGCTACCATGTCATCTTCGCTAGAATTTGCACAAAACTTAGTGGTTAGAAACTTGCCTAAATATCTAACATCATGTTGTTTGATTTTGCTAATCACAATTCCTCTACCATTATAGGTTGATTTTTTGTTGTCCATGACTATTTTCCTCATATTATTTTCATTTAAAGGAATAGCACTAGTTTTAGATAGTCTAGTGACTTCATGAATCAAGTCAACTGTAATGTCTATCACTCTATCCTCTAGCCAAAACTTTCCATTGTGAATTCTGCTCAAAATAATCTTAGTGCATTCTTCATTGTCAAATTCATACTGCAATGCATACTTAACAATTTCATTGTCTTTCAAATGTTCATATCCTTGTTTCAATGACATATCCTAATTGAAAATCTTCTGATATTCATTGGTAAAATCACTATCACCGATTGTTTCTAACTTGCATCCAAGATAACTTCTCACATTCTCCAAATGCAAAACTTTGTTTGGTACAGATGATAATGTTAAACTAGGGTTATCTTCTTCCAAGGGTTCTACTGGTTCCCTCTTCATTCTAGGTCTATTTTTGTCTTTGAAATTATGAATTAAAGATACATCCATGATTGTTTCTAGTTCTTTTATACTGATCCAAAGATCTGCCAAGTAAAATACCTCAAATTCACGATTCTAGGGCTTGCGTAGATTCGGCGCTCAAATCCTTCACCAAATCATTGCAAAATGCTTCCAATCACTACTCTTTGCTCTCCTAAACACTTCAACTCATTTTGATAATCAAATAAAATCGATCACAACCTTTTATTACTTCAATCTCACTTAGGTCTAACATCACATTCAATTCTTTTGCCGCTTCTTTCCAAAAAGTTGTTTCTATTAACCTGCAAAAACTTAAAACTTCTTGCGATCTCGCAAAACATAGTATTTTCTTTTCCACTCTTAACCATAGCATCAGTACATCATAAACTACCTTACATTAACCACACAAGACTTAATTCATCATAAATCTACTTCTACACTAATTCTAAGTTCCTAATCTAGTGTAATTTTCATAAATCAAGTGCTTCCAGATAGGTCAGGTAAGGATTCATTCTTACCATTTGATACTTCACCTTTCTGATTACCTTCAATGTTGAATATGTCTCCTTGATCTGTGCCCTTAAAAAACTTTACTTGATCTGCATTACTACAAAAACCTTTCTATCTATTTCTTGCATATTCATTTCTTCTTTCATGATTTATAGGGTTAGGGTTAGGATGGAAAACTCCATTGTTCATTCTGCAAAATCTTGTTGTATGTCCAATCTTGTTGCATATCTAACAAAAAGTTCCATTGTTTCCATATCTTGGTCCTTGCTAATTGATTTGTGATCTGCAGTTTCTAGCAATGTGTCCAACCTTGTTGCATCTATAACATACTATTCCATTTCTTCTATTCATATCTTCAGTAGGTCTCTTATCTGCATTGTTAGTATTCCTAAACATTCTACTACCATAATTGTTTTCAATACCTTTAAATTTTCTACATTCAATAGCTCTATGTCCAAAACCATGACAATTATAACAATAACCATTAAGAGGTTTAAATTGCTTACCTGTGCAATCTCTCTTCATATGACCAATAGTATTACAACCAAAACATCTACCTTTGAATTCTCTTTGCATACCTTTGGGTGATTCTTCTCCTTTAGGTGGTTCTTCTGATTTGTTGATCTCATCAGACTTCTTCTCATCTAGACTTTCAGATATTTTCAGATCTGGTTCCTTGTTCGCATCATTTGTTCTGAATATGTTAAATCTAAGTCCAGTCTTATCATAGGATGGTTTCCCAAAAGATACTTGTTCATCTATCTTCTCACTATTTGAATATAGCCTTTCAAGTTGTTGTTTGGATTGAGTCAGTTTGCCTTTCACAATCTTGTTGTATTTCTCAAGTTCAACATGCTACAAATTGACTTTCTCAAGTTCAAATGTTACATTGCCAAGTTTAGATTTCAGTTCTTCATTTTCAATGTTCAAATTTTCATTCTCAAATCTCATATTTTCTTCATTCTTGCTATTTCCATCTTTCAAACTTAATTTCAATTTTTCTATCTTCAGTTCATGCTTAAGGATCACATTTTCTTTTTCTAAGTTGTCATCACAATCTTCAATAAAAATTTCGGATTCCTTTTCAGATTTCAGATCTTCCAACTTATTTTTTAGTTTCTCAATGAGGTTCTTTGCATCATCATATTTCCCTTTCAGAGTTTCTCTTTCATTAGTAAGCATATCAATTTGTTCAAGAGCTTCTTCAAGATTCTTTTGTAGTTGATCCATACCCATAGAGATCTTACTCAAGCTGCTAGGCTTTCCTTGAATGATTCTTTTTTGAGTAACTATGCTTTGATACCAATTGTTAGAAATAGGGAATACTGAGAGGGGGGGTGAATCGGTATTCTACAAATTTTATCTTTACACATGCATAACATAAGAAGCTAAACAACATGCATAGCAATAAAACCAAAGAACTCATAACACATGATATGTTCTCAAGGAAACCCTGGCCAAGGGAAAACCTTGGTGGGAATGGTACCCACAAAGATCCACTAATCAAAAGTATCCTGTTAAGGATATTGACCCTATTAGGAGTCTATTACAAGGATATAGTGTATCAATCCTGATTAAGGGACTATAGGCCTTGTTAGAAGCCTCAACCCTGTTAGGAGTTTTCAATACAAAATCTGATTACCAGATGAACCCACTACCCAAATAAGTAATGTAAAATGTATATTGATTACAAAAATAGATTAAGGTACATAACCTTATGCTTCTTGCATCAATATCTTTTCTCTACTCTTACATCTGCATCATATCACTTTGTCATATCATTACAATATTTCCACTTCCTCTTTTCTTCTTACAATTTACAATTACATATATACAAGTTATTAAGGCTAATAACTTTACATGGTCGGCTTCCATATATCTTTATCTAAGGGTTAACATATAGGATGTCATCCCTTTATATTGTTAAGACATTATTTTGATAAACAAAATAATCCCTTAACTCTTTACCAATTCTGTCTTCAAAACTGCCCTGTCGGCTTAACACCGTCTTTAGTAAAACTATCATAACTAATTCCATACATGTCATACCAACTTGCACTCTGAGATGGGTCATCATTAGACATCATAGATTCTATGTTCAAGTGCACAAGCACTGAACTTACTACAGTCAATGTTGCAAACAAAAACTGTGTCCGGGTACACTGGTGAAAATGTTGTCTCACACTTAGACAAATTTGTAATGCGCTCTGCTATACCTGCTCTCTGACCTTTATTCTCTTCATGTGGATCATATGTTTCCATAATGACAACATCTATGTACTCAGCTCAGCCAAATTGTCAACACATAGAGCCTCCATGGAGAACTGCTTAGGTTCCTTTTCTTTTTCAATTTTGTTAAGTTTGACTTGCATGGCATGCATCTATTTCATCATAGCGGTGATTGGAGTTTCTTCCTCATGCGTAATGATATCTTCAAAATTAAATTTGGAAGGAATTTTAGCCCCTTGATGAGCTAACTCTAGGAAGTATGTTTCTCTATCTTTCTTCAAGAAATGCCTCATCATTTTCTTGAAGTCATCATCATTTTGATATCGAGCAATTTCAGAAGATGTGGGTTCTTGATCCACACCATGTTGTGATTGATGTCCTTGGGAACCATGGTTTGTCCCTCCTTGAGCCATGTTAGGAGTTTTAGGACTCCCTGGGATAGATTGATGTAGAGTTTATTGATCACCTCTATGGGTTGATGGAGGGGGGGTATGTAACCAGTTTTTAATCGAAGATTGTCGAGAACGTCATCTTCGTAAAGACCTAAATTATAGATTTGTTCAAAGGTTGGACCCATGTGAGTAGAAAAAGGTAAGGTATGAGGCACTTCTCCCAATTTCTTGTGTGAGGAAGCTCTAGTTTCCACCATTAACCTTGGGTGAAGAAAAAGAGAAAGATGAAGACAACTGAAGAATGACTTGATTCAAGAAGATCAAATGACACAACCTTGTCAAGATTGGATTGATTGAAGACTAGATCAGATGTAAAGGAAGGATACTGTGCCCTAGTAATAAGGATAGATGCCCAAAAGATGGTAGACATGAGCTCACAACACTTAGCCATTTTTGTATGAAGATTGAATTTGAAGATAAAGATAATCTTGACAAGGTTTTGACACAAGATGAAAAAGATTCAAATCGATAAATTAGAAGGCTAAATCAGACTCAAGAGACCACTTTAGGAAAATGATTGAATTCTTTCTAGTTTTTGCTTTGTTCGTGACACAATGATATTTTAATAGAATTCAAAATTAGGCTGTAAAAACTAGATTTCTGACAGATTTGGAAGGTTTATGACAACTTTGACTTTAGCTTTGATACGAGTTTTGAAATTTCAGGATGATTTTTGACACCAAAAAGGATTTTTTCTTCAAATTTGCAATTTTTTAGTTTTTCAATATCAGATTGTTTGCAAATTTTTCTGTCCAGGTTTGAAGATCTATGTGATAGTTCATCTCAAGTAACCAAGTAGATATCAAGCACGCAAAACAACAAGTAAGGGAAGCAAGCAATCATCTGAAAATAATGAACAAGGGAAAAAGAAACCTTGTGCATGAACAAGCAATAATAACTTATTGTGCTAATCTCTAGAAATGCTACTTGTGTATGTTCTCAGAAGTTTTTCAATAAAGCACATAGTCCTAGAAAATGAAAAATTTGGCCTCGCTAGGGTTTTTAGTAATGGTCTAACTTTGTAACTTTTGTGATCTCAAGAGGGTGAACTCCAATCCAGGTGCACCAAAGTTTTAACATAGTCTGAGAATTTAATCAATCAGGAGCTGCTAGGGAGATCTGATAGCCCAACAGGAGACCACACCTATGAAGATTTCCTCCACAAGGACATTTATATAGCGATTGTTGCTACCACAAAAAAAATTACTATTATTGCTTGAGGTTCTATCCACATGGTTGACCCAATAAAGGGAATGTCCACTATGGTTAACCCTCTCTAAAGGTGACTCACAAAAGATACCACATGGGGACTAGATCAGATTCAAGGATCTTGGTTTCTGATAATATCCAAAAAGGAAGGAGAGCATAATCCCCTAGCCTCTTCACTTCACCAAAACAAAGAAGATAGATTAATCTAACACACTAAGAATGGAATTATCTCACAGAGATCTATGATGTCAACCGCTTATGATCTATCAACCTCTCCAGAGAGAGAATGTATCAATCAAAAGTTGAAGACTCAAAAATCTAGTAGAACACAAGACAATCTCAGTATCCTCCTTACCTACACTGGGATCCTTCATCAAGATGTGCTTTGCATGTAAACAAGTGAATGAATCCCACTCTCTCAAGATCATCCACAAATAGTGTTCATAGGGCCTATTTACTATGTGTAACAGATATGCAAAAAGCAAATCTATGTTCATTTTATAGCCCAAAACTGAAGTGTGAATTATGAAAGTTGTAAAGGTACTCAAGATTGACACAAGAGAGTTCATTTTATGTCCCCAAAATGAAGTGTTATCATATGTAATAGAATACCTGAATTCCCTCGCAATACGCTTAGTAGATTTTACCTGATTTTTAGGTTTGTTGAGCAATCCCGCGCAAGCAAGCCACGAACTCTCCAACAAGAAAACAAGCAAACAAGATATGCAACGTATATTCAACTTATGAAAACCCTAGGGTTAGATCTAAAAACCAATTTTTAGGAGCAATAATAACTAGAAAATAATCCAAAAGACAACTCATATCATGCATTGAATCATATGAAAAATAAGTGCATCCCATCACAAAATTTTTATTTTTTTTGCATTTGACCTAGTAAAAAAGATCTAATTTTTTTGATATGATTTCGGCCACAAAAATAGAAATAAAAAATAGAGACCCCTACTAAAAAATAGAGGGCTTTCCAAAAATATAATTTTTTTAGAAAAATCTCTTCATTTGTGCCTAGAGACCCATTTTACCAAAACAGACCAATTTTTTAAAATAGACTATTTGAGCTATTATATTGCATCCAAATTTAAAACATGAAGAATGAACCCCCTGTATAAGTTAAAGAGCTTTCTGAAAATGTAAAAATTTCCAAAAAATATTCCAATTTGCGCCAGAAATTTTTTTTTTATGAAAAATAAAGAAAAAATTATCAGAAATTCAAAAAATCTTGGAAAATTTAAAATTTTTTATTGAAGCTTCCCTGATATGTTTCCAACATGCAAAAAATATTTCAAACCAAAAATCCAAGCCGTTTGGGAGATAAAATTAAATCTTTGAAAATTTAGGGTTTAGTCTCCAAGTAAATCTGCACAAGGGGGTTAGCTCCAAAAAAATAACCAAAACCAGCATGTAAAGGTGGGTTGCCCCATGGTGGGTACCAGAAATGTGTGTGTGAAATTGTACCTAGCTATTGACACAACACTTCAGTAAAACATTAGAGGTTAGAAAAATCAAAATCTGACAAATAAATGAAACTAAGCTAACCAGGCGATTTACTGCCTTCTAGTAGGTGCTAGCATGATGTTCTCAGATTAAAATCAAGATCAGTGACAATGCAACACCTAAACGAATGATTTGAATGCAATAGAATGAATGCAAAGTAATCTATCTTTTTGTATTTTCTATGCAATGATATGAAAAATTGTATGAAAGTAGTCTAGAATGTATGAAATGATATGAAATTAATCTAACAATGCTATGAAGATGAATGCAAAAAAGTATACAAAAGCTATGAAAAACTATGAAATGATCTCACAAAATTGCCTATCACAAAAGCTTTTTTCTTCAGTTGTAAATTCGCCAGAGTAATTGTGCAAATTCGAGAGATTATGAGATATTAAAAGTTTGAGGGGATATTTTATGAAGAGTTGAGCCTTGTTTTTATAGAAATCCAGTGTTTGAGGATGCATAAGAAAAACCATAAATCAATCTTGATAAACTCAGGTTGATTTTTGAGTTAACAAGAAATTAAGAATAAATAAACTCATAAAATCATGTAAAAGCAGTTCTCTTTTTTTTTTTCAACTCATCATCAGATGTTGAGTTTAGAAAGTTCACAAATTGAAATTGATAATTGATTTAAAGTTGACTGCTTTTTCTGATTGTGCATGATTTAATATGAATTAATTTAATAAATAAAGTGATTTATTTTCAACTTAACTAATTTTGAATTAAAACAACTGATTTATGGGTTAATCAATTATTAAATCAAACTTTATTCCAATTAAATCATTAAATTTGACAACTTTGATTTTAAATCAATTAAATAAAGATCCAATTGATTGTTTGTAGGAATTTTGATTTATTGTCAAATAAAAAACAATATTAATTAGGAATAAATGAAATTAAATCTAATTAAATAATTAGGTGGTAGTGTTAATCTAATTAATTAAATATTCATCATTTTCAATTAATCAAATTTAGGATAAATGAGATTTATTGCCAAATAATATTTAATTAAAGATAATTAGATAAATTAGGAATATTTAGGAAATATTCCCCGATGTAGAATTTAGGATAACATCAATTAGGATTTTGATGTTTAGATGTGCAGATGTGCCTTAGGTTAGGACTTTGAAGTCGATTTCGTTCGAATTGTTGATATAGGAGGTTAATGAACCTATAACCCATTTTTGGGGTATTACAAACACAACCCACATCATCCCAGTATAATCATCAACAAAGAAAATGAAATACCCTTCACCATAGTATGCTCTTGTTTGAGTTGGACTACATAGGTCTTTATGAATAAGATCTAACTTGTTCTCTGTTGAATTGTTCTTTCTCCTGGATGAATTTCTCACATGCTTTCCCATCACACATTCCCTGCATATAGTATCAACTGGCTTTGCTATGCTAGGTAGATCTCTTACTACCTTTACATTGCTTATCTTTACAATGTTATCAAAATTGATATGACAGTATTTTATGCCACAACCAATTGTCATCAACTTTAGCAACAAAACAAATTTCTTCTGAATTGAGTTGGAAAACATTACCTTTAGTTTTTGAGCCTGATGCAATCATAACACCATCCTTATTGTTAATGATGCATTTGTCATCTTTGAACTCCAACTGATAACCTTTTCCAAGTAACTGTCCAACACTAAGAAGGTTATGTTTCAAACCATCTACATAGAGAACATCATCTGTACTATTATTTCCATCCAAGGTGATGGCTCCTCTACCAACTATGGGTTTAGGAGTGTTATCTCCAAATCTAACCATGCCACCATTGTATTTGTCTAGATGAACAAACCTACCTTTATCACCTATGATGTGATGTGAACAACCACTATCTATAATCCAGTGTGTCCTTATATCAGCTTGTGAAATCAATGCTAGCTCTTGATTCTCTTTCTTATCTTCATGATCTATCTTATTGTTCATTTTCTCTATGATAGCAATGAATCCTATTTCTTCTTTAGCTGAATCATCATCTGAAACTCCATCTCCAACATAATAACATTCCTTAGAGAATTTAGGCTTGTAGTCATTTTTGAACTTTCTAGCTCTTAAGGGACATTTAGATGCAAAGTAACCAATCTTATTACATGAAAAGCATTTAAATGGAAATTGACCTTTATACTTTCCTTTTCCTTTCTTTTCTCTCTTGGAAATCATAGCAATGAAATCATCTAATGTTTTCTCTTCATCATTATCATCAAAATTACTAGAAGTGTTTGCAGATTTCTTACCATGAATTGCTGCTTTGAAGGTTGTCTCACTTTTAGGTTCTGTCTTCAATCTTGAAATCTCAAAAGTTGTGATTTTTCTGATCAAGGTCTCTCTCTTGAAATTTGATTTAAGCTGCATGGTCTCATCAAGGATGTTGATCTTGCTTTCATATTCTAGAGTGAGAGTAGTCATTAACTTATCCATAATGTCCTCCTCTAAAATCTCTCCACCATTGTTTCTGATTCCAACAACTACTTCATTGATCCTTTGATTGTAAGATCTGATGTTTTCTTTAGGAAACATCTCTAATGCATTGTATCTTTTCTTCCATGTCTTTCTCTATGCATCCTTTGCTTGTTTGTCTCCTTCAAATATGTCGTCTAGGTACTTCCATATTTTGTGGGTTGTGTCTACCTTCTTTATTTTTGAAAACTCACTATCAGATAGGGCGCTGATAAGAGATTCTTTGGCTATTGCATTCTGATGAAATAATTCCTTTTTCTTGTCAGTAGCATCATCCTTTGCAAGGTATTATAAACTAGGGATCTTGACTACTTTGATAGTTACATGAAAAACTTCAAAAGCAATGCACTGCAAATGATTCACCATCTTGTTCTTCCAATCAAGATAATTCTCTCCATCAAACTTAAGACTTTCTTTTCTGAAGAATGCCATTTGATCAACCTCAAGCTGTTAAAATTTCTCTCCAAGGCACTTGCCTCTGATACCAATTGTTAGGAATAGCCCCAAGAGATAACTGAGAGGGGGGGGGGGTGAATCAGTTATCTCCAAGTTTCAATTATTTATCCAATTAAGTATACTTAAAAATAAATCATAAACACAATGAAAGAAAACTTGAACACAACACAATATTTTGGTTACAGGGAAACTCAAATAGGTAAAAACCCTGGTGGGAATTGACACCCACTAATATTCTGCACTAGTGTATTATGATCCTTGTTAGAAGATCCTTAACCCTTTTAGGAGTTTCTTTACAATATATTTAGTACAATAGACCTAGTCAAGGGTCAGACCTTGTTAGGATTCTTTTGCAATAGTCCATGTTAGGGGAGAGGACACACTGTTTGAGAGCTCACTGCTCAAAGGGGCGAAGGCTACAACCTTATGAGTGACAGATATACACTATATCTAGATCTTGGTGAACTATGCTTAGACTTGCTATCTAGATTAGTTCCAATGTATAGTACAAACACTTTACTTGGTCACATAGACCTTCTTTTTATGGCTCAACACTTCGCACACTCTGCTCTACTCTTCTTAATCAACTATGAACCACACTTAAGCAATCACAAAAGATTGCCTACAAATATATTTCCTCTAAAAGATATAATCAAGTTAGCTTGTTAGAACCACATTGAAATCATATTAGAGAAACCATAAAAAACTCCAATAACAATTCAGTTGGCTCTACTAAGCATGCAACACATTCTAGGACCTGTCCAATAAGATAATTGTAGACGCACGCTACACACTATCGGCTCTACCAAAACAACTGGATCTTTCTCCTCAAGTTGAATTACTTCATGTTCTCTAAACTAAATATCACTAACTCTTCTCCAAGCTTAACTCCAAGGGTACATACTAGAATGATAGGTGCAGCTCAAGAACTAATAAAATCTCTATTGGCTCTTCTGAATAAACACAGGAAACTATTACTAGCGAATAGCGACTGCATAAATTCACTTCTAATGATCATTAGAATATGCATCCATGAATGTAACACCACTAATATGTCTTCAACATATATCCAAGCACACAAGGCTCCATGATAACTATACGGATAACCATACACAGAAAACTGCATTTTACTCTATCAGGAACACTGCTGACACAAGCTTTCTATATAACTATCTGTACTAATAGTTAACCTCTGCACCCATGATATCATGTTGATATCATGTCCATGCTGCATATACTGAAGGCTTACTACATAAGTCTTCCATGCATGATACTTTCCATATGTTGTCATCAATGACAAACATATAGTCAGTACTGGCCTGCTGGAAAATCTCCAACAAATAGCTTTGAGACATCCTGACCTACAAATGAGTTGGATGGGGATGAAGGATGAAGATGGATTGGAAGACTAAGGATTTGGTTGGGATGACTAACAAGATCATACTAGGATTGGATTTGACTTAATATAGGAGGAAAGATTAACTCTAGAGGAAGATAGACAGGAGATGGAGGATGACCAAGATGACTCTTCTAACCTAGGAAAGGAGGAAAGGAGGACAAGAATAGATGGGGAAGATGTGGGATGACTGAAATACCATGATTAGGAGACTAGGATGACAAAATTCTGAAAGCTTGGATGACTTATGGATTTTGGAAGATTTGGATTGATATGGAAAAATATTTGTCCATGTAGAACTCTTTGCTTGTGTATATTCAACAAATGTTTTGCATTGAGTTTGTAACTTCAGAAACACATCAAGCAAAACTGCCAAGACGATAGGCTAGTATCAAAATCTTTGCCCACAACTTGATATCCCATAAAGGAATATAGATGGTGAGTATTTTAAGGTGATCTAGGAAACCACTTGGATTGATCCTCACACAAATATTTTGATACCTTCGTGAGTATATCAGAAAGCCTCTGATTTAACAAGTGTTAAGTTTGGTCTGTGGTGTCCTCCCAATAGTTTTGTACACACGTGACTTATTTAAGAGCCTAGTTGACCATGACGATATAGTAGGGATATTCACCTACCTTAGGCTACCATCAACACACATTACCAGAGTTTGAGGGAATGAAGTGAGAGTTTTATCAATGCTTGATTTCTATATTGGTTGGGGAAGTAACAGTTTGAAGTTGTTCTCCAAAGAGGAAACACATTTATCTCTGGACATGCTTCTCTAGAAGTAGAACAAATAAACTTGTCCGAGTTCAAATATTTATACATGACTTAGATTAAGAGGATTTTGTAGAATTGAAACTCCTAGAAGCATATTAGGAAGATTTATTTTCTGAATTGATTAAGTGATTGAATTGAAAGATTGAAAACACAAGTGTTTTAGGTTTTGATTTGTTCTTTCCTCTTTGAAAACAAGAAACTTTTGAGAGATTTGAAATTTCTTTACTTGGGCATTCAAGATTGAGTTTTTGTACTTTTTAGGAACTTTGATTTTGAACTCAAATGCTTTTTTTTTTCAACCTTAGGTCATTCAAGACTTTTTTTTTTCTTTAGGATTTGAAAAAGAAATGTTTTTTTGCACTTTGGTTCATTCTTTTAGTTTCACTCAAGAGTTGGTGTTCTAGATTTCAGTTTTAGACCCAAAGAGAAGTTCCTAGATTGTTTTTATGCATGAAAAATTAGGAAAAAATTCAATATTTTTCAAGAGGACATTTTTTTTTATTGATATCAAAGCTTTAGGACTGAATTAGGAAAGTTGGAATGCTAAATGAAGTCTAAATTTACTCCTAGATTGCATGAAACTTGAAAGAACTTTGAGATTTTGCAAAAGAATTTCACTCTAACTTAGAAAAAAAATTGATTTGGATTTAGGAATATTTAGGATGCATTTAGGATTGATTTGGATCCAATTAGAAATGATATGCAGATTTGAAGTTCTTTTTATGCACCCAAAGTGTGTAGTGTCCCTAACTTGCATGAATGAACTCAAAAGCCCTATATTTTCATGAAAGATGTTCTTTTTAGCCAAATGGAAGACATTAGGTATGAGTTTGAATGTTTTAGGACCAATTAGGAATGTTTTGAGTTGATTAGGATTGATTGGAAAACAAATAGGAAAGTTTGCAGATTTGTTCTTTTAAGGCATTCAAGAGTGTATTGATGTTCGTTTTAAACCCACCAAATGAAAGATCTAAGTTCCTAATTGACCAATAAATTTAATGAGCCTTAAGGCATTATCATTTTTTTATTTTATACTTAATTTTGAAGAGCAATTGCAAAAGATGGGGTCAAAAACTAAAAAATGCAATTAGGAGGCACCAAGAGGCCCTAAAAACACCTAAAAACCAACTTGCACTTTGATCTTGGACTTACAAAAACCCCTGTTTCCCATATGAGTAAACATGGTAGGGAATTTTTGTGTGTTTTCTCATATGAGTTTTGGATAGTGCCAATACGAGTCATTATGACTCCTGGTACAAGAAAACAGGGTCAGAATGCCTAAAACAGGCTTAAACTACATAGAAAGTTCCCATACGAGTATTGGGTGGTCCCAGTATGAGTTTGGGTGTTTGATCATATGAGAATATATACCAGTGAGTTTAAATGTATGAGTAAGCTCAAAGAACAAGATGAGATTGATCAAAAAATGAGTTTTTTTTCTTGGAAAATCGTAAACAATGCGGTTGTAAAAGCATGTAGGGTCCCACCGGGTGTGCTAAAATGTGTTCAGAGAAAACCTAACCTATTTAGAAAAGGTGTAGACATTAAAAAAGTATTTAATAAAATTATAACAACATATTCCTAAACATATAGACAAATCTATTCGCAAAGACATTTAGATAGAGCTAAAATGGGAGCACCCTGTCACCGTTTGATTTTCTCTCACTTTAGGGATGTGGGTGTGCTCTCAAAACACATGGAGCATATCCATAATGATGATTAGGGAGGATTAGGATGGATGAGGGACCATTAGAACCCCATAGTGGCACAAAATCAGGTATAGTTCACCAGATTTTCCCCTAAGGCCTCAAGGATCCTAATGAAGATGAAATGAAGATTGATGCAAGAGTGCTTAAGCTAGAGTTGATTTTAATCCAAATGAAACATGATATGATACAAAAATGATTATAAGAGATTAACAAAGAACTAGATTCAATCCATTAAGCTATTCTAGGATTATTTATGAAAGCACAACATAGAGTTAATCTAACAATTTATGCTAAAGGCTATGACGATCTAGATGTATTTTACCATTATAACAATGCATGAAGATGAAAACTAAGCTAATAATTTTCTCTTGGAAGAGAGACTATTGATAGAATTTTCCTAAGGGCTTGGGTTAGGAAGTGGAGTTAGGGTCAGAGTCAAGGTTTGGGGTAAAGTTTGAGGTTGAGTTTGGGGTATGGTTAGATTGGCCTTGGTTAAGGTTGCTCACATATGTGTGAGAAAAACTAGGGAAGTGTGCCTATGGAACCAAGTTGAAAGAGAAGACATGGGCTTGATTTATGGCTTGTAAGAGCCATTAATGAGAGTCTAAGATGCCATTAATGAGTCTTTAAGGCTTATTAATGAAGGGTGTTGACCAAAAGTTAAAGGATGAGGGTTTAGACTAAAAAGGGTAGGAATCACCCTCTAAGTAGGTTTAGGAAGGGTTTAGGAAAGTTTAGGAAGGTTTAGAGTTTCCTAGAAGATTCTAAGGTTTTAGGCTTTAAATAAATATAAAATTTATTTAAGGTTTGTGACTTTATTTATCAATTAATGATTAATAAATAGGAGGAAAATCACTTAAATTTGATTTAAGTGGTTTTGGAAGGGATCTCTTAATTAAATGTGTTGAATTAAAATAGGAGGAATTAATGGCATAAAAATAAATAAATAAAATAAATAATTAATTAATTAACAAATGATGATGTCATTAGGGGTTTTTGAGAAATAAAATATTTTTATTTGTCAAAGGCATTTTAGGTGTATACATAAGGTAGCTGTGAGTTTATTTTTCTTAGTTTCTTTCTAGGAGAGTAAATATTTGAGACAAGCTCTAAGGGTTTAAAACTTGCACATGAATCTGATTTCTAGGTATTGGAGTGAAAATAGTGATTTATAAGGCATTTCATTTGGTTTCTATGTGTTTGGAGTTAGAGGGTTTTTTGGGGATGTATGTTTTTTTGACTCTATTTCCCAATAGACAACGCACTGGTCTTTGCTGGTTGTGCACTTTACATCATCAATTTTTCAAATTAATTAATCTTTATTTTCTGTTAAAGAGAATACATGTTTATAACTTGTATTTGCAAAATACAAGTGTTGTTTGGTGATTCTTTGAAGAAATGAATCCTAGGTTAGCTTGCCTTAGTCTAGAAATTGAATAGAGGAAGGATTTAATTCTTGTAACATGTGCCATTTTTCTAGTTCTTGGAACACTTATCCAAGTGAGATCTCACATAAGATTGGCTAAGTTTTGAACTCCCATTTCTTATAGGTATGAGAACTATCCACAATCATATTTGCATAGTGGGGTTTTGTCAAAGGAAGTTATTATATATGCAAATTTATCCTTCATTAAGTACACTCGCCTGAGTGTGTGGAGCTCAAAGAGAAAAAGGCTTTTATGCCTTGTCAAGTTAGTCTTTCCTTGCCCCTTAGTTTTTAGGAAGAAGCATATTTATGTGAATGAGATGAAGATTCCCAAGTCTGGTTTGCATTTTCTCTTTTAGGATTGAGGAATACAACAAAAATCGCTAACAAAATTGGTGACTCTACTGGGGAAGAGCCTGATGGAGCTACAAAGGAGGCTCTAGATCTTCCCTGTTTCTAGTCAAGAAGAAATAAGAGTAGCAATTGCAATTCTTGTCCAAGAAGTCCTCTTTTTATCAAGAAAGAAAAGTCCCTTAATAGGTGACTAAGTCACTAAGAAATAAGGGAAAAGTAGACTTGAAATTTTGTCATATTTCTGGGTTGAAATTTCAGTTGTAAAAAAATTAGAAGTATGTTGTGGTTTTATGAAGGTAGTTTTTGCATAAAATCAGATAAAATTTTTTGTGACAAGAACAAGATGTGTTGTTAAGTGAGTGGTTTAAAATGGAGTTTCCAGCTTTAATGGATCAAGATGCTTTTTCTAGATCTAAAATTTATCAGCTAGATCTTGAAAATTCTAATAGAGAAAGAGATATTTTATTGTTGAATCAAAGAATCCAACAGAAATGTATATTGATTTTAAGATATGTGATAGGAGAGAGGGAGGAAGAATCAACACATTCATTCTATAAGAAATTTCATACAACTTGTAATGAAATTCCAATGGGTATTGATTTTCAAGAATCCACATATGTTGAAATGTTTCTAGAGCTTAGTATGCTTGAATCAGTCAGTTGGTCTGCATCGCTTAGAGAGGAAGCATTTGAATGTGTTAAAAAATGGATAGATTTGATTGAAGATGCTGAGTGTAGTTATGCTGAGGATGTTGAATCTAGTTATGTTGATAGTGTTGATTATGATGCTGATAATGAAATCTATGAACAACAAAATGATGAAGATGAATTTGTAGGTCAAATTGTTCCCCTTGAGTTTGTAGATTGTTCTTTTTCTTAGCATAATAATAATTACTTCTTGTTTTAGTTTGAAGAAGTTTTGTGTGAACAAAAAGATCATGACTATGATGTGGATGTAAGTTGCTATAGTGATTTCTTTCCACAAAATGATATAAGCCTAGAGGTGTTGAATTCTTATTTCTAGTGAGGAATATGTTTGTAGCATCGAGCAAGAGGTCAAAGAAATTGAACATGAAGTCCAATACCCACTAAGCAATGAGAAAATTTTAGAACTCTTAGATGATGAGTTTCAGAGGTATGTGCCTAAATTTGATTCTAGAGTTTCATGTCCAGTAGATATATATTTTGATAAAGATGATACTAGTGAGGGCATGAAGTGTGAGACATATGTTGTGTTAATATTATTTAGAACAATAGAGAGTGGGGGGTGAATCAGTTGTTCTCAGGTCCAGATGTACCAATTGAACTTTTAAACACTTCAAAAATCTCAGATCTAATCACCAAGACTATTTGGTCTCTAAAATATATTTCAAAAACATATAACACCAAGATTTATGGTGGAAACCCAACTAGGGAAAAATCACTTTGTAACATGTCACTGATATTTTCACTCTTCTAAAGTGAGGTCTGTGAAAAGCCAACCTTGTTAAAGGTTTACAAACACACTGCTAGGTGTGACCCTGTTAAAGGATTTAAACACTCTGTCAAAAGTGACATGGTTAGAGGATTTAAGTACATTCCATTAGAATGCCACCTTGATCAAAGGATTTCAACAATGACTGTTAGGTCAACCTTGATTAAAGGATTTAGATTGATACAATGGTTAGAAAGTAATGGTAGTTTCTAATCTGAAAAATATACAACTCACTTTGCAAATAATAGATCCAATTCGCACATAAATGTTGATTTACTGATTGAGCTCCATTTCCATCTCCATCACTAATCTTCTCAAAATTTTCTTCAAGCAATCACAACTCTTATCAACTCCTTCAAAATTTCACCTTCAGCCTTGTGCTTAGACTTGTCATTCAATAACATCAATAAATTTAACCCATGTTGTAACCTCATAATTAGGTTTTCCTTTATACCTCTTCAATTAGATAGATCCATCTTTTGCTGCGTAATATCTTACGTAGATCTTAGGTTAGGTCAGATTCATGGAATCCTTCCAACATTTAAGTTCTTCATCCTTCCTTCTAGATACATCTTCAAACTTCTCATTGAATCCATAATAAAATGATTTACCATGCATTAGATTCTCCATACAATCAATTAATAAAGTCAATACGATTTACATATCCCAAGAATTCAACTATGTCAACTGGG
Source organism: Chamaecyparis obtusa (assembly GCA_027943335.1). NCBI lineage: Eukaryota > Viridiplantae > Streptophyta > Pinopsida > Cupressales > Cupressaceae > Chamaecyparis > Chamaecyparis obtusa. Next base: position 110,597 of record BSBK01001552.1, on the reverse strand, counting down.
GATCTCAATTCTTTCTCCAAATGAAAATTATTGACACTTATTCAATTCCATGTTCATCTCCTTGGTCATCACTGCATAACTCAGTCATCTCTACAATTTGTCTTCCTTGTCTAACATTGTAGTACTCGGTAATTTCCTATTGCTCGGCATAAAATGATGTTCAGTCAACACTAAATTTACTCGGTCTATACTAGTGCTTGGTTGACACTAACATCACTCATATTAAACTAGATTTCTTCACTTTTTCTTAGTTAAGCCTACTTCTCCAGTCTTTCTTCTTACTTATATAAAAAAGACATTATCTTATCAATGTGCCAAATAATCAAGTACCCTTTGAAGCATCAAATAACTCAACCTTTCCTTAGGTCCTCTTGTTATCTCCCTTTCCCTAATCCTTTTATGAATCAATAGATATGATACTCTCTTAGATAACAACTATCTTACTAGTTAAGGTTTGACATAAATGACAATACAAAAATTGTTTCAATTGTAGTTTCCAAAAATCTCCCTCTTTGGCATTAATGGAAACACCACATGAATAACACATGATTTACCAACTAGTTAAAAAACTTTGTCAATGCATTAGAAAGATTTATAATATCCTTAGCTTTATTCTAATTCACAATATTTTAGCCTTGCTTGACCGTTCACATAGTTACTCCCTCTAAATATTTTTTGTCTCTCTCTGAATCTTGGAACATATACCTTAATATTCTCTATTCTTGTGTTATCATATGAATCTCTCCCTCTTTTACAATAATGCTAAAGTATTATCTAGCACTTGCATCTTCCACATGTAAATGTGATCATGTTAGTTCAGTAATAATATTTCTCCCTTTGTCATCTTGCTTATGACTAATTATTATCTTTGTTGTACTTTCTCTAGGAATCTCCTAAAGTGTTACCTTTCTTGCATCAATTTGTCAGATATTCTGTGTAGCACATTTGATGCAGTGCTCCTAGCTTGACTAGGCAGCCTTAGTTAGGGGAAGCACCCCTAGTTTACCTCTAAGATATTCATGAGCATCCTTAGGTAAAGATTTTTTGAATATGTCTGCTAGTTTTTCCTTTGTATTCACATATTCCATTGTCACTTATTTATCTTGTGACAATTCTCTCAAGTAATGATACTTGATAGCAATATGTTTGGTCTTTGTGTGCATCACTCGATTATTTGATATGTTAATAGAACTTGTGTTATCATAGAAAATAAAAACTGGCTTAGTGATTTCCTCGTTCATTCCTTTCAACAATTTCTTGATCCATACCAAATTTGAACAATTCATTGCAGCTGCTACATACTCAACTTCTGTTGTAGATTGGGAAATGTAGTTCTATTTCTTGCTTGTCCAAGAGACTAATCTCTTTCCTAGAAAGAAAGCTCCACCACTTGTACTTTTCCTATCATCAACATTTCCTACCTAATCTGCATCAGTGTAGACTCTCAATTCAAATTTCTCATTCTTCTTGTAGTACAATCCATAGTCTTCTATCCCTTTTAGATATCTCAGTATTCTCTTTACTGCCATCATATGATTTTCTTTAGGATTGGTAGAAAATCTTGCCACAATCCCAACTGCTAGGGCTATATCTGGTCTATTGTGGGCAACATATTGTAGCTTTCCAATCATATATCTATACAAGGTTTTATTCACTTCAATAGTATCATCAGTTTTAGAAAGTTTATGTCCATTAACCATAGGAGTACTTACTAGTCTAGAATCCTCCATACCAAAAGTTTTCAGTATCTCTTTGACATATTTAGATTGTGTGATAAAGATACCTGTCTCCATCTGATAGACTTGCAATCCAACAAAGAATTTTATCTCAGCAAACATAGACATCACAAACTCAATTTTAATCTCATTTAAAAATTTATGACATAGGGCATCTTGTACTCCAAATATGATATCATCCACAAAAATTTCAGCTAACAAAATCCCTTTACCTTCTTCAGCTTTCATATACAGATTGTTGTTGTCATTTGTCCTTGTAAATCCAATCTTTATCAAATAATTATGTAGCCTCTCATACCATGCTCTATGGGCTTGTTTCAATCCATACAACACCTTGTTCAATTTGCAAACCATATTTTTCTTGTTTGGGTCAACAAATCCTTCAGGTTGTTCAATGTATACTTCTTCTAGTATACTATTCAGAAATGTAGATTTGACATTCATCTGATATACTTTGAAATCTTTGTATGCAGCATATGCAAGTAGATTTCTCACACCTTCTAATCTTGCTACAGGGTAAAATGTTTCCCCGTAGTCTATTCCTTCTTCTTGTGCATAACCCTTGCATACTAGTCTTCCCTTGTTCCTTGTGACTTGTCCATGCTCATTAAGCTTGTTTCTGAATACCCATTTTGTTCTAATAACATTATTTTTTTCTAGTCTCGACACCAGAGTCCAAGTATCATTTTTTTCTATCTTATCTATTTATTCATTCATAGCTTGAATCTAGTCTTCATTCTATAAAGCATATTTTACTGTCTTAGGCTCAAACTCACATAATAAACATGTAGGGTCTTTCAACTTACTTCTGGTCAAGACTCCAGATTCCTTATCTCCAATGATTTTCTTAGGCTTATGATGTCCTCTCACATACTGTGCCAAAACATGTTCAGATTTATTTTCTTCTTGATCTTCAGGTTCATCATGAAAATTTTCAATTTCTATTTCTGATTGCTTGGCAGCATCCTCCTAATGCTCAGAAACATCCTTCTGATGCTCGAAAATATCCTCCTGATGGTCAAAATCATCCTCCTGATGCTTATAAAAAATCCTCTTGATGCTCGACAACATCCTCCTGATGCTTGGCATTTCTTACCCGTGACAATGCATTTGGTGGAAGTGTGTTACTTGCCTCTCCTTCTTCCATGTACACAAAAGATCTATAATCTTTAGGTTCTTGTTTTCCTTCCTATTTTTTTTTCTCTTTCTTGATTTGTACTGAGTTTAAGGTATAAACAATTGTATTTACATCTTCTCTCCAGTATTTTTGTGCAACATTCTTCTCAATCATTAGTGTTATTGCATAATCCATAATAGACATGTTTCTCCTATCAGCTATACCATTCTGTGGAGGTGTTTTGGGTGCAGACATCTGTCTCTTGATTCCTCTATCATTATAGAATAGATTGAACTCATTTGATATAAACTCTCCACCTCAATTAGATCTCAAACATTTTAGGCTTCTACCTATTTCTTTTTCAACTTTTGCTAAATACCACTTAAATAACTGAAATGCATTAGATTTTTCTTTCAAAAACATTATAGTCATCATCCTAGTGTAGTCATAAAAAAATAGAATAAAGTAGTTAGCACCACAATAAATTTGTACACCCATAGGTCCACAAAGGTCAGTATGAACCAAATCAAAAATATTTTTAGAAGTAAATGCCTTTCTCTTGAAACTATACTTTGTCATTTTTTCCAACTAACACTGTTTACACATCACATTATCAGGTTCCTTCAATCTGGAAAAACCTCTAACTTTCTTATTTTTACTAATATTCACCAGATTGTCAAATTTTACATGAAATAACCTATTATGCCATAACCATACATCATCAAATTGTGCAAACAAACATGTCTCTTCAGATAAATCTAGATAGAACAAGTTACCTCTAGTCTATTCTCCACTTCCAATTAGATCACCAGTGGCATCCAATATTTTAGCCTTTCTATGATGAAACTCCACTCAATAACCAGTGTTGTTTAGTTTTGCAACACTTAGAAAATTTTAATTAAGACCTTCAATCCAATAGGCATTTTCACATGTGATCTTATCAGTTAGCTTAATTGATCCTTTACCTCTCACAAGACATGGTGCATCATTACCAAACTTAAAACTTCTACCTTTGTATTGATCTAGGGTTTCAAATTTACTTTTATCACCAGTCATGTGATGTGAGAAACCACTATCAATAATCCATTTATCACCTTTACTCACATATGAAATAAGTGCATTTTTCTCATCTTCATCATAATCATCTTTCATAGCAACATAAACTAGTTCAATATCAAATTCATCAGTGTCACTGTCAGTTTCCTCTTCAAAAATATAACAGGATTTCTTACCTTTGTCCTTGTAGTCTTTGTACCTTCGATGATCTCTATTATCTCTCTTATCTTTCTAATTTCTTTCTCTTTCCTCATCCTTGTCATTTCTGTCAGGACATCATGCTGCAATATGGCCAACTTTGTTACATGCAAAAAAGATTATAGGAAGTTTACCTTTATATTTGCCTTTTCCTCTTTTTAATCTTCTAGCCATGAGTGCTTCAAGCTCATCTAGTTCCTCATCAAAAGTGTCACTATCACTATCACTTTCACTTACACAATTGTTTTTTCCTTTTTAGACTTATGTAAAAATATTTGTGACTTGAATGCAGATTCAACATAAGGAAAGTGTAGTTATCATAGTTAGATAGCTCAAAAGTAGTAAGCTAACTGTAAGATATATATATATATATATATATATACATATACACTTGATATATATATTTTTATATGAATGTTGTTGATTGATTGTGTGTGTGTGAAAGAAAATTTTGTAGATATATAAAACTTGATAAAACATAAACACTTATCTTGAAAGGTAACAGATTCAAAAATCACTATTTTCTGGTGTCTGTACTCAATTTCAGGAAATTCTGCAACCTGATCTAGCTTGGAAAAATAGAGACAAAGAAAACCTAGAAACCTTCTACTTTTCTGAAAAAGGTCAACTTGTTCCTGCAAGAAAAAAAGGTTTTATTGTTTGGATGAGGGATTTGCCTTGGTCAAACCTTGGTTTGGAATCAACCTTAAAAATGGAATTGAAATAGAGAATGCTAGCAAGTAGTAGAAATAGACCTAACAACGAATCTATGATATTCAATAGATATGTAATTGTATTTGAAATATAAACAAGTATATTAATATGAAAGCTTAGACTCAACACTAAAAACCATAAATGTAAATCAAAACCTCCATGATTTTATGATTGAAATACACCTTGAAATATGAATGCATTGATCTTGAAGATGAACAAAGGATCTTAAAGGAAGATCACACTATCATGATGGATAGATCTAGGGTTTGAATGATGAATCTTGAATGCTTGAACCAAATCCCTTCAAAGGCTTTAATAATTGAATCCTAGATCTTAAATGAGGAGTGTGAATGCTTGAATATGGATGATTCATCACTTGATGAATTGCTTGATGATTCTCAGATCTCTTGAAAATGCTTTCTTGATCTTGTGTTGTGATAATAGGTAGATGATGATGTGAAAATGAGAGGAGAAAGCTTCCTTTAATACAAGTTAGGGCACAAACTTCTAGAGAGGCCTAAATAAGAGGATTAAATTCCAATTTAAACCTTTACTCTTGGAAGTGGACCCAAATTAAATATCATTTAGGATTTTACCATTTCAAAGCCCGAAACAATCAATTCAGAAGCAAGAAAATAAAACTTTCCAAAACCTGACATATGGAAACTTCTGGATTTTAAAATTTGGACCCTAGGTTAGGGTTGAGGTTGAATTTGACCTAGGTCAAGGTTGAGGTTGACCTTAGCCTAGAAGGTTGATCTTGACCTTGAGTTCAAGAATCTCAAGTTTTTAGGTCAGGATGCCAGAAACATGTAGGAAAAAGGTGGAAAATGGGGCACAACAAGGGAAAAAGCCAGATCCAAGCTAGAGATCCCATTAAGGCATCTGACATGACCCCAAACCACTTACTCAGAGGGCTAAGCTAGTCCTAAATGGAAGTGATTTTATTTTCTAACAATACATTTAGCCCCCACTTTAGCAAGAGTATAGATTCAATACAAACTCATGCTAAAGGAGAAGAAAGATCCAAGTGGATTCCCAACGAGATAGAATAACACTTAGTTAAGGACATAAGCCCCCAAGCTAAGGATTCTAACTCAACATACACACATGAGGGTGTGAAAAAAAAGAAAAATAAAGAGAAAGCTATAAGACACAAAAAGAGGGGTTAGTACAAAAACAAACCCAAATCAAATAGCAAAGAAAACCTTGCTAAGAAATGCTTCCAATACTAATATCATATTTGGAAAGCTATCATAAAAGCATAAATTATTACATAAGAAAGACAAGAGTGACACTATAAATAACATAGCTTCATGATCTAATCCTACTAGCATGAAAGAAAAAAGAGAGAGAGGATAGAGTGATTACCTCACCCAGTAAAATGCCCACCTTACTATGAATCACCAAGGAGGGAGAGACAAATAGGTATCCAAACCTGATGGTTCACCCATAAACTATTCTTTTGTAGTTGTAATGCATCTTCTGACGTCTTTTGGAATTTCCATAGATCCACATTCTTGTATCACTATGGAATGTAAATTGTGCATCTCTTCAGGATTTAGCAACTTATGTGCGTTACCTTCAAAGGATTTAGCATATTTAAAATTGAAAATGTGTGTGTCTTTAGGATTTAGCAACTTATGTGTATTACCTTTTGAGGATTTAGCATATTTGAAATTGAAAATGTGTGTCTCTTCAAGATTTAGCAACTTATGTGTGTTACCTTTGGAGGATTTAGCATATTTGATATTGAAAATGTAGCATAAGGGAGACCCTATATATGCTCCCCATTGTGTCTACCTACTAGCCAAGATAAGGAAGAGAAAGGAGGATACCTACTTCAAAAAGTAAGGAGATATCATGTTAACAACAATGTACACTATATTCTTAGCAAGGGGTATTGACCCTTTCATCAAAGAGCATAGATAATCATGAGAAAGGATATATCACTTATGGAAAAAGGATCCTCAAAAATAAATAGATCTTATCAAGAAGACCCCCACCATAGAGGAGTGCATTAGATAAAATATCATCTTTCAAAGAGAAGCAAAGAAGGAACCAAGATTCAATCATCAAGCCTCCTGCAATCAAGAGGATGAGGAATCTTGGTATTAAGAAAGCAAACTCTAACCCTACAACTAGGGAAAGAATTTATAAAGAACATAATTTGCAAAATAAAGAAGATGTGATGACCTAGGATAACAACCTCTCACATAAAAGGATATCCATAGTGAAAACCTTAGTTAGTATAATGAAATAATGTTGCAAAATAAATAAATGCCACTAAGATAAGAAAATAAGATCCCTAGACAAAGAGAAATAAAGAAAACCTTTCCCCCCAGGGAGGATAGCAAGGGATACCTTTACAAAACAAATGTCATTTTTAAATCTTGAATATTAAAAGATGAGCTATGGATAATTATGAGCATAATACAAAACAATAGGAATAGAAGATAGAAACAATGCCAATTAAGCTCAAAATAAAATATATGCTAGGAGTATAATGGATCCTAGAAGAATGGATGAAATACCTCTTTCCCCCTAGTCAAGAGACAAGAGGATAAAAGATCTATATTGTAGAAGAGTGAAGGGGATACCCCTTATCAAAATTATGAAGGAATTATAAAACTGCATGAGAGCGAGATATAATTCCTAAAGCAGCTCTTTCTCTAACATACAACTTGAAATGCACACAATCAACAAGTAAATGTGTATTAATATGATGAAAAGGACATTTGTACTTGGAGAGAGAATCTTTTGGCATGGGTTTAAAGATTTTTTTCTTATAATTCATTAACTGAACATACACCTTCTTAGACACATCTTGAGGAGTATCAGGGTAATCTAAGGAAGGAGTTAGAAGAAGAAGATGAAGAGGAGGATGACAATAAAAGTCATCCACCTTACATTAAGATTGAGAACAACCAAGACCATTCATATCTTTTTTAGGGAATAGATGAAGTGGATATTTAATACCATGTTCATTAACACCAAGCCCTAAACCTTTATAACCTTGTTTAGCCATCATATTATATCATGTAGTCTACATATCTTGTAAAGCTTCTACAAGAGGTGATTGTTTATTGTGATCATGAGAGAAGGTTGTATAAGGTGGAATAATAGGTTTAGAAGAAGTTTCTTTACTCTTCTCTTTAATATCATCAGAGATCGATGGAGAAGGTAAATCAAATAATTCTTGCACATCTACATCATGAACCATAGTTTGAACCCCATCATAATTATGGGAAGAACTAGGATTATCAGATGGAGAAA